>JAHTLZ010003526.1:12603501-12650928 GCA_023846285.1 Phrynocephalus versicolor | reverse complement strand
TTATTATTATTATTATTATTATTATTATTATTATTATTATTATTATTGGAAATAAAGCATTCTCCCACTCTGAAGCCCCAGTAGTTTGTTAGTAATTCCGATGGGTGCAGAAGGACAGGACCGGGAAAACTTGAATCATGAACATTTGCTACCAAGAACATTATCCTAGTGGTGGCAATTTTCAGCAATAAAGATTTCCCTTATCCTGTAGCCACCATAGATTCCTGTTGTTGAACGCTTACTTGGGTCCTCTAGAGCAGTGCTCCCCAACCTTTATCACCACGAACCGGTAAATGTTTGATAATTTTCCGTAGCCTGCTTGTTTTGATTTAATAATTTTAATTTAATTGTCACTTTCCCTGCGGCGGCGAGGCTTGGGCCCCTTCCCGCCCCATCTCCAAGTGGCCCCCACATCTTTTCGACGAAATAACTCCCCCCCACACACACACGCACCCGGGAGAGGGGCCAAAGGGCTGAAACGAGTCCAAACCCGGAAGCCAAACAGACTTCAAAGACAGCCCCCGCGCCGTCGAACGAAGCCCGAAGGCGCGGCGGGACCTGAGCGCTCCTCCTCACTCTTTCGCCAACCTCCACTGACCAGCCGGCCGGCTGGCCACCTTCCCTCCGTGCGGAGGGGACCTTATGGTTCGGCCCAGCCCAGCGTCCGGCGCCAGCAGGAGCCCACCCACCTCTCCCTCGCTTGCCAGAGCGTGCTTTTTTGGAGGAGGTGGAGTGGGGGTGGGTGGGCTGAAGCGAGGCGTTGAGGGGGGGCAGCTCCTGCCGGAGAGAAGCAAGCTCCGTCGGACAGGGCTGGCCTTTTCTTTCCTGGGCAAGGCAAGGCGGCGCCACACTCAAGCCCACCCTCGCTCGCTCGCTCATTCGGCTGGCGGACTGCGCGCGCTTACCTCGGGCGAGCCCGCAAAAAAGGGCTTGTGCCGGCGCCGGTCCCGGCTCTTGCTCGCATGCTCGCTCGCTCGCTGGATGCCTCCCGGGCTGCTCGCGCTCTTCCCTCCTCGGCCAGTCCGTCCTTGTGTTCGCCTCCTCCTCCTCCTCCTCACACACACACACCACCCGCCGCCGCCACGCTCGTTCGTTCGTTCGCTCGCCCGCCTGCCCCCCTCTGTGTGTGCGAGTGTTTCCTCTCTCTCTCTCTTTCTCTCCCCCCGCCTCTTTTTCTCTTGAGGAGAAGCTGGGGCAGGCGGGTGGGCGTGAGGGAGAGGGATAGAGACGGAGAAATCTGCCACCACAGGAAGTGGAGCCCTCGTCCAGGAGGGGCAGCGCGGGAGATCTGCAGGGAGCCGTCGCTCCTCCCGGCCAACAAAGAAACCTGCTCCCGAGCGGCTGCCAGCTCCGGAGGTGGAGGCGGTGGCACCGCGAGCGCCTGGGAGCCGGTCCGGAGGGGGGAAGGGGAGGGGAGGGGAGGGAGGCACGGGCATCTCCAGACCTCCCCCCTCACTCCTCAGTCTCTTATCCCACGAAAACATGGGGCAAACCTCCAGCCCGGATTTCTCAGGATCCCCCTCCGAAGGAAGTCGGCTCCTCTTGCTTTGTCCTGGTTTCCTCGGGCGGCCCGGTGCCGATTGATCCACGGACCGGCAGCAGTCCGCGGACCGGGGGTTGGGGAACACCGCTCTAGAGGACATCTTAGTTATTCCCCCCAAATTGTCCTATTTGATGTTGTCTTAAGCCTTATGTTGTGGAATTTAAGCAAACTTGATTTCAGCCACTGTATTTTACCTGTAGTAACAGTACTTGAATTTTTAAAATCTTTTCGATTAAGTGTTGAAGACCAAATGGAGCAGTCATCGCTTTACTTCTGGGATCTGCTAGAAGGCAGTGAAAAAGCAATAGCTGGGACAACTTGTAAGTAATCTTTCACGTAACCCCCCCCCCTTTTATCTAATGTGTCATGTTGGTGTTTATTAGTACAGTTCTCAAAGGAAAATGTTGTTTTTGTACTTCTTTTGATGAAAGTGCAAAACATCTGAAGTACAGTTGAGACCCTTTTGGGATTCCTTATTGTACACAGTAGTACTTCACAAAACAGAATCAGAATCAGAATCCTTTTATTGGCCAAATGTGGTTGGACACACCCGGAATTTGTTTTGGTACAAAATGCTCTCCATATATCAGAAGGAAATAAAAAAATCATATATTCAACAATAAAAACACAGTACAACAAAACAATATAACCTATTATTTAAAAAGGAAGAAAAGAAGAAAAAATAATTATTCAACAGTTTGATAGCACTTGGAAAGAAACTATCTTTATCTAGTTATCCTAGTATGCAATGCCCTAAATTAAACGTCGTTCTGACGGTAACAATTGAAACAGATTATGTCCAGGATGTGTGGAATCTGTATACAGTATATCTTTGTCCTCTTTTTAGCGCGTGTGGTATACAATTCCACAATAGATGGCAAATTAGTAGCAATATTTTTTTCCGCAGTTCCAATTATCCGTTGAACTCTATCTGTCCTGCTTAGTCGCAGAACTAAACCAGACAGTTATAGAGGAACAGATGATAGATTCAATAACACCTCTATAAAATTGAATCAACAGTTCTTTTGGCAGTCTGAACTTCCTAAGTTGACGCAGAAAAAACATTATTTGTTGTGCTTCCTTAATACTTTTAATATTAGATGACCATTTTAAATCTTGAGATATAATAGTACCTAAAAACTTAAAGGACCCCCACTATTGACACTAAGTTACAGTATTTGATATAATAAGAGGTGGTTGTATAGAGTGAGTCCTCCTAAAATGCACCACCATTTCAACAGTTTTGCATGTGTTTAATTCAAGATTATTTTGAGTACACCATAAACCTAGTTGTTCATTCTCTCACCTGTAGGCAGATTCATCTTTGTCTCGAATGAGGCCAATCACTGTAGTGATTGTGATTATTATGGATGACTGGAATACCAGTGCTTTTAAATAAATATCTGCAATAATTTTGTGGTTAAAAATCCAGTGTTCTCAATAGAATGAGTGGGTTTTTAAGGCTGAATTCTATAGAATACTATGTACACTTATGTATGCTGTGTTAAACAACATAGATTTGTATTCCTTGTTGTATACCAGTCATGTGATTTACACCAGCATATGTAATAGGATTCTAGCTATTTTATACATTTTTAAAATGTATATTTACCTCACAAAATTATAATCCAGTAAATCATATTTGATGTAATGCTTAGTGTTTCAGGTAAAAACTAGAATGAAGAAGTTCTGGTTCAAATTCTCCTTCTGCCACAAGGCTCACTATGTGATTTTGGGCCATTCACTGTCTCTTACTATTAGCTCTTTTGTTCTGATCCTTATTTGCGTTTTTCTTCCCTTGTAAATATAAAAGACATGGGCTATGCAGGCTCTTAGTGGAAAATGCTGTGGTATAATGATTAGAGACTCACAGGTTATTGTGAGGATAGAAGCTTCCCAGGTTTAACAAAAACTGTTCTTTGTTGAAAGAAAGCAAATAATAAGCACAGTTTTAGTTTTGATTTGAACCAGACAAAGATCAATATATGCTCCTGTTCAATAGTTGGTGAAACATACATACATTCTCACGGATATCAAAGAATTATGTACACATGCAAACACAATATACATATGTGTACATAATGATCAGAGCATTCCAGTAGGCTAATATCTTTGTGGAAGAGGTCCTTTGTTAAAACCTGGCTGTTTTCACAAGCCTTTTATGCTTCTAGCTTGGAGCAGTTCCCCTTGAGCGATTTGTTTTTTGTACTTATTAACTTGTGCCTCTGGTGCCTAATACTACTGTACTCAGTATTTTTAAGTATTTGATAGTAAGCATCCTTATGTTATCTTATGTTTAGTAATTATGTTGCAGGTCATGTGTTTAAGAAAAAAGGGACTGTTGCATACTCTGTTTATTGAGATTTGTTTGCTGTCCAGATTAGTGGCTTTGTCACTGAGTAGGTAAAAAAATAAAAATAAAAAATTGTCATCTGGTGAACCTTAATTTTTGCTTTAGAATACAGTATGCTGTACAGATACTGACCTTTGGGTAGTTGGCAGCATATAAGTTGTATAAATAAATAAATAAATAAATAAATAAATAAATTTTGGAATAAAATTTTTAGGCTAAAAGTTTGATCTTTGTGGGTATGATCATCTGTCAGTTATGAAAAGTGTCTTTTTGATTATGGAAACATGGTAGCTCATACTTTGACTGCTACTACAGTTTGTCCTGATTTGTCAGACTTCACAAGTTGCCTGTGATGCACTCCTCTTCGTAAATGGTCTTCTTTTAGGAGTGGTTTTTTTGGCCATGCTTAAGTGAAATGTTTGCATTTACATCAGGGATGGAAGACCTTTGGTCCTCCAGATGTTTTGGGCTGCAGATGCCACAATTCCAAGCCTATATTGCCAATGATAAAGGATTGTGTAAGTTGTCCAAAACATCTAGAAGGCCGAAGGTTCCGCATCCCCGAACTATACAAATCTTGTGAAATATGTTGATTATCTCTGTCATGTAAACTATCCCTGTGCCTTTTGCTAACCCAAAATGTGTCACTTCTTGTTGGCATTATTCTGCTATATAGATTCAAATGGCAAATTCCTTCTATATAATTGTAGGATATCTTCAGCATTCAACTCCTTTGCCTTTCAGATAAGCACCTGAAGGAACTATTGTCCAAACTATTAAATTCCAGTTACTTTGAAAACATTCCCACACCTTGCAATACACCAGAAAAGGAGGAACCAAAAGAGGAAGCATCTAGAAGAGCTGAATTGAAAGAAGTACATAGAAAACATGAAAAGGCAAAGCAGTTGTCAATATTGGAATCTGTCAATGAACCAGGTAGTAGATATACTGAAACCGTAACTATTTGTCAAATGGCTGATAGAACTCTTTCTCTTTACAATGTTTGGAAACCTGTTCATTTTAGCATAATTTAGAGTCTAGGTAAAAGACAGAACACAAGGCATAAAATGAAGCATGGGTGTCATGAAAGGCCCCTCTGAAACGCAGTGTTTTCAGGAGCCTTTCAGATGTAGTTAGGGATTGGGGTCAAGTGCATCTGCACAGGGAGTTGATTCCAGAGTGTAGGTGCCACAGCGAAGAAGGCTTGGCCTTTGGTGGATGATTTCCCAGCCTCCTTCAGAGGGCCACCTGGAAGAGAATTGCCCTTGATGGTCAGGTGGAGTGTGTAGATGGTGGTGGGCAAAGATGCTCTGACAAGAACCATGGCACTAGCACATTCATTCTTTCAGAGAATATAGTGCTACTCAGCTACATAAATATTTGGATTCAAGTTATTTAACTCTTCTAGGTCCTCAAGTGGAGTGCATCCAGTCAGAGATACAACCACAGGAGGTAGGTTACCAACCTTTTCTGTCACAGTAGATGCAATGTAATACAAAAAGTTGGCTTTCTGGAGAGTGTGCCTCTTGGAGAGATTGTTAGCTGCAAATACTGAGCCAAGGCAACCAGCAAAATTTAAAGGTTTCAGCTTTGAGAAGTACAGTGGAGCATATGTAACCCAAGGGAATTTGTTTGGCATTGGACGTATAGAAAGGAAAGGTCCACATAACATAGCATTGATTTTCTATGTTATTGCTTTAATTATTAAACCAAAGCATCGTCAATCTTACTGGGCTCAATCAGATGAGTTTCTTTCCGGAGAAACTTAATGTGAGGTGTTTGTTACATGATTTAGGAATAGAGTTGTGGCAACTTGTCATTCTAAAAATGTCAGCTCTAAATGTATGTCTGGCAGCAGCATAGTTAATAGGAATATAAAGCATGCTTTAATATTGATACTAAGTTGAGTGGGCATGGGTGGATTCCATTCGAAAAAAAACAACTTGGTTTCATGATTCTGACAGGTTAATTTGTTTCTCCAAAGGTCAGAGTTACGGTTTTTCAGAAAATGACATTTTCGGATTGCACCTGGAAGTATAAAGCCGCTATTGGAACAAACAGGGCAAAGCAACTGATATTTGCTGATTTCAAAGTACCTACTGCTGTGTCTGAGAAATCCTGTGCTGCTTAATTAGTTTTCTGATCCTCAATCAGTGGGCTGTAGGGGAAGGCTTCAGTAAGAAGGGAGTTATCTATAGTGAGCTATCAATTTTAAGCATGTGCATTGTCTGTATACCATTAGGTATACATTTCATTGCTCTCCTTACCAAATGTAAACTTTGCTAGTTTAAGAACAGGACAGAGGTATGAAGTTCGGCATGTATTTGCTCAATAGCTTTTGAAACTTACACGTGTAAATGTTTTTGTTCTGTTAATCTGGCAGGTAAATCTGGCATTAGAAATGGTGTTATAGTTGGGCGGGGGGAGAAAGAGCAAAAGCTGAAACCGACACAGCTAGCAAGGCAGTTAGCAAGTACAGAAACAAGTACATTTTTATCCAAAACCTTCCTTTCTTACATCTGTTTTATCTTGGTGCATAGGATAAATGAGAGTTAGGCTGGTGTCTATAAAATCCACAGTGGTATATACCGCTAATTTTGAATTTGCTGGTTTGTGGAAAATGACGGGTTCTAAAACTGAAGTGATGCTTTGTGTCACTGCCCATTTATTAGCTTCTTTAACTTGATCCAGAAGATGGCGTCTGAGGCATCTGGACAGCAAGAGGAGTTGAAGGCTGGACTGTTTATAGTATCTTCTCTCTCTTTTTCACCCTTCCACAGCTTGAGCCCATCAGTTTTGAGCAGAAAGCTGGCTAGCAGGAGGAGAGCTAAGAAAATTGTCCCTGCTTCACTCCTTTGTAGTCTCCTAGGATGGTTACTCAAAAAAAGAAATCAAGGGACTATTACATGCTCCCGTGTTTGCTTTGTAAATTTGTTTTTTTAGGCAACTTTGCCTTTTGTGAGCCAGTGAGTGTGGGCTTAAAAGGAGTTTTTTTAGTAATCATATGTTAGTTTCTGTCAAATACATAGTTCAGCCGACACAGTTATGGATCAGCTGTTTTTTCCTCCCCTAAAACGTTGGAAGGGTGCAACTAGGCACTTCTGTCATAATGCTAATAGAAGACTATGATGAGGAAACAGCTTCAGAGAAGAACAAGTGTAAATGAGAATGCCTAAGGGTGGGACTACACTGGAAAACTGCAACTTGATTTGCAGCCTGTATTGTATTTGATATAGCAATCAGTACTCACACAAAGGCAGCAGATTGATTCAGGAGCTCAACAGTTCATGCTGGATGCAGTGAAAATCGCATTCAAGCCCACAGTCCCCTTTCCTTTCTTTTTTGTTTTTGTTCCTTCCTCGGATCCCGCCTCTGCTTATTCTTTTATGGTTTGCTCTGAAGCTGCTTTCTCATTTAAAGCTTCAATCTACTACATTTCTCATTTTTTTCTATAGAAAAATAACATAAAAAGTACTTCACAATCTAATGGTAACAGAACATCAAAAGTCTAAACACTAATTTTCAAACTACATCATAATTGACATATCAGAAAGACTCCATAACAGGATTCACCAATTCTCCCTTCCTGACCATTACTCTTTTCCTTTACTTTCAAGTAACACATGCAGGAATTGCCTTAACTTTGTTCTCTTATCATGCCAATAGTTTAAAGCCACATACGAACAGAGACAATGACACTTTCAGACCTGACAATTAACTAGTTAATAGCACTAGGCTTTTGATTCACAACAAAAAGGCCTTCCCACATAAAAAGGTAAAGGTTAGCACATGCATGCTAGTCCTAACAAACTCTAGGGGCGGTACTCATCTCCATTTTCAAGCCAAAGAGCTATTGTTGTGCAAGTCCGTAGCCACATGGCTGGCATGGCTGCACAGAACACTGTTTACCTTCCCACTTTTTATGGTGGTACCTATTTATCTACTTTAATTTACATGCTTTCAAACTGTTAGGTTGGCAGGAGCTGGGGTTAACAGCGGGAGCTCACTCCGCTGCATGGCACCCAGGATTCAATCCGCCAAGCTGCTGACTTTGCAGCTGAATGTTTCAGCGCTCTAGTCTACTGAGCCACCATGTCCCACTGTTGTTGTTTGTTTGTTTGTTTGTTTGTTTGTTTGTTTGTTTGTTTGTTTGTTTGTTTGTTTATTTTACTAGTTAATAGCACTAAGCTTTTGGTTCTCAAAAAAGGCCTTCCCACATAATCTGTCATAATTCAGGATTAACACCCAATCTCCCATATAAAGAACCATGGTGCTTTATTTTTGCATGTCTCCCTGTGTCTAAACATTATGTCCCACTGCTTACAACACTAAAAATCACTTACATACATGCACACACCATTCTTATGAGAATGTATCACAACTAATGTTACAAGGAAAAGCCTGTTCAAATAATTGTATCTTGAAAAAAAGAAACCTCATAGCAGCAGCAGTAGAGAGAGAACAAAACACTTAGGAAGCAAAATGGGTGGGATTGATTCAAACCAGCCTTTGTTGTCGTCAGTAAAAATACTATGAATTCACCCATATTGTAATCATATTTGATCATGTAAGCACTCTCTTATTTGCCAGTTCTCACTTATTAATGTTTAATGGTTGCTTTTCACTATAAATTAGAAGCTAACACTAATACTAGACCCATCTAAAGTCAGAATATGTTGGGAGGAGTATAAGCAATGGAGAATTGGCATATGGGAGAAATTAATAACTTCACTATTATGTAGCTTTTCTCTTGTGTCCTCACCTTGCAGTTACCTTGACATATGTAGGTTTGGGAGTGTGTGTCTATGTCCATCTAACTTACCCACAATTCTTGTTAAGTAATTAAATGTGCCCCAAGTTTTTGTTGCTAACTAATAGGTCAGCTGATGGCCATTTTGCTTTTGCTTGGTGCATTTTAATTTTGTCTGGTCTGTGTAGTTTCTTAATAGGCGCTATTTGCCTGAAGCTGGTTATGCTCTCAAGTCTGAAGAATCTAAACCCTGGGAGACAGAGCAAGCTAAAAAGAACGAGTCCTCCAAATCCTGGGAACTTCTTGTTGACATGGAAAAGCAAGATCAAAAGAAGCAGAAACAAGACTCTGCAAAATCTTTGGAATCTGTAAAGCAGCATGAAAAGAAGCTGGAAGGTTCAAGGCCTTGGGAAACTCACCTGAAGGAAAATGAGGATTGCAAGCAAGAAGTCCCAACACCTTGGATAACACAGGTTAGGGATCAGCAAGGCTCTTCCAAGCCTTGGGTAACCAAAACTAAAGAAGAGTTGGACCAGAAGCCAGAAAGATCAAAAACATGGGTTGCTCAGACCATTGTGGAAACAGTGCAGAAACCAGAACTGGTGAAGCCTTGGGCTTCCTGTATTAGAGAGGAGACAGAGCAAAAGAAACAGGACCCCACAAAGCCATGGGTAGCACATATAACAGAAATAACAGAACAAAAACCACAAACCCCTAAAGGGTGGGAAACAGCAGAAGGACCACGGCAAACAGTTCAGCAGCCTTTACAGAATCCTTCAAAAATCTGGGGAGCGGGAAACCTTGTGTCAAAAGAGCAGACTGGGCCAAAGAAGGTTGACTTGGAACCCAAAGAAGTGAGTTGATACAAGCAGTAAGACTGCCCTGTTAAAATATGGTACTAAAATGGTAAGCTAAAGTGGTAAAAGCAGTTCACTGACAGCTTGGCTTTTGCCAGTGCAGAATTGTCATTGTCATAGCAGTCTGTATGAAACAGTGGTTTCTTCTTTGCATCATAATAAGACCTTAGTTGGTTACAGGACTGTGCAAAAGTCTTAAGTCCAGTGAATTGAATGCACATTTCTTCCTTGGACTAAAAGGTTTCCTTTCCTCTTATTAGGGCATCTGTGGGCATCCACAGTTGTGGGGTATTCTAAAACCTGGCTGGGTTGGGGTGATTCATACAATACAGTACAAGGAATGTTAAATTTTTTTAATATTCCACATGGAAACCTAGCAGGCAAGAAAATGTAACTCTTCATAGTTTGAAATTCAAAAGGCAGTAGTGGCCAAGTAGTGGCCGATTTGGATGTGGCAGGAGACCATGGTTTCCCTTTAAGTGCATAAGCCAGTGTATTTCCCCTACTGCCCTGTGCTTGAGATTCTGGCTCTGTGGAATTCCCATTGATTTAGTTCCATTGATACAGATGGATCTGCTGTGGTTGTGACAAAGTATTGAACTTAGGTGTTTGTATATCATATCCAGGACACTTCACTGAAAAGTTTAATTGACATTATAATTGTGGAAACACACTTCATTCAATACTAGATTTTGATTTTTAAAAATTGCCGTAGACGAATAGTGATATGTTCTAATCGAGTTAGAAAAGCAAAATACGTATGGCACAGCTTGGTTCCTTCAAGGTAATAGAATATTTGAATAAAATATTAATACCAAGGAGAGTTAATAATTTGCTGTTTTCAAAACACTGGTCTTTAGCATTTTGCTAAGTCCATACCTTCTCGATGATGGGTTGGCTTGTGTTCTGGGGATAGAGTAGTCTTAATGCTGACAACAGACCTTTGAGAAGATTTGGATCTTCAGAAATGGGGAAGGAATACAGATCTCCAAATTTAGGGAAACTTTTGTAATTGTTGGTAAAACTTCTGAGATTGTATAAGTCAGTAAGAAATACAGTGGTACCCTGCCCTTTCGCAGTTCATATACTGTGGTCCCACTATATCGCAGGACAGCAGTATATGAAAAAAAAAAAAACCAGGGAAAGGTCTGTTTCAGGCCTCCCATAATTACCCCAGGACTGGGGTTGCTCCAAATGGGCCTGCGAGGGCCTTCAAGCCTTCTGGATGCCCCAAAAGGACCTCCCTGCAAACCAGAAGTCACTTCTGGGTCGCCAAAAGTCATTTCTGAGGCCTCCGAGCCTCCAGTTAGCCCCCCCCCCAGGCCCGACCCAACCTGCACCTGCATATCGCAGATTTTCAGTTATCGCGGGTTAGGTTGGTCCCTAACCCCCACGATAGGTTACTGTATTTCACAAAAAGTGTGGCTACTTTCTGTTGCATAAATGCATCCTCAAGTGGGGCAGGGGAAGTGGCAGTTCCTTTTTAGTCTCATTAAATGCACTGAGACTTCCAAGAACATGCAATGGGGGGAAATTGCCCTCAGGTCTGACTTCCAAACATCTTTCTAAATGCTTCTTAATCTAGAGACGGGAGCGCAGACTGAAGCTTGAATCTGAAGTGAAACAAGTAAGTAAAACAAAGTACCACTTAGGTGGTAATGGAATGGGAGCTTCAGAAATACAGAAAGCTAATCTGATATTGTATCCTTAAACTCTCACTCTTCTGGTGTATATTTGCATGAAAGTTGTATACGTCCACAGATATTGGTCTTGGTATTCAATCTAGAAATTGTAGTTACTAGGTGTTTGTGGCAACATTGTACAAAAGTGTGAATACTGACATTTAAAAATTAATTCAGATACTCTGTTAGATTTTTGTTTTGTTTTTGTTTATTTTATTATATTTGTTTTTAGTATTTGGATTATTTTGGATTCCCAACTTGCTGTTGAGCCATGTTCTAACAAATGCTATTTTTTAAATGTAGGATAGAAAGGCAGATGGACTAAGTGGACAAGGCATTGATTCTGTAAGGAAAAAAGAGAGCCTTCTTCAGTCAGTTGGAGAATCCTCTAAACTGTCTAGGAATCTCCAAAACATCATACAGGTGTGTTAGCCAGTTCATACAATGTCTTGGAATATCTAAACTAAGATTCCTGTGATTAGCTGAAATCAAATATGTTGTTTCTACATACTTTTTTTTACCTCCTCCTTCCCTGAAACCAGAAAGGACAGTCCTGAACAGGCAGGGTGCCAGCAATTGAGGCTAAAACTGGAAGAGGGGAATTTATGACTAGATTCCCTGCGAGGGGTGTCACACCCTGATAGAGGGGTTTATAGATGAAACACGAAAAATTAGAATATTGTGCAAATGTTCATTTATTTCAGTAAGTCAACTCAAAGGGTGAAACTAATACATGAGATAGACTCATAACATGCAAAGCAAGATATGTCAAGCCTTATTTTGGTATAATTGTGATGATTATGGTGTACTGCTTACGAAAACCCAAAATTTACAATCTCAGAAAATTACAATATTACATGTTATCAATAACACAACGATTGGAAGTAGAACAATATCGGACCTCTGAAAAGTAGAAGCATGTCTATGTACTCAGTATTCGGTTTGGGCCCCTTTTGCATCAATTACTGCCTCAATGTGGTGTGGCGTGGATGCTATCAGCCTGTGGCACTGCTGAGGTGTTATGGAAGTCCAGGATGCTTCAATAGTGGCCTTCACCTCCACTGCATTGTTCAGTCTCATGTCCCTCATCTTTCTCTTGGCAGTGCCCCATAGATTCTCTATGGGGTTCAGGTCAGGCGAGCTTGCTGGGCAATCAAGCACAGTGATCCCATGGTCATTGAACCAGGTTTTGGTACTTTTGGCGGTGTAGGCAAGTGCCAAGCCCTGCTGGAAAATGAAGTCAGCATTCCCATAAACCATGTCTGTGGAAGGAAGCATGAAGCGCTCCAAAATCTCCTGGTAGACAAGAGCTGCGTTGACCCTGGACTTAATGAAGCACAGTGGACTAACATCAGCAGATGACATGGCTCCCAAAAGCAACACAGACTGTGGAAACTTCACACTGGACTTCAAGCATCTTGCATTGTGTGCCTGTCCATTCTTCCTCCAGATTCTGGGTCCTTGGTTCCCAAATGAGATGCAAAAGTTGCTCTCATCAGAAAAGGGGACTTTGGACCACTGAGCAACAGTGTTCAGGAGTGACTTGAGAAAAGGAATACGACATTTGAAGCCCACGTCCAGTCTCCGTCTCTGTGTGGTGGCTCTTGATGCACTAACTCCAGCCTTAGTCCACTCCTTGTGAAAGTTCCCAATACTTCTGAATTGCCTTTTCCTGATCATCCTCTCCAGGCTGTGGTCATCCCTGCTGCTTGTGCACCTTTTTTCTTCCACACTTTTCCCTTACGCATAACTTTCTATTGATGTGCTTTGATATAGCACTTTGGGAACATCCCACTACTTTTGCAGTCGGTACCTTTTGGGGCTTTCCTTCCTTATGGAGGGTGTCAGTGATGGTTTTCTGCACAACTGTCAGGTCAGCAGTCTTTCTCATGATTGTGATTCCTACTGAACCTGACTGAGAGACCATTTATAGGCTCAGGAAACCTTTGCAGGTGTTAGTAATTCATTAGCTGATTAGAGTGGGACACTTTGAGCATAGAATATTGAACCTTTTCAATTTTCTGAGATTGTGAATTTGAGGTTTTCATAAGCTGTATGCCAAAGTCATCACAATTATACCAAAATAAGTCTTGAACTCGCTTTGCATGTAATGAGTCTTATCTCATATATTAGTTTCACCCTTTGAGTTGCCTTATTGAAATAAATCAACATTTGTACAATACTGTATCCTGTTTTTTTGAATTTCACCTGTATATTCAAATGGAATCAAGAGGGAGCTACCTTTTTTCCTCGTGGCAGTCTCCTATGCACTATTCACATAAGGAGGGAAAGCCCTTCCAGAGTTGATTCTTAGAAGGCTGCAAGAGCTGTCATGGACAGCAGGGGTAGTAGGAAAAGAATTAAATTTATTTTCCTATAGGATGCAAGAAGTTGCAACTCAGTCTAAGCAGAGAACTCAAAATTTTGAGGATGTAGGTTGTGAATCAAGCAGTAATGCAGTGAAATATTAATCCTTCTCTGGCTCACAGCTGGAGAGAGAACTTGTCTAATCAGCTACATCAGAACTCTGAGAATCAACAGATAGGCAATCAGAAGTAACTCGTTCAGTGGAGTGTGGTATCATGTCTGGATAATTAGAGATACCAACTTATGCCCAGGTAAAAATATAAGTGAGATGCTGGAGATTTCCTTTACAGAGCTATCTTAGGCGAATTTCAACGAAAAATGAAACAAAAGACACAAAGCATGTGGCACCTTAAAGACTAACTTTCATATTTTAATGTAACATTTTGTGGACACATCCACTTTTTCAGACATATCCACCCTCACCCCAGCTCTCATTCTAGCTCTGTCCCTATAGGAATTTACAGCCGGGCTTGCATGCAAATACATGTACAGTGGTACCTCGACTTACGAATTTAATTTGTTCCGAATGCATGCTCTTAAGTCGAACTACTCTTAATTCGGGGTACCTATCTAAAAAATTGAAAAATATGAAAATAAAATTGTAAGTCGAGCAGACCATATCTAAAATTTTAAGACGGCAGTTAAAACGGCAACAGTTTTCTGCTCTTAAGTCGAGCTGCTCTTAACTCGGGGTACCACTGTACATGAAATAGCCAATGAATATTTGGTATTAAATGTATATTCGATTACATATTATATGGCACACCTCATTCTGCTGCTATATGTCTGAAGAAGTGGACATGTCCACAAAGTGTTACATTAAAATATGAAAGTATTTAAGGTGCCACATGTTTTGTGTCTTTTGTTTTTCTTTGATTTTTGTCTTGAATTCTTGCACAGACTAACACAGCTACCCTCTCCAGAGCTATCTTAAGTTCCACTGACAAACTGTTAGTAGTATTCACAGATCTTACTGTATATGTCCGCTTTTAGTAGTGTTGGCAGGTCTTACACCACATTCTGTGGTTACTGCTTCTTCACTTGGAAAAATTACAGCAATCTGCTGGTAGCAATACGATTTAAAACACTCAGTGTGGTTGCTCTGTCTGAGCAATTAGTTATGCTGATATATGAATAAAATTAAAGTTCAGTGTTGGTCAGTCCATTGATAAGGTGCAGCCAAAATGCCACATAAGTGTGCAAGGTATCGAGTTTGTCAGGCTAGGTAGTACAAAATAATAGCGGAGGGTGCATTTTGGGTGTCTGTGCTCACCTAAAAGTATTACAATGATTTCACTGTTAATGCAAAGTCTGTCCAGGAGGAAATGATTCTGAAAATAACATTCCAAGCATTTCGCTTTCAAATCTCATCTTGCCTTCTTAACACGGTACAATGTGTAGCACAACACTGGACATATGTGTTGGAAACAATTCCCAGTTGGTTCAGTTGGTTCTAGGATGCGTGTTTAGGATTGTCATTTAAGTAGGTGCAATGCAAATGCACTTTTTCTGAAAATGGCCTTTGCAGGTTGATACCAGCAGTTCTTAAGAATTATTTTAATGTAAAGGGAAAGGGGTTCTAGAACAAGAATTGGCTACCTTGAAAGTTTGCCCTGTTCCCTTTCCCTGCTTTCATTAGGTGTCTAAGCCTGTACATCAGCCAGCTGCAGAGTTTTGCTCTACATCAAGTCTTCCAAAGGATCCAGTCCTAAGAAGGGAAAAACTGCAGGATCTGATGACTCAGATACAAGGAACCTACAATTTCATGCAAGTAAGTGTTTTTTATTAACAGTGTAACACTAGTATTATTGAGAAGTGAAGAGTACTGTTGATGGTCAATATAGGGCCTCTCTCACATTTCTGCACTATCTTCATTGTCAAGGTTTTTCCAGGTATATGCACAGAATTTCTAAATTCTCTGCCTGTGGAATTGATCTCGATGGATGAATTCTTAACTGCTGCACAAAAGACAGGCTCATGTGATTTAATCAAGCTGAGTTGGCATCTCGGCTCCAGCTCTCATTCTTTCACCTGCCTTCTCCCAGGAAAAGGTCTTGGCATCACTTTGCCTTCCGCATATTTTTCTCTTTTCCAAGTTCCTTCTGTCTTTCACTTTCACTTTCTCTGCTCTTCTCTCCTTTCAGCCTCAGCTTCCCCATCACTCGGGCACAGAAAATAATAGTGAAATCCTCAAGGAATTAGCAGACAAAATGAAATCTAGCCATTCCAGTGTCTTAAAGAATGCTTGTGCTTTTCAGGCTGCTTCTGTCACAAGCCACCAAACAGAACTGGATCCCTCACGTCCATGCTGCAAAATAAATAAATAAATTAAAAATTTTTTAAAAAATTCCTTCTGCTTCCTGTCACCTTGTTGTTCTCCCAAGGATTTTGTCAACCATTGCCAGGTTTATTATCAATCCAGTCAAAAGCAACCTCAACCCACTCTGGCAACTTCATCTTTGTTCTTCATAAGCACTGAAAGAGGCCAGATTTTTGTCTTCTAAGAACATCATAAAGTGCAAACATTGGGCACTCATGTAGCAATGGTAAATATTGTGCACCCAACCTTCTCCTAGGCCTCATGATATCCTATCTCCATATTGTGCTGTGGGGAAAGACTTCGCTCCAATTGTCTTCAATGGTATCTTTTCCTCATCTACTCTCATATTGCTCTATACCAAACTCTAGCTTTTTGAATTACTGACTCTGTCCAACATTCTGTGCTGTGGGGAGCAAGTTACCTGGTCTTGCCAGCAGTACTCTATTCAAACAGTGTTGTTCCCCCTTGTATGCCAGGATTACTTTACTGTTTAAACAGCAACTTGTGTATGTGTGTACAAATTGTGTACAAATTGAGTGTGTGTGTCCTGTTGGGAGGACATTGTTTGGAGCTCAGGTCAGCCTGCCTGGCCTTCCTAAATTTGCAAAGCATCTTGCACCATGTTTTCTACGGAATACTGTAACACAGGGCTGTTCAACTTTGAACAGGACGAGGTGTACTTTTTCCAGCCCAAAGTGCCTGAGGGCTCCACTAAAACCTCTACTTCCAAATTTTATCCATTCCGAGCACATGCTCATAAGTAAAAACGTTTGTAAGTAGAACAGCGGTTTCCCATAGGAGTGCATTGAAAACCAATTAATCCATTATGGAGGGAACAGATTTCAATGTGCCATGGCCCTTGAAACTGCCCCGCTCGGCTGAGACAGTGGGCTGGCAGACCCAGAACTTTGCTGGGGCAGTGGTGGTCCTTGGGATGGGGGAGGGAGGGGTGGAGAACTTATCCCCTCACTTTTTTAAATTGATGGATGGCAGGCTACTTTTGAACCCTTCAAGGGCTACCGGTAGCCCACGGTCTACCTGTTGAGTAGGCCTGCTGTAATAGATCCATGTCCATTGTTAAGGAGACATGTCTTACTGCTGATTCATGCCAAGAGATGGGCATGAACCATCACTTCAACAGTTCGTGTTGGTTTAGCATATGGCCATAAACATGAAATCTCCCTGACTTCTTGTTTCACCTCATTTCATACAGAACCTGCATATCCCAAGGATCCTGAATTGCCACTATGCATTCCTCTAAACTACACTCCTCTTCAAAGTTCTCAAGCAGCTGTGCTTATGTTGAGCACCACCGGTCTTTGTTCATCACTGGTCCAGACGATCCTAGTTCTCAGAAATTCTTTCAAATGAAAATCCTTGGTTTCTTCCCAGACATCCTTTTCATACTTTCAGAGAGCCCTGTCATTCACACAGACCTTCTCTGGCTTAACTCTACCACATGGAATATGAATGCCTCCTCTGTTCTAAACTAGACTAGACTAGCTCATTCATGTTTTACACTTGTTCCATTGGCAGTCCTTCACCAAATTGTCCACTTTGAAGTCCTTTCCTTTGACTATGCTACAGGCACTTGGTGGACTCAGCATGTGCTAGTATGCTCAAGTATTTCGAGGGCAGCCTAGATATTGCTCTTCAGCTGAGCACCCTTAGGAATTTTTCCTTTGTTCTTATAAAGCTAGGCATGCCATATCCCTCTTTCATCCTCTTATCTGCTGGTTCACCCGAGTAAGTTTACTATTTCGTTCATATGGAAATTTCATAATATTCTAACATCTCACTAAACCTCTTTCAATCATATTTCTGTTCTTAAAAGTAGCCTTTTTGGTTGCACCCATGTCAGTCCACAGAATTCCAGTGCCTTTTGGTTTACCTCAGCTGGTGCATTTTTGACTTTCAAAAGTAAATGCTGTCCTTTGCAGTTCTTAAAGCCTAAGGTTTGCCATTATTTTGCCATCCATCTCACCACAGAGAAAAAAGCATTAGATGCATCCTCAGAAACCTACATCATGCGCAAAGTTTCTTTTAAATCTGTGGAAATGTTGTTTGTTACTTTCCTCCTTGGCACTTTAGGCTTCAGAGTCAAAATGCCCATGTTTGCACAGTGGGTTAAGGGTTGCATCTTCACTGCCTTTTAAGTACAGGGCCTGCTAAAGTCCATACATGGCCACACACTCCACCAGCATAAGCTTCCACATATATCAGTTCTTCCACTAAAGACTGGGCTTCCTGCCTGTCAAGCTATGGAGCTTGGGCATCTCCCACACAGGGATTCCTGCATCATGACAGGTGGAAAATGGAACATTGGAAAATAGACAGTGAAAGTCTACCTTTCCTGTGAAGGAGACACCACCTTCTTTGAGCGGTGATAGTTAACACATTTAGGGATACATCTTTCCTTGAGACAAGAATGGACTTGCACAGAAAGTCTTATCAACATTCAATTTTGAACATGGAATGCACGTACATTTCTTAACTAGGTTAAACTGTTATGTGCATAGATTCCTCAATTTGTTCAAAAGAAGTGCAATTTTTTTTGTCTTTAAGGATTCTCTTCTGGATTTTGATAAACCTTCACAAAGTGCCATTTGTTCATCTCAAGCTGTTGATTCTACAGGTATTTGATTTATTACAAATTCCGAGAAGTGTCCTAAAGATAGTGTAAAGGGAAAACAACATGTTTTTAATGAAGTGTTTTGGCCATATTGTTTGAAGCTCTAGAGGTCTGACTAGAAACATCAGGTGAGATGCTAGGCTTGCCATCTTTCATGGTACAGTTTGGAAGCATTATAAATAATCCTAACTCAGAATGGAGTGCACGATGTGTGTAAACTTGAATCTGGCGAATCAGGCTGCTTAACAGCTAGAATCCAGTTTATGTTGCATCTGTTGAAGGGTGATAATGTCACCGAGATTTCATATAATTAAAGATACTCACTTTTCATCCTGAGGCTTCCATGGATCAGAAATGCAATAAAACTCCGCCATTGATTATCTCATCACCCTTTAGTAGGAATAACTTATGGAACAGGATTTTGGCCATTCTCTTAACTTAAAACATTTAAAATCTAGCAGCAGTGAGTCTTGCAACATAAAATTAATTTGCTTTTATATAAAAGAAGACACACTAGAGCAGTGTTGGCGAACCTGTGGCACAGGTGCCAAAGGTGGCACTCGGAGCTCTTTCCATGGGCACCCAGCGTTGCCCCATCACAGCCACCTGCATTCAGGTTAAATTGCTGTATTGACACTTTGCGAAAAATTAGTGGGTTTTGAATCACAGTTTGGGCACTTGATCCCTAAAAGGTTCACCATCACTGCACTAGAATGCAACTTTTGTTTTGCTATGTAAGATTTCCAGGAGATTTTGAATTTCTAATCTTATCGTTGAGATACCTGAAGCTTATGCCATTGGCACAGTTAGATTTCACATAATTAAAGCAACAAGCTATTAAACACTACTGGACTTTACTAAAAGTGATAGTGTTGTGTAAACAATGGTTTACCAGAAAGAGGGAATACTTTTGAAGAAGTAGTCCACCTGTGGAACTACTCTTTAGTTACTTGAAATATGGGAAAAATATGACCAAGTTATTTCTTAAACTTTCTTTCTGTTTCCTGATGCATAGCTTCAAACGAACAACTTCCAAGCCAAAATCATTTCCCCGAACAACCAGTACAGGTAAGACTGCAAACGACTATGTATCAAGATACATGCCCACTGAATTGTTAAGGACTATTTTGTAAAGTTCACTTCTTTTACTTCTTTTTTGTGTTTTGATTCTGTAAACTGGAATATAAATAATTTGTTGTTGAAGATTATCAGGCTTTATGAGACACAGTGGCTAAGGCCCAATTAACGACTGTAGTCTGTTCTTCATGTATAGCAAGACTTGCCTTGTCTGCCATGGAGCTTTTTTAAAAGTAACTTTTCATACTTATAAAGATCTGCAGAAGCTGTTTTGACTGTTTCTGGGCTGTGAGATTTGGTGAATGCAGCCAGTTGTATCTGCTTCAGTGAGAAGGAGTACATGGGTGGCTTCCCACCAAAACGAGGGTCCCAGTAAGGGTTCTTGGGCTGAGCTCCAGTCAGAAAATCTGGCTTATGGCATGACATGCCTGCCTAACACTTAGATGCTAGGAGGAACCCACGTGAGTTTGGTCATAATTTGGTGGGCTCAACTTCCAACTCCCTGTTTTTCCAAAACTATGTAGGCTGATGGTAGTTACTAGCCTGGTGGCCGAATCCTTCACCTTTGCCATCTGCATCATGTTTTGGTGAAATCCTGTTGACATTGATATTAATGTAAGCCTGTTGGACATTATGCTCAGGCAATCTGGATTACCTAAGGATTAAGGATGAAGTAATCCTTTTATCGATTAGCCCTATGACCATATCAACCAATAAAACAATAGTAATATAAAATAAATTAAATAACATACAAGATACTCTGATAAGTTGCAGTACAATAAAAGGTACAGAATAAACTGAAGTCATATGCATAAATCTCCTTTACATGATACTCCAATTTGTTCTATGGACTGAGTTCTATAGCTGCTGCCTTAATTATAAACTTAGCAACATTTTGTGGAGGAAACTGGCCAACTTGAATATGGATCTCAGACTTAAATTTGCTTAAGGCCCTCTATTCAAATACGCAGTTGAAAGTTCGCACAGGAGTAAAAGGCTCTTTAACTAAGAATATACCCACATTCAATGGAGTTAGACAGGGTTGTATATTGGCCCCAATGCTCTTCAGCCTGCCCTACAGTATGACCCCCTTATCAGCTGGATCATTATCCGCTGATTCACTTATCCACAGATTTTGGGGGGAAATACTTTTTGAAAAAAATCAGCAGCTGCAAAGCAGGCTATTGTTGGAATCAGTAACTGTAAAGCAGGCTACTGTCGCAAAAAGTAGCTGCAAAGCCAACAGTGAAGAGGGTGGCTGGGCGGCAGCGAGGAGGACTTGACATTGGTAAGCTTTATTTTGTTTTTCCCCCCTCCTTGCCACTGCCGCCGCCACCCCTGCAGGCCAGCTGCTGAGCCCAGTGGTAAAGAGGATGGCGAGGATGGCTTTGGATTGGTACGTTTTCTTTTGTTTTCTTCCCTCCTCATTGCTGCCACCCCTGCAGGCTGGCCCCCTAGCCCAGTGGCAAAGAGGAGGGAAGAAAACAAAAGAAAGTTTACAGATGCCAAGCCCTCCTTGCTGCCGCCGCCACACTACCAAGTGTTTGGGGGTGTTAGAGTGAAAACTTTTGCTCTGGCACCCCACCACCCCTATTACCACAATTATCCTTGGATAAAAGTGTTTGCTCTTATCTGCGGATTTTGCTATCCACGTGGGGGGGGGAGGGGTTCCTGGAACCGATCCCCTGTGGATACGGCAGTCATACTGTATATGTTTAATGACTTACTGGGTTTTCTGTATGATGCAGATACTCGTGTGCCAAAGATACTCAACACATTTCTTAAGAGTTTGTTATATGCGGACAACGTGGTCCTAACCTAATGGCTCATATTCAAATAGGCCTAAGAAGACTGCTCTAAAGATTGAACACCTACTGTGCCCATTTTTTAAAAAAATTATAAATAAAAGCAAGTCTGAAGTGATGGTGTTTAGCAAAAGAAGTGTGAAACATAATTGGCAGATACATGGGGAACCCACTGAACAAGTACACACCCCTTTAATTACTTAGGACTGGTTTTTACCAACACAGGCTCATGGTCAAACCATTTCAAAAGAAGTACGTACGAAAAAGGCTACAATAAGTACTAAAAGATTGTACAAATTAAGTTATAATCAGCCAGGTTCTTTGATCCCCATACTGAAAGTGTTCAAGGCTAAAATAGTCCCAATGCTGATTTATGGAGCTGAACTGGGGGGTTTGAACAAAGCCACCATTCTTGAACAAACTCAGACCTGTTTTTAAGAAGTATTCTGGGAGCAGATAAAAATAAGTCAGCTCCTGCTAATCAGAGCAGAGCTAGGCATACATTCCTTACAAAGAAATTTAACCAGTAGAATTTTTACTTACTGGTTGAAGATCCTCTCTATAGATACTAATAGATTACCTAATTAGTTTGCATGCTGTTTTTAAAAAAATGAAAAAGCAAAGAACAGTGAAGTGTGTTGCTTATATATCTACCTATAGATCTCAGAGAACTCTCTGGGAAGTAGACAGCTTAATTACCCAGGCAACACATAACAAAGGAGGCCTATACTTGTTGAATGGGTTCCTGTTATGTAATTTTCTATATATATATATATATATAAATAGGTGTAGCTGGCTTCTAGGAAGCAAATTGCTGGGGGATTTTATGACTGAGCCAGAGAGGGGAGGAAAGGGAAGGAGTGTGTTGAATTTTGTTGTGTACATATGTAGCTGGCCTCTGCCAGGGGGCCACACTGGGAGACTGAAGGGCAGCTCCCTACATCTCATTTATTATTTTTATTTATTATTTTAGAGTCTTTTTACCGCACCCTTCTCCTTGGAAAAGGACCTAAGGTGGCTTACAGTAGCGAGGGATAATATGCAGCCCAGTACAATTAAGACATGTTCAAGTACCTGTATTTGAGAACAAGGAATTGAGGGACATCTTACAGCATGAAAAGACAACATTACATTAAAGCTACAAGGTTATAAGTAGTTAATAGTTATAAACACAAAGTCTATGTGGACCTATAGATTCATAAAAAAGACACATAATGGTAGTCCATAATTCAGGGAAAGCCTGCCTGGCAAGAAAGGTCTGTGCCTGTTTCTGGAAGGATATGAATGGGGAAGGGGGTGATGGGGAAAAAACAGGGTGAGTTAAAAGGAGAGTCCAGCAGAGAAGGAAGCTTTAATCGTAAGGGCCTGATTGCCGATTGTACCTGTTTTATGGATAAAACTTCTGCCTTGGTGCAACTGTAACTACTACAGGTACAACATTGAGTTATGCTGGCATAGCTACTCAAATGGATTTCAGCTATATAGTAACTCTGCTTCTTCCAAGAACTGTCTCAGTGGTTATTCAGGGCTACAAAGTCTACAGTTCAAGTAAGAGTGATAAATTATTACTGTTGGCGAGGCATCTTCAAGGGTGCTGGAAGAGTAGCTACTTTTCCAGGAGATGTTTTAAATGTGGGGGGAATTGTGTGATTTTTAGACAGACATGTCACATTCCATACATTTGTATTGCCAGGCTGCGGCTTCCCCTGTGACTTTGCGTGGCTCTGACACCTCCTTGCCTTCTGACAACATGCTATCTAGGTCTGAAACAGAGCTAGCTTCACTGCAGGTAAAGCAGATGCATTGATTCTTCCCCAGAGTTTGTTCTCTTGAATATTATTTTCATTCTGCCTTCTTTAATAATAATAATAATAATAATAATAATAATAATAATAATAATAATAATAATAATAATAATAATAATAATAATAATAATAATAATAATAATAATAATAGGGTTCCATCAAGTCAATTCTGTCTTATAGCAACCCTTTTTTAATGTTTTAGGAATCTTTATTGTCATTGCCCCCTTGCAGGAACAACGAAATTTCAATGTTTTCTAGATACAGAGTACTAAAAAGTGGTTTACCATTCCCTTCTTCTGGATCCACCCTGGGACTATGTAGCTTTCCTTAAGGTACATAGGCTGGCATTTCTCCTAGGAGGTACAGTGGGAATCAGGCTCCCACCCTCTGGCTCCGCAGCCAGATGCTTAAACCACTGAGCCATTCAGCCAGCCCTCTTAATACTGAGAGCTAAAAAACCCCAAACCTTTGCACCTATGTTAACTTTTGAAAAGAAGTGGCATGTTCATTTTAAAAACAGCTTGATGCAAAACAAACAAACAAACAAACAAACAAAAAACCTAAATGTTGCTCAAGTTTCCAGGTTTGGATGCGGCATTGTTGGATGGACTTTCCTTTGTCTGTGACAAAAGACAATTTATTGCTTTTTATGTTTCATTTTTTTAGATATGTTACCTGCAAGTGGATTCACTTTGTAGAACGCAAGTGTATAATGTCAACACACATAGTCTGTTTTTTTTGGGGAAAGCCCATCTATCTCAGCCCTGTTGAGTCTGTAAGGGCTCTACCAAACAGGAACTTTTGGTAAAGCTGTCTTTGATAGTCCAAGCTCTGGCTTTTTTTATGGGAGCAGTTGCTTAGGACAGCAGACACACCAAATCACCCCTCTCTGTACCATATTGATGGCACTTTAAACAAGAGTGATCAGAAAATCAATCTTGTCCATCGGGGGTCCATCAAGATCAATATACAGGCTGACTCTTAACAGCTTGAATGGCCAACTTAGACTCTGCAGCACCTTCACTCACTGTGCCAATTTACAAAAGTCTGAGATTTGAATATTTAAAACACACAAGTCATTGCAACTTTGTTGTAGATAAGTTACAACTGAACACCTTCTGTTCTGCCATGTACATGCTAGTAGCCTTGTTTCTGTGGTGGCAAACTTTAGTTCTGTGGTCAGTTATTTAGACTAGAATCATGGATTAGGAGTTGAGGCAAGTAGTTTGGAAGATAAACTTGAAATTCTCAAATCCTGACATTATTTATATTTTAATACATGATTTGATGTTTTGACATCAAATCATTTGATTTGTAACTTATAAATAGCCTAGAAGATCTTGTGAGAGATAAAATATAAACTTTACCTTGAATTTCTGTTCATAAAAACATTCACAATTTTTAATAATCCACAATTTTTATGTGCCAAAAAGAGACAATTAAGATTGATACTGTGGAACCATTTGTATATTAACTGTAGTAGAATGAAATAGGTAAAAAGGAAAAGTTTTCCCCTGCAACAAATATAGGAATCCAAATCAAAGCAGATCTGATGGATGGTTCTCCAATTTTCTCTTGAATTGATTTTATTTATTTGCTTACAGAATTCTTTAGCCACCCCACTATCAAGTAGTCTCGGGGACAGCATACAACAATATATTAAAACTATAAAACAACATGTTAAAAACCTTCAAAATCACAACCAGTTTAAAACAATCAATATGCAATAATAAAATCCAGCTAAACAGAACACTATCTAATTAAAATGCTGGCTGAACAGGAAGGTCTTTGCCTAGCATTGAAAACCCAAAAGCGTCAGCTCCAGTTGGATCTCTATAGTGAGGACATTCCAAAGTTGGAGAGCAATGGCTGGGAAAGCCTTGTTTTGAATGCCTCTAAGCATTGGAGCAGCTGCCTAGATGCTCTAAGCACATCTGATCTCACCTGATTTTGGAAGCTAAGCAGAGTCGGCCCTGGTTAGTGCTTGGATGAGCGACCACCAGGGAATACCAGGTGTTGTAGGCGCCTGGAGTACGAACTGGCAAGCCATGCCAGTATTCCTGCCAGGAAAACTCAATGGACATGGGGTCACAAAGAGTCGGTCACAACTGTAACAACACACACACAAGCTTTGGAGCAGTCGGTTCCTCCAATGTAATCAGTTTCATGCTTGTACTTTATGTAATTCGAGTCCATTATTTTGATTCTTTCAGTTGTAGGTTTATGTCATGTGTGGGTTCTTTACAAGTGCTAAGTAACATTTGTAATAGCTACTAACTGTCTGGTTGTGTCTGCAGACATCTCTTCCACATTCTCCAGAGACAGACAGTTTTAGTTCTCCACCTCTCTATCAAGCAAACAAAGAGATTTCTGAGCCATTGTTGCCTCAAAAAACAGAAATTGCTCAAGTAAGTTTAATACCTTAAATCGGGGGGGGGGGGGGAGATTTAAGATCTTGATTTAAGATACATGATCTTGATAAAAAAAAAATCCTGTTGTTCTACTGTTTAATGGGAACCGCCATGAAATGTTCTGGAAATTAGTCCCAAATGTTTATGATGACCAGTACAGTTTACTCAGAGAGAAATAAAAACTGTAGAGTATCAGGCAATTAAAGATTAAAATAATAAAAGTGTTACTATAACAGGGTCTGTTGCATAGAGAATTATGTTCATAGTAACACCTACAGATTAAATATGTAAAGAAACACATGCATCTAATTTAGACTTGTTCAGCATAGCGGACACAGATGGAAATTTTGAATGCCCAGCAAAAGTTATTGGGTTCTTTCCTATGCCCAGATCTCGGATCGCAGGAACTGCTGGTGTTTGGCAGCAAAGGGTTTGATGGTTTAAATTGCTTCCCTTCCGAATGACTGTAACATTGTTCTTTCCCTTCAAGGTCCCTACCTCCCTTTCAAGTGAATTGCAGGTACCCCAAGGGAAAGTTTTCCAGTCTCCTCCATCAAGTAACAGTACCGTTAGCATGAAAGCACCTCCCTTTCAGGCCATGCAAACTGTAAGTATAGTGGTTGTTGGGATAAAGGTAATCAGATTAGGATGGCAAAATCTTACTTGTACACAGATAGGAGCTAGATCAAACACACACATCCTCATGCATGGCTGTGTGTTATACAGAACATGAGGGTGGCTGCAGAGAATTTCTAGAAAAAATGCTTTTCAGATTAAATATCATAGAACAGTGGGGTGAACCTTTTGGACCACAACTCCCAGAATTCCAAGCCTGTATTACCAGTGACAAAGGACTGTGGGAGTTGAGATCCCAAACATCTGGAGAGATGAAGGTTCACCACCACTGCTATAAAGCTTCACTCAAGAATCTTTGAATTATCCATCAATTCTCTGCATTCAGGATGGCTTCTTTCTTGCCCATAGTCAAAATTGTGCAGCTAAACCATAGTAAATTAGGAATATGGGGTTGATGTAATGGACTTCTAGGAAAGGTATAATTTCCTTCTTGTTGTAAATAAGGTGTCTACCCAGTGTGTGGCAGTGGCGAAGAAGGCCAATTCCATGCTAGGGATTATCAAAAAGGGGATCGAAAATAAAACAGCCATTATAATGCCATTGTACAAAACAACAGTAAGGCCATACCTGGAGTATTGTGTACAATTCTGGTCACCGCATCTCAAAATAGATATTGTGGAACGAAAAGGTGAAGAAGAGAGCAACTAAAATGATTACGGGGCTGGGGGCCTTCACTTATGAGGAAAGGCTAAAACATTTGGGGCTCTTTAGTCTGGAAAAAAGATGCTTGAGGGGGGATATGATTGAGAAGTACAAAATAATGCAGAGCATGAGTAAAGTGGATGGAGCGGCACTCTTCTCCCTCACAAAATACCAGAACTAGGGGACATCCACTCAAATTGAGGGCTTGGAGAATAAGAACAGACAAAAGGAAATACTTCTTTACCCATCATGTTGTTAGTCTGTGGAACTCCCTGCCACAAGATGTGGTGATGGCATCTGGCCTGGATGCCTTCAAAAGAGAATTGGATACATTCCTGGAGGAAAAGCCCATCACAAGTTACAAACCATGATGGAGATGTGTAATCTCCAGGCTTAAAACCAGGGTACTTCAAGGGCCAGATGCAGAGGAGTGGTATCAGGAGACAGATATCTAGTCTTGTGTGCTCCCAGACGCATTTGGTGGGGCCACTGTGAGGTACAGGAAGCTGGACTAGATGGGCCTTTCGCCTGATCCAGCAGGGCTCTTCTTATGTTCTAATGATGCTTCAATTTCTGCTCCATAAGCTCACATTAGATAGGGCAGAGTTGTGCTTGTAGTCCGTGGAAGCTGTGCAGCTAATAGGCATGTTCTGCCTCATTATGTATCCTGTTGCAGGTCTTCAAAGTCAATGCACCTTTGCCACCCCGTAGGGAGCAGGATATCAAAGAGAATTCTCTGCATTCTACAGGGTATAGTCAGAATTTTTCTACAGCAAGCACACAAACTCCACCCCAGTGCAAGCTGCAGTCTTCTCAAAATGCTGAGCAAGCCACTTTTTCTCAAGACTCTCTGCCCAGTGGTAAGAACTTAGGTGTAGAAATGGTGATTGGGAGAGCAGAGGTACATTTAGTTGATCTGTTACTTATCCAAACCTTCCCTTTTGGACAAAGTTTGAGGAACAATCTGTGTATAAAAATGTCACGATAAATCTAATGTTTTCTTTGGTGATGGTTTAAATTCAGAATAACTCGTAGTAACAGATGAGAGACAGAAACATGTTGGAAGTCGGTTTAAATTGAGTAAATTCCAATTCAGGCTAATACTCATTTTAATTATGCATTATTTTATTTTATCTGATTGCCTTTTGCAATGGCTACAACTACACACAAACTTATTCTTTTAAGTGTTGGAAGCAAACTCTCCCACTTAATCTTTAAAGATGTTACAAGCTGTAAGTAAAAAAATCAACTTTCATGGAATAGATTATAGGAATACTTCAAGTGTATATCTTATTCTAAGCAGGTAACTACCAGGGCGAGGGAGCTGTTTCTGTAAGCAGCGGTAGCCTCACCTTTTATGCAGCCCCGCCAGCCACCTTCTCTAGACCACCGCAACCTTTTGTCACAAGTCGTGGATCAGTCCGGGGCTCCCTGAGGGGTGCAAGATCAGTTACGAATTCCCATCGATCTCCTGGTGGCTATAGAGGTATGTATGGAAATGCTTGTGTTCAGAAGTAGTAGTTGTAGTCCAGAAAGGTAAGCTGAAAGAAGATAAGCATACATTTTGTTTGTTTGTTTCATTACATTTATAACCCGCTTCCCACTGAAATTAATGATCAAGGCGTACTAAAAACATTTAAAAGAATAAAACGCACACACAAATAAAATATTCATTATGAAAATAATTTTAAAATTAAGCAAAAATCATTAAATCATCAAAAGGTACAGTATTTAAAAAACCCACCAGGGCATTTATTTATTTATTTATTTATTTATTCGTTCAGATGTGTCAGAGCCCCTGAAGTGACGCTGGGCAATGTACAGTATATAATAATAATAATAATAATAATAATAATAATAATAATAATAATAATAATAATAATAATAATAATAATAATAATAATAATAATAATAATAATAATTTATTGTCATTGTGTGTATATACACACTATACACATACAACGAAATTCAGACACCCAGAGACCAGATTCAACACACACACATACACACACACAAATCCCCAAACACTCTCACACACATTAAAAAAAAAACCTTCAACACACACACACACAAAATCCCCGAACACTCCCCACCACCAACCGCAACCCCCCCCCCAAAAAAAAGCACAAGCATCTACACAACAGGCTAGGTAATACTGTCAAAGTGTTCACTACTGATGGTCCTTGAGTTCATTATTAAGTGCAATTACAGCTCTGGGATAAAAACTGTTCAGAAGATGTGTGGTCCGAGTTTTAGTTGTTCTTCTGCCAGAAGGCAACAGTTCGAAGAAATTGTGAGCAGGATGAGTAGAGTCTCTCAGAATGTTGTGTGACTTCCTCAAACAGCGAGATGTGAAGATGTCGGTAACATTCTGGGCAATTTTAATTAATCTCTGTAGAGCTTTTTGGTCCGCTACAGAGCTGCTCCCATACCATGATAGCATGCCATAAGTTAGGACACTCTCAATGGTGCTGTGATAGTAGGACATAAGTAGATGCTGAGATAAATTAATCTTCCTGAGCACTCTCAGGAAATACAGCCTCTTCTGTGCCTTCTTCACAACCATATTGGTGTTTGCAGTCCATGAGAGGTCCTCTGAGATGTAAGTGCCCAGATATTTAAAGCTACCAACCCTCTCCACCTCCTCACCATTTATGTACAATGGTAAATGTACATCTTTCTTCCTCCTAAAATCAATTATAAGTTCTTTAGTTTTTTTGGTGTTAAGTATAAGATTATTTTCTTTACACCACTGTATCAACCCTTGTACTTCTTCCCTGTAAGCAGACTCATCATTCTTACTAATGAGCCCCACCACCGTTGTATCATCTGCAAATTTGATGATTGTGTTTTGTGTTATACAGTGGAGTGCAATCATGTGTGTACAAGGAGTAGAAGAAGGGGCTTAATAAAACAGTGTATATTACAAAATCTAAAAAGCATCTAAACCTAACAATCTACATATAAATACTTATAAATAATTATATAACCAGTTTTAAAAGATAAATTCTTATTCCCTTCTTTAAAAGCAGAGTGGAATGAGATTGCAGCTTGGGAGGGTCCACTGTTCAGAAGCCACAGAGGGCAAGGCCCTCTCCTGCTAGCTTGTTAGGCAGGCACCTAATACTGTACTTTATTTAGGCAAAGTTACCAGCTCTGTCAGCTTGTTTCATACCCATGTTGCTGTTGTATTTCATTCATTTAAACTACTGGCTAATTGAGTCCTAACATTTTCTGTACAAAAGTCAATTAAAGTGCAAGTACGTTATTTTCTTTGACAAAGTAGTACTGCAATCAATAGTGGCAGAGAGGCATGAGACTCTAGCCTTGAAATGATACTTTTGTTAAACATGAAATTGATAAGGATTAGGAATGTAACAAATAAGGAAACAACAATCTTTCTAATGTTCCATTCTGCATATAATGTGTTGCCTTGGTTTTATGGTTTTATACAAACATACTTGAAATACTGTAATTGAAACTTGAATCTACACTTCCTTTATTATGGATTTCTGCTGTTCATGGGTGAAATGGCATAGCAAAATAATTTTGTAGGATCCAAACCACTTTCTAGAACAGAATTTATAGTGTGCTATATAGTTCATGATATAATAATTTTATAATGTGATTACTTCCAAAAGAATGTACAACTTTTTACTGTAGACACCATCTGAATATTTCTTCAAATTTAAGGGTTTTTAAGTAATTGTGCTTCTGCAGAATGTGCTCATATGAACTTCAAATGAAAACAGATGTTTTTATTAGGCTGCATCAAATTGTGTATCTTAAGTATTATTACAAATTACAGAGATAATATGAACAAAAATATCCCCCTAGAATTAACATTTGATTATATGTTCTGATTATGCCAATTTCTAGACTGTTTGATGATTAATGTAGGGGAGTAGGAAGAAACATGAATATTGTTAATGGGGAAAAACAGTCATGAGTCACAACATTATTTAGAAAGCATTACTTTCTGAGCTTTGGTCATGTTAAAAAGTTTATCACAGTACTGCTCCTGAGTTATGCAGTGGGTATTTTTTCAGCAGTTTAAGTGTCTGAAGGAACAAATTCATATACAGTAACCCCCCCGCCGATTGCGGGGGTTAGGAACCCACCCACCTGCGATCCATAAAAATCCGTGATATGCGGAAGCGGGTGGGGGGCGGGGGCGGGGGGTGATTGCGTGCCTGTCAGAGAAGTGTTGGGGCGGCGCGCGCCAGCGGCAGCAGGGGGATCTGACCTCCCGCCGCCACCCGCGACTTCTTGTCCGGGGCCGTCTCCATTGAAATGCATTGGCAATGCATTTCAATGAAGAAAATTTTCCCCATTGGAAAACATTGGCTCAATGCTTTCCAATGGGGAAAATTTATCCATTGAAATCCATTGACTCAGTGCATTTCAATGGAGATTGCGGCCCCCCGCCGCCCCCCTGCGCGGCTCTGAGGCTTCTCAGAGGGGGGCAGGAGGGCTGTGTGGAGTGACCCGATCGCCCCCCACCGCCCTCCCATGCACCCCCAAGGCTTCTCGCGCCGCCCCCTGCTGCCCCCCTGCACGGCTTCGAGGCTTCTCGGAGGGGCCTGGGAGGGTTGCGGCAGCGACCCGATCGCTCCCCTTCGTTCCCCTGCGCGGCTCCGAGGCTTCTCGGAGGAGCCCAGGAGGGTGGCGGGGAGCGATGTAATCACGCCCCCCACGCGCCCCTGAGGCTTCTCAGAGATGCGGGGGGCAGCGCGGAGTGACGCAATTGCGCTCCGCCGCCCCCCTGCGCGGCTCTGAGGCTTCTCAGAGGTGAAGGGGGGGCGGGGAGCGACCCGATTGCCCCCCGCCCCCCGGCAGTGCATGTACTGCGATCCCACGATGTAGTGGGACCAGAGTACCTGAACTGCGAAATGGCAGGGGGTGTCTGTAACATTATTTTAAGATTCATGGTTAGTAGAATACATTGATTTTTCCTTTTATTCCAACAGGTTTTGAAGCATACAGGGGATCACCTTCAGTCTCTAATGGCTCCTATGGCCAATTACAGCTTCCCGGTAGAGATTACCCTCCTGTGCAATATTCTCAGAGGGTAAATAACTTTTCAAACCTGGTATTGCATTCTGTTTCAGAAGGAAAAAGCAAGCACTGGCTTGTACATGGTCTCATTACAGTTGCACTCCAAATGCATTGTTTGCTCTGAAGACAGCATCCTAATACCTCAGAAAGACCTAATATAATATAATCCACAGATTGCCTCCAACCTCAGCTGTAAAAATGCTACTGACTGGGTGTGTGTGTCATATGTCCCTCAGATTAAATTTATATGGGCATGGGATTATTTTTCTTACTTAGTTCCCAGTGTAGTGATGTATAGAAATTGTATCAGTTTTTCTTGATTCAAGAAATATAATCATATATTAATTTAATGAAATTTGGTCACTGAGCTGCAGTGATATTAAAACAAAGGTTAGAAAAGCTTTGGAGTATCTAAACTTTAGGATATATTCTTCTGATTCCAATGAGCAGTAAGTACACTGGGCTTGCAGGTTAAATACAGTTTGGATATCTGTTAAGCAGCAGACTGGGTGTGAGAATTGTGTATTTCATCTACCAACCCTACCCCATGATCAATGTTCATATGGCAGAAATGTTACTTCCTTGTCCTTAATAAATAGGAAAAATGTTTGTTCTTTTAGGATGTGAATTACCAGCAGAATTATAAGAGAGGAGGCATTAATAGTGGTCGAGCCAATTCAAGAGGTAAGGTTACGTCCCGTGTTGCTTTAAAATACAGTTTCGTTTTAAGACACTACACATTTGGACTGCTTTCGGTTGCGAACAGTTGTTCAAATATGATTTGCCATCCATGGATATTTAATGGATTAAATGTCTATCTCTTTGATTTGCAAGCTTAGAGGTTTATTCAGAACAAAATCTGAAAGCTTCCCTGCCTCACATTGGTAAGGAATAAAGTATTATTCTGAGATATATTTGAGCTAGTCTTAAATGGTGGATTGAAAGTTTAGGCAACTCAGAAAACAAATTGGCGTTTAAGCCTACTTCAGAGTTACCATCTGAGCACAGCTCCTGCCTGATACCTAGGCTGTTTAGTCATGTGAAGGATGTTTAGTTATTCAAGGGAAACATCTGAAATAATTTCTTTTCACAGAAAAGGCTGTTAATGTTCACAGATCAACATGTGTAGTTTTAGATTAGGAAGTTTTAAAGTTTGATTTTGGGGTGATACGTTCAGTGTCCAAAATGTGATGCTCCAATTCTGCTTTTTGGAACGTTGCTTAGTCTTAACTAAAATCAAGTTAAACTAATATTGGTTCATTTTGGCAAATGGACATCCCCACCAGTTTAACCCATTTGGAAAAGTTTTTATTTTTGGAAGGAATAAATCTTACTCTCCCCCTTCCAAAAAATAAAAAATAAATTGAAATGATTTTAGTGTTTGAATCACACTCAGAACCCTGACATTTTGAATGCACAGTAGAATATCTGAATTAGCCTGAACAGGGGTTCCATGCACTTCAAGTCTCATAATGGCTCGTTGCAGTACTCACCATCCTTCTGAAACAAGATCCTGCAGAACATTGTTTACTCACAGCTCAAGATTACAGGGCTTGTAGTCACCCCCCAAAATATGGAGGTGGAATACAGTAACACATTTACTTTGGCAAAGTACACAATGGAGGTGGAATACAATAACTCATTTGCTTTGGCAAAGTAGACAATGAAATTTCTATATCCACACTTTCTGGCATCCACAGGGTATATGTGTTGGAACCAATTTCCTGCAGATACTGCAGTCCTATTGTATTACTTTTCCAGGTGCATTCTGAAATTCATTCTTTGATTTAAATTGAGATATCTCTGATAATTCACCAGGGAAAGTCATACTTTCAATTTTAAATATTCAGTGGTGGATGGGTGGAGCTGCCAATCACTGCCTACATCCTACTTTGTCCTGAACGGGGCTTTCATGTCATACCAACATTCCTGTAACCATAAACCTAGAAAGCTCCCTGTAATTACAGGTCTAAAAACTGACTGTAGAGATCAGTACAGCCAAGAAAATAATACATTGGATGCAAGTTGTTTTGTTTTTAATGAAATAGTTTTTCAGAAACTCCCGTAGTGTTAGTTATGCATTAAACAGGCAGAATGAAAAGCCAGTTATAAACAGAGCAGATAACGTTCCTGTCATACTTTGGACTGCAGAAGTAATTGTGATTCAGTTGTATCATAAATTTGATTCAACCTTTATAAAATCCTTAAAGTTTCTGTGTTTTAGGTTACAGGCAAGAAAACAGACAGGAAGAGAGTTGTTCGTCAGGTAGAGCTCGAGGTAGAACTCGTGGTAGAGAATACTTCAGAAGAAGGGGATTGAGGAAAACTGAGAGAAATGGAAAAGAACCAGACTGTCTCAAAGCAATCTTGTAGCTCCCAGAATGGATCAGTTCAGTTAGCATTAATCAAAAATGCACTCGATTTGGGTAACTTTGTTTTCTACACTAAATAAACAAAGCGTTTTTCAGATGTCTCCTATCTTGGTACTAAGAACAGTACACCTTAAAAGTATATTCTCCGTCCTGTAATATTAAGCTAGTTATCCCAATCTTAGTCTGATCCAGCAGTCACTCCATATTCACCATCAAATATGAATACATTTCTACAAATGGCACAAGACCCTTTTCCCTTTGTTTCTTGGACTGAAATAGATTAACATAGCACAGATTTTCCAACTATGTCATCAGATACATATATTCTGAGGTGTCCTGCTGTGCCTGGTGACCTGCTGCTTTCTTGCTTATTACAGTGGCTGACGAAGTTTGTTTAGAATTGTAACTTAAGGTTTTTGCATCTTTTCTCCCCTTATGGTTGGAAATAATGAACATTACATCTTCACTTGAAGAGCAGTATATACGCAACTGTTAAGTCGAGTTGTAAAAACTCTAGCAGGGGTCCAACCAGACTAAATGTTCTCTGGTTCTGATAAATTGTACCCAGAACAAAAATCTTATGACTGATGCATACTATGTGGCATGACATTAATGTGTGCAAATGCATCTACATAGCAACTGTCCTTTCTGGTTCAAGACTATTTGAATCATTTCAGTACTTGTCTCACTGCTCGAGATGGACACTTAATGCACTGCAATTCAGCGGATTGTGCTCACAGCTATTGCCTAGATGCTGCACCCACCTCCTTCCATGGGCACCTGTGAAAGGTGTCCCTTTCTGCCCCACCTCCTCCGAGTGGGTCTCTGCAGGAGGAAGTGGGTCACAAAATCTGGGCTGCCTGTGCAACACATGTGGTCCTGATTTGCCGAACAGCTGAACCACAGTAACTGCCCATTCCTAGTCGCTACCAAAGTTTATTCATTGCATATCATTATATATTGAGTTTTCAAATAATATTGTTAGAAACCTATTCTATTGAATCACAAAACTGGATTTCCACGGTGGTATTTGGCTGGTCCTGTTGCCTTGCTTGTGGAAAAATCTCTTCTCAATTATTGCTGGGCTATGGAAAGTGTTGATTGACTGGTCCTTGTTAATCAGGAGGTCACCTGGCCTATGAAATATGATTTCAACCTTTGAATTAGTGGCAAAATGTTTAAAAATGTTGGGATGTGGAAAACTGAAACAAGCACAAGCTTTGTAGAGGAAGGGCGCTTCTAGGACACAGCTTAAGAATATTTTTCAGGCCTGAAACTGGAATAATGCAGAACTTGCTTTGCATATGAAAAAAAATCCACCCAATGATCTTTAAAGGTAAGTGTTAACCCCAAGCCAGAAAAAAATGCATATGAATTTGAAAGAACTAGAGGTATCTATGTAGCTTGGGTCTGTGTGGAAAAAAGGCTTGTCTGATCCTTGTACAAAATTGATAAACCAGAGTGGACAATCCCACTGTTAGACTATGAAAGTATCAAAAACAGATGTTGAGGTGTACAGGATTTTCCTTTAATCTTCAGTTCACTTGAGAAGAACTTGAAACACAAAAGTTTGAAACAGTGAATCTGGAGCAAATTCTAAAACTACTGATGTTAGAGATGACTTCACAACTAACCATTGCTCATGATCTTCAACAGCAGCCTGGAGCGATTCCTCTCAGATGAGCAGCCCAGAACGTGACAGCGAAGCCTTTAACAGTGGGGACTCGGGGCAGGGCGATTCCCGTAGCATCACTCCTGTTGACGTGCCAGTGACTAGCCCAGCAGCCACCCTCCTACCTGTGCACGTCTATCCCCTCCCGCAGCAGATGAGGGTTGCCTTTTCGGCTGCTAGAACTTCTAACCTGGCTCCTGGGACTCTAGATCAGCCTATTGCGTTTGATCTGCTCTTAAACAACCTTGGTGAAACCTTTGATATTCAACTTGGTAGGTTTAATTGTCCTGTCAATGGCACCTATGTGTTCATATTCCATATGCTAAAGCTGGCTGTGAATGTTCCATTGTATGTGAACCTCATGAAAAATGAAGAAGTTCTGGTATCGGCCTATGCCAATGATGGTGCTCCAGATCATGAGACTGCTAGTAACCATGCAGTCCTCCAACTTTTTCAAGGAGATCAGATTTGGCTGCGCCTCCATAGAGGAGCTATTTATGGAAGTAGCTGGAAATATTCTACCTTCTCAGGATATCTCCTGTATCAAGACTGAATATTGTGTTGACAGTAAACTGCGGCTCCAAACTGTTGGTTGAAGAAAGGTGAAAAGCAGGGATCTAGTGTTGCACTGCATAGTGACTACTTAAACACACCACTGTGAGATGAGGGTATGGTGAAATTGGGTCAGCACTAATATGGCACTTTATCAGTTGTGATGTAGCCTTGGTAAAGATGGTAAAGCTGTGAATGTTATGTTTGCACTTTTCTGGAACTGTAATTATCTGCATCGTATGCTGCTCATAATTTGCCTCCAGCCTAGGCTATCCACAATGCCTTGTGCCTAAATAAAAAATGAATATGCCTTAGTCTCAATGTGTATACTGCTGGGATAAATGTGGTATATGTGATATTTCATATTGTTTATTGGGAAAAGTACACATATGTACTGGTATATGAAATGTCTCACGTTCAATCCTAAAACGTCCCAGTTAAAAAGAACAACTGCGGATAATAGTTTTTTGCTGCCAGGAAGAGTAGACAGCTGCAAAATAGACACACCCCGGTTTTGATTTGATACAATGCAGCTTCAAGCATTCATATTTTGCCTTATAACATGCAGTCTTCAGCATTTAAAGCAACATGTTTGAGATTACTTTTAGAGTCCATTTCTAAATTAATCATTTAACAACTTAAAAACTTAAGTTCATTGTGAGAACTAAAAAGGGGCTCTTAATCTCAGATATAACATAGAGCAAATGGAAAAGGTAGTAAATTGTCATTCTTTTTAATTCTTAATCTCACTTAAGTCATGCTTATTATTTCATTGATGCTACTTCTGGTATCATATGAAATGGGGTTAGCAAGGAAGATAACAAACACCCCTGCATAGATTCCCCCACTCCCACCCCTGATCCTAGGTTACTAACTACATAGCGCTGTGTCTGTGAAGATTTTCAGGTGATGTTATCCGGTTGTTGAGTCATGGCAACCGCACTTCTTTTCTTGTGAAAATACAACTACATGGGACCTTTTAAAGGTGAGTTAATATACCGTATATACTCGAGTATAAGTCGACCTGAGTATAAGTCAAGGCCCCTAATTTAACCCCCCAAAACTGGGGAAACGTATTGACTCGAGTATAAGTCTAGGGTGGGAAATGCAGCAGGGCCTGGCAGCTCTTCCTTTGTGAGCTGGGGGAGTGGTGTGTGATGTTTAAAATAACTTTTAGCCACTGATGCAAGTGCTTGGGCCAGTGGCTAAAAGTCATTGTAAACATCGTGTGCCACTCCCCTGTGATGCAGAGGGGGAACATGAGAAGCGGCATGCAATGTTTAAAATGACTTTTAGCCACAGATGACTTGCCTCAGTGGCTAAAAGTATTGACCCGAATATAAGCCGAGGGCCCCTTTTTTTCAGCCCAAAATTAGGGCTGAAAAACTAGGCTTATGTTTGAGTATATACAGTATCTTAAATAAATAAAAACTTCTGATTTGGCATCTAGGCTGTTGTGTCAGAAGTTACTGAAACTTTTAAAGGAATGGAAACAGTCACGGAAAAAGACATGCAGTTGGCTGTTGCCTATATAGTTGTATGTATAGATCTCATAGGCAATATTACTTCTTACAGGTATGTTTTAAACAGATCCCTGGCCGAGTCTGATTTGGATTCATACGAAATAGTTGCATTGATATATGTCCTTATAGATAACAAGATCAACTGGAATGACTGATACCACTCTCCTTAGTGTGTCTTTGTGAGGGAAAGTCTACTTTTCACAGTAGAAGATAATACTGTCAGTTCTGTGATACATAGCTCAATTTTCAGAGCTGCGTGATTTATCAAACTTCCATTTCTGTTGTGCTCAAAATTTACTTAAATAACAACTTTTTAAAAACAAGCTATTTAAACGCCACTTGCTATTGGCAGTGAGTAACCCAGGTCACACTGAAAAAACAGGCCTATTCCCAAAGTGAACCAATCTTTCATGTTCATTTTACCAAAACACAAAGGGTGGTTTCATACAAGGGATTGTAATTGTTGTGAGATGAGAGAGGTATAACCAAGGTGCTTCATATGCATGGCTCAAATCTTCCTGGAACATTTTCCATGCAATATATGTGACTTGGTAGATAGTGAACTGCAGAAAAAGCCTTTATGAGACCACTCCCTTAATGTTCTGTCTAAGCTGGTATAACTTTTTAGTGTATCCTTGAAACCTAATTTTCATGGACAATTCAACTTAAGAACATAAGAACATAAGAAGAGCGTGCTGGATCAGGCCAAAGGCCCATCTATTCCAGCTTCCTGTATCTCACAGCGGCCCCACCAGATGTGTTTGGGAGCGCATGAGACTAGATATCTGTCTCCTGATACCACTCTCCTGCATCTGGCCCTTGAAGTACCCTGGTTTAAAGCCTGGAGATTACACATCTCCATCATGGTTTGTAACCTGTGATGGACTTTTCCTCCAGGAATCTGTCCAATCCCCTTTTGAAGGCATCCAGGTCAGATGCCATCACCACATTGTGTGGCAGGGAATTCCATAGACTTACTTGGGTTCCAACGGTTAAAATGAGCCAAATAAAATCAGATTTCTTTCTCTTGTTCCCTCTCCCTTCCCTTCCCCCAACCCAAAATAAATGTATCACTATTCGTAGCATAGGCAGAATGCATTGCTAACCTTTGGGATTATAGGCTTAAGTTTACAGACATAAGTGATTTGCAGGGTTCTTCATGACAGAAGTGTAGCGTACACATTATTGAATTTTCCTGATGGGTACTAGGGTTATTAGTTATTTATTTATTTGATTTATATACCATGCTGTCTAGCCCAAAGGCTACACTGGGCAGTTTACAATAATGGAAATACACAAGTCATAAAACAATAACCCAAAATAGAGAACAAAAACCAAAATACAAATTAATATAAAGTTACAAACTACAAAATAACACAATATAACATTAAACTTAACAAATTATATAAAAAGTCAGTCACAAAACAAATAACGCAAAGCAATATTACTTTTGCACATCTAAGGATCACTGTGTTATTGATATCAATTACATGTGGTTTGATTCTTTCAGCAAGTTCCACCAATTATTTTATAAGGAGAGGTGCTGTCTTGTGTGTTGCATTTTCTTCGTATACCTAGCACAGCAGAATAAGAATATGCATCAGGAAAAAGTAGCATGCTCTTCAAAACGGGTATTTTGTCAGGGGGGGAAATCAGATACTGTACAGTGGTACCTTGAGATATGAAATTAATTTGATCCTCAGGATGCTTTGTAATACAAAAAATTGTATCTCAAAGTGTGGTTTCGGTTTCTCATGGGAATGTATGGGAAACAAATTAATCTGTTCCAGAGGCCAGAAAAAAAGTTTTAAAACTTTTTTTGTTCAAAACTATAAAGTACACTTTAAAGGCATAAATACTGTACAGGGGCATGATTAGTCACGAATAAACATTTCAAGCATCACACATCAACTTTTCAAATATGGTACAGTACAGTAAAATTTATAAATCACACTTTAACAGGGAAAACATGAGAAAACATGGCAAACAAACAATTCCATCACTTTTGGGAAGAGGGAGTGGAGGAGGACAACTGGGCAGCACTAGAACAAGAAGGTTCTTCCTCATTCCTAGGCTGTTTAACTAGGAACCTGCCCATGGTCTGCTGCCTCCGGCGTCTCTTAAGCCTCCCATGGAAAGGACATGACGTGGGTGTCAAACTGTGCAACCATCTCTGGGCTTAAGCCAGATGTGGGTAATGCTGGTTCACAGTAGTCTGAAGGTTTGCCCACACTTGGCATGCCTCCTTGAGTTCCCCGGAAGAGGCGTGTTCTTTGTTTCTTCCTCTTCCTCCTCCTCAATTGAGACCTGCTCCTCCATTGCCTCCTTCTGCAGGTTAGTCAGTCACATTCCTTCCTCATGCTTCCTGATGATCTCCTTGACCTCGAGTAGAATCATCTCCTCCTCTTCCCAGCTTTCACTGCTTTCTTGGGTGCCGTGACACCGCAGTCACTAGGGGAGCAGAAAAAGGAAAAACAAATGCTTTACTGTACACTCATACCCATGCTCTCAATACTCTAGTCCAAGAGCCCCAAGTCTATTCATACAAGCTAATAAAAACTCCAAAAAGTCTGTCCACATGAGCTGGCATGGATGGAAACCCCCCCTCCGGAGACTCCATGGAAAAGAAACAAAAAAATGCATAGGCGGCTAGGTGGCATGAGGCTGCCCTTATAAACTTCCCAGGCACAAAGCATCTTGGGGAAACTTTCTATTTCGGGGGGGGGGGGACGACAGGTTAAATTATCGTGAGGTGGGGGCGTCCCATCTCCCTGTATTTTTCCCATAACACGAGTTTTTGTAGCACGAAGTGATCGTATCTCTTGGTACCACTGTAATGAGCTTCAGTTTAAATGCTGTAGTGGTTGTGAACGCACCATGGTGTAATTCAACATTTTCATGTTCCCTGTTTAGTTTGTCTAATTCTGTTACCTCACAAATAGTTTATACAGCCAGAAAGGACCTGAAAAGACAGTAACATGAAAGATTGGCACAGATATTACTGTGAATTCAAAAGGTGTGGGAAAGTTTTTCCATGTTGAGCCAAATCAATAAAATACCATTTTAAATTTGTGTGTTTCTCTTTTGTCTTTTTGAGTTCAGGCTGATTTACCTGATGTTTCTAATTACTTGACATGAAGTAGAAAATGATAATTCATGCATTTGTGTGACCCACTGATAACAAGACCACAACTAGTGCTTATCTCTAATACATTTTGGTAGATGGTTTACTATGTGAGCAATTGCTAATTCAAACTTGCACTATCTAGTACTTGTGCTGGATATCTTGCAACATGTTCCTGCTATAGTGTACTGCATCTGCAGTCAGCAAATCCTCACCAGCTATTCATGGGATACTTGTATATTTCATAATTGTTATGTGTGGAGCCTTTTCCAACCAAAACATATAAAACCAGGACATGGCAAGGCTGTCATCATAGGGCATTGCTTCTGGTTCACATTATCCAAGTATTTCAGCACAAAAATGTCTTGTTAGGCATTTTTTGTCTTATGAGTAGCTGCATTTTATAACAACAGGCTTTCTTCACTGTATTAAAAAAGTCCTTTGTATGTAGTCTTGAAAGTCACCTTGTTTTTATTCTTATTCTTTGATTGTACATGAAAGATTCTTATTACAATAGGTAATTAGGGGAGGTACCTTTGCTGATGGTGCCTTCAAAGAACTGGGTTACAGTCCAGGAAAGCTGGTGTCAAGTACAACTAGCCATCTTAAAGCAGGACTTGCTTTGTTTTCATTAGACAACATATACTGACAAATGATTCTGACCAGTTAATAACTTTTGTGCTTTTAAGCATTCTTCTAGTGCTCTTTCAGGCCCCATAAACTTTGATGATGGGAGCAAAGAAAGACACATTTTTCTAGGGAAGCCACCCCTTTATAGTACAGATGGAAATGGAGGCTAAATTTGTATATCATGCTTAAGCAGAACCGGCCTGTTGTTTGTATATTATGAAAGCTACAACAACATTTGAATGTAGAGTAGCTATTTTATTCTTTTCTAAAATGGATTTTAATGCAGTTAAACATAAGTATTGAAATGTGAGAAACAAAGATCCATGCTTAAGTGGCATTCCAGATCTCTTGTGCACAGTAGGCAGAGCTGAGAGGTAGGCTAAAGTACCAAATACAGTCTTTGACTGGCTGATTTTCAAGCTTGGAATTCAAGAGAGTAAATAACTACTTCACTTCTGGGTTTTGTGAGGTACTTCTATGTACCTTTGAATCACAAACTGAAAAATTTCAGCATGCTAGCACTTACCAAAAATCTTTACATTCTGCTATAAGGACAAAGAAACCCAAGTATCTTGTTTATCAAAGCTTAGTTTGTGAATGAAATGTTACCTTGTGATCACCACCGCAAAATAAAGGAAAATAAAGGTTTAAAACAAGCAGATATATTTATAAAATATTGCTTCTCTATTGTCCTGCAACTGTCCAAAAAATAACAAAAGGCCAACCTTTTCTTTAGCCTGGGTATTATACTAAACTTGAAAACACCAATGCATGTGTTCTGCAGCATGACAGAAAATACCTAAAAGATAGCTAGTGTGGAGTAGCGCGTACCGTGTCAGACAAGATGGAGAAGAGCGGGGTTCAAATTCCAGTTCCAAACTCCGGAGCGGGGGAAGAGAAAAACGCCAACGTCTTGGACGTCTTACATAAATTTAAAAACTGTTAGGATTGCCAGAAGTCGGAAATGATCCCTCTAGCGCCGACTTAAACGTCAAGAGGGGAACCCCAGAAGTGTAGAACGTGTAATGTGAGCTTTTAGGCTTGCAATATCTTTTTAGTAGCTCCTGAAACTTGGTGGGTGTTGGATGCTGGTGGCAGGGGCTGCTGCCAAGTTTGTTCTGCCCCGCCCCGCCTAAGAGGAAAAGCTGCGCCCATTTGCCCAGCTCCGTCTTCGAGTGCCAGCAATCTAGGGAAGCGCTAACCGCTTTGGGGCACGGAGAGAGATTCTGAAGGAGGGGGGAGGAAGGAGGAGAAATAATAACAATCCCCAATATCATCTATCCTTGGGCTGCAGCCCCCCTGCTGGGATGAGCCGCCGCTTGGTGCAGCACCGACGTTCCTCTTTCATGAAACCCACTGCCCTCCCGGCCACCCTAATGGCAGATCTCCATGACTACGCAGGAGAAAAGACAACCCCCGCCAGCTCTCCAAAGTTTGGGATTCTGGGGTCGAGGGCGCAGGGTGGTGGTGGTGGTTTTTAAAACCCCGGGGACATCAGCATGCGCACCCCCCGCCCCGCTGCCACCACCAGGGCAGCCTCGCGCCAGGAGGGGCGTGGAGGACGCAAAGCAACCCCTTTCGCGACATCAGCTCTGTCGCAAACCGGTGAACGGCTCCCGGGTGGCAAAGGGGAGGCAGAAGCGAGCGAGCGCGGGCGTGTGTGTGTGTGTGTTTGTGTGCCCCCCCTCTGTGTTTGTGTGGCTGAGTGTGCGCGGAGCGGCGGCGGGGGCTGCCGTTCCTACCGTTGCCCGCCTGCCTGCCTGCCTGCCTGACCGCCCCTAAACAAGGAGATGGACCCCAACCGGATCATCCAGGCGCTCAAAGGCACCATCGACCCCAAGTTGCGCCTGGCGGCCGAGGATGAGCTCAACCAGGTGAGGAAAAAAGAGAGAGGGAGAGGCGCCTCTGGGGCCGATCCCCCCCCCTCCAAGCCGGGTGATATTTCCGGGCTGCTCCGCCGCTTCTTTCCCTGGCAGGGCCTCGGCTCCGAGGAAAGGGGGGCTTTGTTCGCCCTCTTGTCTCATTTGCTGGCCCGATCCAACCCCCGGGAGCTTGCCTTCTTCCTTGCGCTCTGATAGTCAGGGCGATTTCAGAGAGGAATCGGTTGCGCGGCTGGCTTGGATGGGTGGGTGGAAAACCTTTGCCATCTCAGAAGCTTAGGGTTTTGCCGGGGGGGGGGTGACGGACCGATGCCTCTTTCCCCCTGACTCCGTCCGAAGTCTCCTGGTTCCCGATCTCTGAGACCTGATGTTATTACCCTCAAAATGTCCTGCTGGTTAGGGTGCCACAGGACTCTTGTCAGGAGGAATGGCTGTAGTTCTTCTGGCTTTCATTTTTTTTTAAAAAAAAATCAAATCAGGTACTTTAGTCAGTGGGTGTGTACTGTGTTCATTGGTGTGCAAATTTCTCCAGGAACTAGAAAGAAATTTGAAGAAGATAGTGGTTCCACGAAAAACGGTGGCTGTGGGAATTATTATTGCACCCCAGGGCATCTGGTTATTTACCTTTCAGATCGCCCAAGATCGCTTACTTCCATGTTTTAGTGTGGATTGTGGGTGTAGAATCACAGACTGGGAAGGGCTCACAGGGATCCGGCAATCCAACCCTCAGAGATGCAGGACATTGCCTGCAACACCCTTGGTAGTTGTTCCTCTGGCTTCTCCATAAAACCATACTGTAGAATCATAGAATAATTAAGTTGAAAGAGGCCAATAAGGCCGTCTAGTCCAAACCCCTCTTCAGTGCAGGAATCCAAATCAACGTTGATCTGACAGATGGTTCTCCAACTTTCTCTTAAATTTCTCCTCTTTTGATAAAAGATATCCAATCCCCAAAGACCATTCTGTATGAAAGCCTGGCACTTTGAACTCTCAGAAGCCTGTGAGTTATTTCCTCATATGCATATGTGTTTGTTTTGAAAGCGACCAATACATTTGCTGCTCTGAAGTTTTTCTTCACTGCTGGAAGACTGACTAATGAGCTCTCCCGTCTGTGCTAAGAGTTGTCCACAGCGCACTTTGATTTTGTGAGCTCCTTTCTTTCTTCTACTACTATTTCTTTCTGCTACTGCTATTCTACAATGCCTGGATTTGATAAATTAAAGCAAGAACCATTTTAATGTTTCAAGTTGATTTTTTTTTTTTTGCACCTGGGATTTATGGAATATTTCATGTATTTGAGACAGGGAAAGAGAGCACAGGAAAAAACTCTCCAAATTAATCCTGGGACCTGTCTTGCTAAGCTGTTTTTTAGATGTGTGTGTGTGTGGAGGGAGAGATTCAGGGACAATGAGCATGTCACAGAGGAAGAAGACATGTTATTAAAGACACCGTAGAGTGGAACAGCAGAAAGTACACACACTATAAGTACAACAATGAGCCCTTCAAAAACTGTGGCAGACAACACTTGGAAATCAGTTGCACAGCACCCTCTGTCTGGTGCATGCCAATGATTATCAATGGCCAAACTTCTGGCCCCGATATATATATTTTTCAGAGCATGAACCTGCTCATTAGGCACATATGTGATGTCTAATTTCTTAAATACTTATATTTCAGGTATTTAAAATGGCACATTTATAATAAAATCAGCCATCAAAGGATTGCAGAGTTGAACATCAACGTATGACATCCGTTAGGACTGTCCATCCTAAACATGCAGTATCTTTTTTGAACTTCTCACCCAAGAACATTGGTACTTGGCTGAATAATCTTAGATTTTGGCTTAATAAGACTAGTTTCTGTCAGCTTTCCGGAGTCAAAGTCTTTCCCAAGTAACCTCTTCTCTGTGTCCATCTCATGCCCAGTTTTTTAAAATGTTTAAAATGTTTACAATATCAGGTAATGGGCACAGAGAGAAATATTGCTGCATACTACACTATACCTCTCTCTTACAGTGGTCTTCCGTGTTAACGTGTTAGTTTGATGTATTGAAATTCCTACAATTGGTTTCTGCACCATTGTCTGTTCAGGGGCTTGTTTGTTTGAATATTATGAAACATCATTTTTGTATAGGTTGCCTGATTAATTACTGTTGCTCATCTGGAAGTTGAGTCATGACTACTGGACTTCTTTTTCTTGAGAGACTGAAACGTTTCGCTGCTCATCCAAACAGCTTCATCAGTCTGAAGAAAGCTAGTTGGGAGTCCTCCATTTTATATTTCACGTTGACCTCTTGTTACCCTGGTCTGAAATAGGCTCATAAGATGAACAATGGCCTGAATAAGCTCCTTAGGTAGACAATAGTCTCCATGGCTTTAAGGTGAACAATGGCCTAAGGTGCTGAAACCCATTAAGTGTGGAATTGTTAGCTGTGGCCTTGGTGGTGAAAGCGTGAAGTATTTTTGATTTGTCTGGGTATTGTTGAAATCACAGTCAAAGTGGTAGATAGACTGTGCCTGCGCCCCCCCCCCCCGTTGCTCATAAACAACTGCTAAGCGCCAGCATGAGTGACAATTACAGTATTCAATTGAGATCAAATTCAGATGTTTAAAAATTTCATGTTGGCTCCCAGTCAAAAATAGGATTCTGTGATTTTATATATATATATATTAAAAAAAGCAGCAGAGCTGTGATGCGTAACAAGGGTTAAAACATCTGTGAACGTCTGCACTGAACGAGGATGCTTCTAGCGATCCAACAATTCCTGTACTACTAGTATTCAGGATTATACTGTATCCTCCAGATAAAGAATTTAAGAACTCAGCAGAAAGTTGATCCATAGTTTATTTCAGCAAAAAGCGTTGTTTGTGCCTTTTTCAATAGGGGAAAAAAATGCCAAGCAGCATAGGATACATCTCTTTTGATGACATTTGCAGATGGCATGCCTTTTTGCATCTGCATATGCCTTAAGAGCTATCTACTGTAATCTACTGTAAAGTCACTTAGATCCTGCTTTGATTCTGACAGGGAAAATGAAGAGCCATGTCTTCAGAGGCTGTGTCAATCTGTGCCTTCCTTGGGTTCATGATATGCCTCAGTGCTTTTAGCATACTGATTTTCCCCCTTCGAAAAATGAGGATGCTATTTTCTTTGTCCTGTTATTTGCAGTGGCTGTCGGTTTTGGTCTTTGCCGAAGAGGGATAACAAACCCTTTATCAACCCTTTATCAACAGCAACACAGTCTTAAACTATGATAGAAAGCTTATTTCAAAATCACACACGTTGGAAGGAGGAGAAGCTGGATATTAGAGAGTACAGTGTTACTAGGGCATTTTCTAGCATTTTCATGCTGGTTGGTATTTCAGGAATCTGAATATGCAGAATATTACCAAGAAAGTGAGGTGGAAAGACTTTGAATTTGAAAAGTTGTTCTAAGGTAGAACATTTTTAACCTGTTCAGATCTTTTCTTTCTTTCTTTCCTTTGCTCCCAAGTGGTTATAAACATATGTAAATTGCTTCATTGTACAGGAAACCATGTGGATTCTGAGCAATGTGGAAAACAGTAATAGGTGGATTGATGAGTCTGAATCTTAAGAGTATATGCTAGTAAATTCCCAGGGTAGGCAGGAAGACCAGTCCCTTTTGACAGCAGTCCTGCTGTTTCCAGGATACACTCTCTATCTATCTATCTATCTATCTATCTATCTATCTATCTATCTATCTATCTATCTATCT
>JAHTLZ010003526.1:12562966-12603491 GCA_023846285.1 Phrynocephalus versicolor | reverse complement strand
TCTATCTATCTATCTATCTATCTATCTATCTATCTATCTATCTATCTGGGCAGTTTACAAACATAAACAAAATATAATAAAACACATTAAACAACTTAAAATGGTAAATAAACAAAATAGGAAGTGATAATACCACTCTATTCTGCTCTGGTCAGACCCCACCTGGAGTACTGTGTCCAGTTATGTGCACCTCAATTTAAAAAGGATGTTGACAATCTTGAACGCATCCAGACGAGGGCGACCAAGATGATTGAGGGTCTAGAAGAAATGTCTTACGAGGAGCAGCTTAGGGAGCTGGGAATGTTTAGCCTTACAAAAAGACGACTGAGAGGGGATATGATCGCTACGTTTAGATATTTGAAAGGATGGCACATTGAAGAAGGGACTGGTTTGTTTTCCATGGCTTCAGAGACTAGGACGCGGGGCAATGGTCTCAAACTACAGGAAAAGAGATTCAATTTAAACATTAGGAAGAATTTCATGACAGAGCTGTTCAGCAATGGAATATGCTGCCACGGAGGGTGGTGGAGTCTCCTTCTTTGGAGGTTTTTAAGCAGAGGCTGGATGGCCATATGTTGGGAGTCCTGTGATGGGTCTTTCTGCATGGCAGGGAGTTGGACTAGATGGCCCTTGAGGTATCTTCCAACTCTATGATTCTATGATTCTAGTCAATCAAAACCAACATGACAATAACAACAACAACAATACTGTAAGAACTTCGTTTCAAGTCCTGTGACACATAATAAAATCATCCTTTAAACATGGAAGCCTTGAGTGCTTGCACATGTGAGCTGTACATGCCAATATCTGTTACCTGTGGTGGGGGTGCAGAGTGGAAGGAGAGCAGTCTGGGTGTTACTGCCTCCATCTTACCTCTCTTCTGACACCACACCTTTGTCCGTGCAAAAGCTTAAATAAGAGAAAGAAAGTGTCCCAGTTTGTCCCAGTTCATAAAGGCAGCTGAATTGGTGCTGCAGCTCCAAAACCTCACCACCTCAACCAGTCAGCCACTCACCAGGCTCAGCTTGCTTGCTTTAACCACCTCCTCGGCTAATCTCACAGTCACGAGCAAGAGCACAGACTTCTCTGCTCTACCCTTTTGTCTGTGGGGGATCAGCCAAGGGGGCAGGGCAAAGAAGCCTCAGCTGTAACTGGGACGGGAAGATCAGTTGAATGAGGTGCAGGAAGCTAGCGTGCTGGGCCTGGAGAGAGGCTGATGGAGCAAGAGGAGGAGAGAGGAGCAGCCGCGCCTGTGCTGCTCCCTTTACAAATTGGTATGAACTGGTTTGTGCCCATCTCTAATGACCACTCAGAAAAATGCACAAGTGTGTGTCTGAGTCTGTGTGTGCATGCAAGCATCTATGCATATATGTTTCTATTGAGAGAGCAATAAGGGTTGTTGTTGACATTTATGTGAAACTGATGGGTGTGCTTCAAGAAGGATCAGATCAGTTACAGTTCTGCTTCCATCCTTGACATACTGAAACGTCAAACTGCCAGCTACTACATGAAGTCTTTAGGGCCTTTGAGCACATTTGAATAAATCAGTATCAGAGACATGTTGAAGCAGTCAAAAGTGCAGCATGCAATTTTACATTAGGGATGAAGTATAATGTATCCTTCTGAATCCCCGCTGTTTTTTATTTTATTACTTTAATAATGTGTAGCCTGTAATTAAACTATAAACCGCCCAGAGACTACTTGAAGTGGTATGGGGCGGTATATAAGTGTGTGTGTGTTGTGTCGTTACAGTCGTGACCGACCCTTCGTGACTCCACGACCATGGAGTTTTCTAAAACACTTTAATAAAACTCTTTTTTGTTGGAGAATACGTGAGAATAAAGTGCCCATTCTTAGTTGTCGAACTCTGAATCAAATCCCAGTAATACCCTTGTTCATTTTAGGTTTTGTAACCCATGTGGTCGCAGTACACATAGTAAATTATGCACAGTGTACCCAAGGGGATAACTGCTACAGATTGTGGGGTGCTGTCCAGGAGTAGCTGGTGCTGATCCACTAGTCCCTTTTCTATCTTTTGATGTTGTTAACTAACTAATGTAACGTGTCATGAAAAATAAAAAGGAATCTGGCCCCTTTTTAAAAGACCAGGAATATTTCAGGAAGATAAAAAGTCACAGATGAGCCAGGAGGGATTGTGAAGACAAGCTAGTCAGTAGGGGTGGGGTCACTAGCATAAAAGGCTGTTTACATTGAGGCAAGACTTGGAATTGGGAACAACTTCTGATGTTCTGTTATTCTGTATTTGACATTTGGCATTAATTTTGTTCCTTACTTGGTAGAATCCTCCCCCCCAGGCTTCTTGTTGGGTTGATTTTGGGGGTAACAGAAAGTATATTCTCCCCAAAAAGGAGCAAGCAAAAACTTTATTACCGTGTGTTGTGATGACGACAACAACAACAACAACAACAACTTTATTTTTATGCCGCCTTTCTCCCCAAAGGGACCCAAGACAGCTTACAACACATTCAAAAAAGTGCAATAAAAGCAATACAATGTAAAAACAACACAGTACATATAAAATACTATAAAAATATTATACAATATAATACAATAAAAAACAAAATTAAAAACAATAGCTGCAGCAGAGTTTTAAAAAGCTCCCCAGCCAATAAGACTAAAAAAGTAAGATGTTATAAAAAATTGTAAAGGCTGAAGGCTCAGAAGGCTTGCCTAAATAAGTAAGTCTTAAGGCCTCACTTGAATATTTCAAGGGAGGAGGCAGTTCTTAACTCAAAGAGGAAGGAATTCCATAGTATTGGTGCCACTACTGAGAAGGCCCTGTTTCTTGCCGCCGCCCCTCGCACTTCATTGGGTGGCGGTACTCGTAGAAGGGCCTTCTCCGATGACCAAAGGGGGCGGACTGGATTATATGAAAGTAGGCGGTCTCTTAGATAACCTGGTCCTGAGCTGTATAGGGCTTTAAAGGTCATAACCAGCACCTTGAATTAGGCCCGGAAACGAATGGGCAGCCAATGTAGTCCCTGGAGAAGCGGCCGAACAGAGTCGTACCGCCAAGCTCCAGTAACCAGCCGGGCTGCCGCATTCTGTACCAGTTGTAGTTTCCGAACCGTCTTAAAGGGCAGCCCCACACAGAGCGTGTTACAATAATCTAATCCTGATGTCACCATGGCATGGATCACCGTGGCCAGGTCTGCATGATCCAAGTACGGCCGCAGCTGGCGCACCAGCCGAAACTGAGCAAAGCCCCCCCTGGCCACAGCCGCTACCTGGGAGTCCAGGAGCAGCTCTGAATCCAGGAGGACCCACAAGCTGTGGACCTGCTCCTTCAGAGGGAGTGCAACCCCATTCAGAGCAGGACAATATTCCAGCACCTGCATCGAATATTTCCGAACCAGGAGAACCTCTGTCTTGTCCAGATATAATTTTAGCTTGTTAGCCCTCCTCCAGATCCCCACCGACTCCAGACTGCGCTGTAGGACTTCAACCCCCACCCCCGGAATCTGGGGGAAAGGAGAGATATAACTGGGTGTCATCAGCATATTGATGGCACCCAACTCCAAATCCCCAGATGACCTCTCCCAGCGGTTTCATGTAAAGGTTAAATAGCATGGGGGCAGAATAGAGCCCTGTGGCACCCCACACTTCAAGGGCCAGGGTGCCGAACAGGCATCCCCCAGCACCACCATCTGGGACCGATCCTCCAAGTAGGAGCGGAACCACTGCAAGACAGTCCTCCAACTCCCAACTCAGCCAATTGGCCCAGAAGGACACCATGGTCGATGTTGTCGAAAGCCGCTGAGAGGTCCAGCAGGACCAACAGGGACGTACTCCCCCTGTCTAGTCCCTAGCATAGGTCATCCACCAAGGCGATCAAGGCGGTTTCTGTCCCATAGCCTGGTCTGAAACCTGATTGAAAAGGATCTAGATAATCAGCTTCATCCAAAACCCTCTGGAGTTGAGACGCCACCACCCGCTCGATCACCTTACCCAGGAATGGGATGTTAGAGACTGGCCGGTAATTATAGAGAAATATAGTGGGATCCAGGGAGGGCTTTTTTAGGAGGGGTCTAACCACCGCCTGCTTTAAAGCAGGTGGGAGAACCCCCTCCATCAAGGAGGAATTAACCACCCTCCCTGTCCACTCAGCCAGTCCCGCCCGGGAAGCTCTAATGAGCCAGGCTGGGCAAGGGTCGAGCCAGCAGGTGGACGGCCTCACACTCCAAAGAAGCCTGTCCACATCCTCAGGCTGTACAAGCTGAAAAGAATCTCACAAAACTGGACAGACAGTTGCCAAGGGGACATCAACAGACATAAATGCTAATGTGGCATCCAACTCATGTCGAATCTGATCGATTTTATCTGCAAAGTGTTTGGTGAACTCACCACAGCGGGAAACCATGTGTGCTTCTTGATCCATGGGGTGGGGGGTGGGGGGTGGATGGACTAGGCCCCACACCACACAAAACAGTCCCACTGGGCGGTTCCCGGCAGACGCAATGGTAGCAGAGAAGAAAGATCTTTTCGCTGCTACCACTGCCACAGAGTAGGCTCTGTAATGAGCTCTACACCGTGCTCGGTTGGATTCATCATGAGTTTTCCACCACCATTGCTCTAGACGCCTGCCCTGCCACTTCATCAGTCGCAGCTCATTAGTAAACCAAGGGGCTGCTCTGAGTCTTCAACAAGGCAGGGGTCGCTCAGTAGCAATCTCATCCACTGCTCTGGCCATTTCTCTATTCCAGAGATCAACCAGGGTTATGGTTGAGTTGGCTGTCTTGGCAGCTGGAAAATCCTCCAGAGCCCTCAGGAAACCCTCTGGATCCATTAGCCTCCGGGGGCGGACCATAGAGTACGGTCTGACACCTCTGCGGAGGGATGAAGCCGCAACCAGCCTAAACCCTACCAGGAAGTGATCTGTTCATGACAATGGAGTGATGTTGATCCCCACCACATCCAGATCACTGCCCTCTTGTTCAGTTATAAACACCAGGTCCAATACATGCCCTGCTGTGTGTGTTGGGGCCAAGATATTCTGGGACAGGCCCATGGTTGTCATGGCGGCAATGAAGTCCTGAGCTGAACCAGACTCAGGGGCCTCAGCATGAACATTGAAGTCCCCCAGCACTATGAGGTGGGGGGACTCCAATGCCACTGCCGAGACCACTGATGTCAGCTCTGGTAGGGAGACTGTTGGGTTGCAGGGTGAGCGGTACACCAACAGAATCCCTATTCTGTCCAGTCCGCTCAACACCACATGATAGAACCATTGTCGTTTTCTCTCTCTTTTCCTCCAATTGTTCTGAATACTTTTCCTCTAAGGACGTAAAATTTAAGCAGAAATGATAAAATGAAGGATCAGATATTATGCATAGCCAAATAAAAGTAGAGCAGAGTGGATAAAAATCAAATTGATTTAAATCACAATTTAAATTAAAATCATGTTTTAAATTTAAATCATCAAACAATCTGATTTAAAAAAATGATCTAAATATTGATTTAAATTGAATTCATGCTAATTCAGGGGAAATAGTTTTGAAAACATATATGTGCTGCTTATATAAATTTATGGATGTGAATTATTCTGGCTCATCTTCTGGTACTGCAAAGTTTTGGTGTAAAAATGAATGTGAGATGATCATACTTATTGAGTGTACAGTAATACCTTGGTTTACAAGTACCTTGGTCTACAAGTGTTTTGCAAGAGGAGCAAACATATCTGATCAGTTTTGCCTTGATCAATGAGCAATGTCTTGCAATAGAAGCACAGGAGTAGGTCACATGATCACAAGTGAGCCAATGGTGATTCTCCCCCTCTTCTGCTGAATTGTGGGGGATTTGTCTGGAACATTTCATCACAGGCAAGCCTCAAAAGGAGAGGAAGGAGAGAGGAACAGAGGTCTCCCTTGCACCAGCCACAAACCTATTCAAAGGAGAGTGCAGGTTAGGGTTTTATTTTTCTTTATACTCTCTCTCTCTCTCTCTCTCTCTCTCTCTCTCTCTCTGTATTATTTAATTCATTTTTTACATTCTTATTTTTTTCAAACCATTTCTAGTCATGGAGCAGCTAGTCAAGTGTGTACAGTTTATGGCTACAAATTGCACTTTATTATTGTCACATTAAAAAGCACAGAGTACAATATGTGGTCTATGGGCCCCCAGAACGAATAATCTGAGTCTCCATTATTTCTTATGGGGGAAGTGTGCTTTGATATAAGAGTGTTTTGGTTTACAAGCATGTTTCCAGAAAGGATTATGCTTATAAACCAAAGTATTACTGTCTCTTGAAGTTAGTTTTGCTATTGCTAACAGATTGTTGGAGAAAATACTGTTCTTAGTTTCCAGCTTCTTTGAAAACAAGCAAACTCATAGTCTCCTTCTCCCCATTTCTCTCTTATCAAAGCTTCTATTGGATCATAATTTTGACTAAGGCCTATTGTGTCAGTGATTTGTAAAACGGTGGTTAAACATCCACTCGTCACATAAATGGCCCCTAAAATTATCCATCCATCCATCCATCCATCCATCCATCCATCCATCCATCCATCCATCCATCCAATAAATAGATTTTTATACCACTCTATTAGTTCAAGACATTATTCTGGGTGGTTCACAAACAAAATCAAAAGCATTCTCGAAGGCTTTCATGGCCGGGATCTGATAGGCTGACATAGTGATTGGTACAGTGGTCCCCCACCCTTTCACGGTTCATGTACTACGGTCCTACTATAACGCAGGACTGCAGTACAGTGCAACTGGATACGCATCAGGAGCGGCGCGCCATGCCGGGGCTCCAGCTGATTAGCGTTGGGGTGGGGGAGAAAAACAGCCCAAAAAACTCACAACAACTATAAAATCAGAAGCAATGACAGACACTCACAATGCCAATGATAAAATCAACATCAAATAATCTCAGCTAAAACGTCACTAGACAAGGATAACACAAACATATGAAGGCTCGGCCTTCAGTGTCAGCCTAAACTTAGAGAATAAGCTTTGATTTTTCTCTGTCTGGCTCTTCTCATCCCTGAAATCGTAACTATTTTGATTGTAAGCAAGAAAGGTCTTGCTAAAGATCTCACTGGTTTTGGTCCATGTGATGGATTGGGAGCCCAGGAGATAGGTGGAAAAACAATTAACGGCCCTACAGGTATTGTTCACCTTTTTAACATGTGGTGCTTGCTGATTAACTTTTTGTATACTTTTCAGTCGTACAAGATCATCAACTTTGCTCCTAGTTTGCTGCAAATAATTGTTTCTGATCAAGTGGAATTTCCAGTCCGACAGGCCGGTGAGTTGAAATTATTACGAAAATGGCTTCTCCACGTTATGGCTAGGATTGAGTCGTTCTTCAAACACATCTATATATAGGTGCTGCATTTTACCTCAGTGGCCTTTTAGTCTTAGCTGGTAAGTTCCTGGAGTTCAGTAGGTGAAGAAAAGGATTATAATGTTACTTCAGTACAACAGAAGCTTGTGGGCATGGCCTTTTGGTGAGAACTACCCAATGTTTTTCAACCCGTGTATGGCAATCAGCTATACATATTCTGAGCGTGAAAGCTGGGCAGTTATTCCTAGTAGCCCTTGACAGACCTGTCCTCCAAGATGTTAAGACTTTGAGGAAAAATTGAGAGAAAAAAGATAAAAGTATTGGCCAACATTTGTGCTGGTGGATTTCTGGATACCACATGCTAAAAAGCAAACAGCACTGGATGAATTGTGCTTTCTGCTTCTCATACAAACCCTCTCTTTGGAAGAGTCGGGTAGCACTGTGTCTGTGTGGAGTTACAGAGCTTGGAAAGGTTACCTTCCAGAATCTTTAAGCCAACAATGCCGGCAATGCCTGGATAATACTAAGAGCTATAGTCCAAAATGGTAACTTTTTCAAGCTCTGGGAGTCTGCAATGTTGCCTATGACGGATAGCATGGAGGGTCTGAAGCAAGTTCTGCTTGTCAGTCGCTGATCCAGGCACCATTTAAAGCATGATCCGGGCATCATGCTTTAAACCCAGCAGTGTGGGATTTTACTACAAGGAACACTTCCTAAGCAGCTGTACCAACTTTGTCACACCATTTTGTATGACAGAATTGTATGTGAATGGATTCTAAGGTTTGAAGGTTTGACTGCATTGACATATAACAGAAAATGTTTTAGGATTGTGATCTTAAGATTTTACAATTCTTCCATTGACTGCATGGTGTAAAAGCCAGTGTGAACTAGCCTGGAGTCCCCGCCTTTCTGCAAAAATCTGTAGGATTTCTCTCTCTCTGCCATTGGGACTTCTACCTTTTTTAAAAAATAGTGTATCTATTTGCTTTGATTGCTTGAACTGATATAGAAAAAAAAGCTGCTTCACATGCCTTCCCTCATGGGGAGGGTTTGAGCTGTGAACACAAACATCCACAGATCAAGCAGTGCTTTGACACTTCCAGAGCCAATATGCCAGAATGTAGGGGAGTTTTTCTTCTTCCATTTCAGCTGCTATTTACTTGAAGAACATGGTGACACAGTACTGGCCAGATCGGGAGCCACCACCCGGAGAAGTCATCTTTCCATTCAACATCCATGAAAATGATCGGCAACAGATTCGAGATAACATTGTGGAAGGAATTATTCGTTCTCCAGACTTAGTAAGGTACATCAGCTTGGAGGCATGCACCAAATATGTCTAACTTTTGTTACTGGGGAAAGAAACTGCATGACCAGAGTTGTTTTAGTCATGTGGTGTGGACTGAACTCTGACTGACATGCATCCAGACTATCAATATATTCTAAGCATGCTGGCAGCTTAATATTCATTATTATCGTCATCTGCTGCTAAGAATGGGCGAAACTATTGTTTTTTTCAAATGGCATAACGCTCTCTTGTAATGATGAATTTATAATCTCAGCGGCTAGCTCCAGTGGCCCATTAACTCCCTGGAAGATTTCAGAGCTGGGCAGGGCATGGGTCCGATGGAGAAGATGTGGCTTTGCAGTGTTTGCAAGCACTTTGTTAATGTAATCAGGCCTCACAGATTGAAATCGATCAAGCAAAACTGGACAAGAGAGTGCGTGGGACATCTCTGCATGATCTATTGCATCACTAATGGGGCTGAGGTCCCTGTGGACCCTTTTGGAAAGAGTCTGATATTTTTCTTCAGGGAAAGGTATCGGATGAAAGCAGTATTTATCACAAAATATTTATCAAATAACAAAGTTCATTCCCAGTTTCTGGTAGGCATCAAGAATTTGCATCCCACGAATTTTAACTAACTTTAATGATTTATTGAATTGCTTAACTATCGCATTTAAATCCAAACTTCGGCCCTCCAGATGTTTTGGGCCACAATTCCCACAGTCCTTTGTCATTGGCAGTACAGACTTGGAATTCTGGGAGTTGTGGTCCAAAATAGCTGGAGGGCCAAAGTTTGGACACCTCTGATTTAAATGATGCATCTTTTAAATCCTCCTTCAGGTTACACACCCTTCCATGCTAGTTTACATGCAATATAAAGCATACATTATTGAAATCACAATGAGCAATATTAAAATCTCATAACGTGCAACGCAGTTGGTAACTACCATGGGCAGGGAGTGGCGGCCAGTCCAGCAACAACAGGCCACAAGGTAGTTTTTGTTGTTTTCTCTCGTGGTATCCTTCTCTCTTATCCACTGTTCATTCCCTCTCCTTCTTTTTCCTCGTCTCCAATCTTTCAGGGCCCAGTTGACAATGTGCCTCCGTGCTATCATCAAGCATGACTTCCCAGGTCACTGGACAGCCGTGGTGGACAAGATAGGCTACTATTTGCAGTCGCCCAATAGCGGAAGCTGGCTGGGAAGTTTGCTGTGCCTCTACCAGCTAGTGAAGACCTATGAGTAAGTGGTTCTTCATCCTGGAATGTCCCTTGCCTAGCAGCTAAGAGAGCCATTTGTGTCTTGGGAGCATCACCACCCACAGACGCCACCGCTCTCCTCCTTCCTTGTTGGCTTTTTCCAAGAATGCCTACTTAGTTCTCAAAGCAGGAAGAAGGGAGAAAGATGTCCACCCATTGGCTGAGGAGGAAGCATCTGGGCTGGCAAGTTGTCTTTGCAATAGGAAAGATGGGGCTAGATTAAGGTATGTGCTCCTGGATGCATACAGTATTCCATTTCTGCCTGTATTTTCTTCATGGAAAGAAATGGTAAAACTGACTGGACAGATCACCTGTTTAGTAAGAGGCATAGCATGTGACTCAGCTGTTAGCCTTGTGGCCAGGGTGTGTACAGATTCCATGAATCCTCCTTGTCAAGTTGTACATTATAGATGATTTTTGTCATGCCGAAAATTTGGTATGCTAAAAAAAAAATCCATGAAATCTGCTCTCCAAGACTGAGATTAATGAAATCCCACATTTAAAATTAAGGATATGCAATTGAAGGTGTTGCATAAATGGTATTATACCCCACAGAAATTAACTAGAATAACTAAATATCACAATATTGTTGGCATTGTAAAAAAGAAAAAGGTCTTGCACACATGATATGGAAATGCGAGAAAATACGAACATTTTGGAAGAAAGTAGAAAATTGTTTATCAGAAATTACAAAGAAAAGGATTGAGCTAAAAACAGATTATATTTTCTTAGGGTTAGTAGATAGAGAAAAACAATGGAGAGGAATAAAAAAGATTGTGAACTATGGAATAGCAGCGGCTGTAATTGTATTAACGGGTGAATGGAAAGAGGAAGAAAAATGGAAATATGATAAATGGAAAGATTATATACATCATTTTTTTCAAAATGAATGGATACAAATTATGCAAGAAGGAAAGACAGAAGGGAAACATAGAATTTTGAAGGAGTGGGAGAAATATATAAATTGGATAAAAGGGAAGCCTGAGAACGAGAAATGGGCTAGACTATTCCATCGTGCCTTAATAATGTTTAATATGAAAGGGTAGTAGAATTTGTGCTTGCTTGGGGGGGGGGGAGGAGAGAGAGGGTTAATGAGGAAGGGACCAAAGAATGGTGTAATGTTTTTGAAATAGTTGGAAATGTATGTTGTTGGTTCCTCAAATAAAATAAAAATTAATAATGGGGAAAAAATGAAATCCCACATTTCTTCTTTCGGTTTTGGATCTCTTTGTTAAATTTTGGCACTGTGGGTGGTCCTGCAGAAACAGAAGAGAGGGAAGGATAACCAAGGAGAATAGCTAATCTTTTTCTAAGGGTAGAATAGTTAGAAGCAAAAATTTACCTGTTGACTATATTTTGTGCTTCTTTTTGCTTCTGTAGGTATAAGAAAGCTGAGGAGCGGGATCCCCTGATTGCTGCGATGCAGATATTCTTGCCCCGGATTCAACAACAGATGATCCAGCTCCTTCCTGACAACTCCCACTACTCCGTGCTCCTTCAGAAGCAGATCTTAAAAATTTTCTATGCACTCGTCCAGGTATGAGCCTGTGCACCTAGTGATGAGAGCACTGAGGAATTGCAGGATGGAAGAAATAAACTTTTCTGACCTCCTTCAGTTCACACATGCCTCAAAGTGTTCTTTTGATTTCAAGTTTCCCTCTGTTTGTGCCCTTGGAAGAAACTGGATACTGTTCTGTTTGGAACAGACAGAGTGTTAAACACAGGACTCTGTTCAACATTGTTATCTGTTAGCAGTGATTCCCAACCTGGGGGTCGGGACCCCTTTGGGGATCTAACGACCATTTCACAGGGATTGCCATGAGCCAGTGACGAAAAGGGCGCAAACAGCTTAGGTCTGGAGGAGGGGGGGGGAGGAATGGGGGAATCAGCTTGGTAGGTTGGAGAGGATGTCAGTCAATGGCACCGGAGGGCAGCGATTGGCTGAGGCTGTCTATAGAGGGAAGTTCTCTATGGCACCTGCAGCAGTGGCCTGCCAAAGGGGGCTTGTGGCCTCTTCCAAGCAGGGCAAGGGGTCACCACAACATGAGGAACTGTATTAAAGGGTTGTGGCATTAGGAAGTTTGGGAACTACTGCACTAGTGCAATGCCTATTGTACTAATGGCTGCATATTTCCAGGCTTAGTGCAAGAGTGATTCCTCAGTTGTGTCTGCTACACAGCCTCTTGTGCAACAGTTCAGTCCAGTGCAATGGCTAGGATTTTCAGCTAACATTGATTTGGATTTAGAACACTATTTAGGAGCACTTTGGTACAGAAAACAGCTAAATGTGACTGCAATGCCTTGAATTTATATGTTATTAGGTATTTATGAGGACATTACCCCTATAAGTTATGCACATTCACTATGTGCAAACTTAGCAGGCTCATGGTTGACTCAGCCTTCCATCCTTCCGAGGTTGGTAAAATGATTACCCGGCTTGCTGGGAAGGCAATGTGTAGCCTGCATACTGTAATTAAAAACTGTAAACCGCCCAGAGACTACTTGAAGTGGTGTGGGATGGTATATAAGCAGAACACTTTGTTTTGCTTTGCTTTCTCTTTCTAATGGAAAGAAGCTGCTATGGTAAAAAAGAAAATAAATCAGTCTCCTTAAATGGCAGTGGCAGCCATTTTCTCGTTGGGCTGGAAATTGTTTCCTCTCAGTTCTATCACATGACATCTTTCACATACCAAACCTCGGACACCAAGGAGTACATAAGAGATGGAGCACCTGTTTGAAAGACTTTTGCTGCTGGAAATACTTCAGTTTTCAAGGAATTGTTGGGCCGATCAAAAGTAGCAGACTGTTCGCTGCTGAAGGTGCTCTGAGGGGCTTCAAGGAACATCTCCAAGAGATTTCCCAGAGGGTCTTCCATGTTCTTGCCAACCCTCTGGTGCCTTTGCCAAGCGACAGGCTCAATCCCAGCTCTAGGCATAGCTCACAGGGCTTGTACTTGAATGAAATCTTGAAATGCTTTGCTTTCATAAGCTCAGGCGTGCCAAATTATCTTTAAAAAAATGAGAAGCAAACCAAAAGCTTGACTGTGGCACAACTTAGAGCAAGCCGAGGTCTCATCAGCCCCTTGGGCCTCAGTGAGTCCCCGGCTAATTCTTTGTGCCTTCCAATCCTTCTACCCCTGCAGAATGTGGTAGTGTGGCAGTAGTTAAGTAAACGTGGTATGAGAGTGCAAACCTTGTCATAGTTCAAATCAATAGTAATAGCGGTAGGGCGCAGTTAAGCTGATTCCTATTTAGACAACTCTTTTCAGGGTTTCCTAGGTTGAGAATACACAAAAGTGGCTTATCTCAACCACACCAACAGTTAAAACAACACTTTTTGGGGCCATTAAAGCTGGTTTGTTCAATACCCGTATTTACTGAATCCCAAGTGCTTTAATGTAATGTTGCTTTAATGCAATGTCTACTAATGCTGTGAGATGTCCCTCAATTCCTTTTTCTCAAATACTGGAACATGTCTTAATTGTACTGGACTGTATATTATCCCTCATTACTGTAAGCCGCCTTGGGTCCTTTTCCAAGGAGAAAGGCGGGGTAAAAATACTCTACAATAAAAATAAATAAATTTATCATACTCTTCTTCTGGGGAGCACCCTGGAACGGTGCACCTTGCCCAAGGGCACACAGGCTGGCTTGCTCAGGGAGTCACAGTTTGGAATTGAACCCCCAACTTCTGGCTTTGTAGCTGGATACCTAAAACAATGAGCTCCCTTGTGAAAGGAGACCTTTAAAACAGAAGCCCCCTCAGCTATGCAGAATTTCTATAACATGCAACAGGGGAGAAAAAGTACAGACTGCCTTAGGATCTGGAGGAGGAGGAGGAGCGGTGGAAGTGGGCCCCACTATTCGCCAGAGTTGCTCAGCAAAAGCTGGTGCTGTTTCTAGCATTTCTGTGTCCTCTTTGTTTTCCAACGGCTTCTGTAAATTTCTGGATAAATGAATGCCTAAACTCTCTGCGCAAGAGAAAAGCAAAACCCAAGCGGTTCCTGCCTGCAAATGAATCATTATGTTAGCTGTATTTCCAAGGCAGGAAGAATAATAGTATCATAGAGTTGGAAGAGACCTCAAGGGCCATCCAGTTCAACCCCCTGCCATGCAGGAACCCCCATTACAGTATTTCCGACAGATGGCTATCCAGCCTCTGTTTAAAAACCTCCAAAGAAGGAGACTCCACCACCCTCCAGGGCAGCATATTCTATTGCCGAACAGCTCTAACTGTCATGAAGTTCTTCCTGATATTCAAATGGAATCTCTTTGAAGGAAGCTGCTATGCACAATGGAAAAAAAGATTATTGGGATGACTTATTCCAATAATATGGGGAACAGAAATATTCGAGAAAAACAAAATATAATTGTGTGGGCTATTGCTCTTGTCCTGGACTGACATTCTTGTGTCTCTCTCTTTCGCCGACTCCCTCCCTCTAGTATGCTCTGCCGCTCCAGCTAGTGAATAACCAAACCATGACTCAGTGGATGGAGATTTTCCGAACAGTCATCGACAGAAGTGTGCCTCCTGTACGGTTTGCATGAGTGGGCAGCACGAGCAACTTTGGGGGTCTGGAAGGGGGCGGTATTTAGCATGTGATTTGTAAGGACTTAAAATGTTGATAGAGGCTTCTCACTCTTCTAGTTCGGAAAGAGCAGACTCAGATCCAGCGCAATGACCTTCAGTGTTGCTGCCCTCTTGGCCGCCTTAGCCTAGCCTCTAATGATCTCATATCCAGATGTAGCACATCCAGCAGACCATACTGTAATCTTGGATTGACATAATCGCAGGATATGGCCAAACACAGTGTGGTTAAGTCACCTTACTTCAGGCATGTCCAAACTTCAGCCCTCCAGATGTTTTGAACCACAATTCCCACGGTCCTTTGCCATTGGAAATACAGGCTTGGAATTCTGGGAGTTGTGGTCCAAAACATCAGGAGGGCCGAAGTTTGGATATGCCTGCCTTACTTCATTTGTGTTGCTAATGCAGCCAGATAAAAGAACATAAGAAGAGCCATGCTATATCAGGCCAAAGGCCCATCTAGTCCATCACAGGAGTAGTATTGGTTGGTTGTGTCTAGGTTGAGGGCTAAGAAACTGAGGCCTTCCAGATGTTGCATTCCAATTGCGTGAGACCCGGCTTGCCTGGCCATGGATAGGGGTTGATGGGAATAATGAATCATCGATCTCTGAAGGACAACTAGTTCTTCACCCCTGCTTTAGGCTTTGCTGCACCTGTGAGCCAAGGTCTATTAGGGTTCTCCTTCCAGAGCTGTTTCCAGGTCAGTCCCAAAGCAGATGATGAGAAAAAAGAATCTGTTGCTTAGAAGGGTTCACTCGCCTAGTTTGGAAGTATTAAAAAACTTAGACAGACAGTGTGCCATGTGCAAGCTGGTCTGTAGAATTCTGCAGGTTTCTGATCAGCACCGCCTATTAAGACAAATATGTACGGTTTCCCTGGGTGAGGTCGCAGATTTGTTTCTTTAAAATATTTCTGCCCCATCTTTCTCCTTAAGAAGAACCCAAAGCAGCCTGTATCGTTCAGAGATAATATTTCTAAAAGCAATACAGATTTGTTTGAAAAGGATCAAACAAATGCCACAGTAAAGGGTAAAAGACAAAAAGCAGACACAGCATGAAAAGCACATTCAAAAGAGTGAAGCACAAGTATCCATTTATGAACCTCACTGAGGCAGCCGGTCATTAAGGGAAATGGAACTTGAAGAGAAAGGTCTTTGCCTACTTGCGAAGGACAGCAAAGGTGGGGCCAGCCTGGGTTCCTGTGGGAGGGAGTTCCAGAGTCTGAGACACGCAACAGAGAAGACCCTTTCCCGTGTTCACACCAAACGCAATTGTAAACATAGTGGGACATAATGATCTTAACCCCTGGGCAGGCTCATAATGGGAGACGTGTTTCTTAAGAAACCTTATTAGATCCAAGCTGTTTTGGGCTTTATAGGCTAGAACCGGTCCTAAAATAACACTGAAAGTTTCAGAATGAAATAACACTCAATGTTCAGCTATGATGGCTTGGATGGTTAACAAGCTGTCAACTAAAATGGAGGATAGTGTGAACATTCTTCATTGAGCTGCACAGCAACCAAGGCATGTTAGAAGCCAGTGGGGCAACACCAAGACGCTCTTCTTCTTTTGATCCTGGGATGTTAAACATTCATATATCTATTTCCTTGGCTAGGAGACGCTGCAGATTGATGAAGACGACAGGCCAGAGCTGGTGTGGTGGAAATGTAAGAAGTGGGCTTTGCGGATTGTGGCTCGCCTTTTTGAAAGGTAATATTCTTGTAATGAAATGTAGAATTTGCAATTTGTTTTGGTCCTTTGCATAGGCTAAGAACTTTTCTGTCCTACTTACGATGACGGTAATGGTTGTACAGTAGACCCTAGTATAACAAACAGTTGGTATAACATAAAATCTGTACAATATAAAAAATTCCGGAGATAGGGGAAATTTGCTTAACAGAATCACCTAAGGGGCGAATCCGTACAACATAAAAATGGTTGCGATTAGGGATTACTCCATTTTCAATGCATTCCTATGGGAAATTCATATAAAGGAAAATTTGCTTAACAGAATTACATTTGGAATGAATTAATTCCTTTCTACTTTCTACTTTCAATGAGTTGAAACGTATCATGACACCCAAGCCGAAACAAACTGGTTAATCTTAACCATGGTTTGTTAAAATGAGCCAGTTTCATAACTATGGAAGGGTTTGGTAACTTTGAATTCCTACCCTCTGTTTCGAACCTGCTTGTGAAGGAAAGGAATTATTTTGCTCCTTGGTCAACTTGGACAAGCAGTGGTTAAAGCAGCAATCTGAATCATCCCAGCTTGTCCCATTTCCTTGGGTTCCTCCTTGCCCTCAGTGAATAACGTCACAAAAAGCAGATTCTCTCTCAGAATTTACAGAGAGTAAGAGCTTTAGCGTTCACAAAGCACTGCATATCCACTGTTGTCATCCTTACTACAATACACCCCGTTGGTGTTAACCATGTAATACAGGCCGTGACTAAGAGGAACTTGCTTGAGGCTGCCTTCTAAATTTATGGTTGTGGTGAGATTATAAATGGGCACTGTTTTCATATTAAATATGCTTTTTCTTAAGCAATAACACTGTTTCATGATTCACTAGTAGCTAAACCTTGCTGATTTCTTTTGTTCTTTTAACAACTGCATCTTGGTGATTTAGCAACTTTGAAATATCCAGTGTGTCACATTGTTCTCATTTTACAAAGATGTACTAAAATTATCATATTGTCTCATCAATGATCCTGTTTGCTGAGAATGGGGCAATTCTGACTGGGTCAGTATAGGTTTGGTCATAAACTGAGGAATGTGTTTCAGGGCACATGTGTCTTTGTAACCATTCATATATACTGCTGTTGCTTATCATGGGTGGAAGCCTCCAGGGAGAGTCTGGTTTTTGTGCCATAAACCCTGTAACCAATCTTGAAGACAATAGCCTGAAATGAATTTTTTGTTTATAAAAAGAAAACAAATTCAGAAAGATAAAATGGGTAGATGTTCCAAATTATTACAAGAAACAGTTTTCAAAATACAGGTGCAAATGTGGAGACAGACGTATAAGTATTCAGAAAGAAAACACACCCCAAAATAACAGAAGCTCTTTATATTCTGTGGAATAGGCTGCCACAGAGTGTGGTGGAGTCTCCTTCTGTGGAGGTTTTTAAGCAGAGGCTGGATGGCCATCTTTCGGAAATACTGTGATGGGGTTCCTGCATGGCAGAGGGTTGGACTGGATGGCCCTTGAAGTCTCTTCCAACTCTATGAATCTATGAATCTATGAATCTTATTTATACTCGCACCTGAACAGAGAAATGGCATAGTTTGGGGGGGCATGCGCAGGGTACATCCTCCTGGCAGTGCTTCGTAGGTCAGCAAATGGACCCAGAGTCTCTCTTCAAGTCAACTGAGGCCCTCTGAGGCATTTAGGAAACAGCAAGGCACCAATGCATTATTCTTGTCAGAGACATGGTAGAGTAACTTGGTTTTGTCTTAATTCCTTTTATACAAGTAACTGGGCCATTATATAGGTTCATTACATACCTGTTGCTGATGTCATCTCAGGCCCCTTTTATCCTCCACCAGGACAAAAGGTCACATGGTCAAATCTGCATAACTTTCTGGGGAAGAAATGGACTCATCCTTTTCAAGTCAGGGTTACAGATAATGCATGGAAGTCCTCATGGAGCGGCTTTGATATGCCCTCTCATGAAGATAAACATGGAAGTGTCTGCCCCTTGCTCATTCCCTTCTTTGAAGTGTTCCATAGCTGGTGATGAGCTGAAGGTGTGAACTGTCTGTTTACACACTGACCTTAGCTTGTTAGGTCAGCTTCTCAGGCTCTCACAGAAGTCTAGACGATTCCAGCTTCTGAACCCCACATCTCCTATACCTCAGGTTCTCAATTTTGTCACAGCAAGCACAAAGAAAGGTTCAGTTTTTGTGTATTCCTCATTTATAGTACAAAGTGTGCTTTACACAATAAAATTGTTAATGTATTTATGCTTTGGATTGTTAAAGGTATGGCAGCCCTGGGAATGTAACAAAAGAATACTTCGAATTTTCTGAGTTCTTCTTGAAAACCTATGCTGTGGGAATTCAACAGGTAAAGGTTTTTGATTTATTTTGTGAAATAGTATGACAGCTTCTTTATTAATTTTTGTTAACATCCTAGTTTATGGTGCTAATGCTCTTATACACTGTGTAGCTGTGGCTGTAATAATAGAAAGGAAGGGATAGCAGAAGAAGAATCCAGGATAAGTAGTATGGGTGAGGAATGCTACCTCCTATGCAGTCGTTTACAGAGCAGTTTTAGGGTCATCAAAGGTGGTCTGTGCTTTGTTGGCAGAAATCTTATTCATATCTCCTCTGTAACAACTTGTTTTGTGGAATTAGAACTCAGAAGCAAATGTACAGCACACCAGGGCAGTTCCTTCTAAATGAGTGGTGTGTAGTTTAGCTAGCCGCATGTATTAACTGCAAGTGTTGTCTGTATTTATCATTATATGTTTGGGACTGCTTGTTGATGGAAACTAGTGCTGGATTCTCCCCTCCCACCCAACCCACAAAAAATTAAAAGTAATGAAGCATCAACAGAAGCATAGCTTCTAGAGCGAAGGAGGTGATAGTACCACTCTGTTCTGCTGTGGTCAGACCCCACCTGGAGTACTGTGTACAGTTCAGTGCTCCTCAATTTTAAAAGGATGTTGACAACCTCGAGCGGGTCTAGTGGAGGGTGACCAGGATGGTTGAAGGACTGGAAGAAATGTCTTATGAGGAACAGCTTAGGAGTTGGGAATGTTTAGCCTTTCAAAAAGAAGGCTGAGAGGGGATATGATAGCTATGTTTAAATATTTGAAAGGACGTCATATTGAAAAGGGGACTGGCTTGTTTTCCATAGCTTCAGAGACTAGGACTCAGAGCAATGGTTTCAAATTACAGGAAAAGAGATTCCATTTGAACATTAAGAAAAACTTCCTGACAGTTAGAGCTGTTCAGCAGTGGAATAAACTACCACAAAGGAGGGTGGTGGAGTATCCTTGTTTGGAGGTTTTTAAGCCGACACTGGGTGGCCATCTGTCGGGGGTACTTTGATGGGGGTTCCTGCATGGCAGGAGGTTGGACTGGATGGCCCTTGAGGTCTCTTCCAACTCTATGATTTTATCAGTCTGGCGGTACCTCATTCTAAGATCTCTCTCTGTCTCTGTCTCTGTCTGTCTGTCTGTCTGTCTGTCTGTCTGTCTGTCTGTCTGTCTGTCTGTCTGTCTGTCTGTCTCTCTCTCTGTGTGTGTGTGTGTGTGTGTGTTTGTGTGTTTGTGTGTGTGTGTGAGTCAGTGAGTCAGTGTGTGAGGTACAATTTCAGTGATTATAACAGTAACACTTTATGATGATATCTGTAGTTTCTGTCAGTTTAGTATTCTATGCCATTACATCTGATTAAAAGGTAAAGGTTCCCGCCATACATGCGTGTTAGTTGTGTCCAACTCTAGGGGCGGTGCTCATCTCCATATTCAAGCTGAAGCGCCAGTGTTGTGCAAGTCCATGGCCATGTGGCTGGCATGGCTGCAAGTAAACACTGTTTTACCTTCCCACTTTTAACGGTGGTACCTATTTATCTACTTGCATTTACATACTTTCGAACTGCTAGTTTGACAGGAGCTGGGATTAACAGCGGGAGCTCACTCCTCTGTATGGCACCCAGGATTCGAACCACTGAGCTGCTGACTTTGTAGCTGACAGCTTTTAGTGCTCTAGCCTGCTGAGCCACCATGCCCCTTACATCTGATTATATTATTAGTGCGTACATCTGATTACTCACTTACAATATAAGGAAATTAAGAATATGATAAAGCTGCTTGCTCTTTGTGTTTTAAATTATTTTTCAAATTTATTTTAATATCTATATATGATATACCCTGTTATAGTCCTGCTAGGTTTTGATCCTATAGCAGAATTGGTAGCAGTTGACTCTGCCTGAAGGTATCACGGGCATGTTAAAAGGCCCTTACTATAAATGGGCTTTCTTAAATGTAATTGTTTGCTGCAGGTGCTCTTAAAAATCTTGGACCAATACAGACAGAAAGAGTATGTTGCTCCACGCGTCCTTCAGCAAGCATTAAATTATCTGAACCAAGGTGTCAATCACTGTATAACCTGGAAGCAGATGAAACCACATATGCAGGTTAGTATAAAAATGATAGCTCATGCTCAATATTTTAACTAGAATTTTTCTTGTAGTATTTGGACTTGGGAAGATATTGATACTTTTGTTTGTAGAGTGGAAACACAGTCCCATTATATAGCAGAGCATAAACAAACCACCAATAATTCAGTTGTTTGATGCTCTTATACTTCTAGTCTCTGTTCTCTGTAAAAGAGGTGTCTGCGTGTACCATAGGGTTTTTCAGAAAAGAACAACAGCTTGGGCTGCTAGCAAAATCTAAAAGCCCATCTTTCCTTTCTCTTCTCACTCCTCCAATTATTAAAATGTGAGATGTGACACAGTTGTTTTACAGGTTCCTAAAGTCCTGCAAGTGATCTACGGAGCAGGGACAGTTCATTACTGCACATTCCTAGGGGCAAGACGGTACATAGCATTGACAGGCATGTTGGCTTGTGATCATGGCTTATCTCTGGGAAAACTGGTTAAGATGCTTAATAGTCGAGGGAAGAGATATTTCAGGAGGCCAGAAGGGAAGCCAACACCAGCTGCCTGGTCATATGACTATCACTTTTATTTACAGTGGTACCTTGTATAAAGGAATTAATTCGTTCCAAATCAAAGTCTGTTAAGCAAATTTCCCTTTTTACAAATTTCCCATAGGAATGCATTGAAAACAGTGTAATCCCTAATCACGACCATTATTATGTTGTACAGTTTCACCCCATAGGTGATTCTGTTAAGCAAATTTTCCCTATCTCCGGAATTTTTTATGTTGGACAGTTTTTATGTTATACAAACTGCTTGTTATACTAGGGTCCACTGTATTTAGAATATTTTCAATTTTCACCCTGCCTTTCTCCAAACGGACCCAAGGGCAGCTTACATAATTAAAAATACAATGTGTGTGTGTTGTGTCATTACAGTCGTGACCGACTCTTCGTGACCCCATGTCCATGGAGTTTTCTTGGCAGGAATACTGGAGTGGTTTGCCAGTTCCTACTCCAGGCGCCTACAGCACCTGATATTCCCTGGTGGTCTCCCATCCAAGTACTAACCAGGGCCCACCCTGCTTAGCTTCCGAAATCAGGCGAGATCGGATGTGCCTAGGGCATCTAAGCAGCTCTGTTTAAAAAGCTAAAACTGCAAGTACCAATGTTCACTAACCTTGCCTGAGTATGCAGTTGTGCAGTGTTGCATCAGTGCTGCCAGTGTTGCCACCCATTTGGTTCCAGTCCAAGCCAGAACACATCTCTATGGAACGGTTGGGGACACCCAGCGCTGCCATAACATTAGAGGGAGCATTGGTAAATATACATAGCGGTTTATACCGTTACAGTATGCAGTATTTCTTTTTTCTTTTGGGGGAAAACTGGTTTGGCTTTCTAGAGTAAGTCATTAACAGCTCAGGGTTTCTCCCTCTCCCCAATCAAGTAATCATCTCTTTGCTCTTTTATAAGACTTTATGTGAAGACGTGATCTTCTCCCTGATGTGTTATAGAGATGAGGATGAAGAGCTTTGGCAAGAGGACCCATATGAGTACATCCGCATGAAATTCGGTAAATATCTATGTTCTTCACAGATGGAGCTTCAGGCACTGACTCCCTGATAGTCATGCCAGGGATTGTACATTTTGCTATACACTAAGTATGGCCTATAAGTAGATGCATTTGTATGTTTGCACAAAAAAGGTTGGACAAAAATTATAAACTGATTGCGTTTTTGGCAACATGACAAAAGCTAAGGGGGGGGGGGGGGAGAGAACACCCTGGATTGCAAAGTGAATATACTCTTCTTCCATCCATCCCATTCTCTCCTTCTGCAACTGCTTCCTGAAACATGACCAAGGGGTGGCAGGGAGAAGGAAATTATTTTAAAAAGCCACATGGGAAGGAAGAGCAGGGTGGTCATTGGTTAGATGGTGATGGTGACTTTGTCTTGTTTAACCTGGAGTTTATAACACCTTTGATACTGAATATTTAGTAAAAGGCAAGGAGTAGGACAATTGGCGGATGGCCAGTTAAAATAGGAAAAAAAGTGGTAAATCCTGTCCAGACAGCCGGAGCACTCTTTCTAGAAATTCATTTGCACAGTGCTCAAGAATCAGAAAGCAGTATATTCAGTGGACCTCTAGGGTACCTTTTCACAGAGAAGTTTGTGTGTAGGTGATGGCATGTTGGATTCTCACATGGTCATGGGCACACACACCCTTTTCTCATAACAGGTCTTTGTCAGAAATTTCTGGATGGATTTGTGCTAAATAAAGTAGGGTTTTCTTTCACATTACCTGTCAAGGTTCATAACAAATCAGATTTTATTTGTGTTAAGTTACTTCCACAGCATATCCTGTTTTTAGATACTGTACTGGACTATCGTGGATGAGAATAAAACTGTGGTTTTTACTTTACCTTCAGTGGCATAGTTGCTATGTGCACGTAACTTGCTTCTCACACCACTCTGGATCCTAGAACTAAAAGAGGTATAATTTGCGACTGATCATAAGGTGCAGTTATTTTCCATGCCAGTGTCATACCATTGCCAGGAGAAGTACTCATTCATTCATTCATTCATTCATTCAGTTGATCTATATACCACCCATCTGAACCGAAGGTCACTCAGCAGCAGTAGTAAACTCCTCCAACATAGTCTTGCCTCACCTGTATTACCAAAACTGGTCAAAATACCATTATTTAGCAGCAACCTGGTAATTACTACACAATGAAAGACAAAAGTCCATAATATGCTTCCAGCCCATGCCCCAAGAGGTCCTTCAGCCATCTTGCAGAAATATACATATTCTGAGTTATCTCTTCTCTCATTTTAAAAGTGATTTATAAAAATGTTCATGATCACATAGTAAAACACTGTATTTTCTCCTCTTTTTTTTGGAAACCTTGTAAGATGTGTTTGAAGATTATGCATCCCCTTCCACAGCAGCTCAGCTTCTTCTATATAGTGCAGCAAAAAAGCGAAAAGAGGTAATTCACTCTGATTTTGTCAACGCATTGTGAGGTTTTTTTTAAGGGATTCAAGAACCCTCAAGGCAACTGCTGCCAGGGCAGCCATTTTGGGAATGGGTAAGCTTATTATACATGGCAGCCATTTTGGGAAAGTACCCCCCATCCCGCTCCAGGAATTTATAGACGTGTGATTAAGGAATAATATTTGTCCTGGGCCATCCAGCAAGCTTTGTGACAGAATAAAGAAATAATACAAGTTAAGTCTCCACAGTCTGAGGGTCTTCACAAATGAGGCACGGGAACTCAAAGCTTTTATGTTTTTTTCAGTTTTATATGCTGATTGATTCATTAGAATAATAATATTTTATACAGGAAATCAGGACACTATCAAAAATTGCATCAACGTAGCTTCCATGGTCTGCAAAGATAGGTAGCATTCATGTATAGTCAGGTGATATAACGTGCTTTTTTAAAAAAAATATTGACTGTCTTATTTCAATGTGACAAAAGCTTTTGAAGGCACATGTTTCTTTATTTGATCACTAACATGAAATTGAAAGGAAACAAGCATATAAATATGTGGACAATTCCTCTACTCACAGAAAGGAGTCCAAGTCTCAGAGTAACAGAAAGAAAAACATATGTACAGTAACCCCCCGCCATTTCGCGGTTCAGGTACCGCGGTCTCGCGGTCCCGCTACATCGCGGGATCGCAGTACCTGCACCGCGAGGGGGGCATCTGGTCGCTCTGTGTGCCCCACCACCACCGAGAAGTCAGGGGGCGGGGAGGGACGGCGTCCCTCTCCATCGCCCCCCTGGGCGCCTACGGAGGGCGTCGGAGCCGCGCGGGAGGGCTGCGGGGTGGGACAGCGTCGCTCCCCGCAGTCCTCCCGAGCACGTACGGAGGGCCTCGGAGCCGCGTGGGAGGGCTGCAGGGAGGGACGGTGTCGCTCTCTGCAGCCCTACCGGGCACCTCCGGAGGGCCTCGGAGCCGCGCAGGGGGCGACAGGGGGTGATCGGGTCGCTCCGCGCCGCCCCCCACGCTCCTCTGAGGCTTTTGGGACAGGCGCACAATTGCCCCCCTGCCCCCAGGCCCCCCCACCTGCTTCCGCATATCGCGGATTTTCATGGATCGTGGGTGGGGTGGGTCCCTAATCCCCACGATTGGCGGAGGGTTACTGTATTATAAAGTGTTTAAGAAAAAATCATGTTCCAATTCTAATAGTAATATTTTCAATTTTCACAACTTTTCGGTTTTTAATTTTTAAAGGCTTTTGCCCTTTTTTCAGGTGCTACCAAAAATGATGGCGTTTTGCTATCAGATCCTCACGGAGCCCAACATGGACCCTAGGAAGAAAGATGGGGCGTTACATGTGATAGGCTCACTCGCAGATATTTTGCTGAAGGTAAGTCGATGAAGACATGCATAGCCTTGCCCCCAGAGATGTAGTGTTGCACGTTAAGACTTGTGTTTCAAGACACACATAAAGCTGTTACATAAGAATCTTGCTAAGTAGTCTGTGTGCAGGAGGAATTGCTAATGATAACTCAGGAATTCCAGCTGAAACGTGTTTTGGTCTTTGCATGACATTTTCCCATATTGTCTGCACCCAACAGTAGTTGGATATATACAGTAGTTCCAAAATTCATGTTCAAGTCTCCTGTTCCATTCTTTTGTGCTATACAGTGGTCCCCTGCCCTTTTGCGGTTCATATACTGTGGTCCCACTATATCGTGGGACTGAAATATATGAAAAAGGCCCCCTGGGGTAAGGGGCAAAGGCCTGTTTCAGGCCTCCCGTACTTACCCCAGGACTGGGGCTCCCCTGAATGGGCCTGTGAGGGCCTTCCCAGACCTTCTGCAAACAAGACGTGACTTCTGGTAAACCGGATGTGACTTCCAGGTCACCAAAAATCATTTCTGCGTCCTACAAGGGCCTTTCAAGGCCTATTGGAGGCCTCAGAAATGATTTTAGGTGACCCAGAAATGACTTCCGGTTTGCAGGGAGGCCCTTTTGGGGCCTCCAGAAGTCCTGGGAAGGCTCTTGCAGGCCCATTAGGGGCAGTGCCAGGCTGGGAGTAAGTACAAGAGCCCCCAGTTAGGCCCCCAGGCCTGGCCCGACCTGCATCCGCATATTGCGGATTTTCAGTTACCGCGGGTTGGGTCGGGTCCCTAACCCCCGCAATAGGCGGGGGGGGTTCACTGTACTGTACTTTTATAAAAGCTGGCAAGCCTCACAAGAGTGCTCCATGTGAATGAGACTGGAGTCTATGATTCACTCTAGAAAGAATTCCCCAATGAAGTCAGGAGATAGGCCTGCAGCAGTTCTTGAATGATTGCTGCCTTGCTGGATGGGCATTTTGCATTTGCTAATTCATTGCCACCAGGTCTAACAAAACGAGGGAATCTCTTAACAACAGTAGACCAGGCAGGGGAAATAGTATTTTCTGGCCTTTAGAAAAGGTCTCTGGCTATGTTTGTCCACTGGTCTCAGCAAGGCATTTTGCTCCTTGTTGTAAACCTGTTTAGTTTCTGCCCCGCCTCATGTCTGCTTCATTCCTCGTTTTATTAAACAGAAGGTATTCTGACAAGTTAATTCGTCTTTATTACGCTTGCCACCACAGGCTGCTTTATATCTTACCTTTAACATATAGCCTGTATTGAGAATGCAAAGCTACCATTTAGAATGCTCCCAAAGGCGTGTTTTGACCATATTTATGAGAGATGCAAATGCTTTCGGTATTTTCTGTGGCAATCTGTCAAACAGACGACTCAAGTCTTGGGGCCATATTGGGATTTCATATTCCTATAAAACCCTCAATAAATGCCGGTGACAAATCCAGACTGCAGGCTAAATATATTTTACACATCTACACTACACCCCAGGTCAGCTTCTAAGAGCACGGGAAGCTGTTAAAATGGCTTCCCAGGAGCCATTACGAGTCTCATTCCTTTAGTGTTGTGGCAACATGTATCCATTTGGGCCTGAACAATGGCCCATATGAAATTTCTAGGCTTACAGGATGGTTTCTTTTTAAACAGAGGCCAGTTTTGTTTTGTATTGATGTAATATCTTCAGATAAATGAACATTTCAAGACAGCACATAAGAACAACAGCGTTTGTGTTGCTGTTTATCAGAAAGAGACTGACTTTTTTTTTGGGGGGGGGTTGCTTCTCTCCTTCAGAAAGGCATATTCAAGGATCAAATGGAGCTGATGCTGCAGAACCACGTCTTTCCATTGTTCATGTCGACCCTGGGGTACCTGAGAGCAAGAGTAAGTGACAAGCGTGTTGTTGCGAGGTGATTTTCCTAACTGCTTTCAGGGAGTACATTCAGATACATTTCAGGGGCTTAGTTTAAGCTGGGCTGTTTGCACAAGGCTTCAGGGCAATGGGCCCACGTGGTGTTTGAGATACTGTTTCGCTCATTTTTGCTGTGATCTTAATTGTTTTATAGCTGTTCCTCAAAGAGACACACAGAGGCCTTTCAGTATGTTATTTTCCCTCCGGTCCCTTCTGCTGCATCTCCAAGGTTCCCCCTGAAGTTTGGGAGAACATCTGGAACATCATTTTTTGGTGGCCTGAGGGGCAGTAGTCCCAAGTGAAAGTGCCTTCAGTACGTCCATGTGTACATCTTGGGCCATGATTTTAACATTTCCCCCTAAAAATTATGGATATTAGCCTATGTGAATGCGTAATATTGTGCTGTTCTAGCATCATTAGGGGGAATATAAATTTAGTGGGTTGCAAAATGCAAGCAGACTACTAGATTCTATAAACAGTGGCAGAACATTAGCAGTTTCTGATTTGCGCTTTTCTTTTCTGCAGTCCTGCTGGACACTTCATTCCTTCAGCTCCTTGAAATTTCACAACGAACTCAACTTAAGGAATGCTGTTGAGTTGACAAAGAAAAGCTTGATTGAGGACAAAGAAATGCCAGTCAAAGTGGAAGCCGCCATAGCACTGCAGTCCTTAATAAGTCATCAGGAACAAGGTTCGGGTTCAACTTCTCCAGATTTTCCTTTGTTGTTCAACTATCCTATAGGATGTCAATACTGATTTTTTTTTTACTAGGGATAGGCACAAAATGAAAAACAAAATGCTGTTTCGTTGTCTCGTTACGTAACAAAATGAAACAAAATGAAACATCACAAGAAAGCAGCATTTCGTTACAGATGAAACAAAATGGTGTTTTTTTGTTGTTGAAATGAACAATTTCATTCCGTCTGGAAGCTGCTTGGGGGAGGGAAAATGCTTTTTTAAAAAAGCTCTGGGCTTTAAAAAAAAACTTTTTCCCCTCCCCCAAGCTCCGCACCAGCTGATCGGCGTTAGGATGGGGGAAAAGGTTTCCCCCCCTACCCCAATGCTGATCAGCTGGTAGGCGGGGCTTGGGGGAAGGGAAAAAAGTTTTTTGAAAAAAGCCCAGGGCTTTTCTAAAAAACTTTTTTTTCCTTCCGCCACTTTCCAGCCCCCCCCCATGAACCATTTCGTTAGTGGTTCATTTCGTATGATACTCTTTTTTTTTGAAAAAAAATCGTATGAAATGAAACAGAAAAAATGTGGGATGGTAGGAAAGGAAACAAAACATATTTTTTTTTCATTTCATGCCCATCCCTGTTTTTTTTACTACTACTCACTTTCCCCTTTTCTCTCACCCCCCCAACTTTTTACCCTTTATTCTACTGCGTCATGATGTTCTGAAGCTCAGATTTGCTGCTGTTACATATCTTCTTTTTGTTCTTTGTAGGTAGAATACCCTTTGCCTTGACATTTACATTGTTCTGTCTTTTTTTTCAGTTTTAATGAATGCCTGAAAACCCATTCCTTGTTAAGGTTTATGGAGGCTGGAGGTGAATCATTTGTCCTCCAGCTTTAATCTTCTTTTTGTTTTGTTTCCTCTCTTTTGTGTATGTCCTTGGAGCATTAGCCTTTTGGCAGGGTTTGCTCCCTTTTACTTCCGTGCTGCACTTAGTTTGCAGGTGTTTAAAGCATTCAAAAATTTTATGATTATAGCACCCTTTCCCCAATCAGTATAGGTCCACAAAATATGAATTCGGGAGGCAGTCAATTGCTTTCAATATTATTACTAGAATACTTCCTTTCTAACCTTTATTCCTGCCTGTCCCCAGATCAGAGTTTTACACTCCACCCCCAAACCCCGGACTTAATCCTTTGCCTTCAGGAATACTCCTCCAAAATCTTCAATTTCTTTTTGTCTGGCTTAATCCTCTTCAGCAATCCCTCCCTCCTTTTACCCGTTCCTCACTTCTCTTTTCGAGTCTATATGAATAGCACTCTTCACAAAAAATAATAATAATAAAGTAAAACAAAGACTTTTTAAAAACAGATATCCATGTTGATAGTTGACAACAACAAAAGCTCAAAATCCACAGGAAGGAAATAACTTCCTTATTTTATTTATTTATTATTTGTTTCATTTTTATGCCGCCCATCTTCCAAATGGAACTCTGGGCAGTTTACAAGTTAAAAACATCAACCACAGTAGTATGCATCCTTTTGAGTTCTTTGGAAGTTCCCTTATCAGGCTAGGTGAGGTGGGATGGGGAATGGTGTGGAGAGAATAAATGTGAAACTCCAGAAAATTTGGATGATTGTGTTTAGGCTAATGGTAACAGAGTACAAAATGCACTTATTATGTGCTGCTCTTCAAGGCTCTGTACCACTGCAAATAATGAGTTTCCTCTTTGAAATCTGAGTGACAACTAGGGAAAAAAAGTGACGCTCATACCGTTCTCTTTATAAAAACACCGCCTATGCATTTCTACACATGTGTAAACTCTTCTGCATGAATGTATTACATGCATCGATTATACTTGAATATCTGTGCCCAAAAATACATTGTACATGGTGAACATAATGGTGGCCCCACTGTGGTTGTGCAACTGGGTGAGGACGGATTGTGACCAGCTTGGTTCTATAGCCAGGCCACATATTTTCAACCTCTGCCATTAATCTTCAGGTCTTTGACTTTAATTTAATAATGGGTTGATTCTGAAACATGGACAGAGGCCTGAAGGATGGATTTCTGGACATCTCAAGAAGGCTCTGATAGCATAGTATAACCAGGCAGTCCTCCTTGTTAGTTTCTGTGAGGATGGCACTATGAAGGAGATGTCACTGTGGGACGTCCCAATTAAGCTATTCGTTTCTCCCTTTTTCTGCTTTCTGATGGACCTTCCCCACTTGTACCAGCAAAGTGTTTCAAAGGAGGAAGCAGACAATGTGTAGAATATGGAGTTTTATCACCAAAGATAAGTGTATTAGCCAAGGGGCGTAATTGAAGTCACGAGATCCACACATGTAGACAAAACAGTGTTGTTATGACACCTTTTATCACTTGGATTTTTTTCTTTCGCCTCCTCTGCTGTTCTCCTCTGCGTCTCTAGCAAAGGAATACATCAAGCCCTACATCAGGCCTGTCATGCAGGAGCTGCTGCTTGTTGTCCGGGAGACTGAGAATGACGATCTCACCAATGTCATCCAGAAGCTGATTTGCGAATATAGCCAGGAAGTAGCAACCATTGCTGTTGAAATGACACAGCATTTGGTAAGAGCTGCCCATACACGGTTACAGAAGAAAAAACCCTGATCCCATTTTTGTTCCAGTTGACATTGTTTGAACCTGGTGTTGTTAAAGCATATTCAACTCCTAGCTTTGAAATTGTCAGTTCCTGCTTTAAATTACTAAAAAAAAAATTAATCTACTTGTTTAAATAATAATAATAGTAATTCAGCATAGGCCTCCTGGATTCAATTTTCCCTCCAGAAGGAAAAGGTTATCACTCACATGTGTGGCAGAAAAAAGAGGGGTGGCCGAAGCCTCTTTTTGATGTCCCTAATATCTGAGGGGCAGATTTATGGAAATGACTTCTACAGTGCATGTCTTGACGCTGTTCAGGGGTGGCAGAATCTGGTATCTATTATAGAGGTAGATGGTTTTTTAAAAAATTCATTTGAACATTTAATACTTCTTTTCCGGTTATCTTCACTTATTACATAGCTAGTCTACCTTTTCTCCAGTGAGCTGAAGGCAGTATAGGTGATTCCTCTCTTCTTGATTTTATCCTTACAACAATTCTATGAGTGTAGCTCAGGTTGAGAGGGTGTGACTCACCCAAGGCGTGCCTTCTGGCCAAGTGGGATTTAAATCTAGGTGTCCCTACTCTTGGTTCAACACACTCCACATTCCATCACACTGACTTTATTTTTCCTCTTATTTATCTTATCCTTTCTCAAGGGGTTCTAATCAGTCTTGGGGAGTACCTCCTGTAGCAGCCATGCTTGTTTATGTTTTCCATTGGGATAATCGTGCATTAAACCTTCCAAGATGTATTTCGGTTTCATTCATTCATTAATGCCTTGTGTTGATATAGGGAAGATTAGGAATGACCAACTAAATTAGTGGTTCTCAACCTTCCTAATGCCGCGACCCTTAAAATAGTTCCTCATGTTATGTTGACCCCTTGCCCTGCATTAAAGAGGCCACAAGCCCCCTTTGGCAGGCCACTGTCACAGGTGCCATAGAGAACTGCCCTCTACAGGCACCCTCAGCCAATTGCAGCCTCCGGTGTCATTGACTGACATCCCCTCCAACCTATCAAGCTGTAACTCACTCTTTCCCTGCCCTTCCTCCCCCTCCTCCTCCAGACCTAAGCCTTTTGTGCCTTTTTCTTCACTGGCTCACGGCGACCCCTGTGAAATGGTTGTTTGACCCCCAAAGTGGTCCTGACCCCCAGGTTGAGAACCACTGAACTAAATAGTAATCTTAAAAACTGTTTATAATTTCTGACTGGCCTTTGTTATCTCTCGAACAATCAGGTATCTGTTCCCCACCGCACCTCTTCAATCTTTTACTTGCCTTTTGGTCTATAGAACCTGATAGGGATAGAGCAGTGGTGGCGAACCTTCGGCACTCTGGATGTTTGGGACCACAACTCCCACAGTCCTTTGTCATTGGCAGTCGACGCTTGGAATTCTGGGAGATGTGGTCCAAAACATCTAGAGTGCCAAAGGTTTGCCACCACTGGGATAGACTATAAAGCCACATTTTCCCTGACACAGGAGCCACCAACCACAGCGCCCCCATCTGGTCAGTTTCTGGCTTCAGTCTCTTGGTCCTCATCCAGAACCCATTTTGCATTTGATTTCTTTAGGCAGAGATCTTTGGAAAAGTTCTTCAAAGTGAAGAGTATGAAGAAATGGAGGATAAAACTGTCATGGCCATGGGGATCCTGCACACGATTGACACAATCCTTACTGTTGTGCAGGACCACAAAGAAGTAAGTCTTCTCCGTCACTTAAAAACCATTCAAGCCAACAGTCTGGACCTTATCTGCTGCAACTTTTCAGCTACTCATAATTTGACAGTCAGTATTTTAAGTTAACTGCTTGTTTAAGTAAAAACTATATGTTTCTTTTGTATGAAAATGTGATATAAATGAACTTTCTTTTCTTCCAGATCACTCAACAGTTGGAGAACATTTGCTTACAAATCATTGGCCTTGTCTTGCAAAAGCACGTGATAGGTATCTTTTTTTAAAAAGCAGATCTTCAATCTAGATAATGTTACTAGATTGTTTGCTTGCACTGTTGTATGGGAGAGAAAAGTCATTCTTAAACCTGCTTTAATGTACAGTGTTCACTACCTTATTCACTACTTTATCTTCTAGTTCACGGATGGTGCTATTTTATAGAGTACTTGCTCATCAAGTGAAAGGTTCTAAATTCAACTCGCAGTATCTCCACATAGGATTAGGAAGAATTATGCCTGAAATCCTGGAATGTGGCTGCTTGTTAGTGTTGACAGTAAAGCTAGATAGCTAGCTAAAGCTTGAGAGAGTAACCCTTTTTGACTACAACTCCCAGAATCCCCCAGCCTGTAAGATTCCTTTCTTAAGTCCTGCAATGAACAGGTTATAATAAGAATTGTGTGCCGTCAAGTCAATTCTGACTTGTGGTAATGCTTTTCAGGATTTGGGGGTTAGAGAGAACTCAGATGTGGTTGAGCATTCCTTTTTGGGGGCATCCTTGGGGCTATGCAACCTGCCCTTGGCCACACCGGGTGGATCTTCTGAGATGCCAGCCTGTATGGCCACGTTGGGAACTTAAGTCCCAACCTAACTCAGTGATCTTATCAAACCAGCACTGAACAGATTTTTAAAAAAGTAAAGGTTCCCCCTGCACATGTGTGCTAGTCATGTTCAACTCTAGGGGTGGTGCTCATCTCCATTTTCAAGCCAAAGAGCCGGTTTTGTGCTAGTCCGTGGCCATGTGGCCGGCATAGCTGAATGCATTTCTGCACATGGAATACTGTTTACTTTCCCGCTTTTTACCACAGGGACCTATTTATCTGCTTGCATTTACATGCTTTCGAAGTGCTAGGTTGGCAGGAGCTGGGGTTAACAGCAGGAGCTCGTTCTGCTGCGTGGCACCCCAGATTTGAACCGCCAAGCTGCCGAATTTGCAGCCAACAGTTTCAGCACTCTAGCCCACTGAACCACCAAAGGTTTTAGATAGATATAAAAGGCTGGAAAATCCCAGTGATGGGCACGTCGTACTTTAATGTGTTTTGTCTCTCCATCCCAGGCTGTTAGGGGCTTCTTTTCCCACTGAAAATGGTTCTGTCTCTGAGCTGGTTTCCTATCTGGTCTAAATCAGTGTTCCCCAACCCCCGGTCTGCGGACCGGTGCCGGTCCACGGACCAACCAGCACCGGGCCGCCCGAGGAAATCCCCTGGCCGCCATTCCACTCCCCTCAAGGCAAAGGCGCCCAGAGAGAGACCCCGACCCCCAGGCCGCCCCGCGCCCGGGAGCCCGAAGGCTTTGGTGGAGGACTGCCACCGTGGCGGCCCTCCCCCCTCCCCCTCCCTATCGCCCCCCCCAAAGACTCCCCCCAGTGTTCAAAGATGGCAGCCGCCGCTGCCGCTCCCCCGGCGGCGGCGGCGGGAGGAGGAGGAGGAGGAGGAACCGGAGCAGGAGCAGGAGCAGGAGGAGGCGGCAGCGGGAAGGCTGCGAAATTCATTGTCATGTCCTCATGTTTCCCTGGCAAGTTTGCTCTTATACTGCTTGTAAGAAAAGTTTGCAAAACAAACATTATGGTCAGAATTGGTGTGTAAATGATCAAATGTAGTAAGTGTGGGTGTTTGGGTCTCCTATTTTGGGTGGGATTTGCAAACTTTCCAGATCTCACCTGATCTGTTTGTGCATTTTTTTTGTTCCTTCCAGAGTTTTATGAAGAAATCCTTTCTCTGGCGTACAGCTTGACGTGCCATCTTATCTCCCCCCAAATGTGGCAGCTTCTGGGTGTCTTGTACGAAGTGTTCCAGCAGGATTGTTTTGAGTACTTTGCAGGTAATGAGCTCTGTAGTATAACTGATAAGGAGATTGATTAATATTATATTTACCCAAGACATTGAAGCAAAAGAAATATGTGAACCACCCAAGTAAAGAAAAATATTAGCTAATACTGGTTCAGAAAGGTATGATGGAGAATATTAATTTGTAAATATGTCTCGTTCATGTGAAGAAAACAGTATTTTCCACCTCAACCCTAAACTTTGCCTCAATGTTATATATTCAAGTTTGAATGCCCACTGGCATGTCCTGTGCACACTTGAAGAACAAACAGTGAATAATGCTGAAGCAAACAAATGTTTAGATTTACATAGACTGTAGACACTGAGGGAAATCACCCAGATTCTTTTACTTTACAGAGATTTGCTTGGTTTTCCAGTCAAGGGGAAAGGCCAAAAGATCTAGGTATTTCTTAATTGCATGCCCATCCTATCTCTCCCCCAGTCCATTCAAGGAAGCATACAGTGTATCACAGAAGTGAGTATACCCCCTCACATTTCTTAAATATTTTAGTATATCTTTTCATGTGACAACACTGAAGAGATGACACTTGGCTACAATGTAAAGCAGTAAGTATTCAGCTCATATAACAGTGTAAATGTGCTGTCCCTTCAATATACTGCAATGTCCAAACTGGCCACAAAGTGACAATCTTTTGTGTGGCCACCATTCTTTTCCCGCAACGCCTTAACCCTCTTGGGCATAGAGTTCACCAGAGCTTCACAGGTTGCCACTGGAGTTCTCTTCCACTCCTCCATGATGACATCACAGACCTGGTGGGTGTTAGAGACCTTGCACACCTCCACCTTCCATTTCAGGATGCCCCACAGGTGCTCAATAGGGTTTAGGTCTGGAGACATGCTTGGCCAGTCTGTCACCTTTAGTCTCAGCTTCTTTAGCAAGGCCGTGGTCATTTTGGAGGTGTGTTTGGGGTCATTCTCATGTTGGAATACTGCCCTGCGGACCACTCTAAGAAGGAGGGGGATCATACTCTGCTTCAGTATGTCACAGTACACGTTGGCATTCATGATTCCCTCAATGAACTGTGGTTCCCCAGTGCTGGGAGCACTCATGCCGACCCAGACCTTGATACTGCAACCACCATGCTTGACTGTAGGCATGACACACTTGTCTTTGTAGTCCTCGCCTCTTTGCCACCAAACATGCTTGACACCATCTGAACCAAATAAGTTGATCTTGGTCTCATCAGACCACAGGACATGGTTCCAGAAATCCATGTCCTTAGTCTGCTTGTCTGCAGCAAACCGTATGCGGGCTTTCTTGTGCATCATCTTTAGAAGAGGCTTCTTTCTGGGATGACAGCTGTGCAGGCCAGTTTGATGCAGTGTGCAGCCTATGGTCTGAGCACTGACAGGCTGACCCCCACCCCTTCAACTTCTATAGCAATGCTGGCAGCACTCATACGTCTATTTCCCAAAGCCACCCTCTGGATATGACGCTGAACATGGGCACTCAGCTCCTTTGGTCATCCATGGTGAGGCCTGTTCTGAGTGGAACCTGTCCTGTGAAACTGCTGTATGGTCTTGGCCACTGTGCTGCAGCTCAGTTTCTGGGTCTTGGCAATCTGCTTATAGCCTTGTCCATCTTTATGTAGAGTAACAATTCATTTTTTCAGAACCTTAGATAATTCATCACCATGAGGTGCCTTGTGGAACTCAAGTGACTAGTATGAGAGAGGAGAGTGAGAGCAACATCATCAAATGTGAGAGTGAGAGCAATAACACCTGATCCTTGTTCACACCAGAGACCGTGTGATGCTAACGGGTCTCATGACACCAGGGAAGGGAAATGGCTACTTGGACCCAGTTTTGACATTGTCACTTAAGGGTGTACTCCAGGCCTGCCCGGTGGCCAATTCCGGCCCGTCAGGCCATTCTGAGTGGCCCGCGGCTGGCTGGCCCGCCCCTCCCTCCCCTTCCTTCACCCCATTTTTAAAAAAAAAATGATCCGACAACACTGATACCGCCGGGAAGCTTGAGGGGCTGGGTGGGCGGGTGAGGGGGTGGGCCACCACGACCACCGGGAAGCTTGTGGGGCTAGGCGTGTGTGCGGGGGTGGCGCGGGGGCGGGCCGCCGCCACCACTGCCATCACTGGGAACCTTGTGAAGCTAGGCGCATGTGTGCAGGGCGGCGCATGGGTGGGCCGCCGCCACCGGCATAGCCGGGAACATTGTGAGGTTGGGCGCATGCGCAGGGCAGTGATCAGGCGGGCCGTGCCACCAGCAGCACTGGGAAGCTTGGGCGGCTGGGCGGTCTGCCGGCACCGCAGCCGAATGTGTGGGGGTGGGCAGGCCACCGCCAAGGAGCTTTGGAGTGGGCTGGCGGGCGAGCCGTCACCACCGCTGGGAAGCTTGGGGGAGTGCAAGGTCGCACAGATCGCCTCTTCCAAGGGGCGACCTGTGGCCTCGGCTCCCTGTGCTTCCTTTGGTCCCCACCTTCCTTCTTTTCTCCCTCCCTTGGTCCCCACCTTCCTTCCTTCCTCTCTTGGTTTCCACCTTCCTCCCTCCCTCCCTTGATCCCCGCATTCCTTCCTGCAGGTGAGGTTGCAAGGGATCAGTGGGTGGGGCTTATGGGTCAGTGGGTGGGGCTTGCAGTGGGGTGTCAGGGTCAGGGAGCAACCGGCCCCTGGCACATTTTCAGCCACCAAATCTGGCCCTCCTTACAAAAAGTTTGGGCACCCCTGGTGTACTCAGTTTTGTTGCCAGCAGTTTAGACATTGATGGTTGTGTGCTGCATTATTATTGTTTTTTGGCGGGGACAGCACATTTACACTGTTATAGAAGCTGTATACTCACCGCTTTATATTGCAGCCAAGTGTCATTTCTTCAGCATTGTCACATGTATTGTCACTAAAATACAGTATTTACAAAATGTGAGCAGATGTACTCACTTCTGTGATATATTGTAAATGCTCTTGTTTCTCCACATTCATATATGTACACACACACACACACATGTTCAAGCAACACGTATTTCCCCCCTTTACCCCATCTCCATTCATCTCTTCTTTTTCCTGTCCTCTTCATTCATCTATTCCTGCTCTATTCTCTCTGCTCCATTGGACTCTGTGCACTTTATTGTAAACAATAAAAGTAATGTTCTCAGCATCTAGCCTTGGATCTGCAAAGGCATGCTGGGAATGTGGGGCAACATCAGAATATATCTATACAGTATTACCCATGAATATACAGGCAGGCAGGCAGGCAAACAGACAGACAGACAGACACACACACACACATATCTATGGTTATTTGTATTGTCTATGATAATAAATTATTTGTATTATCTGTATGATGTTGTATGAGTGTTTTGTTGACTGTTATTTATTTTTTGTTTATTACAGGGGTTGTGTTTGGGCAATTTCTTTTTCAATCTGTTGTACACCGCCCAGAGTTCCCAAGGGAAAGTTGGGTGGTTAATAAGTACAAAATAAATAAATAAATAAATAAAAATTGTTTTCTAGCTTTGAGAGGTGTGTGCTACAGGAGGACTGTGTCAGAAGTGAATTGAGAGCCTGGTTTGAAAGAAAGCAACAAAGCTACAATGCTAAATTTATTTTCTCTCTCAAAACAACCGTTTTGCCTCTCTCTTGTCTAGATATGATGCCTCTGTTGCACAACTATGTCACGGTTGACACAGATACTTTATTGGCAAACCCCAAAAACTTGGAGATCATTTATACTATGTGTAAAAAGGTAAGTGTAGCGGTTGTTTCTGCATTTAACAATGTGGTTCTGAAGTAAATATGAAAATGTAATGAAAATGAGTGACCGGATGTGCCTAAGGACCACAGTGGGTCATGTTAAGCTTTGCTTTCAGCAGGTGTTCAGTCTCGCCCAACCTCTGCAGTACTCCTATCTCTATATTAATGGACACACAGACTCCTGACTTTAGTAACTGAAGGTTTGTACCCCCCCCTCCCCAGTTGCTCTCTGAAAGCAATACAGGAAGCACTTACGAGCATACATTTGTACCCATTGGCTCAGAGAGGAAGGATTTTTTGCTTCTTAGCAGACTTTTCTTTGTCTCTGCAGAGCTCCCTCTTGTTTCAGCCAATTTCTTTCCCTGTATCGGCACCCAGCACATCTGTATGCGAGACATCCAGTCAGCAAATGCACGAAATCATATGCAGTATACATATAGACCCCTCAAAGACATATGCAAGAATAAATTACCAGAGGTGTCTTCTAAATTTGTCACAGGTTTCTTTGCTTTTTACTGTCTCAGATGAGCATGGTTTCTCTTGCAGAATTATTTATTATTTATTTATTTATTTATTTTATATTAGCTCCTTTTCCTTGTTCTTAGCTGTGGTCTCTGTCTGTTCATAATAATGGGTCTGTACCTGCCCATAGGCCCCCAAAGAGAGAGAGAGAGAGAGGCTTCTTTCTCATTTTGGTGCGAGGAAACTACAAACAATGAGTAATTCCCATGAAACCCCGAAAAGTGGTGATAATTTAGTGCAGATATTTGTCTTGGGTGGGTGCTGCAGCAGGTCTGTTGTACCTTGTTCATCTGTGCCTAGGACCGGGACCTGGAATCCCATGACTGCTTCTTCTGTTTTCTTTTCTTATCTGTCTTTGTTTGCTTAACCTTCTTCCAATTCATATCCCTCCTCCAAATGTTAAAGTTTCTCAGTGTTCGTAGTTTTCTTATACTTTCTTTTTCTCTGTCTTTCCTCTCTGTTGTTGGTCTTTCTTCCGCTACCCATGGCGTTGGCTGGAAAATGAGGTGTCTTCCAAGACGGCAGACAAAATAGACAAGGGAACATTTAACACAGAGTTCTAGAGACAAAACAAAACTAAAGGGACACCACTTGCATCCACTGTGTGGATTTTCACGCTGCAGAGGACTGGTTGGATGCCAGATCTTTCTACGCCCTGTACATGCCAGCAGTAGTTTCTGGCTTTCTGATAAGAACTGAGGCATCTGTAGAAATCAAATGGCGAGCCAATCCTTCTAGACACAGAATCAAGCCTGAAGACAGATTGGAATGGATCTTGAGAATCTGTCTCATCCAGGAACCCCCTGGAACTGCCACGGGATGTGATACCTCATTCAAGAGTGGAATGTTGCAGACCGGCTAGAAATAATCTAGTTCAATTATTTTTATCATCAGATGTCTCAACACTGCCTCATTAAGTGCAATCAAATGATGAAACATGCTGTCTTTTTAATTTAGTTATTTTAATGGCTGTTCAGGTGTAAGTCACACCATACTGGAAAATGCCTTGTCAAACATTATGAAAATTCTTCCAAAAAGCTTCCAGTTACTATTTTGTACTAGCCTGCCTCTTGGAGCGTGTCTTATATCTCCTGTTAAAATCTTTCCAAGAAGCATTGTCTGTCATGGCAAACCCATCAACAAATCTGCTGTCTAAATATCTCTGTGGTTTTGTTGCTAGGTATTAACTGGTGATGCAGGTGAAGATGCTGAGTGCCATGCAGCCAAGCTCTTAGAGGTCATTATTCTGCAATGCAAAGGGAGGGGTATTGACCAGGTAATGTCGTGCATGCAGCTTTTCCTTGATTCCCACCAGCATCTGCTGTCTTTTGGGTAGTGATGGGTATGGTTTTTACATTCAGGAGGACTGACATTTGAGCTGTATAGGTATTGCCACGTCACTGAAGCGGAATTGAAATTAGAGGTCCTTCTTAGACGGGTAATCTTTCTCTTCGATTACACTTAAGATATTCTTGTGCTCATCCTGCAGCAGCAAAATTTGCACCAGCTATACATGAGAAAAGCATCAGACTTGGAGTAACCCAGAGGTTTGCCTGGGCTGCTAAACTTGGGGAAGATCTGGGTCCTACATAGGTCGTACTGTTGATAGAAAGAGGGTGCAGAATGACAACCAGAAAAAAAAGGCTTTAATTGAGCGACTGGGAAAAATAGAGAGGAAGAGAGAGATGTCATAGTCTAGATAAGCTATTTCACATTTCCCCCTGAAAGCATGTCTGTGAAGATTCTCAGTCATCTTAAGTGAGGTTATCTGGAAGATGAGTCATGGCAACTGGACTTCTTTTCTTGTTAGACCAGGGTGAAATGAAACCAACATGGAGGATAAATTGGAGGATTTTTTTACCAACCTTCCACAGACTGGAGAAGTCCCTTTGATGAGTAGCGAAACATTTTGGTCTAACATGAAAAGACGTCCAGTGGTCATAACTTAGCTTCTGGGCACACTGAAAGCATTAATTTTTTAGATAATGTTGCTTGTTTCTCCAGAGATCCTCGAGAGAAAAGCCTCCCTCCCTAAGTTTCTGGCTGTTGAATGTTATAGTGGTGATGACAAGAATTTCACATACATAACCTATCCACCAGATGGCAGAGGGAAGACTTTGCCTAAAATACTGCTATATAAACCCGGTTCTGTCAGTCTGGCTTTCTTCTTTTGTCATCGAGGTCTATCCCACCAGTCTGAAGATGCAGGTTTTTTTTTAAAGCGCCTTTCTGCCTGATGCAGTCATGTGACCTAAATAGCATTTTTAAAGTTCTCACAATGGCAGAGCAGGGCTGGGAGGAGGGTGAGGCATGTGTGCGCCCATACGAGGGTCTCTCTCTCTCTCTCTCTCTCTCTCTCTCTCTCTCTCTCTCTCTCT
>JAHTLZ010003526.1:12492622-12562956 GCA_023846285.1 Phrynocephalus versicolor | reverse complement strand
TCTCTCTCTCTCTCTCTCTCTCTCTCTCTCTCTCTCTCTCTCTCTCTCTTATTTCCAGGGACATGGCAAGGTTTCTTGGGGTTAGAGCGGTGCCGCGTGCTCTGAAAGGGGTTAGGGGTAAAGAGAGGGAGCAAAAGGGAGGAAGGAAGAAGGGAAGAACGGGATGGTGAGCATCACTGCAGCAGCAGACTGTGTGGTTCCGGCCGAGCAACTGCTATCTCAGACACACACACCACACACCTCCCTCCCTCCTTTTCCCTCTCATTTGCGACTTTCATAGTTCCCACCTTCCCTGCTTCTTTTTAAAATGTGCCTTCCTAACCGTCGCAAAAAAAGGGAGAAGCCCCAGAGGTGGTTCCGGGAAACTGCGCTTCAGGGGGCGTGGCCAAAGTTTAATTTCAGAAAAGCCAGCTGCCTGTGAGGCCATGTTTAAAAGAGGCACCATTGATTCCCGGAAAAAGCAGCTTTTAGACAACTTGAGACTGCCCTCATCGACTGCAGCCATTTCTGGAACTTACTATTCCACATACCTTGACTGTAACAGTATCTAGTGCTCTGAAGACGTGCATGAGTGAGAAATAGAAGAGAGAGAGAGAAGAGAGGGAGGGAGATCAATATTCTGTAGGGCCTGTGTGATAAAATACCAAATTCTTCCCCAAGATAACCAGTTCAGGAACCAAAAAAAAAGGCATGACTTGTGCTGATCAGCATAAATTAAACCAATTAAGCAGAGCAGCTTTTCTTTTGCTTTATGTATTATTCTTTGGTTGTCAGACATGGAACAGAGTGGAGCGAAATGTTGCTTTCTGACTTCTAGCAACTTCTCCAGTTTCCAATATTTCATTAAGCCTAGCTCTCATATCTTATCTTTGCAATTTTATAAAAAAGCAAAGTGTGCTGCTTATATACCGTCCCATAGCACTTAAAGCACTCTCTGGGCAGTTTATAGCTAATTATGCAGGCTACGCATTGTGCCCCCCACTCCAAGCAAGCTGGGTATTCATTTTGCCGACCTCAGAAGGATGGCAGGCTGAGAGAACCTTGAGCCAGCTACCTGGGATTGAACCCCAGGTTGTGAACTGCAGTTACAGCAGTTTAACCACTCTGCCATGAGGCTCTCATAAATCTAGAAATATTTCATTTAAGCACAGGAAAGAAAGAAAAAGCAGAGATGTGTAGGAAGCAGAATTTTTCAGCCAGCTTCCCTCCCTATCGTAATTAGTAAGAACAAAAGAAAATTGGTTATGGCTCAATGACTTTGCCAGATTTTTACACGTGTGAAAGTTAGACTCTTGGGATATGACACGGATGCTTAAGGACGGGCATCTCAACAGTATTTTGTTTTTCTATTCTGTGAATTAATTGAGTTGGTTACAATCTCAATGCAACCTGCACTTCCAGCTTCAGTCACTAAGTGGTAGAATTTCCTAACAGTTTGTCAGGCTTTGGATATTTATTTCTCCAGAGAGCCACTTGGCAGTACCAAGTGATATTCCTCTTTGCAGGACCTCTGCACCGTCCAGTCTTTAAAGAAGGACTGATTAGGAGAACAAAAGAGACACAGAGAGGGAAGTCCTGGCTGCCTCCTGATGAGGAGAGTGGGAGGATGAAAAGACTGGAAAAGTGGTGGGATAGAGAAAAGGAGATTATGCAGGTCTTTGGCATGAGGGGTGGGAGCTAACCAGTATCTTTATAATCCATGTGAAGCTAGATACTTCTGCTTTTAGACTAAATTGTGCTTTCAGGCTCACGTCTGGAATTGTACTGGCATGTTATAAGGAAGAAGAATTGTACAGTGGTACCTTGTATAAAGGAATTAATTCGTTCCAAATGGAATTGTGTTAAGCAAATTTTCCTTTATACAAATTTCCCATAGGAATCCATTGAAAATGGAGTAATCCCATTTTTATGTGGTACGGATTCACCCCATAGGCAATTATATTAAGCAAATTTCCCCTATCGCCAAAATTTTTATGTTGCACAGATTTTATGTTATACAAACTGTTATTTGACTTCCGTAGTGAGTGAGTGTTTTTTTAATGGTCAAACCTGTCCAGGTTTTGTTTTCCCCTTTCCCTTTGTTTTCCTTCCCATTGTGTCATATTTTTCTTGTTTCCGCCCTCAGTGCATTCCACTCTTTGTAGAAGCTGTTTTAGAGCGTTTAACACGAGGGGTTAAAACCAGCGAGCTCCGGACGATGTGTCTCCAGGTTGCCATCGCTGCCCTTTACTACAACCCCGAGCTCCTCCTGCACACTTTAGAGAATATCCGGTTTCCTCACAATCCAGAGCCCATCACTGCACAATTCATAAATCAGTGGATGAATGATACGGACTGTTTTCTTGGGTAGGTGTGCAATGATTTTTTAAATCCTTCGGCTTTCTTAGAAATTGAGTTTTTGGCTTACTTTGGTTAGTAGTGAGATGGAATGGGAAGAAGTCAAAGTGCTGATGGGGAACAATATAGCTTGCCTTGTTTTTCCCCACTTCTAAGGTACAATTATTGTGTTTTTCCCCTAACAAAGAACAGAATCACTTTTAGTTATGTTTTAAAAGCATATACTGTATTTCATTCCAGGCTTTCTTTCATATATTTGCTGAATTTTTTGCATTGTTATCCTCAAGGAGAATCCACATTACCCATGTAAATGAGACCCCAGATTTGCTTGTTTTAAAATAAAAAGCAAAGCAAATTGTTCTGATTATATACTGCCCCATACCACTTCAAGTAGTCTCTGGGTGGTTTACAATTTTTTAAATTGCAGTCTGCAGGCTACACATTGCACACACACACACCGCAAGCTGGGCACTCGTTTTACTGACCTCAGAAGGATGGAAGGCTGAGTGGACCTTGAGCCATCTACCTGGGATTGACCCCCAGGCCGTGAGCACAGTTTTAGCTATAGTACAGGCATTTAACCACTGCACCACGAGGGTCCTATGAATCCTTTACTATTCTGCTCCAGAATGTTATTTGTTTTTGAAAAATTTGAACCCTGGTTTTCAGATAAAATAAATTCTAAACATAGCTTAATTAAGATATATATTCAGGTGCAATTATAATTTTGCAGAGCTTGGAAGTGTTGCTTTTCTGGCTATATCTCCCATGCTGGCTGGGGAATTCTGAGAGTTGTAGTCTAAAAAAGTGTCCATACTGAGCTTTCTAATTATGAATATTTATTTATTTATTTGACACATTTATATACCGCTACCATTTTCCGTTCCGGAACTCAGGGTGGTTCACAATAAAATAGCTAAGATGTCTTTAATTGGTCCCAGGGTTCCATTTGTCTTAGGGAAAAAAGTCTTATGAAGCAAGGTTTCCTTGTCAGGAACAGATTAATTGGTTTTCAATGCATTCCTATGGGAATCCTGTGACCAATCAACCCAGGCAGCTTGCCTTCCACCTCCTCCCTCCCTCCCTTTCAGCTTACTGGGCTGTGAACGGGCGAGCGAACAAGCGGGCAAGTGAGCAAATGGGTGGGTGAGTGGGTGGGCAGTGGGAGGGTGAGCGAGCGAGTGGGTGGGCAAGAGGGCGAGCTGGTGGGTGGGTGGGTGAGCGAGTGAGTGAGTGGGTGGGCGAGCGAGTGGATAGGCAAGCGAACGGGTGGGTGAGCAAATGGGCAGGTGAGTGGGCACAGAAACCAGGAAGTCAAGGAAACAAGGAGGCTCGGCCAACACTCTTTCGACCTCTCCACCTGCACTCTACTCCTCCCAGCTCATGGCAGCACATTTTAAAATGGATCTTCGGCCAGCCCGCAAGGCTTCAAAGGCAAGCAGCGGTGGCAGATCACCACCGCTGCTTCCCTTCCAAGCCCCACGGGCTGGGCGAAGATCAATGGTACCTCGTAAGACAAGTGGAAACCGGGAGGGGAAAAAATCGTCCTATGATTTTCTCCTCTCCCCGGAAATTGTATTCATCTTACAAAGTTTTTGTCCTAAAGAGCAATCGTCTTGCGAGATATTACTGTATGCTGGTATGTACAAGGGAGTCACGGTGTGGGTTACCTGGGTTTCGTCCAAAGAGAGGAGATAGAAAAAAATCAGAGCAGTTCAGGCCCCCATTGATGGGAAAGATTCTAAGCCACAGAATCTGCCCTTTCATAGATCCACCAAGTTGATCTGGCCCTCGCTAACAAAAACAATATCAATTCTGAAATAACACAAAGCAATTAAAAAAGCAGAAAATTAATACGTCTTTCAAAACCCAGTGAATAAATATGTCAAAAATAGTAGTAAAATATTAACAATAAATATTAGGAGGAACATGGAACAAATTATTATAACCTACCTAAATATCATTAATGATTATTGCCACACAGTGGCCAAAAGCATATGGTTCTACCAGGATCAGAAGTCCACAGTCTTCTGCAGCTACAGATAAAGGCATGCACTGTTGTTCCAACCCAACACAACTCTGAAATTAATGGAATCCCAAATAAGATCTGAAGTAAAATGTTCTTATGACACGCGGTGGTCCATGACATTTCCTGGTCTTTAACCATTCAAACCTTTAAAAGCCCTAACCAGAAGTTTATATTATGATCAAAAGCTGGCAGGAAGCCAGTAAAACTGTTTTAACAAAGAGAATGACATGATCCAAATCATCAGCTCCAGCTAATAGACCGATTGATGCAATCTGCATCAATTTAGAAGATTTTCTAGTAGTCCAGATTAAGATATACAGTAGTAGATTTTATGTCTCTGTTATACTATCCTTCTATTCTCCTGCAGACATTTTCCTTAGAAAAGAATGAAGTCAGGGGATGTAAATTCACTTCCTGCTACAATTAAAAGCCCTTTCCCTGAATGAAGGGTTGAAACTTGATTGTGCCCCAAATAGTCTATGTCCCTGGTAGAATTTAGATTGAGCCATTTTAACACTAGGGAATATTGGGTCATTTTTGCAGATACAGGCCAAAATCCTGTTGCTTACTGTGCTGTGTTGCACTAGAGAATAAGGTCACTGAGTCAGTAAGAGATTGGTGAGTCAGCTCTATAAGTTCCTTTGATTCAGGTGTGTCTACTCTAGTCGTGACTTACTTGTTCCATCGAAATCCATAGATCTGACAGAGTTGGTTCACCAAATCCCGACTGATTCTGTGTGCTTACTCTAATGTGGCTCACCATGCTGAGAAACAGGATTTCAGCCACAGTATGGCCAAACTTCAGGGTAATCAGAAATTCTTTTCTGTAGAGGATTATTACAAACAGCAGGACCACATAATGGTCCTTCAAGGCTGCTGTCTAGGAAAGAAGCATTTCAGGCGAAACAAAGACCATGAATAGCTGTGGCAGCCGTGACATCTTGTAGTATCTGCTCCAGGTTTGGAATTGGTGTTACGTAACTGCGGAATATTACAATGTCTCATAAATGTAGTTTTAACGTGACATTTACTGCTCTGGCGTGTCATAAAGTGGTTTTACGACAGCCTGCAGTTGGAGGGGATACAGCCAGTTTTCCAAGGTGCCTCGGCCGTAAGCTTTTTATTAAGAATCTAAGAATGAAAAGGCCTTTCTTCTTGCTGTGCCATTTAACAAATTTAAAATAAAATAAAGGACGCTGGGCAAAGGTTTCAGCTTTCTCTCCATGTGGGCTTTTCCCACTTTGAGCTGATAACTTGCACCATTTCCCAACAGTCAGAGGAATCGGGGACTGAGGGCCCCATTTTGCCATTGTATTCTGAATCCTCTCAGGAAGATTAGAAATGTTTAGAAAAAGCTAGGATTCTCTGGACTTCCTCTTTTGTCCATGTGGATAAGCTGACTTGTCCGTTTGACCTTGTGTTTACGTGTTGTGTGAGTTGAAGACCCGGAATCAGTCAGCAAATGAATGGAGTAGTAAATTCTGGCCTCCACATATACGGTATCTTCTAATGGTCTGGGGAAAGATTCTACAGTTAGATTTCTCCTCTGCGTGGTCTTCCAAGGTCACACGGTCTCTACCTACACCTTGTATCACAGCAATCAAAGTGGTGATCGCACTGACGCCATGGGTGCCCTCCAGATGACAATTCCTAGCATTGTCATCTTGGTTATGGCTGATGGGTGTTGTAGTTCAGCAGCATCCCAAGCGCTGCACTTTGCCTCTTCCTGGTGTAGATAAAGGTTGCCCCAATATTATTTTCATATTCAGTTCCTTGAGGAATGCACTGTTGTTGTTCCCTACTTAGATCAGTTGAATTACTCTTCCCATGCATCTCACATTAAAGTCTGGATCATTTTTATTCACACTGCGTGCCACATCTTCCTTCCTTCCATCCTTATTGTTATTTGTGTCAGGATGTTGAACATTGTAAAATGATATATGTATATGAAGCATAGGTAAAATAGAAAGCAAATTAAAATGTTCTAATTGTTGGACTATTTTTGACATTTTCATAGAGGAAATTTGGCCTGGTTCTTGCAGTTCCTTATAGCAGGAGAGCAGGCATTGGCTGAACCTTTCTTCTTACATTGGCCTTGCATGAATCCTTTTTGTCACAGAAATCAGTTATAGGGCAGGAGTCTTGTAGTGACGACCATGGTGGTGAGAATCTGGAGCAGACTCTGCTGGGCTAGATAGAGAAAAGAGATCAAACAACCTGGCCTCATATAAGCCTAGAAAAGTTACATTTGTAGCTATGGTTCCCAGAATCCTGCTTTCAGAACAGCCAGTCGAGAATTTGTTTATTTGTTTATTTTGTTTTTTAATTTATACAACTTATATGCCACCCACCACCCAAAGGTCTCTGGGCGGCTTTCAGTTAAAAGTTAAAATGAACAATTAAAAGCAATTAAAATTTAAATACAATACAGTGCAATGCAATTAAATTACGTTAAAATGCAATACACTAAAATTGCCACCAGGACCCACAATCTATGTTGTATCCGTTAAAGAACTTCTGGAACAGGAAGGTTTTTACCTAGCGGCGAAATGTCATTAACGTCGGCACCAGGTGAATCTCGCTTGGGAAGGCGTTCCATAGCCTGGGGGCAGCTGCCCAAAAGACCCTGTATCTACAGGCCATCCCCCTGGCTCAGTCTTAACTTCTGGGTAGGTTCATATGGAAGAAGGTGGTCCTCCAGAATTCTGGAGTGGTAATCCAAAACAGTAACTTTTTCAAATCTAGAACTTTTGTCCGTCTCCTACCTTAGCTCAGTTTTTTTTTGGGGGGGGGGCATGTGTGTTTTGTTCTGAACAAGAGTCTTCCTAAAATCCTGGGAACAACTGGGGACATGGCTGAGCCAGGCATGCTTTGGCCTCATTTCATGCTCACTTTTAAGCTTCCTCGGTTGCTGTTCTGTGATCTGCCTCTCAGTAAAAATTCATTTTGACTTCTTTCTATTCTTAAATATGTATTTTTCTTCTCTCACGCAGAATCCTCTTGTGAGTTCCTTGAAGGAGCTGCATTATACCTTACAAAGAAAAAGTCTCGTTTCTTCCACTTTAAAGTAACTTGTAGCTTTAATAATATTGAATGTGGAGGCACTGTTTTGAATACTGAGAAACCTTTTCAGCCAAGACAGGTTCCCAAAACTTGGATTCTAACGTTCTTCCTATTTGCTCCCATGTGCTTGAATCCTTCAGTTAATTTTTGTTTTGTCAGAGCTCTTCTTTCACTCAATTCAGATCAATATCTCATTCAAAATGATACTTGGCCCCACATCATTGAGATTTTCTGGGAGCCGGACATCTGTCTCATTAGTGCATAATTGTGTTTGTTTAGCAACAGACTCTTTACGCATTATAATCTCTGGAAAATTAAAAACAGCTCAAAAAAGCCCTGGAAAAGAGCTTGTTGTGCAGCTTAATAAGATTCTAATTTAACCTTTCTGCTTCTGGCATCAGCTCAAAAATCCCTCCAATAGCATTTCCATTTTTGTTTTGAAAAAGGCTTTCAAGCTCGACTAAATGCTTAATTGTAACCTGTTATTATTGTATCGTTTCAATTGTTGTGAGCCGCCTTGGGTTCCCTATGGGGAGAAAGGTGGCACATAAATTAAATTACAGTTGTCCCCTGTAATATTGCGGTTTGTATGCAGCAGTCCTGGTATATCACGGGACTGCAGTATATGAAGGCAAGGGCTCCTGAGGAAAGCTGTGTGGGCCTGTTTGGGGCCTCCTGCACTTACCCCAGGCCTGGTAGTGCCCTGAGTGGGCCTCTGACAAGCTTCCTATGTCTGTCAGTGGTCTCCGACAGGCCCAGGAAAGCTGTCAGAGGCCCATCCGGGGCAGTGCCAATCATAAGGTAAGCGCAGGAGGCCCCAAACAGGCCCCCAAGTTCCAACCCAACCCAGCATGTGCATAACATGGATTTTCTTTTATGGTCAGGTCTGGTCCCTAACCCTTGTGATAAACAGGGGATTGCTGTATATTAATGCTTGCTTAAAATAAAACAAGCCAGAAACTCAATGATCAGTTGTATTAAAAAGCACAACACTTAAATGGAAGTGCAAGCACCCAACCACTTAGAGACTTTATACATGACCCCTAAACTCCGCAGCAAATGGCTGCCAGCTCGGGAGCTTACAATTGTTTCCCCACCAGCTCCGGAGTTTGCAGGAAATTAAGTGTGACCACGCCCACCTAAGCGCGTCCCAGCGGACTTTTCTTGTACCTGCTCTAGGAGGGTAAAAATCCCCAGGTCCGGATTTAATCTGGTGAGTGCGGAGCTCTCCTCGCTTCTGTTTGGTTTTTTTTGCCTCCTGCCCCTTTAAGAGAAGGGGTGGGAGGCAAAAAAACAAACAAACAGAAGAGAAGGAATCAGGACGACGACGGGGCTCCGGGCAGCTTCGGAGGTGAGCCTGCATTTTTCCTCTCTTTTTTCCTCCCTCCCCTCACCCAGACAGGAGCAAGGAAGTGCGGAGGGGTGGGGACGCAGGAAGAGCAACGAACCCCCAAGATCTCTGGTCCGAGTTTAAGTAGCCAGCGGATCTTAGGGGTCATGTGAAAAGGTCCAAAGTCTTGTTTAAAAAGCAAGCCAGCTTGATATGCCATAGACCTGTCTGTGCCTAAGATTGTCCTAATGTGTGTGTGTACATGTGTGGTTTCTACCTCCCCTCCCCAGCCTTCATGACAGGAAGATGTGTATCCTTGGACTAAGCATCCTGATGGGATTGCCAAACCGACCTCCGGCAGTGGATGCCGTCGCCGCACAGATTGTCCCGTCGGTTCTTCTCCTGTTCTTGGGCCTGAAACAAGTGTCGGCCACCCGGCAGCATACGGAGCATGAAGAGCACGCAAAAGCTGAGAAAAACGACGCGGAAGACAATGGTACCCTCCCCCAAAAATGTTGTTTGCACATTCTGGGTGGAAATAGATGCAGTGCAGGGAGGGGAACGAGGCTTCGACAGTAGCTCTCTGAGCTTCAATAACTCTTCAATAACTCTCTGAGCTGTGGTTACAAGTATTTTGTTACTAGTAAAATGCACTTCATAACGTCTTCAGCTTGTGAGTAGGGGGGCATTTTGTATTTTTCAAGAACTCTTGAAGAATTTACTCATTGATGCAATTATTCTTCCTTTCCTTGTGAAAGTTGCTTTTGTGTACTCCTAGAACTACTAGACCAGTGGTTCCCAACCTGGGGGTCAGGACCGCCTTTGGGGGACGAACGACCATTTCACAGGGGTCACCATGAGCCAGTGAAGAAAAGGGCACAAACGGCTTGGGTCTAGAGGAGGAGGGGGAGGAAGGAAGGGGAAGAGTGAGTTACAGCTTGATAGGTTGGAGGGGATGCCAGTCAATGGCACCGGAGGCTGCGATTGGCTGAGGGTGCCTGTAGAGGGCAGTTCTCTATGGCACCTGCGGCAGTGGCCTGCCAAAGGGGGCTTGTGGCCTCTCCCAAGCAGGGCAAGGGGTCACCACAACGTGAGGAACTGTATTAAAGAGTTGTGGCATTAGGAAGGTTGGGAACCACTGTACTAGACATACTGGCGAGGCGCTCCTGAGAGCTGCAGTACAAAATAGTGTCATTTCAGAGCACTGTTCCCTTGTAGGATTCTCTGTTGCCTATGATCACGCTGGCAATGGAAGGAGGGTTTGAGAAGTCGCAGTCACTGCATGAGGTTTCCCCAGTATAGCATTTACTCACCCACCCACCCATCCGCCCACTCACTCATTCATACTCCCATTTTCCTGCATAGGTGAATGATAGCAATTTGGCCTCAGAACAAAGCAAGAGGGTGTGTACTTGGGCACACCACTGGGGTGGGGATTACTGTGCTCTTTACTTGTATGGATTCCACCTCTTTTGGAGTTTGAGAACTGAATATTAGTTAGAATATTTGAGCTGGGATGTGTTCCTTTGTCCCCTTGTAATGTCTTAATTGTCTTGAACCACGTCCATGCTTCATGTAAAAATGAGCTTGTTTGCAGAAGAGATTCCAAGTGATGAAGAGGAAGCAAATGAAGGAAGCCAGGAAATGCAAGAGAACCACACGAGTGGTGGTGCTGGTGATGGAGGAGATGAAGATGATGATGATGACGACGATGACTGGGATGATGATGCTTTGGAAGAAACTGCTTTAGAAGGCTTCAGCACGCCAATTGACCTGGACAACGGTGTGGACGAGTATCAGTTCTTTACCCAGGCACTATTAGGTACATGAATTCAAGACATATTGAAACCAGTACCTTGGCTTCTCTGTCTTCTCCCACATTCAGTGTTACTGTAGTGAGCATAGAATCGACATTCAGCAGACTGATGTCCAACTCTCTGTTTTAAAGCATTGTGTCTATTCTGCAAGGGGGTTGCAGATGTCTAAACTGAAGGTAGTGAAACTCGCTAAGCTGGAATCTCTTTCCTATGTCCTTTTCAGAAAGCAGGAAGAAATCCTGAAATCATTCTGTTTCTCTGAAGAGGGCTAGCGTAGCCTGTAAGCGCATTCTCTTATTGGAGGCTGTCATCAAAAAGATCATGGATGGTTGAATATATCGTTTTAGCTCTTGCTTCTCAGATTCAGTCCTTTCTCCAGTTTTATATGTTGTCTGACAGCAGGACTAAGCAAGTGGTAGGGTAGGAAACCTATGACCCATCAGATGTTGCTGGTCACCACCTTTTTGTGTGCTTGATGGGGCTGCTGCTAATGGGAGTTGGAATCCCACTACATCTCTGAGGTCAGAAGGTTCCTACCTTTGAGCTAGATCAGTGGTTCCCAACCTTGGTTTCCCAAGTGTTCTTGGACTAAATCTCCCAGAAGCCTTTATCACTAGTTGTACTACTCAGGGATTCTGGGAGCTGTAGTCCAAGAATGTCTGGGGACCCATGGTTGGGAGCCACTGAGCTAGAAGATGAAGCAATGGCCAGTGCAATGCAGCTCCTGTCCCTGTTATCTAGACATCATTTAGCATACTTGCATGACTTGTTTTATTTATGCAAATTAAATTATTGGTTTTGAACTCTTATTTTTTTAAAAACTTTTATACCGCCCATCTAGACTTAGGGCTACTCTGGGCGGTTTACAACATGTGATAACATAACAATTAAACAAAGGAATACATTTTAAAAACCAAAATACAAGGTACATAATAAAATAAATTGTACATAAATCAACAACAAAAAAGCAAAATGAAGATAAAATGAAGATAAAAATAACAAGAGATTGATAAAATGGGGGGGGGGAGAGAAAAGTGGTAAAAAAATAGTGCCTTACTAAATGTTTGAAGAATCAGGGAAGGCCATTCTGTACAACCAGGTCTTCAATAGTTTTTTAAAAGTTTGAAGCGAGGGTGCCAGCCGAATTTCAGGGGGTAGATGGTTCCATAACTGGGGAGCCACCACCGAGAAGGCCCTACTCCTTGTTACAACTTTCCGGACCTCCCTCTGGGTTGGGACTCCCTGGTGTCCTGCCTGGCTGGCACGGGTGATCCTGGCAGTTCTTCTTGGGAGGAGCCGCTCTGTCAGATATTGACAGGTTCAAATCCTCTCTGTCAGATACTTGCCCAGGTTCAAATCCTGCTCTTCTATTAAACTGGAAACCTAGCTTCTGCACAAGCCACTACCGATATTTCTCAAGCTACTTCAATTAGTGGTTCTGAGGATATAATAAGAAATCCAAACATTGAGCATTTTGGAGCAGGAGCAGGAGCAGGATGCAAATGTGATAGAAAAACAAAGTATTCATTAGAGCGGGGCTATCAAAACAAGTCAATGAAGCCTTAATGACAAAGGCTAAATTGACTTGTTGTGAGCAACTAGTCATGTCATTAAGGCCAAGTTGCTAAATTTGTTAAAAGAGGCCATGCTTGCGTAAATGGGAATTACAGCTCCCTCTTTCCCAGCCTGATTGTCTCCAGATATTTTGTACTTCAGCTGACTTTTCGCTGTGTGAGCTGGGCCTGATGGATGCTGCAGTATGAACTGTCTTGCAAACATCAAGCTGGCGAAGCTTCCCTAAAGCTCTTAAAGCACAGCAGATCTCTGCTTGCTCAGAGGATTGTTTTTACGATGGAGTGGGAGGTTCTCATGGCCTGTATTTCTGTCTTACATTTCTGAAAGTCTTACAAGAGGGACCATTAATTCTCTGTTGATAGCGGTCCAGAGCCGAGATGCCCCCTGGTACCACTCGCTGACTGCCCCGCTCAGCAATGATCAGAAGACGCAGTTGCAGGAAATCTGTGCGTTAGCTGAACATCGACGGAGTTCTGCAGGTCAGTCAGTTTTCAGCAACCATTTTCTTGAGAGTTTTTTTTAATTATCCTGAACCCACAAAAGGAGGAGAAGGAGGGGACATTTTTAATTTGCCTTTGATCATAGTTGGAAGCCAAAGGTATGTCAAATACCCTTTGGGCCTGCACGGACAGTGTTTGCTCGTGAAAAATTCCTATCCGTGTTCAAAGAGAAGGCAGATCATCAGAGAAAGGGAGTGACTTTCCGTTCATCTCACCCTCTTTTTCCCCCCTTCCAAAGCAAGTGAGGAGGCAGAGAGAGTGTGGACTAGAAAGCAAATGGAAGGCAATTAAATATGTCAGTGGACACTGCAGACAAAGCAAAGCAAAGTGTTCTGCTTCTATACCACCCCATACCACTTTAAGTAATCTCTGGGCAGTTGACAGTTTTAATTACAGTATGCAGGCTACACATTCCCCCCCCCCGGCAAGCTGGGTACTCATTTTACTTACCTTGGAAGAATGGAAGGCTGAGTGAACCTTGAGCCTGCTGCCTGGGATTGAACACCAGGCCGTGAGCACAGTTTTACCTGCAGTACAGGCATTTAACCACTGCGCCACAAGGCTCCTTGGTTTTGAACTCTTATTTATTTATTTATTCTATTTAGCTTTTATGGTTCTCATATGTGCAGAATGCAAAAGCCCAAGAACAAGGAAGTAGGAAGTGGAGCAGTAACGTTCCGGCCCTCCTGATTGTCTTTTGGCATCCTTTTAGCTGGGAAAAGCAATAGGTCAAAGTGCTCAGCTCTTTTCTTGTCTTAAATAGTCTAGTTTATCCAATTGAAGCCAAACAAGTTAGGGAGCCACGTAGCCATCACAAAAACCAAATACAAGACTAGACTCGGTGATACCTTTAGGCTACTAGTAAAATAACAAAAAGTTGCTAATATTTCGAGGGCAATACCCTCTTTTTCAAAGCTGTACCAACAGTTCAAGGATGGCAAAAGATAGATTTGCCAGGAGTTAGTTCTTAGATGTAGAGTTCTTGGCAAGGTGAAAATAAATGGCAGGCAGTCTCTTAGTTGAGGCAGGAAGCCAAGATGTTGCAAAGCTGCATCTGAAGTTACGGGTTGTATTTACAGCCTGAGTCCTTCAAACAAGGTGACATAGGTCAGGTACACACATTCACATACCACCTCTCCATGTGGTACTTTGAGGCTAATAGCCCCTCCTTGACCAGAGAAGGGGGAGGATTGGTGAGGAAAACCCATGCATTCCATGTGGGGACTTGGGGAAAATTTAGGAAAACCCACTTGGTGTCGCCAGTTGGATCAAATAAAAGGATATCACCTTGTGGTTACAGTCTTGTTGTGTTCCCATTGCTCAGTCAAGAGTGTTGGATGGGGACTTGGGAGTTGCAGATATTGGTCTCCCCAGCACCATTTATGTTCAGAGACTGTGAGCCAATCACGTTGCCTTTTAGGTGGGCCTACTGTGAAGGGTTGTCATGAGAATAGAGTGGGGAGGAAGAGAACTACGCCCACTGACTTGAACTTGTGGGAGGAAAGGTGGGAGGTGCCCTTAATGAAGAAATAAGGCATAAGTACTTTGATGGGGGGTACAACCCCCAGCATGGCACGGGGTTGGACTGGGTGGCCCTTGAGATCTCTTCCAACTCTGTGATTCCATGAACTGAACCATGACACTCACTTGCTTGCCCATCTGGATCAGTTCCTCTTTCTTGATCCACTAGTTCCATAACTCATCGCATCCACCACAAATAAGAAGGCCTCAGTTGAATACTTGGCAACTCCAGTTAGAAAGACTTAACTTTTTTTACTTAAATGGAGTCCCTCTGCTTTGCCCATTCTGTTTAGATGATGGTTCCCATCTGAATGAAGCACATTTTAAATTATTTTTTAACATAATAGGATATCCTATATTTTTATATACTGCACTGTCAAAGAATGTATCTAGCAGCATTATTTGGGACATTCTAAAATATTCCATTCGATACTTATGCCCTTTTTCATCAAGGAAGCTAGAAATACAAATGTCTATAAACTGATTTTGGTTGTTCCCTAAATGTGGCATCTCTACAGAAATCCCAGGAGATGATTGGGATAGGCAGTGCTAGTGTAAGAAGACATATATGTGTTGGACAACTAGTAACTTTAACTTCTTTTGATTCCAGAATCAAAGAGGATCGAACACCAAACAGGCTTCACATTTGGTAACAAAGGACTGACATTTAACTTTGGCCATAATCCAGGAAGCAACTGAAGTTGGGAGCTCTTAGGTGATGCTGTAGAATATTCCATCGCTGCATTTGATTCAACAACAACGACATGTGTGACTTGTGGATGGGCAAGGGAAGGTAATCCAAGGGCTCTGGATTACTTCTGGAAGATTCCCTTTCCAAAAAGGCAGTGGTTGACCCTCTTCCAGCCCCCTCCCCCAACTAAGACACTTGTTCTAACCAGCTACTGTAATGTATAAAGACTTGGTTTTCTTTTTAATAATTTGTTAAGACTGAACTGTATTGGTCCTCACTTCTTCCCTAAGGAAACGGGGAAGCAGACGTGTGAAATTGGATGTAACTGTGCCTCTCAGGTCTTTGCCATGTGAAATTGAAGGGGTCCTATGGAGAACAGTGCCTTCTGTTGTATATGGATTGCCTGAACAAAAGAATTCTGGAATGCATTATGCTTTTCTTTATTTTCTCTATTTTCTTTTTAACGAAGGGTGTTTATTGGAATTTTGTTGGATCTCACTTTCTTCTGTTACCTTTCTCTGCTGAAAATGGTCACTGTACACTGTCAGTTACAAACAGCATACTCTTCCCTACACAAACCTTTCACTTCTTCTGTTTGTCTACATTCAAGGTAATGTCCCTCTGACTAACCAGGGACATCTCGAACAACCTCAGCAGGTCTTCCATAAACAGATCAATTCCTTGTGGTGACCTAGTCCTTTGGAGGCCTTCTAATGTAAATTCCTCCAAGTTTTTGTCTTGGGTTTTAGTGGCGTCTTTAGGTGGTGCCTTGCCTAACATGGAATTTGTTTTGGGTTGCTTGCAAGATATCCCAGCATGCACTCAAGGTGTAAAAGGCCAGGCTTCCTTTGTGTTCAGGAATGAATTGGACGCTGCCTGTCTGCCTGTCTCTGTGCTTGCTGAGCAGAACGTGAGTGGAAAAATCAGCTGAAAAAGACGAGCGCAGAATGATAAGATTATGTTCAAATGGCTTAACTTCTTTGAGGAATGGAGAGGGTTCTGCCGATCATGGTCTTGGTGCTGGAGTTCTCCTGGTGTCTGGAGATGGTGCTGGAGTTCTCCTGGAGTTCTTCAGCTGCCTCCACCTCCTTCTTTTCACTGTGGTGGTATCCATTCCCCACATAACATGGTACGATGCTGTGTAGATGAGGGAGTTTTGTGGTGGTTCAGTCGCTCTGCTTTTTGTCGCTGCGCTTGACAGATGTGTTTTGTGGGAATTTGGCATGGATTTCGTGTCCATATTTCAAGTATGCTCTTCCCTTTTAACATGTCCAAAACTGAGAGGTGAACAAAGACCCTGTACTGTACCCGGATCATTGCATTTACAAGGAGGAAAGCTACATTTAAATAAGGACTGTAACTGTTTTGATTCAGGTATATGTTGCAATTTAGTCTTCATACTCAGGCTTGAAATACTTTGTGAGATATGACTTGAAATGTTCAAGAGAAACCTCCATGAAAATGCTCTTTCCCTGCCGTCTTTTCACAAGAAACACAACCATTGAGCCAAGATACTGAGCATTATATCTTCAAGAAGCAGCATAAAAAGTACTAGGATTGGGCAACCTGAAGCAAGTTTTCTAATTAAAGGGGCGCACTCAACATTCAAAACACCCATGGTAGCCTGATTTGGTCACCTTCAGTCACTTAGCACTTAGGAACACAACAAGAAACAGTGTTTCATTAAGACTTTAGATGAGACACAATTTTTTTGCCTTTCAGTTCACAGTTGCACTTTTCCTTCTGTGTGAATGACTTAAAAATATTTTTTCTTCTCAAACCATCATATATTGGTTCATAACCACTGCATATTTTGTTGATGAAAGGAGTCATATATAGAATATCTAAGATCAGTGATTGGTGGATTTGGCATGAAAGCCTGTTTTTGTGGCTTAATTTATTTTGGCCAGCCACACAAGGGAACCACAGTTGTTTTAGAAAAGGTAGCCATGTTAGTCTGTGCTGGCATATCAGGCAAAATCCATGTTTCTTGTACAGATGACACACTCCACAGTCGCCGTAGTATATGAAGGAAACACTATTAATTTTAATTCAGTACTTGCAAATCTACTGTTTCCAATTATGGGGGGAATTTAGATTTCCCAGCAAATCAGGCAAAACCCAAAGAAAAATATAAAATGAAGAAGACCAAAACATTTTTGCACCTTAAAGACTGATTGCTATAGTTTAATGTGAACTTTCATGGGCAAGTCTCAGGAAGCTGACGCAGAAGTTCACATTAAAATATAGCAGTCAGTCTTGAAGGTGTCACAATATTTTGGCCTTCATAATTTTATATTTTTCTTTGGGTTTTGCCTGATTTGCTGGGAAATCCAAATTCCCTCCATAATTGGAAACAATAGATTTGCAAGTACTGATACTGAATTAAAAGTGTTTCCTTCATATACCAAGGCGACCGCGGAGTGTGTCATCTGAACAAGAAACATGGATTTTCACACAGCACAGGACCAGTTGGCCACATTCTTAGCTGTGCATTTTAAAAAGTGTGTTAAGTATATCCCTCTAAAAATTCTAAATTGACCTAGACTCTGCTGGATTAATACACACATGCACACGCACGCACACACACACATTTTATCTTGTATCCCCCTAACATGATTAACCTGCAATTCCATTTAAATTTGCTTTAATTCTTTGCTAATCCTACCTTTTGCCTAGAAAGGACATTTCCTGTAAATGCCTTTAGATCATTTTATTTCCTTTGCCTGTCTGGAATTTGTTGTTGCCATACTGTTACAATTACGAGCTGTGTTTTTAGTGTTAACAAGAGAGACAAACGTGTTTGTTGCTCTGATTCTTTACAGTAGATTTTTGTACTCAGATGTCAGAGAAATGTGTAATTGTGCTCATTCTTATTAGATGCATGAAGGAAATCAACTGCTAGTTGAAGGATGGGTTTTTATCCCCTCACATTTAATCTGCTGCTGCATAGGGAACATTATTTTTTTCACGGAATGTTCCTTTAAAACTGGATTATCTTGTGTAAAATATGTGAACTGTCTTCCAGAATTGTGCCCCTAATATTGTAAATCAATCAGAGAGTCACAAAAATGTGTACAAATTTTCTAACTCAGGTTTCACCAGATGTGGAAGTCAATTCCTCTAGTGCCTCCCGGTGACTACAGTTTTACAGCCAATGCACAGATTCATCCGAATCACGTGGCATAGTACACCACCCTGCAGAAGTTGCCATCTTGAATGACAGATAATAGACAAATGTTTCTGCAGCTTTTCCTGCATATTCAGAATCACTGCATCAGTCATTCGGGGTACATGGAGACAATTTAGAGCAAGCATGTTCAAACGTGCACTTACCTGCTGACTGTATGATGTTTGGCCAGTGTTCTGCGTCATCATTCTGCAATTACTATCCAGTTACACAGAAACCTATATCCAAGAAGCATGTAAGCATGGTGATGATGCTTGAATGTCCTTCACAGATAATGCATTGGCTTTTCCATCCCAGCCCTTGCAAAGCAGACATGTGTCTCGGACTTCTGATGCTGTGTTCTATCATGACAGATTTAACCTGAGGGTCTAGTTCCCCTATACAGTAGTAAAATGCACTCAGTGAACCTGAGAAATTCAGAGGTGCAGCGATTGGTTTACACTACCTTGTTCAATGTTGGATGACAGCATCGAAATTAGTGACTTGCATGTAAGAATGGGATCATTGCAGGTACAACACTAGAGAGTAGAGCTGAATTTTTCTACACCTGAGTTGCTTTTACTCAGTCCACACCTGGTTACAAAACAGGGCATAATGGAATGCAGAGGAACTGACTGATGTGCACATTTGTTTCGGCCAGGTCTTGCAGATATATGGATGCTGATGTTATCTTTAAGCAACTGGGGATGGCAACTGTGGGTGGGTGTTTTATATTCTTAAATATGAAATAGAGGTCATATTGTTTACTGTGCTGAAAACCTAGATAAGCTTAATGGTTCCCTCCTAATTCCAATAACTTTTATGCTTAAGAGAAACTAGTAGACAAGTGGCAGAGTCCCCCTCCCCCTCCTCCCCCTCCTCCTCCCTTAAGCTAAAAGCACTACCTTAGCAACCCCAGCTGGCAACAATGGCAACAGCCTCCTACAAAGAGAACATAAGATAGAGAGCAATTTTGTTCTGGATTTTTGAATTAGATTTATTTTACTTATAGAAAGCTCAGGTTAACATTCTGTGCAACTATGGAAGAAACTGTACTCACTGACAACGGGGTTGAACTAGTATGAATTAATATGCAAGAATCCACTGAAATCCATTATTTTGATCCCCTCTTTTTTTGTCTGGAGAGCACTACATGTTATGTTTATGGTGTGGGTGTCACTGCAACTCCCTCTCCCATTTTTAAATACCAATTGAAACTTGGTTATCTTTATAAAAGTATTTAAAAACTTTGAGAGGTCCAGTTGTGCGCAGATCTGCTTTAAATCAATGAAGAGGTCATTATTTACCATGGACGCCACCCCCCTTGCGCTACCAGAAACTGTGGTTCCCCACCCCACCCTGACCTACATCTCTCCAAAACTACTTGGAAACCACCTGAGCCTTGTCAGAATGTGGGATCTGGTTCTTGTTGTATCTAAACCCAGCCCACTATCAGTTATACCATGGTATCTCTGCTGAACATAGAGTTGTTTGTATCAAGTAGGATGTGAGTTAGGTATCTAGCAGCAGAGCCAGACATGATGAGTTTGGTTCCTCCCGGTATGCCTGAAAAAGCCAACCTGTGTAGCCTTGGGCAAACAGCACGCTCCCAGGGTGGCTCCAGAAGAAGAGAATGTAAGCCCCTTCGGAGTAGTCTCTACCTAGAAATCTCTGAAAAGGTTCGCCCTGAGACAGAATTGACTTGAGGACACACAGTTATTGCTGTCATTCTTTTTTGCACTCATGAAAGGACCTTTTGAAGAACTATAATTTCATATGACTGAATGCTGAAGGAGCTATTGATGTGATTGGTTCTGCACTTGTCCTTTGACCTGCCACTGTCCAGACTCCTGTGATATGGTCCCTACGTGAGTTGTAAATAGGACCCATTTCTAGGATTACATTCCCATCTGTGTATTCTTGAAGGCTTCCACGGTCGGGATCTGAGAGCTGTTGCGAGTTTGTGGAACACGGCCAAACAGCCTGAAAAACTTGCAACAGCTATTCCCATCAGTCTCAGTAACTCAAGTTGTCTTAGGAGCTATTCTGTGGAAGCAATGTGCTTGTTTTGTGAGTACCATGCCATACAAGCCCGAGGATCACCTTTTCTCTGTGTGCTTCTTCCGACCCTCATGCCCTTCTGTCTGCCTTGTTCTTCAGAGTGTGTTGGATTGCCTTGGCTTTGTTTCTTGACCTCAGGTTGCTTGTTTTAGAGTCCAAACTATCTAGGCTGTACTTTTTTTGTGGCAGTTCTTTGCACCCAGAACGTAAAATAAACTTCTAGAGCTTTCCATAAGAAATAAGGATGGCTGATTTGGATCCCCTTTGTGTGGTAGATGTGGTTTTTCTTTTATTTGCAGAAATCTAATCTCTTGAGATTATGTCTTTAATAAATAATGTTTATGAGGATTTGCCCAGAAATCAATGAGCCACAGCATTGTGCACAATTCTAACTGCTGCATGCCCAACTGCTTATTTGCTGTTTATTGGATGATAACACATACGATGACCCCAGTGTTGTGAATGGCGCTAGCTTGTATTAAAACCAACTCAAAAAAAGAAAAAAAAAGAAAAAGGAGCCAGGAAATGAATTAGAACAAAGATAGGCAGTGTCAGGCCAATGGCAAGTAGGTTTCTGTGGGTCTTCTCTCCACTATGTAGCCATACCTTGATGAACCTAAAAAATGTGATGGCTTGGTCAGTGTTGCTAAATAACTAGAGCAGGCATGTCCAAACTTCGGCCCTCCTGATGTTTTGGATCACAACTCCCAGAATTCTAAGCTTAGATTGCCAATGATAAAGGACTGTGTGAGTTGTGGTCCAAAACATCTGGAGGGCCAAAGTTTGGACATGCCTGAACTAGAGAGTTCATACATGGACTCATTGGTGAGTGTGAGTGAAGTGAACTGAATGAGCTCCCGTTATTCCAAAATGCACAGTGTGAAAGTCAATAAATCTTAGGCTCAATTGAAGGACTGCAGAACCGGGTACAATGCACCTGCAAGGAGGGGTGAGTGCATTAGTCCTACTCATTTTCATCACCACATCTACCATACTATTTACATTGAGACCCGAAGTTAGGAAAGTGACAGGGTACGGAGGCTTTCCACGTGGGCCAAATCACTGGAAAATTATGGTTGCAAAGCAAGTGGTGACCCCCTCCCATTCCCGCCGTGGATAGAAGCTCTCTCCTTTTGGCTGTCACCTCTCCACTTGTAGAGCTCCTCTTCAACCTTTCACTCTTCCCTTGAAGGGATCAATGGCAACCGTGATCAAAGAGGGCTCACATACTCCTCCTTAGACGTTTTTGCAAATACCCTTACAGGACTTTATTGGTGCAACAATCTGGACATGAGCCATCTTTTAAAATGGCAAGATATACCTTGGATCCATGTTGTGAAAAAGAATCAAGTCCACAATTCAGACCAAATTGCAAACCACTGCTTTGGGAGGAAGAGAGCAAAGGATCTGGAATGGCTTCAGTATAGAAGGTCACATTACAAGTGTACATATACAGCTTCTCTTCAGGGATTCTAATGGCCCAATTAGTGAGGACTGATAAAGACTTTTTATTGTTGCTGTTTTTAAAATATAGGGAAGGAAATCCATCTTGTCCTGCAGACAATCAAGAAACATTTTGACGGATCCCGGCCTATCAGGCAGGATGAGCCCAATGCGTAGTTTGTAAAAACTTATCAAGCTGAGCCTGAGCTGTAGACCAGGTCATTAAATAGTTCAAATTCTGGTCAGAAGCTCTCTTAAGAGAAATCAAGTCCATTCCAATTTAAATGAAGTGACAAATTACGGGAGAAGAGGAGAAAGATTATCTCCTGGCAAGGCAAAACATATTTCTCTGCCCATACTGTGCGTGTATTGTCATGATTTGCCATATCATATTTACGCTGGTGGTTCTTTTCCAGTTGGAGCATCAGATAAAGCCTGGTGCCAAGAAGAGGCAAGAAGACCATATTAGTAGTGGATCCCCATTATGGGGGGTGCCAAAAATAATCATCAGAAGAAATGGAGAAGAAATAAATGTTTAAGACAAGATGCCTGCGCTGAGGGAAGTGTTACAAGCGGCTGGAACGCTAAAAACAAATGAACAAGTCTCTATTGGTACCTCATATCCCCTTCTATTATAAATTAAGAGAGGGATTTTTCCTCAGCTAATCTTGTGAACTGGTAGTGCCGGACTGCAGTTCTTCTATCTGCCATGCATCTGGAGGCATCTTGTTAAGAAGATCTCACCGTAGAATTTTGTGTCCCGGGGAACTGCTGTGTCATTAGAATTCCTTGTCTGTTCAGAGGTCTCAGGCCCTTTAGTATTTCCAAATACACCATTCAGGAAGTGTTTATTGCTCATGAGATGTAGAGGATCACCTAATAGAACCTTCTTTTGGCCATTGTCCTGTTTCAAGTGGTGCCCAGTCAGAAGTCTCTGAAATTCACCAGCAAGATATGGAAGTGGCTGCCTCGTCTGATGGGTGAAGTGAAGGGTCCCTCGTAAGTAAAGGCCCATTTTTATACACACACGCCACATTCTGGCAGAGCTATCTTGGCTGCAACGATGAAACACTGCCTTAGAAGTAGGGATGATGTATGGTCGATACTGCTTGTAACTATCTAATCAATATAAAGCAATATACATTTTGCTGTGACTCCTGGATTTTTATTGTCAGAATTCTTTCATGATGCGCCAGCAGAAGGGAAAAGTGGGGGTGATCTGATGCCCCTGAGAGACAAGATATGGCATGGTAAGGCAATATTTAGAATGAAACCCCTTGTAAATGCTGTGGTTTAAGCTACTAGTATTGTTTTCTTGGGGGTATGCAAATTCTCCTTCAAGAAAAGTCAGGGCAAGCACACAGTAATTTTGCAGCAATAAAGGCCAGAGAAGTCATGAAAATAATATTCTCTGGAATTCACTTCTCTTCAGCATACTTTGATATTCAGTGGTGTGACTAGGGCTGGATCTTGCAGCTCACAGCTGGGGCCCTACTGTCCAGGACAGTTCCGATACCAGATGTATGTACAAGGTAAATAAGCCAAGATGTGGGTCCTGTGAGAATAATAATGCAAAGCAAAGTGTGCTGCTTGTATACTACCTCCTAAGCACTTAAAAGTGCTCTCTGGGCAGTTTATAATTTAATTGTACAGGCTACATATTGATCTTCCCCCCCTCCAGCAACCCGGGTATTCAGTTTTCCAAATTTATAAGGATGGAAGGTTGAATCAACCTTGAGATGGCTACCTGAATCTGTCGAGATTGAATTCAGGCAATGAATAGAGTATCAGCTGCAGTACTGTAATTTAATCACTGCACAGATTTTGTTTATAATGCTGTCCAGTTTCTTCTACTTGACATTGTTTAGGCTGCCTTAATAATTAAGGGGGGGGGATTCTATTTAGAGGGCTGCTAGTTGGGCAGATACATGGAAACAGTCATTTATGCTATTATTTTTTGTGCTTTGAAATAAACTATCCTGTCCTTGGGGTATGTCTGTGAAGATTCTCAGTCATCCAGGTGAGTTTATCTGGAAGTTGAGTCATGGCAACTGGACTTCTTTTTCTTGAGAGATAGAAACGTTTCACTGCTCATCCAAACAGACTGATGGAGCTGTTTGGATGAGCACTGAAACATTTCTATGTCTCAAGAAAAAGAAGTCCAGTTGCCATGACTCAACTTCCAGATGTCCATAAAGTAACACCTGTACTTTCTAAGTGTGTTTAGAAGTATGGCAGCGAACACATCCCTTTGCTCTTCTTTTTAGGGCTATCTGTCCGGAACATAAACGTAGTTGTCAAAAATGGAGGAGAAGAAAAAAAGATGTGTTAGTAATGCACAAACATTAGGTTTAAGGTCTAAACCAAGGTCTAAACCAAGCTGTGCAGCCATATGGCCACACAAAACCCTGATGCCCTGAGTGCATGAGTTTTCTACCCCCATGAACTCATCACAACCGTTTTTCTTCTGGTTACAATGGAAGCAGTGGGTAGGACATTGCTGGCACACATGCAGGAAAGAGAGCCCTACTCAGCAGGGAAGAAAATTAGCAGACACATTGGTCTGAAAAATGGTTTCCACCCTTGAGTGCCCACATGTTCTCAGGCTAAAATTCCCAGAAGTCTTCACCCCTCTGTGCTCTCCAGGGTTTCTGGGAGTTGTAGTCCTAGAAGATCTGAGAACCCAAGATTGGGAGGAACTGGTCTAAATGTACCTCATTGTTCCATTGATGCCTCTCTGGCCCCGTAGGCTTCAGATGTTCTCTGTTCAAGATTAGTGATAAGGAGCGTGGAGTCCACTTGATGCTGATCAGTGGCAGTGCCTATCGTCCCATGCAACTGACTGTGATGGCTACGTTATGTGGGACTTGCAGTCCACCAACCTCTGGAGACCACCACCACAGTTGCATCTCTGAAGGCAGCATTTGCTCTGAGGACTGTTCTGCCTAGCACTGCAGCTCTTTAAATCAAGGGACTTGTCAGCCCAGCTTAGTAAGTTGGTTTTTTTTTTTTTTGAGTCGGAGCTTTCCCAACCGTTAAATTACAGTGGAAGAGAAGCCCACATTTTATGACTCTTTGATGTGCTATTTCTCCTTAAAAGCTAAACCCACTTCCCCTTATTCCCTGCTACCTTAGAAACTTAATTTCTTTCCCATTGCATTTCTGCAGCACTTTAAAAATAACTGTAGCGCTGGCTGGGACCTTTGTGCTGTGGTTAATTTATGAACGTTTAAGGTCATTTTAACCTGAGCTCAGTACTTGAGCTCTGCCACAAGAGTCAAATCAGTCAAGGTTTCCTGGTTCAAAATGATTGTGTTCTAAAATATCAGTGTTTCTTGGAAACTTTGTATGAATATTCACCTTTCCCACCCTTGATTGTGTTTATTCAATGTTATTGGGTTCTCTGTTCCGGCTAAGCAGTCTCTCGGCTGATGCCACTCAGTCAGGCAGTCTGCAGTGAATTGTATGCTCTCAATCAAGCTGTGGAGTGGAGTTAACCAAAGTTAACTCAAGAATTTGGGGTTTTCACACGAACACAATGTTCTACAAGTATGGCGAACACCTCACACCCATGTCCATGTAGTCTGTGCCCCTCAGCATCTATCATGGAAGACTTGACGTAGCTTCCCTAACTACTTTTGATGTTGCCAATTATCAGGTGAAAACTATAATTGTACTGTACTGTATTTATTAATTGTTCTGTGCAGCTTCTGACACAAGAGAGAGAGATGAATCAGATTCAGAATTTTAATTACCTCTCTGAGGGCAAGTGAAGTAATTGAGGGTGCACTCTTAATGAATAGATGAGGAGTGCCCCAAATGTAATTGAAAAAGAGGAGCTGCTTGTCAACACTGTCAAAATTATTTGTGGTGAACCGTTGCCTCATCCTTTTTAAAGTACTACTTAAACCAGGATTTTACTAAATCTGGCCTTTTGTTTGTTTGAGTGACTTAGGTCAGATGCCTCATCTGGTGTTGAATATATAAAAGGGGTGTTACCATTAGGCTAAAACTGAGTGGAGGCCAAATTAATATTTCCCACAACCTCCAAATATGTTTGACTACAACTCCCATCACCCCTACTCAGTATAGCTATTTATGACATGGGCTTGGGAACTGCAGTCCAAAATATCAGGACAGTATAGATCTGGGAAAAATATATCAAGGACTCAGTATGCATATATCCAGCCATGTGTATACTGCATTTTAAAGTACCTATAACTTGCAAGTTTCAGAGTCAAGAATCAGGATTCAGTTTTGAAAGTGGAACAATTATTCTGCTTCCAAAGTGTATGCTCCCCCCCAAATATATCTGATTCTTTTTCTGTTGAGGACATTAAGCTCTCTTTTAGATAAAAATTATTGTGAGGTATTAAACACAGCGATGTGAACGGTCTTATGAAAACATGTTGCTTTTAAAACAGAGTCAGATCTATCTAGCACATCTGACAGATAAAAACTCTTAAATTTGGGAATATCTTAATCTGCCTCCTTGTCACATACAAAATGGCCTCTCCACATGGGAATGAACCCATCATTTTGCCTGTGCAGGAAGAATCTTATTCAGAGACATAAGACACTTTTTGGCCCATCATTCAAGTTGGTTTACACACAGGTGAGCAATGGCTTTCCACTGAGTTCCCCCCCACCCCACTTTTAGTTGCTGGAGGCTTCATCCAAAGACCTGCATGCATCCTGTATGCTCTACCACAAAATCAACAGATCCCTGAAGTACTGTTGAATCTTAGTTTGGTTTGGTTTGGTTTAGGGGGGAGAACTTTACAGCAGAGATCACAAGACACTGCAAGACTGGGATGTCCTCGTTTGGTGTTATGCAACTTGATTCAAAATGGTTAATTCAGTGTAAGAGAGAGATTGTGACGAGCTCCAGAGGGATCTTTTGACACTGGGCAAGTGGGCAAACAAGTGGCAAATGAGCTTCAACATTAGCAAATGCAGAGTGATGCATGTTGGGGGTAAAAATAAAATAAAATAAAAACCATTACATTTATAAACTGATGGGGTCTGAAATCTCTTCAACAAACCAGGAAAGGAACCTGGAGGACAGCTCAATGATGGTGTCAACCCAGTGTGCCACTGCAGTGAAAAAAAGCAAACTCAATGCTAGGGATCATTAGGAAGTGTATAGAAAATAAGTCAGCAAGTGTCATTTTGCCTCTTTATGTATTTATGGTGAGGCCCCATCTGGAGTATTAGGGGACTGGAACACCCTCCTTACCATCTGAGGCTGCAACGTCTGGGCCTCTTCACTCTTGAACGATGGCGCCTAAGAGGTGACCTGATTGAAGTTCATAAAATCATACACGGTGTGGACAAAGTAGATAAGGAAAAACTGTTTTCCCTACCACACACTAGAACTAGGGGGCACTCCATGAAATTTTTGGGTGCTAGATCTCAAACAAATAAAAGAAAGTACCTTTTCACCCAGAGAATCACTGTACTATGGAACTCCCTGCCAGAAGAAGTGGTGACAGCTGTCAGCCTTGACAGCTTAAAGAAAGGATTAGACAAGTTCATGGAGAACAAGGTATCAATGGCTATCATTATGGATGCCTAAGGACAACCTCTGGGTTGGAGAGATAGGCAGGCTATCTCTCAGTGCATTTGCAGGGAATCATAAGCAGGCAAAGACATCTGCTTGGGAACACCCTGAAGCAAATGGTGAGCCACTCTGTGAGACAGAATGCTGGACTGGATGGGCTGTGGCCTGTTCCAGCGAGGCTGTTCTTATGTGAACTTCTCAGAGGATTTGAATGGGAAATGGAAACAGTGTAATGAAGCACATTAATGAGAGTTTCAACGGTCTAAAATGGTAATTGTCAAACTGTGCTGTTTTCTCCAATGAGAAAACAATAGTTTGTAAGAAAAACAGATTGTCCAATTCTATTGATATTCTTTGCGATGCCTGGCTGCGTTAGACTAGTATGTATATTCTAAGACAGACCTTGCCATATTCCCAAGGGCATTCTGGGAGCTGTAAACTTTTCCAACTGCTGATGAGCCCCTCTCCCAAGGAATATTGCCCTATTTGAAATGGGCATGCATTCTCTAATAAAATCCATAAACCTCATGACATGCACAGGGACTCCATACCAGATATATAGGTACAGTATTCCTATTCAGAAAAATCATTGTGGATATGCTGTTCCCAGACTGTACCTTCAAATATTGCTGCTGTAAAACAAAGTTATTCTGTGTATGGTTTGATTTTAATTGTGGTTGTTCTATTAGAAGCAGAAACCATAGACCACACCGTGAGAGACTCCCACAAAAGTATGATAAAGAGCTAGTTCATAATAGCATTGGAAAATAACTACTGCAGTACCTCTAAAAAGACTTAACACAAAATCCTCTCTGTGGCCTAAAAGGCTTTGGAGGCTTAAGGATATCCCTTTGTTTCATAAACCTTTTTTGTTAAAGAAGAAGAAGAAGAAGAAGAAGAAGAAGAAGAAGAAGAAGAAGAAGAAGAAGAAGAAGAAGAATGTGGTAGGCCACATGGTGAAACAAGAAGCATTCTTTTTTTACAAAAATCCAAGGAGGTGTGCATGATGAAATTAGAGAAATTTAGTTTTAAGACATGTAAAATCGAAACAGTTTAAAATAAGCACTCATGTAATTGTTTTCTCAGACTTAGTAGAAGTTTATAGATGAAGTCCAATAGTGGTTCCTCTTGAGGTATGACCCCTGTGCCTGTGCTGTTAGAAGTGGGTGGGGGAGCGGCGTAGCTAGAGTTTGGCGCGCCTTCCAAAGCCGAGCCTTATGCATCCCATTACTAAAGTACAGTATCTATTTTACATATGTAAGTCAATATCAGTGACAACTTTGAGTTTCTGCTAGTTTGAGAAATCAACATTTGTATTGCTCATTCCATGGCAATCCACACGATTGCTGTACAGTGAAAATTAAGTGGTCCGCTGCCCTTTCATGGCAGCAAACCAGTTCAAATAGCTACCTTTCATGAGGTAGCTGCTTGGTCTCTGGGAAGAAAGAACAAACTCAGTCATAATGCCCATCATTCAGTCCCCTGTGGAAAATATTGCCCTTACAATATTTTCCATTAATAATCATTTCTACTTGGCTGCTTCTGAGGGAGAAGAAAGACACAGCAATGTCTACTCCATCTGTTCAGCTGGGGCAAATTTGGATCCTTCTCTCTCAAAATCATCTCTGTGGCTGGTAACCATTTCATAAGACAGTACTGCTTTATGTCTTATAAACCAGCTGCCTTTGCCCTTTGCCCACCTGTCTCCTCATAGAATGGACAGCTCACACTATTTGTAATGTGATGTGCTTGTTTATTCTAGTTTAAGTTTGGTTGTTTGGTATTATAGTGTTTATTGCCGTTGTGCTGCTCTGTTGATATTATTTACCTGGTTCATACACTGCCCAGAGCTATTCGCTAGATGAGGGGCATAAAAGCCAATAAAATAACTTAAAATATTCTCTCAGGCCTCTTGGACTGCTGTTATCTCGGCTAGCTGTTAGAAGCAGAGCTTGGAAGAGCTGGCAGTTTGAAAGTCAGGCTCCTTTTCATTTTTTCATTTTTATTTATAGCTGCCTCTCTCCCAGTAAAGGGACTCAAGACGGTTGTTCACTCAAAATGGTAACACACTGACCACAGACCAGGCAGGTTTGACTTTTATGGAAGTTGCACACGGAGGTATTCAGCACCACCTTGAACAAGTGTAAATTGGCTGTTAATATCAGGCATCTCCACTTGTCTGCTGTGCTATTGGCCTTTATGAGGGTGGAATCAAAAGAACTCTACCAGCCAGGAAAATCAGCTGGTACAGCTCTTCAGAAAGCTGGCCACTCCAGAAATCTGTATTTAAGATGGTCCTTTTTCAGAGGCAGGATTTGCAAAAGAGATAGTCTAGCCTCCTTATCCTCAATGCCTGACTTTGAGGAGAGACCTCCGATATGTGGGCTAGTCCTTTTTTATTTTTTGAGGGAAATACTGCTGCTTTCCACAGCCAGCACAGTTCTAAACAGAGCCTACCTTGGCTCTAGCTTCCTCTGAGGAGTCTACCACCCGTGACTCGCCATGTCTAACAGTAGGGCCAGCCCAATATATGTATCGTGGCAGACATTGTTTACATCAGATGCCTCAAGAAAGAGAGGGAAAGGAGAAGACTAACAGCACCTCGTATTATAAAGAGCAATTGGGCTCCCAGTATGAGAGGAAAACATCAGCTAGAGCAGTGGTTCCCAACCTTCCTAAAGCCGCAACCCTTTAATACAGTTCCTCGTGTTGTGGTGACCCCTTGCCCTGCTTGGAAAACGCCACAAGCCCCCTTTGGCAGGCCACTGTTGCAGGTGCCATAGAGAACTTCCCTCTAAAGGCACCCTCAGCCAATTGCAGCCTCCGGTGTCATTGACTGACATCCCCTCCAACCTATCAAGCTGTAACTCGTTCTTCCCCCCCCCACCCCAGATCCAAGCCATTTGTGCCTTTTTCTTCACTGGCTCATGGTGACCCCTATGAAATGGTCTTTCGACCCCCAAAGGGGTCCTAACCCCCAGGTTGGGAATCACTGAGCTAGAGGATGATCATTTCTTTACACTTTAAACCAATGTAGCCAAGGCATATGCTGGCATGCTCTAGTCAGCATGCACTAGTGCAAGTTAAGCTATGAGCCATGTCTCGGCCCTCAACAGCACAAAAATATAAAGGGAAAAATACATTGTGAGTAATATAATTGCTCTTCCCCAGCATATATCACATACTGCTTTTTAAACCATCAGTACCTCATAAATTTTAGCTAGATGCTTGTCAAGACATCTTTAGTTTACTTACAGAAAATTGACTTAAAGCAACCTGGCTGTGCTCCAGAGTGATCAGCTTGTCTTCGTTGCTGTTTGTGGGTTTTAGTGGCAGGAAAAAAAAGATTGCTGTATACATACAGCTATTGGGGGAGGAACACAGACCTCTGTATAGGGACCAGTATCAAATGTCCCATTCTTGGGGAAAGTCCTAGAGCAGGTTGTGGCCTTGCAGCTCCAGAGATTTCTGGATGAAATAAACTATTGGGATCCAGCTCAGTCTGGCTTCAGGCCTGGTTATGGGACTGAGACAGCACTGGTTGCATTGGTAGAGATGACGTATGCATGAAAATGGATAGGGTATCGGTATCCGTTTTGGTTTTACTAGACTTCTCAGCTGCATTTGACACTATAGACCATGGCATCCTCCTGACTTGTCTCTCTGGGCGCTTTTACACGACCCCTAAAATCCGAGGCAAAGGGCTCCCAGATGCTGAGCTTAAAATTGTTTTCCCACCAGCTCTGGAGTTTAAAAAAAATTAAGTGCGACCATGCCCACCTAAGTGGGTCCCAGCGCATTTTCCAAGTACCTGGTCTCCGGAGGTGAAAATTTTCTGATACGGATGTAAAGCAGTGAGTGCCGGGCTCTCCTCGCCTTGTGTTTGTTTTTTATTTTCCCCCCGCCCCTTTAAGAGATTTTAATGCTCGCAGACGGAGGTGAGCCTGCATTCTTTTCTCCCTTTTTTTTCTCCCTCCCCTCACGCAGACAGGAGGGGTGGGAACATAGGAAGAGTGACAAACCCCCAAGATCTCTGGTCTAAATTTTAGTTGCCAGCGGATCTTAGGGGTCGTGTAAAAGCACCCACTGAAATGGGAATTGGGGTCACTGCATTAAAGTGGCTCCAGTCCTTCCTGTAGGAAAGAACGCAGAAAGTGGTGTTAAGTGATTAATGTTCAAAACCACAGTCTCTGACCTGTGGAGTCCCCCAGGGTTCTGTTCTGTCTCCTGTGTTATTTAACATCTATATGAAACCACTGGGGGAGATTATCTGTGGTACAATGGTTAAATGCTTATGCTGCAGCTAAAACTGTGCTCACGACCTGGGGTTCAATCCAGCTCATGATTAACTCAGCCTTCCATCCTTTCAAGGTCAATAAAATTAGTACCCAGCTTGCTGGGAGTTTAATGTCTAGCCCGCATACTGTAATTAAACTGTAAAACCACCCGGATACTACTTGAAGTGGTATGGGGTGGTATATAATCAGAACATTTTGCTTTGCTTTATAACCACTTACAACCTTGTGTGATTGCATTGATACTATGTTTTTAGTGTTAGTTTCCATCATGCATAACTTTTACATGGAATTTTTACTCTCTCTTTAACTGCTCACGTTCTCGTGTAGCTTTAATGTTGTCCCTCAAATCCCTGTTTCAAACTTGAATATGTCTTAATTGTACTGGACTGCATATTGTCCCTCATTACTATAAGCCGTCTTGGGTCCTTTTCCAAGGAGAAAGGTGGGGTAAAAATACTCTAAATAATAAATAAATAAATAAATAAATAGTTCAGTGGATTCTCACTTGAAATTAAATCTTTCGTTACTGTCACTTTGTGATGTTGGAAATATTCCTCCACTTTGTGCTCTTCTGTACATGCTCCCCCCATATATGTTATTTTGTACTCAGGTTTGATTAGACAATGCTACTGAATAATTAGGAGAAGTACAGTATTATTCTGTGTATAAGACAATATTTTTGTCTAATACTGTTAGAGTAAAAATTGAGGGGCATCTTGTGAACAGAAGTAAGCCGAGGAGACAATCACATGGTTGCGAAACTAATTTTGGGCTGGTAAAATGAGGGTCATCTTATTCATGGGGTCATCTTATAGACAGGAAAGTAGCCTGTGCAAGCATATCAAGCAAAACCCAAATAAACAAAAACAAAAACAAGACAAAATGACAGAAACACATGGCACCTTAAATATTAACTATTATATTTTAATCTGAGCTTTTGTGGATCACATTCACTTCTTCAGACATGTGGAATAAATTAGGTATTTCATTCTATATTTCATTTTATTCCATTTGTCTGAAGAAATGATCCACAAAAATTCACATTAATGTATAGTAGTCTTTAAGGTGCCACCTTTTTGACCTTTTTGTCTTTTAATTTTTTTTGTCTTTGTTTTATTTTTCCTTGGATTTTGCCCGATATGCTTGTACCAACTAACACAGGCACATCTTCTGAAACTAGAAGAAATATGAATTCCAAATGACAACTGAATTTTAGTTCACATCCTGGTTCAAGTCTGAAACTGCTGAATTTCTCCCTTATTCCTATATAAGAGAGTCAGTCATAGCATAGGTTCCTGACATCATCTCATGGGACACAATTTGTGCTAAGCACTACAAATATGTTTAGCCACAACCCACACCAGGGATCCAGGAAAGAATCCATCGCAGAGACATCTTTTCAACAGTTGTGTACTGCAGTTGGTGTTCACACGGCCGAATTAGCAGGAATTATGAAATCATCTGTGGCCCATGTTTCTCTGTACCTGGTGGGTTTCGCTAGAATCTCTACAGTTCCTAAAGCAAGTAAAGCAAAGTAGGCGGCACTGAACTGGCCTTGGAGTAGGGAAGTCAAACCCATTAGCCTCATACAATACCTCTTCAAGGTAGGCACGAAAGCTTCAAAGAACGCTCTGTTCATAATGGATCAAAGTAGCTGCCTGCATCTTTTGGTACTCTGTGGAAACCTAGTTCTCACCCAGAGCTTCAAAAGCTACTGCTACAGCGGTGGACTCTTCTAAGAACTCTTCATAGCACAGGTGGTCAAAGTGCAGCCCTCCAGATGTCGTTGGATTGTTGTAACTCTCATCAACCACAACCTGGATAGCCAGAATCTTTCCTAACAGTCAATCCATGGATATATTAGGTCAACAGTTTAATAGAAATATCAGCGTCAGCCCTGGTGAATTATTGGCATAATAGGTTTCAAGAAATGCTACTTATTACCTTCTTATTGTTATCATCACTGATTTTGCTCTCCACTAAACGTTTGTAGAAGCCTAGATCCTCTTGGAAATAGTCTGAAAACCAATTAAGGATGAGATAGTCCAGTCAGGAAAATGACTCCACACGGAGAGGTGAATACATGGACAACATGGAATTGATTGCAGGAATGTGGTGCAGTAATTAGGGATTAATTGCAAATATGACAGTCTCAAAAATGGCTCGCTAAAAAGATCTAGGAACAATCCCATTTCACAGCAGCTTTCCTATAATAAATGACAAGCCTCACATATTACTTGTCTAATTAGCAAAGAGAAATTTGAGGAGCCACAGTAAGAGCCTCTTGGCAGGCTTTTCATGTGAGAGTGCTCTGTATGCGTGTATCGACATCTGTGCAAATGCAGTCCTGGCAAGCAAATGAGGGAGACTCTTTGGCTTGTTGTCTCCACCTGGAATTCAGTTTTACAGATGTGTTGGCAATGATGGGGTCCTCTACTGCTCCCTCCACCACTGACACCCGCTTTACCAGATAACCTGTATGGATGTCTCCATGCATTGATATTCATATACAGAAAGCAGCACTAGCAAGCAGGAAGTGGTGTAATTTGAAGTCAAGGCCAATATTAGCAGCGCTGCCAGATCTGTTGGCACAACTGGTTGCCTCTGAGAATAGGGCAGGAAATTTCTTTTTAAACTACCGGATCATAAAGGCACAACAAGGCTATTAGGATTCACTGTTTGGCAGAGTGAGCGAAGTGGCTCAGGTGGTTGCCTCCTGGTTGTTCCTCTTAGAAGGTGCAAGTCACACAGTCTGTTCTGTTGCCCGCTTGGGTTGGACAACGTTATCCCATGCTCAGCATTGAAATGGAGCTCAATTGTCATTCTGGTTGGCTTCTAGAACTACAGTGGTACCCCGACTTAAGAGCAGCTCGACTTAAGAGCAGAAAACTGTTGGCATTTTAACTGCCGCCTTACCAATTGTAGATATGGTCTGCTCGACTTACATTTTTTTTTATTTTTAACTTATTTGTTTCAATTTTGAAGATAGGTACCCTTGACTTAAGAAGAGTAGTTCGACTTAAGAGCATGCATTCAGAACAGATTAAATTCGTAAGTTGAGGTACACTGTATAAAGGAAGACGTGCCATTTTGTCTTTTGGAATCATAGAATCCAAAAGACAAAATGGTACCTCTTCCTTTATAGCCACAGAATTCCCTTATAGTTATAGAATAAATAAATACAGAATCAGAGAACAACAGAATAATTGAGTTCAAATTTGTCTATAAGGCAATCGAGTCTAATCCCTAGCTCAAGGTAGGAATCCAAATCAAAGCAGATATGACAAATGCTTCTCCTGTTTTCTTTTGAATGCCTCTAGTGTTAGAGCACTCATCACCTCCCAAGGTAACTGATTCCATTGTCATGCTATTCTAACACTTAAGATGTTTTTCCTGATGTTCAGCCTAAATTTGGCTGACTGTAACATAAGCCCATTATTACATGTACTGCACTCTGGGATGATCAAGAATACATCATGCATGTCCTCTGTATGAATTCCTTTCAAGTATTTGAACAATTCTATCATATATCCCCTCATCTCCTCCTCCCCAAGGTTATATATGTCTAGTTCTTTCAGTCTCATGGGGCTTGGTTTCCAGTCTCTGTCCCTGATCATCCTTGTTGCCCTTTAAATTTCTTCCAATTTTCTGGGATCCTTCTTAAATTGCGGTGTCCAGAAGTGGATACAGTATTCTAGATTACACCTAACTTGTATTTTGGGATAACCTTTAACTAGGTAAGGATTTTTTTTTTAGTACCGGTGAGATTGCCAGAAGAGATACATGTATATGCCTTTAATTACATGGTTCATGAATGATCACAGGCATCTCTAATTAAAATGGAGAAGTGTTTTTGTTACTCTGTCTATGTGTAGGATAATGGTTCTCAAACTTCCTTTCTCCAGATGTTGAAGACCAAAACATCTGCTAAATCAAAGGTTGAGACCCAACAGTGTAGAGCATGGAACATGATTTGCCCTGCAGTACCAGGTCAGAGGTTTTTATCTTCCAGCACATCATTGTCTTGTCTGGCTTGCAAAAGCTTGCCAGGATCATAAGCAAAGCTAATCCCGGCACTTGGTGCTAAGAAGAATTGGCGTGTATTTTGTAAAAGCTGATGCATTGTGACTAGAGATGTGCACGAATCGCTTTGCGTCGAATTGGCATGAGTCGTTGACATGGCACCACAGGTGCTACATGTTCCTTCCCCCCACCCTCTTGCTCTTTGAAGACCATCCAGTTGTGTCAGGAGAACAGACTTCCCTTCTCTGCTTCCTCTAGCAGCTGCCCACTCAAAGGCAGCACTTCAGGAATCCCTGTCCTGCCTCCCCATCTGAGTGGGCAGTTGCTGGAGGAGATGAAGAAGGGAAGTCTGTGCTCCTGACTCAAATGGATGATCATGCAAAGAACAGGAGAAATGCAGCAGGCGCCAAAACATGATGTTTTAGTGAGTGGGGGAGCCGGCTAGGGGTGTTGGGGGAAGGGAACATGCTGCATCTGTGGTGCCCGCCAACAACTTGCAACAGCTTGGCATGAACCATGCAAAGCAAGCTACCTCCTAGATACCTAGTGCTACATTAGGAACAGTTTACCGCAGTATATTGTTGCTGAGAAAACAATTTCCTCTCCTACCTATGATGAGGGCTGCCGATAAGTTGAGAGGGAACAAGCTGAAATGTGGGAGACTGCAGGGGTACAAGAGGCTTATTTTAAGGGATGAAAAGGATAAAGCCTAAAAGAGGAATCAAAGCAGAAAGCACTTGGGAATGGTGGAAGGAAGGTCCTCTTTTGTACAGACAGTGAACAAATAGTCCTTTGCCTTACCAAATGATGGGTTTTAAATGGAAAACACTCATTTGGGCAACAACACAGTGGCATCACCGTCCTCGAGAACCAAAAAGACCCATTACTTTACCCCTGAAAGCTCTTGCGCCACTGAATCATTCCTGGCAGAGGATAGTGAAATGGAAGTAAGGGTCAGAAGAATCTCTCGGAGATTTCTCTATAAGGCTTCCAAGAAGAAACTTAATAAGAGTAAAGAAAAAGTCACTCATGAAGGGCCAATATCTGACAGTCTGCATTAGTATGTCAAAAATAGTCTTTTCAAGGATACAAAATTGGGGAAGGGGGAGGCATGTGGGTATTGCTCTGGTGACATAGTAAACTGGGCATGATGTTTTGGGCAGTGGGAACACCCATCCCTGTGACATTTGACCCTAGTTAGCGCAATGCATTTGTGTGTGTGTGTGTGTGTGTGTGTGTGTGTGAGAGAGAGAGAGAGAGAGAGAGAGAGAGAGGAGGAGGAGGAGGAGGAGGAGGAGGAGGAGGAGGAGAAGAAGAAGAAGAAGAAGAAGAAGAAGAATCAGCACTGGAAGCATTTAAGCAAAATTTAGACAACCATCTAGCAGATATCCTTTGATTTGTATTCTTGACTTGAGCAGGAATCTGGACTCGGTGGCCTTATGGGCCCCTTTATAATTCATGATTCCATGATTCTTTGATTGTATGAATTTGAGATAGACTCAACTTCAGTGAACTCCAGGAGACTTGTCCCCATTCTCTAACTCTGTGCAACACTTTACACAGCCTACTATCTTGACAACAGACCATTAAAAGGAAAGCCAAGGAATGGCAGAGGGCAGGGTCAAAGTGAGAGAGGCTGTGGCATGGATCAAACCACAGGCAGATGCCACTCTCTGTGTGTGATCACTTCATATGAACAGAAGCATAAAATAGGCTATGAATCAAGCCAGTGTAATTGCAGCCTCAATAAATATACAACAGGGAAGTTGGACACATGACTCTTTGAGTACACCTAGTTGTCTTCAGCCAGCTCAGCCACTGCTAGGCAGCATACGGATAAATCTCTATTTAATACCTCACTAGTTGCCGCAGTTACCATTTCCCGTAATATGTTTCCCCAAACACATTGTTGCTGTATGTGAAATAGGTCACCTAAGACCTCTACAAGAATCAGCCCCATCTGAAACAATTTCCCTGGTATCTAAGCTATTCCAGGGCTGTCTTTTAACAGTTTTCTCTGATTTTTAAACCATTTGAGAGAGCGGAACCTTAAATGAAAAGAGACAATGCCAAAGAACATCAGACGCTTCACACTATAAATTTTCACCCTAGTTCACATAAAAATCTAATGTGGTGATAGATTGTTGGCCGTATGTTGCTTTAATTTTCTGTTATAAGAAACCCACCTTTTCCATCACAAATTCACCAGACCATCAGTGTTAAGAAAAATATTTGGATAAAACTCTCTTTCTTTGTGTGTTTTTTGTTTAAACTTTACCAATACACTGCTTTTAACATTATTTTTCAATTCTTTTCTTTTCTTTTTTAAAATTGCCATGCTAGTTGTCTGGATTTTCTCAAAAAGTTATATTTCCAGTTGGAGCTGAGGAAGTGATTACGGTAATTTGCTTGCATCCTGAAGAGACTGTCTTGTTAAGCCACTTTATTATATTGGCAAATTCAGCAAGGCTCCCTTTTGGTTCATTTACAGCAATCAAACATGCAAGAAATGAACCAAATGAGAATGATCGTACACCAGAGTTGGCAAAACTATGGCACGGGTGCCAAAGCTGGCACACGGATCCCTTTCTGTGGGCACGTGACATGGCCCCCTCACAGACACATGGCACTTCCCCCTCCGCTTGGAGCATGCCACTATACTTTGTGCAGAGAGCCGGGTGAAGAGGAGGCAGCAGCTTGTGGGCTTGTTTGTATCCCCGGTTTACTCTCCAGGCATGCCGCTCTGGGCATCCCAAAAGTGCTGTGCCGGGAGAGTAAACTGGGGCTACGAAGGAGCCCACAAACTACTGGCTCCCCTTCTCCCGTCCCTCTTCATTGAGCCGTTTTGAGACCACTGAAATAGTTCCATGAAGAGAGCTGGGCGAAAGGGAGGCAGTGGTTTGTGGGCTCCTTCGTAGCCCCAGATTACTGTCCAGCCATGCTGTAAGGCAGGCCTGTCCAAAGTCCGGCCCGGAGGCCAAATCCGGCCTGCCAGGCCATTCTGAGTGGCCCGCGGCTGTCTGGCCCGCCCCTCCCTCCCCCTCCTTCTCCCCATGTTTTTTTTTTTTAAATCTTCCACCAACACTGACACCGCCGGGAAGCTTGAGGGGCTGGGCGGGCCAGCCGGCCAGTGAGCAGAAGCTTGTGGGGCGGGCGGGCAAGGGGGCAGGCCACCACCACCAGCACCGCCAGGAAGCTTGTGGGGCTGGGTGCACGCACGGGGGGGCACATGGGCGGGCCGCTGTCACCGGCATCACCGAGAACCTTGTGAAGCTAGGCGCGGGCGCAGACAGTGGGTGGGGCTTATGGGTCAGTGGGTGGGGCTTGCAGTGGGGTGGCAGGGTCAGGGAGCAACCAACCCCTGACACATTCTCAGCCACCAAATCTGGCCCTCCTTACAAAAAGTTTGGGCACCCCTGCTATAAGCAAACTGAGAATGATGGAACATGGTATGATTCTTAGAGTTGAATATTAATTGCACAGTTTGCTCTTGTATGAGAGAGTCTGTTATCTAAGGTATGTGGAATTAGTCATAACAAGGCTTCTGAGCAGAGAGAAATCAGCTACCATTGGTGGATTGCTTCACGTAATACATGGAAGCGTCGATCAAGTAGACAGAGAGATGAGACAGAGTGGTGTGGCTGGAGAATAAACTGGGGCTACGAATGAGCCGACAAGCTGCCACCACTCCCCCTTGGCTTTCCCAACAGTGTAGCACTGCATGAACATAATTTCATTTGGAATAAATTAATTCGTTTGTACAAGGCATCACTGTAATTTTGTGCAGGAACGTCAAGGCCTTCCTGGGTGGATGTGATGCCCTGCCGACAGAGGTCTATTTCCACACCATTGTAATCAGCTTCTGGGGGAAATCATTTTCTGGGGGGATTCTGAGAAGTCGAGTAGAAAGCAAACCATAAATGTTTCCAAGGTCCGGCTGTGGAGTTGGAGGCTTGGGGTTGGATTTCCCACTGTGCCTTCTTGACAAGGGCTTGAGTCCAGCTCTGGAGTTCTAAGGTTATATTACTATTGTTATTATTGTCTGATCCTAACATGCTTTAACTGGCCTAAAGTGAAGATTAAAGGTGTTCTGTAAATATGCAAAATACATGTTGCAGAAAAATTCATGACAGTACAGTTCTCTGTTTCCACTCAGAATAATGTTTCCTTGGGTTCAACGGGGTTAACTCTTAGATATTCATGTACTGCATAAGATTGCTGCAGCTGCAGCTGAGTTTTGCTTTGTTTCTTAACAAACTATAAATATCTTCTGGCATAAACAGGAGGTCTCCACAGGGCTGCACTGGGAGTAAAGATGCTTATATTTTTACTGTTGATGTTCTTTTGCCCTTAACAGTTTGACATACAGAAACTGAGCGGGGGCAACTTTTCCTTCATAACTTTTCGCCATGGGGAATCATTTATGAATCACCTCTCTTCGTGTTCTCTGCACTCATTCTTTGCCCCTTTATCTGCTGAAACTTTCCCCAATCCTTGGCTCTTTTAACAACTCTTGGAGCCTGATGTGAATGGGTTATCTATATATAGGTCGGGTTTGCTTATATCTGGTCTTGATTCCATAGGGTTGTGGTTAATCATTTAAACATATATTTAGTAGAACACCTAACAAAACAGATGCTTGGGCTTTTCCCTTCTTCGTTTTCTGTTAATGGAGCTGTGCTGTATTGAAGAGGGGAGTTGTGACACAGAGGGGCCACAATATCGCAGAATGAATGAATGATGCCAGGAGCTCTCTTCTAATTTCAGGTCATGAAATGCTAGAATGTAATGTCCACAAAATCCAGAGATTCTCTCTCTCTCTCTCTCTCTCTCTCTCTCTCTAAATCAACAGGACTGATACCATGAGGAATCAGGCTCCAAAACATTTATTCTGGCTAGATAAATTATAGGAATTTGAATATATTAACAGTGTAAATTAACTGGAAGTATATGACTCCAGGAGGACAGGAAGGACTGGCGAGCTCTGGTCCATGGGGTCAGATAGGACTGAGCAACAACAACAACATATGACTCCAGGAAGTGGCAGAACACCTGGAGGAGAGGATTACCCCCAGTGTAAACTGTGCCTGAGGGACTGGAGATTGTCCCATTGTCTGGAGTTACACATTCCCTGTCTCAGCCAGACTGGCCCCAGTCGAACAACAGGACACCAATCTATGGAACATTGACTTATGGATTTGGACCATCAACAGCTTAATGGCACAGGAAATTGGATCATCAGAACAATTGTGAACAATCACCCACTAATGCAGATCAAGGGAAACCTTGAACTGGTTTGCATGTATAAAAACTGATGTTGAACAAATGATCAGGGCTCACTCACACCATCCAGGGTGAGACCACTGACTGTTACTTTTGGCTTGGCTTCAGTAAATCAGACTTAAACAGTTCAGTGTTTGCGCTTCCTTATTTTATTTCAGTTGAATTTTTGGACACTGGTTCTGAGCCAACCACGGACTCAGAAATAATCTGTAAAAACCGATAACAGGACCTGGATAAATCAACACTCAATTCAATGGGTCTTCTCTACCTGGCCCTATTAGATTTAGTCCATAAACTGTAAATTGTATTTTTTTAAAGTTAATGAATGGATGCCATTAACTTAAACACAGCATAGACAGGTTTCAAGTAGATAGTCAGGAAGATAATAATAGTACTGGAGGGCAAGGAATCAACACTGTAATCTATACTTGGTAGAAAGCCATCTCCCAAATACATTTAATCTCAGTAATTAATACCATGTCTGATGTGTCTGCTCTTAGCAAAAATGTTAGTTTTATTAGTCACCAAAAATGCTGATCTACTGCTTTACAGTTAACATGTGTGTGTGTGTGTGTGTGTGTGTGTGTGTGTGTAACCTAATTCAAATGCTACTTAAATTCTTGTTTCTCCCGGTTGGTAGCTATGCTTTCACTGGTAAATTATTGCTTACAAACAACTTCAATGGAGGCAATGAATGGATGGCAGCTGTGTAAAGATCATTTTTAAAAATGAAAACAGAAGCTGCATTTCAGCTCAAAACAAAATGATCTCACTTACGGTTTTAATAACTCATTGGTAAATAAAACTGGTGCTGTAAACCTGGGCCAGTTTACACAGGTTCAAGGTTACACCTCCTTCTTTAATTACTTTTCTCCTTGAAGAGTTTCCAATGTAAATTATTTTGGCTTTTTACAATACCAAATGAGACTTTGCTGTGGTTGAAAATCTAAGCACCAGCTTATTAAGTTTGAAAAACATACATATATTAACTTCTAGTTCCCTGAGCTCCTTGCCCTCTGAAGATGCCTGCCACAGAGTCTGGCAAAATGTCAGGAAGAAAAACTTCCAGAACATGGCTAAACATCCCGAAAAATTTATAACAACTATTATGTTTGTTTGTTTGTTTGGCAAATAGATACAACAGCAAAAAATAGAAAAGTGTCAGATGAGGCCATTAATATTTGGAAACTAATAAAGATATTTGGCTTAATGGATGGATGGAGATATTTAAACCCCAGAATGAGAGAATTTACATATTTTTCTAAAAGGAATACTACTTATTCAAGAATAAATCATTTTTTCATCTCAGATACTTTGGCCCCATTTTTAGATAAAATACAAATTGCACTGATGATAGCTTCTGGTCATATGCCAATAAAACTTTCCTGGCTTAATGAAATTAGTAACAAACCTAGAATCTGGAGACTGATCCCCAATATATGTTTAAACATGGAAATTATTGAAAAAATAAAGAAAGGGATAAAAATATTTTATGGCATAAACAACAAAGAAGGAATTAAACCATCACTGCTTTGGGACACGTTAAAAACCTGTCTATGGGGAAACTTCATTATGGAAGCTTCTAGATTAAAAAAAGAAAAAAGAAGCTTCAAGAACAAGTGGAAAATAAAATAAAAATGTTTTCAGAACAACAGAAAAGGGTTTCACTAAAACAAAAGAAGGAACAATAGTAAATTCTCAACAACAAATACTATATTTTATGGAATACTATAAGAATTTGCCAACAGTTTTCCACTCTTAAGTCGAATTGCTCTTAAGTTGAGCTGCTCTTAAGTCAGGGTACCACTGTATGGGGAAACATTTTATAAAGGTGTTAAAATAATTATATATAGAGGCAGCAGCCATAATATCTATTAATGGGTTAGATTCCAATAAGCTCACTCTTTTTAAAGTAACAAGACAATATCTCCAATACCATTTGCAGTAACAGTAGAACGTCTCACAGCCAAAATAAGGGCCTTTTCACACGACCCCTAAAATCCGCGGCAAATGGCTCCCAGATCCGGAGCTTTAAATTGTTTCCCCACCAGCTCCGGAGTTTACAAAAAATTAAGTGCGACCACGCCCACCTAAGCACATCCCAGCGCACTTTTCAAGTACCTGCTCTCCGGGGGTGAAAAATTCCTGATGCGGATGTAACGTAGTGAGTGCCGGGCTCTCCTCGCTTCCATTTGTTGTTTTTTTGCCCCCCGCCCCTTTAAGAGATACTTAAGAGACTGGAATGCTGCCGGGAGCAGAGCGAGACGGCAGAACGGAGGTGAGCCGGCATTCTTCCTTTTTTTCTCCCTCCCCTCAAGCAGACAGCAGCCATGAGTGCGGAGGGGGTGGGAACACAGGAACAGCGACAAACCTCCAAGATCTCTGGTCCGAATTTAAGTGGCCAGCGGATCTTAGGGATCGTGTGAAAAGGCCCTAAGAGAAATTGCAACTATTAAAAGATTGATGCATAAAGACAGGCACCACAAAACAAACCTTTATGCTGGTGATATGCTTCTATTTTTGGAAGATCCATTAGAAAGTAACAAATCTTTGAAACAAATCTTACAAGATTATCATCATTATTCAGGGCTAAATATCTATTTTCAAAAATCCAAGTTATTGTGTTTAAATATATCTATAGTAGAACAAAATGAAATTAAAAGAATGTCTCATTTAGAATTATGCTATTCAAGCTTTAAATATTTAGGGATATGGGTTATAAAGAATCTAAATCAATTAACTTATAGAAATTATAAACATAATTAATTAATTAATTAATTAATTAAAGAAAGAAAGAAAAAAATGTTGAATTGGGCCAATTTGAATTTAGCAATGTTGGGGAGAATATCTTTAATTAAGGCTCATAGCTTACCAAAATGTCTATTTTTATTCCAAAATATATCTCTACAACCAGAAATCAAAAAAACAAAATCATGGCAAGGACATTTTAAAAAGTTTATTGCAGGAAAGGGAAAGAAGATAAGGTTCCTAAACAGTGTTAAGTACAGGCAAGGTGAAAAAGGAGGACTAGGGATGCCACATTTGGAAAAATATTACGAAGCTTTATAAATAAATTAAAACACCAAATTTATACAAACAGAAGAAAGCCTTGATTGGCTTGAAATAGAAAGTGAGAACAAATACAAAACCCTTTCATTTGTGAAACATTAAGGATAGGGCGAAAATACATGAAAGCATTTGCTCCTCCTGTATCCCCTTTATGCCCTCTTTTGGACCATCCAGATTTTAAATCTCAGGAGAAATATATACAATTTAAACACTGGAGACAAACTGAATTATATAGAATTAAGGACTTATTTAAGTCAAGGGAACCAATCACACTGAGAGAAATTGAAGAAAAAACAAGTCAAATAAGAACAAACTGGTTACAAATAAAATAAGTAAGAAGTTTTGCAGTTAAATTATGTCAAAAATCCGACCCTAGAAGATTATTAACAGAATTCGAACAATACTGTATTCAAAAAGATAAAAATAAAAGAATAAGATTACCTTCATTAATATATAAATGTATCATTGAGAAAGAATATGGTAAACCTAGAGGAGCTAAAATGGCTTGGGAAACAAATTTAAATATTAATATACCAGAGGAGGTATGGATGCGAATTTGGAACAAATACTCATATAAGTTAAGTTCACCAAAAATGAAAGAAATAATTTTGAACATTGTTAATAGATGACATTTATGCCCTACAAAGTTACATAGATTTAATAAAGATATACTGTATATACTCAAATATAAGCCTAGTTTTTCAGCCCTAATTTGGGGCTGACAAAAGGGGGCCTCGGCTTATATTCAAGTCAATACTTTTAGCCACTGAGGCAAGTCATCTGTGGCTAAAAGTCATTTTAAATATTGCATGCCGCTTCTCATGACCCCCCTCTGCATCACCGGGGAGTGGCACACAATCTTTAAAATGACTTTTAGCCACTGACCCAAGCACTTGCATCAGTGGCTAAAAGTTATTTTAAATATCACACACCAACATCACACACCACTCCCCCAGCTCACAAAGGAAGAGCTGCCAGGCCCTGCTGCATTTCCCACCCTAGGGTTATACTCGAGTCAATACATTTCCCCAGTTTGGGGGGGTTAAATTAGGGGCCTCGACTTATACTCGGGTCGACTTATACTCGAATATATACGGTATCAGATAAGTGTTGGATGAATTGTAGACAAAGGGGGATATTTGAACATATGTGGATTTTCTGTCCCAAAATACAAGCATATTGGCATGAAGTAATTAACTGGCTAGAGATCTTGACTAATAAAAAATAATTATGAATGAAACATTGCTATTATTTTCATTATTTGCTGGGGGAAATGAGAAGCTGACTAATAAAGAGCTAATTGCGAACCTGATAGGGACAGCAAGGTGTGAGATCGCTAAAAGTTGGAGAAACGCACAGGATCTTTCGCTACAGACATTTATGAACAGGACATGGCAAACAGTGCTGATGGAGAAATTGACTAATAAGATTGGAATATATAAAAGAGAAATAAACGATGGACAATTCATGGAAACCTGGAAACCTTTACTAAATTATATGAATGACTTGATTGACAAGAAACATGCTTTAGGAAATAATCTAGATTATTGGTCTTTTATTTTCTAGGATGGAATTAGGAGGCTAAATGTAACCCTCTTAAATTCTGTAAATAGCAGGTGTCTAAGGTGGTTAATGAATTAATAAGTAAGATTACAATGTATGTCAATATGTTATGTTAATGTTTCTCTTGTCCTTTGTCATTTTCATTTTGTTAATAAAAATTAAAAAATAAAAATTATTAAAATTTAAAAAATTCTTTTAGAGAAAGAGATTACCAGATACTTTGCATTCATTTGTTCATTATTCGTTTATTCATTATATATACTGCGCCATCTAGCAACAAGGCCACTCTGGGCAGTTTACAGAAATTAAACAAATACAAAAATACAAGCTTAAACATAAACACTATATAATAAATAAACAACATGATATAATAAAATATAATAAACATATCTAAATTAATCTAATAAAATCAAGCAGAGGGCAAAATAGGTTAAAGATGAAGCAAGACAAGATGAATAACAGCAAATCAAAGCAGAGAAACTAATAAGGTTCACATTTACAGAACAAATTCTTAATTTTAAAAGCAGTGAAATTTCCTGGTTTCTCACAGTTCTGAATAGCCCTTCATTAGAATAACTGGGACTTTCTGAAGAGCTTAAAGGATGACATCAGCACCCATTACCCTGAAGTGTACCTCTTCCCTCTGAGCTCAACAGAAATCTTCACAGTAGCTGGGAGGAACAGAGACTTTCCTAGGAATAATATAGTGTTACAAACCTCTGTTGTAATGCAGTCTTTGAAGGTAGTTTGGCCTTGAACGGGCAACTAAGAGCCATTACCTTTACAAAACAGCTGCTTCTCTCTGTTATATTTGGTAGGCATGGGATGCAGTTGCCTGCAGTTTTGGGTGAGGATGGCTTTGGGGACTTGTCATGATGAGCCCCTGCACTTTCAAATGTACCAGTACACCTCTGGGAGGGATCGATAACACAGTGGTAGGGAGCGTGTGCTTTGCATTAAGAAGGTCCCTGGCTGCATTTGTGTCCTTGACAACTATAAGAATGAAGGAAAGCGTAGAGATGAGAAAGCCTTCGGTCTGCCAACCTGGACAACTGCCCTCAGTCGAAGCAGACTGTGCCGACATGACTACACAACTTCCTAAGTTACCATCATTGTCTGAGTTTCCCTGCTCCCCTTCCTGCTTCATCACTGCTCAATTTCTGCTTCATCACAGGAGCTGTTAAAAGAATTAGTCCCTGCAAGAGGAAAATAACTGATGGTAACCACCACCTCCACATGCTCACAGTTCAGTCTAGGACAGCTCTATTGTTTTCCTGAAGTATTTCTGGCAAACACTCCAGCTATTGTCATGAATTCAGGACAACAGACTCCTTTCAATCACAGATTTTGAAGAATCAGCGGAGGTGAATCAGGTACTCTCTGTTTCTGATCAAGTCACAGAACTGACTGCTGACTTGGGGGGCAGAATAGTGTTTGGAGAATGCTTCGCACATGACATGTGGCCACTGAGTACATAGCAGTGAAGAGGCCTGGATCCTCTCTTTGGTCTCTATTTATTCAAGGCAGTTCTGTAAATGATGAAACGAAGTGCTCTGTCTAGGCAGTAATAATTCTTGCCACCAGACCAAGGAGAGGTTCCCTGAGCAGTCAGATATGAGGCATCCTTATTTTGTGCCTAAGTACATTCAGTGCTTTGTCCTTTTTTAAAAAAAAATGAAGAATGAAGAATGATAAACTGAAGAAGCACAGACTTCCAATCGGCCCCATGGCTTTTAGTATTATGCAGGGCTGCACAATTTTGCAAGAGTAATAAAAAGGGCGCTAAATGATCCACTTTGAATATGAGTGTGGTGGGGATGCAATGGACTGTGAAAAACTAGACTTAAAGCAGTCATTAATCTTTCAGTAAATAGCCAGAAAGGTATATAGATCACACATGCACAATGGCATATTCAATTCTTTATTAACCATGGGGGTCACACATGGAATTTCGTGTGCTCTCTGTACCTTTGTTGGAGTTGTTAGATTGTTGCATGAAGACCAGAATGAATGCAGAGCTGCTCCTCTGCAGTCACATTGCTGGTGACCTTAAACCTTTGCAATGCACCAGCCACTACTTGCTTTGCATCCCGATATTAGCAACAGATTCAGCAGCTGATGACTAATTTCATTCATTCATTCATTCATTCATTCATTCATTCATTCATTCATTCAATCAATGTATATACCGCCCATCTAGCCTGGGGCTGCTCTGGGCAGTGAAAACCAATAAAATAAACAAAACATACTACAATCCAATAAAAATAATATCAAGACAATAATAAGCATAATAAGCATAACAAAAATGTGACATCAGTAATAAACCGAGAGAAAATCCTAATAAAAGGTAAGCGAGTAAAGACTGAGACTGCCTTCTATGGGGAATGGATAGCAAAATTAATTCAGTTGACCTATATAAGACATTGTGTACAACTACACTGTGAGCAAAATGTGAATTCAGTCACTGTGAAGCTGCACTGGGAAATTCAGGTCTGTTTGCATCAAATGGCCACCCAAGGAGGAGGAAACTGGCAAGGCAGCTTTGTTTGCAGCTTATTCACATAGCTCTTCTGGAGCCCTGAAGGAGGTGTAGTGTCAGAAAAACTACTTTAATTTTTAAAATGGCATTATTTACATTGCACTGATTATGAAATAAATAAATGCAGCTGTATGGTCCACAAGTAAAATGAAAAGGCAGTGTTTGATGATACTTATCAGACTAGGCATTGCAATATTTGGAAAGAGAGAGAGAGAGAGAGAGAGAGAGAGAGAGAAGCAAAACAGTTAAGTTGTGCTTAAATGATATCCATGGGAGCTGTGGTGACTTATGTTGGAAAATGGAAACTTAAAAAAGCGAGCTAGAGTTAAGACATTAATCAGAGTCCACCTCCAGGGATGGAGAACCATGTGCTTTGCGCCAAGTTATGTAATTATACCTTGACAATTACTCTTCTACCCGTACCATGCTCACTCATTTTCTGTATTGATAAGTATCATGAGTATATGGTATCTGCAATACCAGTTTTTGACTGGCCAGTTTTGTGACTTAAGTCTCCTATTTGATGTTGCTTAAAGCCTATCTCAATCCAAATGAAGCCTTTTTTGATGGCAGCAGCTCTTCTGTAGTGAGTTTTCCCCTTGTCTTCTCGGCCTACCTCCCCTATAGCAAACAGCCTCATGGTGCAATAGTTAGAATTCCTGTGCTGCACCCATAACTGTGCTCCCAATCTTGGTTCAGTTCCCGGTAGCACGCTCAAGGTTCACTCAGCTTTCCATTCTTCTGAGGTCAGTAAGATGAATACCCAGTTTGCTGGTGGTGGCGGCAGCAATGTGTAGTCTGCACAATTACCTGTAAACCACCCAGAGAGTGCTTGAAGCACGATGGGGCAGTTTATAAGCAGCATGCTTTGCTTTGCTTTGCTTTGCTAATGCAGTGTCTAAGACTGACCGAAAAGTGTAGTTCAAAATGACTTAATCCCCCTTCCAGGACAGCTCCATGGAATGGGAAGGGGTGCATCACCAAGGGTTGCGGGAGTGGAAGGCAGAAATGCTGGCTGGTGGATTCTGAACATTGCAGTCTGGAAGGCAATGATTCAGTGTTTGGTCTGCATGTTTTACCCATCTATAATCATTGTCCAGTCAAGTAAGTAAAAACCATTTACGTATTTATTTCTCCACCTGCTCTTATGATTTGTCTGTGAGGGTTACAGTACATCAGGGTTCTTCTTTCTTTCCTTTTAAAAGCCACCCATGCATATAGGCTTCCATATACTATCAAGTCCCATTTCTACCACGCATTACAGGGTACTCACAATTTGCTTTGTTTCTGTATGGAATTTAAGTGGGTATTTCCCCACATGATAGGAGGCGTGCCGACTCAGCGGGCTAGACCACTGAAAGCTCTCAGCTACAAAGTCGGCAGCTCAGTGGTTCAAATCCCGGGTGCCACGCAGCAGAGTGAGCATCCGCTGTTAACCCCAGCTCCTGCCAACCTAGCTGGTCGAAAGCATGTAAATGCAAGTACAGTGGTACCCTGACTTAAGAGCAGCCCGACTTAAGGGCAATTCGACTTAAAGAGCAGAAAACTGTTGCCATTTTAATTGCTGCCTTATAAATTTTAGATATGGTCTGCTCAATTTACCAATATATATATTTTTTAATTTTTAACTTATTTTTACAATTTTTACACAGGTACCCCGACTTAAGTGTACTTCGACTTAAGAGCATGCATTCGGAATGGATTAAATTTGTAAGTTGAGGCACCACTGTAGATAAATAGGTATCTATTTATCTATCTATAGCGGGAAGGTAAAGCAGTGTTTCCTTGCAGCCATGCCGGCCACCTGGCCATGGACTTGCACAACACTGGCTCTTCGGCTTGAATATGGAGATGAGTACCGCTCTTAGAGTCAGACACGACTAGCACACCTGTGTGTGGGGGAACCTTTTTACCTTCCCCACATGAAATACGGTGGTGGGGAGAGATATTGTTTTTCTCAGCAAGGTGTACTGGATAAAGGCAATGTTTACAAGGTGGTTTCAAAAAAAAAAAAATTCGAACAGCAAGCCACCATTCTCGGGTCATAATTGACAACGACATTGATTTTTTTGGCAGGACTTACTTGGGAGCAAATCGGGAGTGAATTGGTTTCCTAATGTGACAAACGTAGCTCAGAGCAAAGTTGCAGTAACAAGGTTTACATTGTTCTCTTCAAAAGAGGAGTCCTCGGAGGACACACGTGAGAAGAAAAACAGACTTAAAGCAGCATCCCACTGGGAACAGCTCAAGCTAAAGAGAGGGGGGAAATGGTTTAAAGTTTAAATCTTCTGGAACTGCTGTTCCTTAGCCCATTGCTATACTATTTGTAAGGCAAGGGGGAGCTCTTTTTTGGTTTTAAATGCTTTTAAAACCATACGTGGTAAAAGATCCATGGTCACCCTGGGGTGGGACAGGAGCCTTGTCATTTTCATTGCCTGTCTTGTAGTAGGGCTGTCTGTTGTCAGCATTTCATGGTACTGCATACTTTGTCGTTTAGTTTGTACACTGCCTGGGGATCTGATTTGATTGCGGGCACTTAAGGGATGATTAAAAATACAGTATAGTAAAAGGAGGTTGGCGCTGGATTTCAATAATGAAATCCAGTGCCACCCCCCCCTCCAATATAGGGAAAGGCAAAAAGCAGAAGCCTTTTAAAATAAGCAAACGAACACCAGCTGCTAGCAGGGTAGTCACAAAGGGTGAAAGGGCTGGATTCCCCATAAATGGAGCACAGTTGCAACCCACCCAAAGAGACAGAATCACGCTCTCTTCTGCCATGTGGTTCCTGATGGTCTACTACACAGAGGCGTAGCTGGTGTTTGGAATGCCTGGGGACAAAATCAGTTTTTGCGCCCTCCCCCGCAACGCCCCCCCCACGGTCCGGTCCCCACTCCTCCGGGCTGCGATCCACCCTCCACCGCCACAGCCCCCCGCTAGCTCTGTCAGCCTCCCTCTTCCTTTGTGTGTGTGTGTGTTCTTTGCGTGCGCAAAGAGCAAGCATAAGAGTTGTGCCCCTGGCACTTCTTTTTTAGTGTTTCTTCTTTTCTTCTTCTTTTTCCTAGTGTCTGCCCCACTTGGTGGCGGGGTCTGCAATTCTTTTTCTGCACCAGCCACACTCTATTGGTGCCACAGCATGATGGGGCCAAAAGGTAGCTTTTAAAATTATTATAAGTTTTTGCACCTAAGCCTCATTTAAGTGTTCTAATAAACACATTGTCTACCCTGGCTTTTGTGTTGTGTAACGATTGTGGGGCTTTATTGGTTTGGTTTTCTTCTTCTTCTTCTGGAGCATATGGAAGATCCCATGAATAGCTAGCTGCAGTAGCATCTAAAAGACAACCTCACAGCATCCAGTAAGGACCATGACCTGAACTGCAACCATCTGCTTGCAGCCACTCAGCAACACTATTAGTTTGCCTTCCATTGGCGTCACCTAGTGGGAAGACATCAATTCTCTAAATTATATTCCCAATTCACTGATGATGGTTTGTCAGATGTCTGTATAATCATTCCCTCTCCCCATCAAATACTGTAGGGGTCTAGAGTTCCAAAATAAGGTGACTGGGAGGGAAATTGCTGAATAGCTAGCAGCCCTTTTTTGATGACTTGAGGGAGAAAATCCAACCAAAGGCCAAGGTAGAATTAGAGTAGAAACTTATGCTCTTGATTTGTAATGGCATCCTGCATTTGGGAACTCACTTTGAAGCAGCATACCTGGCATGGACATCTGACATGATTTTGGGGTTTTCCTCTCCATAGGATGTATGTATGTATGTAGGTAGGTAGGTAATCATCATCATCATCATCATCATCATCATCATCATCATCATCATCATCATCATCATCATCATCATCATCACTTTATTTTTCTCCCCAAAGGGACCCAGGTATTTATTTATTTATTTATTTATTTATTTATTTATTTATTTATTTAGTTTATATACCATCTGGCAGAAAGCCCAGAGGTGTAGCCAGGATTTGGAGGGCCTAGGGACAAAGTTCTTTTTTGTGCCTTCCTGCCCACCCCCACATCGCACCACCCAGCTGAGCCCTGTGGGTGTGGGGTGGGTTGGTGGGTGTGCGTGCGTGCTTGCGGGCAAACGTGTGCGTGTGCGTGTGCGTGCGCATGCATGCAATAGCACGCGCACACTTTACACCTCTCCCACCAAGGTGAGGAAGGGTGCTATGGCCACCACGCTCCTGCCTGCCTGCCTGCTTCGCCACTCACTTGGCACGTGGCGGCGGAGGCAGTAGAGGGGGTGCTGTTGTCAAGCCTTAGGGAAAAGGAGAACTGCTGGGCGGCGGGAGGGCGCAGGCCGTCCTCCTCTTGCTCCCCCTCCAGGCGCCCCCAGATTGCAACGCCTGGGGCAGATATACCCTTCTGCCCCTCCTAGATACGCCCCTGAGAAAGCCACTCTGGGCTGTTTACAACTATTTAATTATTTAAATAAATGCACTATAATGTAGTATCCACCATAATACATTGGTCTGAAGAAGACTAGTATAGGTCAAAACTAGCTTGCTCTATCTATCTATCTATCTATCTATCTATCTATCTATCTATCTATCTATCTATCTATCTATCTATCTATCTATCTATCTATCTATCTATCTATCTATCTATCTATCTAATAAAGGCATCCTCTGCCCTTGCTTTTGTATTATGTAAAGACCACATACCTTTATTTCTTTGATTCTTCTTAAACCTAATTCCCCACACACTGCCTTGGGGAAGGGAAGTGAGACGGTGACTGCCTTAGGAAGTAGATTTTGAAAGGGCAGCAGAATTTCATTTTTAAAAACATTTATCGTGATTGTGTTTTTTTTATTGCCAGCGAGCAGGGAGGAAATTGCATATTAATGGAACTTTATATCTTATGCCAGAATATCTGAGCCAAGTGGGTACATATGTGGTTTTAAATGTAGTTAGGTGTCCAGAGTAGTGCCTCAGCACTAGATGGACGGGGTATAAATGTAATGAGTAAAATAAAATAATAAATAACAGAGACTACTTTTGCTGCTTCTCTTCAAGGGACAAAATATCTTGGGCCCAGTGACCAGCCTTAGTACTAGGATTCTTTTAGAAACTGACATTGTTTGAAATATAAGGGAAGTTTGCAAGCATAGTGAGGATGGAAAGTTCCCTCATACAATATAAAGTATGTAGTAGTGTGTAAGGCAGCTAGGATCCTTAGGGTAAAACAAGAAGCTAATAATGGAGGGAGCATCTAGCCAAACCAAATTCACCGGCTGGCTAACCAGTGACCAAAGGCACACCTTGTCAATGGATATAAAATGAGTGGATCAAATCATACATTAAGGAATATGCCTCATTCCTGCTATTACAATGTTTTCCCTCCAGAGACATCATTTCTTCTAAGCTCCATACCTGGGAAAGCAGACATGCACATGAACTCCAGGTTAACCCTCATTTATTTGAACGACTCTCAAAGCAAAAGCAAGACAATTTGCCACATGCAGATTAAGCCAGGCCCATAGTATTAGGGGAAACAGATGTTTTGCACCCTTTAAGGAGCTGTGAATCTAATGATGAGCTATTTGTATCTGCTCTAAATAAAGGAATGGAAATCAGAACTTTGGTTTCCTCCAGGCTCTCTTTCCGACAAGGCTTTTAGAGTATATTTGCCTGTTCTCATTCCCAATGATTTCTAGGAGGGGGCAGTGATGACATATTCTGTAAGTAAGTTAAAGAAAGAAAGAAAGAAAGAAAGAAAGAAAGAAAGAAAGAAAGAAAGAAAGAAAGAAAGAAAGAAAGAAAGAAAGAAAGAAAGAAAGAAGGAAGGAAAAGCCTGAACAGCTGCATAAAGTTTTTAAATGGGTAGCATTTAATTGCTGCCCATCTGGAAATACTCATGGAGCCAGTGAGATGAGGGCCAAGCATGCAGGCAGGGGGCATGAAAAGATGAGGTGCTTCAATAGAAGTAAGGAATGCACATAACGGCCTCTAAAACAGTGCATTATAGGCCTTGTAGCAGATAGGTGTAGCTCTCAGCAGGGCCAAAAAACTTAAAGAAGGTGGCACAGAAAGGCACTGTCACAGTCACAATTTGGATGAGGAGAAGTGGGTGGGCACAAACCGTCCCTTGACTTCATTCATTCATAAAGGCAACCTGGTGGCTACATTTATCCTCCCAAATCTTCCTTTGGTTCCCCCTGAGTGTCCTCCCCTTGCCCCACTGAAACAAATCTACAGCCTTAAAAACTCTCCTGAGTTCCCGCTCTTGGGATCCTCCAGGAATTGCATTTTTTTTCCTTTCCGTTTTTGTTTTCTTTAGCAAAAGTACGGGGAGGGACAGGGCCGCTGAAAAGACACTGGAAGTGACTCTCCAGCTGTGATCCAGGTGGATTCACTTGTTGCTCATTTTCGGGACTGGTGCGGCCCCAATGAAGGCAACCAACCAACCAAGTAAACAAATAAAAATAGAAAAAAAACCCTAAAAAGGGGGGTTTTATGGATTCAGTTATGTTGACCACCATGACTTAATTTAACATTACGCTCTGTGTTGAAAAGAAACACCCTTGGTGAAAAGAGGTGGAAAGGGCTGCAGTAATCTTACTGTGCTGCCCACATTGGCTATAACTGAATGGTCCTGTCTTATACGAAACAGAGCTAAAGCCAAATGGGCTGTTCTCAGAGAAAGCTGATTGCCAAATGGATGACTCTGGAAGCATTTAATTGCTGGATGAATTGCTTCCTTTGATACACCCACCATTCTTTTTTAGTGCATCCTAGCACTTAGGGGTGTATCCAGATTGGTATTCTTAATGACACCACTTGCATAAATCAGATCGATTTCAGTGTGCCTACCCTAAATATAACCACTGTGACATTTCACGTGCTTTTGTATTGCCACTCACACAATCCCTCACCACCGGCTGCACTAACAAGAATTAATGGGAAATGCAGGCAGTAAAACACCTAGAGGTCTACACAGTCTGCATAACCCCACCAGTTTAAGCTAGATGGCATGGTTAACACATTATTAGAAGGGGGGCTCACCTGAGTGGCGGAAAGATGTCTGTTCGTCGCAGCATGTCCCTGTCCTCTGTTTCATGACTGGCCATTGTTAAGACTGGAAGCAGTTGATCTACATGTTTGCACTTTCTCTGGTCCTTGGTTTGGAGAGTCTTTCAAATAGAAAATGCTTCCAAGTTGAGGGTTGTTGTTTGGCTGCACTTAATATAGAGGTCTCTGTCCTGTACCATAGGACCCATGGCTATCCCAGTGTCTGCCTCTAGCATGATGGATACCTACTAAGCTCTGCAAGCTTAAAGATGCTATTCAGCAAGGAAACCCACGTTGGCTGCCACTGGTCTTGCCTCCCAGGCGCCTGGCAGTGGGTTCCCGAACATTATCTCCATGTGTTCCAGCATGGAAGTCTGAACCACAACAGCTGTTATTGGATTAAAAGCATTCGTGTGCATCGTCTCTTCTGCTGCTCTTGATGACACTTGTGCCTGCAGTGGTGGCGCTGGCTTGGGCTGGGTGGAGTGGCCCCCATCAAGTGGTAAGGATGCCAAGGTTGAGCTGGTGTTGGGCTCATGGTCAGCTGCAAAGGTGCAGCCTTAGATCCCTGGCCTTTTCCATTGCCAAATGGCCTGGGGGGGCTGCTCTGGGGATCACCCACCCACCCATGAACGCACTAAATATAATTTTTGTCCTTCCTTGAGTTTTGCATTAAAAGCAACAGGATTTATTAGTTACAGCTACATGTGACAAGTTGAACCCAATAGTTTTTCTCTATGTAGGATTATCAATGGATTTGGTCTAGACATATAAAGTGTGGTCATATATGTTATATATTGTGCACTTTAGCTGCTGGTCAACAGGCTTATTCCTGTTTCCATGACTGAAATAATTTTAATTGGTTTAAGAACTCAGTGCCACAAGAGCACATAAATAGAAGTTTGGAGGCACAGAATCATTAATTTATGTGAGGTTCTCTTGGGACAATTGTCACAAGATCTGTCATGTAGGGAATGGTTTTCTCTCTCCTCCATGCTGCCTTGCTGTTCTCGACACAGTTGGGTTTGAGGAATGAAATTTTCACTAACCTCAAAATAGATTTTGATGAAGACAAATCTTACAGCCTAGGCAAACCAGATAAGGAAAGGCAAGCAAGCATGAAAATGATTTTCTTTCTTTCTTTCTTTCCTTCTTCAAATAACGGACACCTGTGGAAGAAGAGAGGTCCTCTGACCTTCCTTCAAAGAAAGGAGTGTCTAAGAGAGGATATTTGGTTACCTTCACATGTAACCAATTTGTCAGGTATATGGATTTTCAAGTCGATTTACCAACTCAGATGGTATAACAAGTTTTTGGTTGCAAACAGCTATTCAAAACTTTAACTTTGGATCCCTCTTTATCCTGGTTGCAAAACCATACTTGGGTGTTTCTTTAAAATTATTTTTAAAACATCAGTGAATGCACAGCTGTCTTAAACCCTTTTTTATTCCATGCTTTCCATGCAAAAAAGTTATGTGTTAAAACTGTTGCAGAGTTTTGAATTTCTGATATAATTACTTTCCACAGCTCAGTGGAAGAGATTCACAGAGAAATAACAGCTACAAGTTCCCCAGACACCACCCCTTTCCCATGAAATGATACTTGAAGTCTCAATAACTCACTCTGAGGCATTTGTAGTGGAAAGAATAAAAGTATTTCTTTACTTACAGTTGTTAAAATTACAGATAGCTGCATGCTACTTTCTTTACTGCAAACATATTAACAAGCAACCAAACAGATCAACAGCAAACATACAACTGTCACCAACAGATTAAAGAGAGGGGAAAATAATTCTCAGCTGACAGGTAAGGCTTTCTTTAAAGTCAAAGTCTGGAAGGAACCAATGGTTAGTACTGAATGGGCAATCATTCCAGACCAGAAAAAGTTTCTCGCAGTCATACAAACTCCAGACACCAGATGAGGTTGTAAACAGAACTCCAACGAAAACAGCCAGTGATGTGTTGCAAATGTTAAAGGAGACAGGTCAGGTTTTCCCCAGCAACACTGACTGGCAAAGAAGCTTGATTAAATGAACATATGGACTTACTTATACTTTCATTTCTTAAAAAAAATCAGTGCATCCAGCATTTAAATAAAGTTTATGGAACCTGACTTGGGAACAGAGAGTGGGTGGGAAAGGCAGAGCATGCTAGAGGCTAGTCCTTTAGGATTTATTTTTTATAATTGTTTCATTTTTCAACACCTGGTAAATGATGCAATGAAACCAAGGTCCAAAAGCCAAAAATCCTCAGCAGAACCTCACGCAAGCATTCTTAAAAATAATTCAGTTGGCTGTGTCAAGGAAACAAAAAAATAATAAATCTTTAAAATGAAGGCCCATGATTTATCAATATACAGTACTGTATATATATGTTTAGGACTGTGGTTATTTCCATTTATTTACAGTGTCTGTCCCACCCATGGTTTGCAAAGTTGACAAAGAAAAAAAACGTGTGTTTATATACTATCAACATATTGCTTTAAAATGCAGAATACAAATTTAAAAGTGGGCAACACACGTATGTATGCATATAGGATGTAAACACAAATTAAATCAACTGGCAAAATGCCTGGCATTGTGAAAAAAACACCCCCATGAGATCTGGAAGTTGAGTCATGGCAACTGGACATCTTTTTCTTGAGAGATTGAAACGTTCTGCTGCTCATCCAAACAGCTTCATCAGTCTGAAAAAACACTAGTTGCAAGTGCTCCCTTTTATAGCTCACTTTGACCTCTTGTTACCCTGGTCTGAAATTGGCTCATAAGATGAACAATGGCCTGAATATGCTCCTTAGGTAGACAACAGTCTCAATAGCCTTAAGGTGAACAATGGCTAAAGTGCTGAAACCCATAAAGTACGGGTCATTAGCTGTGGCCTTGGCGTGAATAAATTTTTTTATTTGTCTAGGTATTGTTGAACTCACTGCCTGATAAGTGGTAGATAGACTATGCCTGAGCCCCCCAGCTCTGTTGAGAGAGGGGTTTTCAATGCTCACATGAATGGCCTCCCTGACCCCTCTCTCAACCCACCTATCTTCTCTGTCTAATATGTCTACATCCTCATTTTTGAATGAGCTGCTACCCCTCCTGTGTTGGACCATCCTTCTGTTGTTTAGTTTCTCCAATGTAGATGTTGTTACACTCCTCACTGCACTGGTCTGCATATATTATATTGGTACTTTTGTGTTTTGGTATCGGGTCCTTTGGGTGGACAAGTCTCTGCCTTAGCGTGTTTTGGGGTTTGAAATAAACAAGGATGTGGTGTTTGCCAAAAATCCTTTTAAGCTTCTTAGACACTCCAGCCATGTAGGGAATGACCAGGTTATTCCGTCGGGTCTGGGTCTCAGACTGATCCCTTGTTCTTCAGTGTCAGCACACTGCTTTGTTGAAGGCCCACTTTGGAAATCCACAGGCCTTAAGTGCTGTCTTCCTTCTTCTTGGCTTCTGTGGAGGTGGGGATGCTCTCTGCTCTGAGGTTTAGGGGCCTGACAACTCTTGATTTGTGTTGTAATGGATTTGTGTTGTAAGTACTGATCTGTGTGGGTGGGCTTCCTGTAGACTTCTACTCCCAGGCCATGGTTGGGTCTGATGATGACTGCACAATCCAGGAAAGCCAGCCTGTTGTCTTGGGTGTCTTCCCTAGTGAACTTAGTATTAGGGTCCACCGCATTGATGTGGTCTGTAAAGGCCTGTACTTCCTGAGACTTGATTTTCACCCAGGTATCATCTACAATGAGGGAAATAAGTATTCAATCCCCTGTGCCCTCTGACAAAGAAATGACCAGGCTATAACTTTAATGGTAGATTTATTGTAACTGTGAGAAACAGCATAACAACAAACCTCAAAAACCCAGTGTCCAAAAGTTAGATATGGATTTGCATTGTAGTGAGAGAAATAATTATTCAAGCCCCTATCAGTAGAAGTTGTCTTAGTACTTGGTGGCAAAACCCTTGCTGGCAATCACAGAGGTCAGACGTTTCCTGTAGTTGGCCGGCAGGTTTGCACACATCTCAGGAGGGATGTTGTTCCACTTATCTTTGCAGATCTTCTCCAAGTTAGGAAGGTCTCGAGGCTGATGTTTGGGACCTCGAACCTTCATGTACTTCTTCTTAAGCCACTCCTTTGTTGCCTTGGCTGTGTGTTTTGGGTCACTGTCATGCTGGAATACCCAACCATGACCCATTCTCAATGCCCTGGCTGAAGGAAGGAGATGCTCACCCAAGATCTGACAGTACATGGCCCCATCCATTGCCCCTTTGATGCGGTGAAGGTGTCCTGTCTCCTTAGCAGAAAAACAACCCAAAAACATAATGAGTCCAGCTCCGTGTTTGACAGTGGGGATGGTGTTCTTGGACTCATAGGCAGCATTCTTCTTCCTCCACACATGGCAAGTTGAATTGATGCCGAAGGGCTCAATTTTGGTTTCATCTGACCACAACACTTTTACCCAGTTCTCCTCTGGATCATTCAGATATGCATTGGCAAACTGCAGACGGGCCTTTACATGTGCTGTCTTGAGCAGTGGAACCTTGCGGACACTGCAAGATTTCAGTCCTTCACAGCATAGTGTGTTACCAATTGTTTTTGTGGTGACTATGGTTCCAGCTGCCCTGAGATCACTGACAAGTTCACCCCGTATAGTTCTGGGCTGCTTTGTCACCGTACTCATGATTATTGCAGCTCCACGAGGTGAGATTTTGCATGAAGCCCCAGACTGAGGCAGATTGACAGTTGTTTTGTGTTTCTTTCATTTGCAAATTATCATGCCCACTGTTGACAACTTCTCACCAAAATGCTTGGCAATAGTCTTGTAGCCCAGTCCAGCCTTGTACAGGTCTACAATCTTGTCCCTGATACACTTCAACAGTTCTTTTGTCTTGGGCATGGTAGTGAGTTTTAGGCATTCTATTACTTTTTTCTTGTAGTTGATGGGGGTCTCTTTTTAGTTTTTCATATGTGTGTTGGTCATCTAAAAGTGAGATAACCTTTTTGTACTAGTCCACAGTATTGAGGACGGCAGTGCATCTCCCTTTGTCCACAGGCAAAATGGCGATGTTTTCATCCCTCCTGAGGGATATCAGAGCACTTCTCTCCTGGCTGGTGAGGTTGGATGGTGGTGGTTGAGCACTGGAGACTGTGGCAGAGACTTTTAGCCTGAGTAGTTCAGCTTCTGATACTGGCAGCTTGTTGCTGTGAATAGCCGATTCTGTAGCTGTGATGAAATCCACAACATGAACCTGTTTGGGTGTGATGGCAAATTTTAGGTCTTTGGATAGGACCTCCCTCTCTGCCTGGGTGAGTTCCTTGTTTGAGAGGTTCTTCATCCATTTGTCCTTTACATCTCCTGTCATGGAGGAGGACCATCATCCTTCTTGCTCCTGCTGATTTCTTTTACTGTTTCCAGGAGAGAAGATCAAATGTCTTCATTTGCCTCTCTTTGCCTTTGCAATGCTGGACCAGTTGTACTCTCTGGACAAAATCTAAGACTGCATCCAGTGCAGTTTTTGTGAAGGTGGTCTTTTCTGTGTTCCAAAATGTTTAAAGTGAAGTGGCCTTGTCTGATCCTTTCATTAATCAGTTGTTCTTGAGCTCTCTGAAGGATATTGTTAGCCCTATGACTTCTTACTGTAGATTGTAGGCAAAGTCTTGTTGGGGTGAGGCTCTGTTGTCTGCATCTCGGGTTGAAACGCAAGTGGTTCTTGTAGTCTACTTTTCTTGCTGTTCTTTCATATTCTTGCACCAACTTTAGAGAACCCCATTAGAAGAATTCTCCTCCTAAGAAGGCTTCCTGTGCTGGATGGCACAGTAGAATAAAACATTCTAGATCAGTGGTTCTCAGCCTTGGGGAATCCAGAAGTTCTTGGACTTCCATTCCCACAAGCCTTAATTGCCAGTAGTGCTGGACAAGGTTGCTCTGGGTGACTAACAAACAACATCAACAATAACAATACAAGCAAAACCAAAACATAATAATTACAAATAGAGTAATCATAATACAACGTAACCATAACAAATTGCTCTTAAAGGCCCGGACTGTTGTTAACCCTCCAGAGCGGCCTCAGTGCCGGATATCTAACAAATATCTAAATATTTAATAAATAAATATATAAATGTCTAATAAATAAAGAAATAAATGTCTCAGGTGTTCAAAATGATAATTCCTAGGTTTCAGAAAAGTTTAAAAAATTGAGGAGAGGCATTGTTTCCCTGGGAAAAGAGATCCTTGAGGGTTTTTCCATTTTTTTTTTAAAAAAGCTGCATTCCTTCTTTTGCCTTTGAATTCTGACGCTTGTTAAGGTCAAGAGTCGTCGTTGGGGAACAAGGTCCGCGGTGAATTAAAAACAACAACAACCCCCCCACCAAGAAATCTAAACTTGTGGGCCATATCTCGCCCTCTCCCCACTTTTAAGCGACGGTTGAGGTGGTGGTGGGGAAACAGTCGGAGGCGGCCCGCGCGCTCCACGGAGCATGCGCGTTCGGGAGGAGGCGTGTATGTGTGTATATGTGGAGCGATGGCGAGGGGAGGCGGCGGCTGTTTATTTGCCGCCCGCCCGGCGGAGCAGCGGCAGAGCGCCGGCCGCCGCAGAAGAAGCGCCGGGCGGAGAAGCCGAGGCGGCATTGGCGTTCCGGGCTCGTGCCACCCTTTCGGCGCTATAATGCAGGCGTGGGGAGGAGGAGACGGCGTCCGGCTGCTCTTGCTGCTGCTGCTGCGATGCCCGGCCGAAGAAGGCAGCTAGCCCTGGCCGCCTCCGGAGTAGCAGCAGCAGCAGCAGCAGGATGGGGCCGTGCACGGGAGGCAACCGGAGCAGCCGAGAGTCACGAGCGCCTCTGCAGCACCAGCCTCCGCCGCCGCCTCCGCCGCCCCAAGGAAGACGGGCAGCACGGGCTACTACTGCCGCCGCCACCGCCACCGCCGCCGCCCGAGCCGGGCGCTGGGCTGGCGCCGCCTTGTTGGCCGCCCTCTGTTACTGGAACTCGCTCCGGGGCGAGTTCGTGCACGACGACGTGTGGGCGATCGTCAACAACCCGGACGTGCGGCCGGGAGCCCCGCTGGCCGCCGCCTTCGCCAACGACTTTTGGGGCAAGGGCATGGCCGAGAACACCAGCCACAAGTCCTACCGCCCGCTCTGCATCCTCACCTTCAAGTAAGTCCCTGCCGCCGCCTCGCCAGCCACCCGCGCAAAGTTCGGGGTTCGAGCCTGCTCTCCCTCCGCGCTGAGCAGCAGCGCCTACCTACCTAGGCACCCGGGACGGAGTGGAGTCACGGGTGACGCAGAGGCGCTCTGCACATGCTCAAGGGCTGTGCGGCTCGCTCAGTTGTACAACGCCCAGCACATCCTCAAGTTTCGGGGTGCCAGGACCCCCTTGCAGCGGTCTCATCCTCGTCCTCCATTCTGGGAGGGCATCTAGGTGTAGGCGATGCGCACGCGCTCTGCACATGCCCCGGGTCTAAGTGATCGTTCTTCGGTTATATGCCTTTGGGGACGGGGAAAGAAGAGAAGTCTAATTAGGCAGCAGTTAGTTGCGTTTATTATTATTTTTTTCGTTGGTTGCAGAAGTGACGCTTATTAGCTTCCTCCCGCTGCCCATCGCTCTTGATAAAGAGTTCTTAACAGGGGTGGGAAGGAGAAATTGAGAATGTTGTCAGTGCGTGAGGCGATGCAAGGAGGAAAGGGATCGCAAGAAACTGGAGCCGCTTGCTCCGGTTTAGGGTCATTCTGACCTATCCAGCCCCCATCTTATCCTAGGCAGCGGTGGAGAAATATGGGGTAGTTGGCCAGCACATCTCAAGGGAGCTCCAAGCTGCGGTGAGCATGTGGGAATGATCTGTGATAAATCCCACCTCTGCCTGTTATTTCACCTTCTGAAGGCAGCAGTAAAGCATCTTTCCCTTCATTGATGCTCATCTTTCTCTGATGGTCATTTGGGCAAAAATAGTGCCCACTAGCATCCAGCCCTCCCTGGCTCTTCTTCCCTTCTCCTCTACCCTGCCCCAGGTTTTTGGCAACTTTCCCCACTGAATATTAGGCAATAGAAGCTGCTGAAAAGAGGACGACTTACTTGAGGCTTTTGGTGAGCATCATCACACCTTTTGCACTTCCTTTGACCCAAACAGTGGCTTCTGGGATGGAAATAGGAAAGGGTCTGGCACCTCTTAGGATTTCATCTCATTGTTGCCTCTGCCCCAGAATGAGGTCAAGCCCTTTTGATCTACTGGTGTACTTTCCCTTGTGTTTCCATCATGCAGTTTCTTGTGAATGGGGTGAATGGAAAATTCTTATCCCAGCCACACCTCTCTCTTCTTGGTTGAATCAGGAAGTGACTCGTGCTTAGTGATGCTGAGGGCCAGGCGTGACATTCCCAGCTTGTCAAGATTTGCCTTGCCTTCTTTTGATGATGTGTTGGGTATTCCTATGGGCTCCCAAAGGTTTATGCATGCCTGGCCCCTCTTTTTCTCCTTGGAAAAGAACATGTCCGGGATAAAAGTTCTCCCAGGTCTCCTGATCTGCCTGTTGCTTGTTTGGCTGAACAGCTATTGTGTGTGGGATTTAGGGAGCTGTGATCCAAACAATTAATAGTTTTAGGAGAGGTAGCTGTGTTAGTCTATGCCTGCATGTCAGGCAAAGCCCAAGGAAAAATAAAAACAAAGAAGACAAATGCACTGTGGCATCTTAAAGACTAACTGATACATTTTGACATGAGCTTTTTGTGGACGCAGTCTACTTCCTCAGACATAAGTTGAGAGGTGACTGGGGAGTCTGAAGAAGTGGACTTGCATACAAAAGCTCTCATTAAAAGATAGCAGTTAATGTTTAAGGTGCCAAAAATGTTTTTGCCTTTTTTAATATTTGCTTTTAGTTTTGCTTGATAGACAAAACAAATTACCATTTCTATATCCTTCAAAAGGTTGAGATATAAAACTGAAAGCTGCCACAAACCTGCCCTTGTACGATGGAGGACTCTGTTATTTCTTCATGGTTGAAGGGAGGGTCTGCTTCCTGGCTAGTTGGTCATTCAGACCCAGTAATGGACTGGAGAAGATGTCATCTTATTCTTTCTCTGTGTCTCAGGCAGCAGTATTTCTTGAGACAGCCCTGGCCTCTTGATGGGTATCTATGAACTATAAGCTAGTGACCACCAGCACATCTGTGCGTCTTTTCTTTCCTCGCTTTGTGTCATGATTGTAGTGGCCACTATCATCTATGTGGTGCATCTTATGCATGATCTCAGTGGTGCAGCTGGTTGTTATCCAAGAGATTTGCGGTATCTCCCTCAGCTTTACATGTGGATAGAGCAGAAACAAGGGTTGGAATGCTACCTGCAGAACATGCAACATGGAACAGAAGGGAGAGAGGAAGGAGCAGAAAGAGCAAGCGAGCTTGTTCATTTTCTGCTTCCGACTATGTGATGAAACTGTAAACTATCAACTGGATGTTGAGTCATGGCGACTGGACGTCTTCCAGTTGCTATGACTCAACTTCCATATATACTCACCTGGATGACTGAGAATCTTCACAGACATAATGTGAACTATCATGTTGGTCACGCTGAATACCTTTTGCATTTTGTACTAAACCATGTTTCAAATGGATTATTCTCTCTCACTTCCATTAGGAACATTAGGAAGAACTGTGATCTTCCTAATGAAGATCACAGAGCTGTTCGGCAGTGGAATATGCTGCCATGGCGGGTGGTGGAGTCTCCGTCTTTGGAGGTTTTTAAGCAGAGGCTGGATGGCCATATGTTGGGAGCACTGTGATGGGGGTTCTTGCATGGCAGGGGGTCGGACTAGATGGCCCTTGAGGTCTCTTCCAACTCTATGATTCTAGAATTCCCTGTGAACTAGAGTTTATTAGGACTAGAGTTTATTGTTACCTTGGCCTGCAGATTGGTTCTCCATTTTCTGTTTCTTGCACTCCAGATTGCCACTGGGCATGTGACATAACTGCATCACTTAAGGCTTTTGTTGGATACAGCTTGGGTGACATCGTCAGGAGGGCCTTCTTAGTAGCTTTTTGCTGCAGCAGTATTAGGGCTCTGCTGTGTGCTTTTTCTGTCCTGGGACCGGTGCTTTTCAATCTGTTCATAAATGACCTGGAGACAGGGATAAACAGTGAGGTGGCCAAGTTTGCCGATGACACAAAACTTTTCTGTGTGGTAAAAACCAGAGAAGATTGTGAAGAGCTCCAGAAGGATCTCTCCAAACTGGGGGAATGGGCTGAGAAATGGCAAATGCGTTTTAATGTAACCAAATGTAAAGTAATGCATATTGGGGCAAAAAATCCAAACTTCATCTATCAACTCATGGGCTCTGAGTTATCCGTGACGGATCAGGAAAGAGATCTTGGTGTGTTGGTGGACAGCTCCATGAAGGTGTCTCCCCAATGTGTGGCAGCGGTGAAGAAGGCCAATTCCATGCTAGGGATTATCAAAAAGGAGATTGAAAATAAAACAGCGAACATTATAATGCCATTATACAAAACAATAGTAAGGCCCCACCTGGAGTATTGTGTACAATTCTGGTCACCACATCTCAAGAAAGACATAGTGGAACTGGAAAAGGTGCAGAAGAGAGCGACTAAAATGATTACTGGGCTGGGGCACCTCCCCTATGAAGAAAGGCTAAAACATTAGGGCCTCTTTAGTCTGGAAAAAAGGCGCTTGAGGGGGGATATGATTGAGACATACAAAATAATGCAGGGTATGAGTAAAGTGGATAGAGGGAAGCTCTTCTCCCTCTCCCAAAATACCAGAACTAGGGGACATCCACTCAAATTGAGAGCTGGGAGAGTAAGAACTGACAAAAGAAAATATTTTTTCACCCAGCGCGTTGTAGGTCTATGGAACTCCCTGCCACATGATGTGGTGATGGCATCTGGCCTGGATGCCTTCAAAAGGGGATTGTACAGATTCCTGGAGGAAAAGTCCATCACAGGTTACAAACCATGATGGAGATGTGTAATCTCCAGGCTTAAAACCAGGGTACTTCAAGCGCCAGATGCAGGGGAGTGGTATTAGGAGACAGATATCTAGTCTCATGCGCTCCCAAACGCATCTGGTGGAGCCGCTGTGAGATACAGGAAGCTGGACTAGATGGGCCTTTGGCCTGATCCAGCATGGCTCTTCTTATGTTCTTATGTTCATCCTTGCTTCACCTCTGGAAGCAACAGCTTGCAGGCCAATAGGGTCTTGAAAGCTGGGCAGTCGCGCAGTGATACCTGCCAGAACATAAGGAAGTAATGAACTGCTTCAGACGCAGTCAGGTCATTTGCCCATTGAGTCCAAGGTTGTCTGTTCCGATTGGTGGATGAGCTGTAAGATCTGAGGAAGGGTCCTTTCCTTGGCATATCAGAAGATGGTTGCAACTTCCTACACTCAAAGCATGTGCTCTTCCCTCCCTAGTCACCATTGGACTTTAACTGGGGTGGGGCTTCACCAGCATGGGCTTGTGACCCTGCCAGCACATGAACTGCAAAAGATGCTGCTGTCCGCCAATCCCCTTTCAACATGGATTTCTGCTCATCTGGCAGATTCCCTTTGAGGTAGCTCACTGGACATTGTTTTGCATTCCCCTGTATTGCTATTTGCTTCATGTGCAACTTAAGGTCAGGCAGATGTGTTGAGCAAGTGGTGTCTATGATCAGAGGACTTGATTTCCCTCCTCCCGAACCCACTTTGTACTCTCTGTGCATGTGCTGAGAGCCTCTTAGAGGTAAGGTGAGGCTGCTTCCAGGATTCTGGGAGTTGTAGTCCAACGTACCTGGAAGGCACCATGTTGGGAAAAGCCACTTGACAGGCAGGAGAAACGTTTCAGGCTTTGAATGGGGATGGAAAACTCGACTTGAGACCTTGGAGAGAGTGCTGCTGCTCTGTCATAGTTTTGGATTTTCTTCCCATTTTGTTTGCAATTCAGTGGTCCTGACTGGCACAGTAATTGATACACCAAACTGGTGCAGAGTTTCTGAGTTTCTGGTAAAAATCCCTTTTTGCTACACAGTAGAAGTACTGAAATCCACAAAAGAAAATAGTTCCCAGAATCCACCCCTTTCTCTGTATAGTAAAAATCAGTTACTGTACTTTAAAGTCCGTGTAATTCATAATTGTAGTAGAAAAAGCAAAAAAAAAAAATCTTTATTTGCATAGCTTGAAATTACAGATTTGTATCTCCTGCTTTCTTTACTGCATACATACTTGACAACCAACTGAACAGATCAGCAACAAAAAAAAAAAAAAGAGAGAGAGAGAGAAAACTGGCACCAACTGAGGAAAAGAGAAGGAACACAAAACTCAAGAGAAAGGCAGGGCTGGAAGGAATGATTGGTTAGTGCTGGATAGATAATTACCCCAGCGCAGAAAAAGTATCTCCGAATCAAACAAGCTACAGATGGCATGCAAGGTTGCAAATAAATGCAAATTAAATCTACACCCTGTCCAAACAAGATTCCCCCATCTTCTTTTTTTTGAGCGGCTTGTGTGTTCTGAGCAGCAATGGGTTATGTGGTCTTTATTTGCTCTTTACATTTCCAACAATACTTAAGAGTGACTCAGGGGGCCACTGTGGGAAATTATAGTGAGAATTGACCTATCTTAGCACAGTGAAAAAGAAAAATAAGTCCAGAGCCCAGGCTGGGTGCCAGCTCTGTTCTCTGGTCAAAGGATGTTGGGCCGTGTCCTCGGCCTCACTGAAGATGATATAAACAGCACACATTGGTTGAGTGTCTCACTCATGGTTGGCTTGAACTACTCTTCCCAGCAGCCTTATAACAAGTTGTGATAATGAGAGTTGTAGAACAGCAGTGCAAGAAGGCTAGACCTTCTCACTCAAATCTAGCACTAGCAGTTGCCTTCGGTCAGTTAGCTCAACTGAGTTGGAGATACAGTGGTACCTCTACTTATGAGTGGCTTGAATTAAGAGCGTTTCGATTTAAGAGCGAAAAACCTTTGGTGTTTTAACTGCTGCCTTACAGATTTTAGATGCGGTCTGCTCTACTTACAATTTCTTTTTTTATTTTTATTTTTATATTTTTTAGATAGGGCTGCTCTACTTAAGAGTTGTTCAACTTAAGAGCATGCATTCGGAACGGATTAAACTCGTAAGCAGAGGTACCTCTCTACAAGCAAAGAGGTGACAGTCATTGGTTTCATTGTCAAGGATGCACAGATGATAGGCCGCAGAGTGGTGTGTATGTATATGAGCAAGGGAGCGAATTGATGCTTTCCTTCCTGATTCCCTGGGTGGTTTTTCCGGCCCCTGTCTCGGGGAGCCGACCATTTGTTTAGCTTGTTGGCAGAAAGAGAAGGAAGCCTGGATATACATGGCTCCCCCCTCCCTTACACTGTGTTGCAATCACTGTTTTGAAGGCGCCAGATTGGTTCTTTGTTTTTGGCACCTTGTCAGAACTTCTCAGAACTGCCAAAAAAAATGTAGATTTTTTTTTAAAAAAGAACACACTGTACACATGTGCAGAGGGAGGCCTCTGTGTTATGCTTGTTTAAAAAACTATAAAAAAACTCTTATATTTTTGGAAGATTAACACCTATAATAAAGTATTTGCACCAGTTTCCACCTCCTGCAGTCTAAATAAATAAATAAATAAATAAACAAATAAATAAATGCCCAAATGCCACAGTGGTGTTGGAAGGGAACTGAAGTGGTGGGAAGGAAGAGAAGATTGCCTGGTCTTTGACAGGATTCATTGACCTTCCCGCAACTCCTTCAACATGCTGATAATTCTGTTCCCACGGGAGCTTTCTCACCATTGAAGGAGCGGCGCTGCAGAAGCAGCAGTGACTTTCTAATGATAAGTCAGCTACCGACGACAGCTCTCACGTCATTACTGTATAAAGCAAGTTGTCCTCTGAATAGTGTGGGCATTTCAGTGCGTTCCGAGCCTGCAGTCCTAAAATACATTAATTGGGGATGGAAGCCCTGTTTGCTGCTTCCATGCACACGTGCATAAGATTGCATTGGCCAGGAGGACACACTGAAGGGGGAAAGTTAGGAGGAGGTGTGCTTTTTAGGAAGAGTGGGGAATTGAATGGACTGGTGCCCTTTCTAAGGTTACAGTTTCTCATGGTTAGTTTTCATTGCAACTGTGAAATGGGTCCAATATTCTGAGATGAGAAATGGATGGTGCGAAATCTGGTACTTAGGGATGGGAACTGTTTGTGATTTTTATGGCTTCAGGATTCCCACAGCCGCCATTTGACTCTTGGAATTCTGGAAGCTACTCTCTGGACACAGATCTTCCATGCTGCGAATACACCTTTCTCCTGAAAATCGTGCTCTAGAATGATCAGGTCTAAATTGCTCTCTGTAAAAAAAACGACAACAACAAAGACAAGGAGGGAAGGTTTAGGGAAAAATTAGCAAGTAGTGCCTATAAAATATATTCTCCCATTATATTTTATGATGCCTGTTTAAAATCTTTAATATTTGACTTTATTGTCCCTCTCTTTTTACAGGGTCATTGCAAGTCCAACTCTGTTAATTTACTGCTAAACTAAGTTTTAGCCATTTGGGAGTTACAGTAACCAAAGGATGGGGGACATATAGAGTAGCACTGTCCACCTGCCTGCATTGGCTGGTCTGACTGGAGGGTGTAATAGACTTTACAGTCCAGTAACATATAGAAGACTACATATTGTATACTCATCAGTGCTGTAGCCTTCCCTTAGTCAAGAGCGTACAACTCCTTTGTATTCTGCACACATAGATGGCAAAAAAGCCCCACCCAGTGTCAGATGACCATTATGTATAAAATAGAACCCCATAAAGACTCTAAAAGACTGTGGAATTCAGGCTTCAGGCTTGTGTCCACTTAATTTAAGAATAAATCCCATACAGCTGACTCACCAGGGGTTATTTCTAAATACTGTAGCCACAGGCAAGTTGCACAGCCCCAGGGTCCCCCAGAAAAAGGGAATGGTAAACCTCTTTTGTCCATTGTACACCTTAAAAACCAGGGTGGATTAAAAAAAATCAATGAGTTTTTTTAAAAAAGAAAAAATGATTTAAGTCATGATTTAAATTTTAAAAAATCAATATGAATTTTAAAATTTAAATCGTGTTTCAGTAGATTTAAATCAAATCTGCCCTGTTGAATACCCTGGAGAGAGTCTCCATAGGATGTAATTGATTTGACGGTACACAGTACATACATATACTGTATTATATACAGGATGGTGCCACTAATGGAATGTTAGCTTCTAGGGTCAAGAGCCAAATCCCACTGGTCAGCACTGCAGGGTTATCATACATTTATTTGTGCAATCCCCCCTTGTTACAAAACTTATTTTGCAGGTCTGTCCTAACTCATAGTGGGCTCCACCCCACCCCCTTTGTGGTCATACAGAGTGGCCATATGACCAGATGGGCAAGGTATAATAATAATAATAATAATAATAATAATAATAATAATAATAATAAT
>JAHTLZ010003526.1:12438935-12485333 GCA_023846285.1 Phrynocephalus versicolor | reverse complement strand
ACATATACAGTAGTACCTCAGATAACAACTGCCCCGGATAACAAATAATTCAGATAACAACTGCAAATTTCTGGGTATAGGACTGCCTCTGATAACGAATTTTCCCTATGGGCTGCCTCGGATAACGAATCGCAATTCCTAGGTATAGGTCTGCCTTGGAGAACAAATTTTCTCTATGGGCTGCCTTGGATAACCAATCTTCCTATGGGCTGCCTTGGATAACGAATTTTCCCTATAGACTGCCTCAGATAATGAATTTCTAGCATGCATCAGTAAAAAAGTTATCCCAGGTGACATTGCATCTGTACCTTTAAAGTGCACTTTTTAAAGTTTTGAGCAAAAAAACTTTAAAGTTTTGAGCAAAAAAACTGCCTTTTTCCTAGGCTCCAGAATGGATTAAACGGTTTCCCATTCATTCCTATGGGAAACTGTGTTTCGGATAACGATGTGTTTCGGAAAACAACTAACCTCGGAGAACGAATCACCATTGTTATCCGAGGCACCACTGTATACATAAATCACTGTTTGTAATTAATATCTCTAAGAAGATTCTCAGTCATCCAGATGAGGTTATCCGGAAGTTGAGTCATGGCAACTGGACTTCTTTTCTTGTTAGGTTGAAATGTTTTGCTACTCATCCGAGTGGATAGCTTCTTCAGTCTGAGGAAGGTTGGTGGGAGACCTCCAATTTATACTCCATATTGGTTTCACTTCACCCTGGTCTGAATAGGCTCATTAGATGGACTAATTTGTTTGTAATAAAATTTAGTCTGTGAGTGTTCATTAAAGTGTTTAAAGTTTGTTAGGAATTCCAAACAAGGGGAGATGATATCTTTTTTAGACCACTAAAAATGCTAGCTGCTGACCTCTACCAGTCTTCATCAGGCTGTTTTCCAGGATATTGTTGATAGTGCATGGGGAAAAAAACCCTGAAAAATTCCCAAAATCATACTAGATGTCCATGCCATGTGTGTTTCTTTAGAGTGAGAAGGACTGGCTCCCAAGCTTGAGTTTACAAGAGGTGAACAGGACTATTTAAGACAGGAAGTTTGGAGATCACTTTATTCATAAGATTGCCATAAGTAGGAGGCAACTTGATAGCACGTAACAACTACGGGAGCGTCTGTCCAGTGACATCTGGAAGGCTATAAGTTCTCTGTTCCTGGTACAGTGGTACATTGGATAACAAATTTAATTTGTTATCCGAGGCAAATTGTTATCGGAAAAAATTGATTATCCGAAACATGGTTTCCCATAGGAATTAGTGGAAAACCAATTAATTCATTCCAGAGCCTAGGATAATGACACAGACACCTGGTTTTTTGCTCAAAACTCTTTATAAAGTGCACTTTAAAGGTACAGATGTAATGCCACCCAGGATAACTCTTTTTTACCGATGCATGCTGGAAATTTGTTATCTGAGGCAGTCCATAGGGAAAATTTGTTATCCGAGGCAGCCCTATACCTGGAAATTGCAATTCGTTATTTGAAAACATTCGTTATCCAAGGTACTACTGTATTTGGGATTCTATCCAGATCTCCTAGAATTCTGTATTACCAGAGTATAAGACAGGGCAGAAGAGAGCCTTTTTTGAACTTTTAAGCCTCTGTGTCTTCAACCCTGTTGCCTGTAGGATTCAGGAACCGGGTCTAAAAAGTAACTTCAGGTTCAGGTTGTGGGCATGGATAGGCAGTTTGTTTTCCCATTACTTATGTTTTCCCATTACTTACTCCTTTTGCACTGCTTGTTAAAAAAGTTTCCGGGTGACTAGGAAATGTTTTTCTAACATCGAAGTAAAATCTGCAAGAGCCAGGCTTGTTTGTGAAATATAGCAATATATATTTTGATCCTTTCGGCTTTCTTCTTCAACCCAGTGCTTTGTTGAAGACACGGGTAGATGAGGAACGTCTGGGCTTTGAAATGCTTTGGGAGTGAAATAGCTGTCATGTTGAGATCTTTTCAGGAAGGATTATGTCTTTAATAACAAAAAGGACTTGAAATGTCTAGATGCCTCCCAGGTTGTTTCAAAGCTTAATCATTCAGTCTTTAAATAATGGATTCTTTTTGAGGGGGCAGAGTAGGAAGATAATTAAAGTTGGAAGGAGAGAGAAAATAATGAGCGGAAAAAGCAGGCATACTTGGAATCTTTCATTTTTGTTTTGCTAAAGGTAAGAATTATTTATGAGTGTACTAAGCAAATACTAGGATTATGAAGATTAATCACATTTGTGACTAGCCAAAGCCTTCCTGCTTTGTCAGATGACATTTAAAATTTATGTGTGAACTAGGAATTACCTAATTTTTGGTAAGTGAAGTTTTAGCAGTTGCTAGGAATTATTGTTCTTGTCTGTGGGGAGGGGTTTCCTCACTGACCTTTTCTTTTTTCAATAATACATTGATTTTAGAGAGCATTGTTTTAATGCTGTTCCTTTTGCACACTTCCAGATGTCCTTGGGGAGTAGAGTTTTTTCGTGGGTCTGCCAGCTATGGTTTTGTATTTATATTCCAAATGATGATCTTCAGTGTAATGGTAGGGTAGAAGTTTCCTTTGTGATGTAGTGCAACCAATGGCTGTCTTTCAGGCTACTGAGTATTGTTTGCTATCCTGCATGTTGGGGCAACAGGATAGTATTGCTTATAAGATGACTAATTAGTTTTGGAGAAATGAGGTGAGGGGTGGGCACTGCTAGCAGCTGGCCATGTCTCAAGACTGAATGACAGAATGTCATGTACTGTATGTTGTGTTGTTTTACTCTTCTTTAATGTAAGAAATGTGGGAATCGGGAATGCTACAAGAGACGAGGTCCTGACCTTTAGGGCAAGGACCTTTATTCAGAAGCCAAAAAATAAAATAAAATAAAATAAAATAAAATAAAATAAAATAAAAGAAACACACAAATACGCAGCCACCTTGTGTAAGTAACACACCCCTGCTGAATGGATCATGTGACAGTACTCAATGCTCCAGGAAAGTGGAAAGCCGAGAGATTACATTACTAAGCCCACCAAAGAATAATAAATTTCTTTTTTAAAAAAAAATCAAGTTCTGCTGAAAAGCATTCCCTCAAGTTCTCTTCATCTCTTGCTCTTCTCCTCCAGCATTTAAGTTTTGAGTTAGCCTTAGGCCAAATTATGTTCTACATCAGCCGTGGGCGTTCAGGCTAATTTCACTTGGCTTCCAGCCAGAGTTCAGAATTATTCTTGAAGTAGTCATCACAGAAGTCCTGAAAAAAAAAAGATCTGGTCCTCTCCTCAGCCCATTAGGTAGCCCATCGGCCAAATCGACAGTGATCGCATTCTCTGAAATTTTAGGGCCAAAACCTGAGAACAGAAGATGGGTCCTTCCGATGATGCATGGCTGCATGGGCTGGTCTCTGTGATACCACACAGATCACTGACACCCTCCATTGGCCGCCTTGCTTTTAAATTGTCATTTTTAGCTAATTGTTTAACCCGTGTGTATTGGTGCTAGTTTTGATTTCTTGCCTTTGATGTTATTGTGTATGCTCTCTGTTTTCAATTGTTATTTATTATGTTATGTTGTAAACCGCCCAGAGTAGTCTTGACAGCCAGATGGGCAGTATAAAAGTCAAATAATAAAACAGGCAAGGTTGGTGAAGCAGAACTGCTTCTCCGTAACCTAATTGTGGCAAACGGACATGAAGGGAATTCAGGCCCAGAATCCTAAACAGGTGATGTGTCAATTCAGAGCTGAAGAGAAAAACCACATTTTTAGAGTGAGGACAGGTGGCAAAAGTGCCAAACAGCTGGAGCAGTTCCACCATTCCACTAAGACTTCCCTGTGAATATGGGGAAAAACCAGGGAGAAGATGGACAGCTGATAGAAGTGTGTGTAGAATTAAGTAGACGTGGCAGAGAAAGGTGGGTCATACTCTATTATAGGTATGAGACTACAGAGAGGATAGAGACCAGCTTTTAAGGCTGTTGCCCTCAAGGGGAATTAAAGATTCTCCCATTCCTATCTTATAAGGATCTTCATTGAAAGCTACTGGGAATGATGGAACTGGTGGTGGTGACTTCTATCAATCATTTCCTGATTCCATGCCATCCTTATGTTATTTTTCTTCATGGGGTATGCATTATATCCTGTATGATGAAAGGATAAAATGCGTACCCCATGAAGGAAAAGCCAACCAAGGAGGCACTTTTTAGGAAAACCTCTTCCTGAAATCTAACAAAATAACCTGTGCGTTTTTACTTTTTTGTTGTCAGTGTCCAGAATGCCTTTACTTTGACATAACGTTATTTTTGCTACATGCATCATGCCGCATAATTCTGTTTGTGTTCACAATGGGGGGGGGTGTAATGTCAATTAAAATATTTGTTAAAAAGGAGCCAGGAGGCAAGGATCAGGAAGAAAACACTTTGACAAAATGGTGGCCTCTGTACTCCCATACACATGCATCTGAAGTTAGATTTACGGAATGTGAAGGGATTTATTTGTGAGCAGATGTGCATAGGGGTTGTACTGAATAACAGACAATGGCTGCCATTGAATTATTGAAACAGGTTTCATTTTTCTATTATAATGGTAATGTGTTCTTTTTCCTTCCCTTTCCTTCTTAGGTAACAGGTATAGTAGGCAGAGCAGATGTCTTCGCTTGTCTACTATTTCTTTTGGCTTTTCTCTCCTATAATAGGTATGTTTTTTTATCATATGGTTATGGTACTTCTAGTTTTTGGTGGGTTTTTTAAGAAATAAGAAACAAAGTCTTGTGGCATCTACATTGCAAAGTTTAATATAATGATTCCCTTTCTCATAATGTTATTTCCCTCCCCCCCACACCTTCCCCCTACCTTTTCACAAGGGGTGGGAAGCAATAACTAAAATCAACTATCTAGCTGGATATAATAACGGTAATGCCATATTTTTCTGGGTATACAATGCTGTTTTCTTCCTAAAATCATGGGGTGGGGTTGGGGGAAGCCAAACTGACTTTTTGCAAGGACTGGAGCTTTCAGTTTTTTGCAAGGAAATGCTGGGGATGGAGCAAACAATTAAGAAGTTCATTTTCAGGCCAAAAAGAAGGGTCCTATCCTACAAGAACAAAGCAGGGAGGAGGGCAATCAAGAGCTCCTGGAAAGAAAAGAAAAGAAAAGAACAGGTGGTGGGGTGCTTCCTTGTTTTTTGCCTGAAAATGAACTTCTTTTTAAATTTTTTTTATTATTATTATAATAATTATGAACTTCTTAATGGGCCTTGTGGCGCAGTGGTTAAATGCCTGTACTGCAGGTAAAACTGTGCTCACGACCAGGGATTCAATCCCAGGTAGCAGGCTCATGGTTGACTCAGCCTTCCATCCTTCCAAGGTTGGTAAAATGAGTACCCAGCTTGCTGGTGGGGGGCAATATGTAGCCTGCATAATTAAACTGTAAACCGGCCAGAGACTATTTAAAGTGGTATGGGGCGGTATATAAGAAGAACACTTTGGTTCTCCATCGTGGCCTTCGTGAAGCCACACAGATGGGTTTCCCAGGCGCCCCTGCGCCAGAGGTCAGAACTTCCACCCCCAAGCATTTCCCTACAAAAATGATAGCTCCGGTCTTTGCAAAAACAAAGCAGAGTGGAGTCTTCAGAACATAGAAAGTAAAGGAAACGCTATGGGGTGGGGTGGGGCGTGGCTGGGCAGAGGAGGTCTCAAAGAGGATTTATTAATTTTCTTAATTTGGGGGTATTAAAAGTGGGGGGAGTCTAATATGCAGCAGCGTCTTATAGATGGAAAGATATAGTAATCTTAGAACTGCAAAGCTGGAAGAGACCTTATGCATCACTGAGTCAACCCATGTCAAGGAGCTCTCATGGTGTCAAAAAGACTTATATTAAAGGCCTGGGAGGATAACCATCCTCCACCCTTCACACAATGGTCAGAAGATCTGCTACAACTAGCCTCATTTGAACAAATATCATATAGAAAGCAACTACGAGAGGATATCTACATAAATATATGGAAGCCCTTTATTGACTTATTGTAAATATATAAGGCAATTTATAATGGATGTATTATATGATCTTATGATGTATTGATCTTTGTTTTTTGTCTGCTTGTTTTTGTTTCTTTAAATGTTTTTCTTTAATGTAGTTTATGTTATAGTATTATGTTAAATTTTCAAAAAGTCAAAAAAAAGTTAAAAAAAGGAGGCACAGTGGGTAACTGAATTCCCAACTTCTGACTCCTAAACCACTGAGCTGTCCAGCAGTTCATATATTGTAGCCAAGATGGTCACTTCCTCTAGGTTCTGACCATCCAATGCCTGTGCCCGTCGTAGAGTGTAATGCTTTCCATTTCTGCCTTCTCGGGGCATAGAATGGCCATTTAAAAAAGCACGGGGAGGTGCTATTTCTACTAATTATGAGATACTCGTGGGGTGGGGTGTTTAATTCTGCCTTGCCTACTGGATCCCTGCTCCATATCATCTCTTCTTGCTTGAAGCTCCCCTCGCCTGTAACCTTCAAAATCATATTTGCGAAGTGAAATGTGTCTCTGGATTCTGTATTTTGATAGAGAATGTGGAGTAGGGGAGGGTGTGGGTGGGAAGAGCACTTGAAGAGGAGAATATAGATAAGTGGCAGGTGAAGAGAGAGTTAATCCCCTGCTGCTTTTCTCTTATCTTCAAACCTTTCCCAGCAGGTGTTTTCACAACACAGACAAACATTCTGTCAGAGTTTTCTTACGGAGTTCAAAAAATATAATAGTACCTGTTCTGCTCAGGGATGCTTCTCATTCTGCCGCATTGTAGAGTGGTCCAGATCAGGAGGGTGTGTTAAAACACGTTGTGCCTATTGTTGACAGTGAAGAGATTCTGGTGTCTTCCTTTCCTTATCCTAGAATCATAGAATCACAGAATTGGAAGAAACCTCGAGGGTCATCCAAGTCCAACCCCCTGCCATGCAGGAACCTCTATCACAGGACTCCTGACAGATGGCCATCCAGCCTCTGCTTAAAAACCTCCAAAGGAGGAGACTCCACCACCCTTCGTGGCAGCATATTCCACTGCTGGACAGCTCTAACTGTCAGGAAGTTTTTCCTAATGTTCAAATGGAATCTCTTTTCCTGTAGTTTGAAACCATTGCCCCGAGTCCTAGTCTTTGAAGCCATGGAAAACAAACCAGTCCCCTCTTCAATATGACACCCTTTCAGATATTTAAACATGGCTATCATATCCCCTCTCAGCTTTCTTTTTGAAAGGCTAAAGATTCCCATTTCCCTAAGCTGTTCCTCATTAGACATATGTTCCAGACATTTAACCAACCTGGTCACTCTCTTCTGGACCCGTTCAAGGTTGCCAACATCCTTGTTAAATTGAGCTGCACAGAACTGGACACAGTACTCCAGGTGGGGCCTGACCAGAGCAGAATAGAATAGTATTATCACTTCCCTTTCTCTAGACACGATGCTTCTGTGGATGCTTTTATTGCCTGCTATACACTGCTAAGCTGCTCAAAAAACCAATTCCTCTTTATCATGCTCAGCTTTGCACCAAGTTTTTTATGCTTCCACAACGCAGAATCCTGATAAGACAGAGGGACTGGTTACTTCTCTCTTTAATTATGATTGTTGTGCATTGCTGTTTTCCCTGCAAAGTGAGATGGAAATTACCAGGAAGAATATAGGTGGAAAAAATGCAACTGTGATGTCCAGCATGAGGTACAGTACTTGTTATCTACATAATGCAAGTGACTCAGACTGAGAGACAGAAAGCCCATTTGGATCTCCCCCAATTATGCTATCAGTCTGGCTTGCTGTTTGAAGTGGACATCGGGGGCTACAGTAGAACATATTAGAGGAATTCACATTGTGTCATTTGAGACTATTTCTTTGCCTATCTCAGTGTTGTCCACCCTCTCCAGGAGAGTCCCTCTAGTCTAGAATCTTGATCAGAGCCTTTTCTCTTTGGCTGATTCTACCAGAGATCCTGTGGATTCAGTCTCTGTACCCATCTGCATGCAAAGCCAGTGCCGTACTGCAGAGCTGTGGTCCCTCCCTGAAGCTCTGCTGTGTTTGCGAACAAAAAAAAATTATGCCATTCCAGCCCGGCCTAGTTCTGTCCTGCTTTTCTGGAATAAAGGCTTGCCAGAGTCCTTTTTGAGGTTCTCAACTTCCTTTGGCTTTAAGATGAAGCAAGAAGAGGCAGCCGGCAAAAGCGTTTTCCTTCCTTGAGACGGTGCTCCTTTCACTAATTTATCCTGTCCTGGATTTCTGTGACCTTGTTTTTGAAATCTTCCTGCAACCTCATCCCCTTTTCTTAGGTCGGTGTTTTCCTTACATCCCTGCCTGTGCCTCGCTTGTCTTCCAAAGTAGCCAGCCTCATCTGACCCAAGGCCTCCTGCTCCTGGCAGTCAAACGCCTTATTTTATACTCAGCCCTGCTTTGCAGCTTCATTTGATCTCTGTGAAACTATCCTCCCACCAATCCTCACTTCATCTTTGTCTCACCCACTGGGCCAAGGAGGAGGGAGCACATCATTTTTAACCAGTGTTGTGACTTGCACAGGTTGCACAGAATTTAACTGCTTTTGCGTTTTAGCATGGCGTGTGTGTATGTGCATATGACACAGAAGATGCTAGTTGAAATGTGCCACTGTCTCCCCCCCCAGGCATTTCCCCCACTCATTTGCCCATTTATTTCTTCCAAAATGTTCTCAAGGTCAGTCCCCAATTAGTTTGAGTGTCATCTCTCCCTGCGTTCTTCAGATCTCTCCTTCAAAGCCCCACCCTTTTCCCAATCTGGACATTTTTGACGTTTTAAAATTCTGATGTGTCAGAGCAACCGTGCTGAAGAAAGTGCAGACTAGGGGAAACCTTAGGATTTTGAGGCCTACAACTCCTGGAGTTTTCCTGCCAGCGCTAAAGGTTTCTGGGCCCTTGTAGTCTTAAAAGAAAGTGACATCCCACGCTTTGAGAAGAATGTGTAGCTGCATTAGTCTGTATTTATGCCCCTAGCAGTGTTCTGATTGCTTTCCTTGTTATCTGTTTTTGATTGCAAACTTCTCAGAAGAAATGACATAACTTTTTGCGTTTAAAACTCTGTAATATACTCTGTACACTGATGGCACAGCATTGACGGTTATGCTTTCCTTCCTCATGCTTTTTCATTTTTTTCTATCCCTCTTAGTATGCTTGCTAGCTACACATTTCCCCTTTTCTGAGTGGGTATATGTGCATTGATTCATTAGATTTATATGCTGCCCATCTGGTGATAAGGCCAGATGTATGCATGTGTATGTATATAGAGTACATGCTTAAGTGTGCATGTGTCTCCATGCCTGTTTTCTCTTTCCTCATTAAGTGGGGCTGGTTACTTTAATCTTCAGATGTATCCAGTACTTTTCATTAAAAGCATAATGTGGGTCATTAGAAAAGGTTATAACTTAAGGATGCAAAATCTACTTAATTGAGAAACAGAAATAAATGTACAGTGGTTCCTTGTATAAAGGAATTAATTCGTTCCAAATGAAATTATGTTAAGCAAATTTTCCTTTATACAAATTTCCCATAGGAATGCATTGAAAACAGAGTGATCCCATTTTTATGTTGTATAGATTCGCCCCATAGGCGATTCTGTTAAGCAAATTGCCCCTATCTCCGGAATCTTTTATGTTATACCAACTGTCAACTGTATCTGCTTTTGGAGTAATTTTGGTGTATGTGTGTGTGCATTTGTTCTCCTCTGCCTTGCAGGAGCGTGGATCAGCTTTATGTTGGGGAACATTTCCCTCCCACTGCCTCTCTCCCCTTTTTGCTGCTTAGTTTGTTTCTTGGGACCTGTGCAATGCTTGTCAAGGAAACAGGGATCACCGTCTTCGGTGTCTGCTTGGTGTATGATGGCTTCCTGCTGTCGCAGAATAGACCAAAATTGTAAGTGAAGAGCAACTTGAATCTCCCCATGTTTCTCCTGCAGTTCTCCTGGATGTCAGCCAATGAAATGTGCATGCCTGGAAACTTGCCTAGTACCCTACCTGCCTGCATATACTTCTGTTCATCATTTGTCCCTTGAAAGTTGTTGTAACAGCAGAAGGGAGATGAACAAAACAACTCAGGGCCTTTTTACATGACCCCTAAGATCCACTGGTCCCTTAAATTCGGACTAGAGATCTTGAGGGTTTGTCGCTCTCCCTGCGTTCCCACCCCCTCCGCACTTCCTTGTTCTGTCTGCGTGAGGGGAGGGAGAAAAAAAGGGAGAAAAGAATGCACTCTTACCTCCGGAGTGCCAGTGGAAGTTGCTCCGACCCCCCTTACTTCCTGGTTCCTCTTAAAGGGGCGGGAGGAAAAACAACAACAACAACAAGAAGCGAGGAGAGCCCGGCACTCTCTGCATCAATTTTTTTCACTCTCCCAGAGCAGGTACTTGAAAGGTGCGCTGGGACGCGCTTAGGTAGGCGGGGTCACACTTAATTTTCTGTTAGCTCCGGAGCTGGTGGGGAAACATTTTTAAGCTCCGGAGCTGGGAGCCATTTGCAGCGGAGCTTAGGGGTCGTGTATAAACGCCCTCATTTTCTAAATTAATGTAGGAAGGTCCTTATACTGATTCATGTCATTTATTGGCCATATTGGCAGCCCTGGCCTCCCCTTGGCTTTCCAATTGATTTTTTCCCTATTCTTATGTGTAGATCAGTGAGCTGCCTAGATGCCCTAAGCACATCCGATCTCGCCTAATTTCAGAAGCTAAGCAGGGGCGGCCCTGGTTAGTACTTAGATGGGAGACCACCAGGGAATACAAGGTGCTGTAGGTGCCTGGAGTAGGAACTGGCAAACCACTCCAGTATTCCTGCCAAGAAAACTCCATGGACCTGGGATCACGAAGAGTCAGTTACGACTGTAATGACGCAACACACACACACATGTGTAGATCATTGGTACTTCCTTATGGCCTGTCATCCCTGTGTTCCTCAGGCCTATTTAGTTTATAGGAGCCTCGTGGCGTAGTGGATAAAGGCTTTACTGCAGCTAAAACTATGCTCACAGCCTGGGGTTCAATCCCAGGTAGCAGATTTATGGTTGACTCAGCCTTTCATCCTTCCAAGGTCAGTAAAATGAGTACCTAGCTTGCTGCGTGGGGGCAATGTGTAGCCTGTATACTGTCATTAAAAACTGTAAACTGCTCAGAGACTACTTGAAGTGGTAGGAGGCGGTATATAAGCATAACACTTTATTTAGTTTAGCTTTGAAATCAGACAAGATTGCTCCATGCTTCTAATGAAATGGGCTAGAATCCACAAAAGGATTAAATTAAAGCCACTAGTCTTTAAGATGGTGGTATAAAGCTCCTTGTTTTTATTTAACTTCTAATATTCCTTAGTTGCTAAGAGTTTATTATCGTGAACAGGTATGTACTGTGCAAAAATGTGGCCTCAGTTTTGTCCCCAAAGCTGGATATTGGCTTTGTCATTTGTTATGTGTCAAAAATGAGGTGGACAAGCAGGAGTTCTAAATGATTTGTGCTAATAAGGCAAGCAAGGATCTCTGAGTTCCAATTGTCTGATCATAGCAATAAAATGACACCCCTCCGGAACTGAGAACTGGAGGAATCCTGAGCAACCATGGAATGAATTTTTCTGTGAAACAAATAGTAACTTCGGTTCAGTTCTGATATCCAAAACAGATTCCTGAGGTCAGGAAGCAAATAAATGTGACAAATTACTTCTGTTATTATTTTCATCATCGCCAACCATTTTCTGTAAAGCTATGGTTTCTGATGCCTCTTGTTCTGAGGGCATAGTTATTCTTAGTTACTATGATAATAATAAAAGGATTTATGTGAGAGCAACCACCCCGAGTTCTTTGGGGATCTTTAAGCCAGTGCTCACCATGTTTACATATAGGCAGAATAAGCTCATGAAAATCTCAGGTCCTAATTATTAACACTAGCATGCCTCTTGGGCCCATTTATTGAAAAAACTTTCGTTTTAGCTGCTTTTTAAGATAGATTCCCATCCTTGACATATGTTAAGCATCATGTTTTATTGCTCCAGTAACTGCTACATCTGGACAGAAGTCAGGCTGTGTGGCCCATATGAGGCCCATCTTTATTTCCATGCAAAATTATTATTGAGCACAAGTGCTGGCAGTTTATGGGGGCTGGTTTATTATGCATACTCAACTGCTGGTTTGTAGTTGGGTGGGGTGTTAGTGAGACAGATTTCTCAAGATAAATAAAACCACTTAATCCTTATTCAGGTTTTCTTCAGCTGTGAACACGGGAAACAGGCCAGCCCTACCATACTTTGTTTTAGTTTTTGAATGCAGAAAAGTAAATGTGAGGAGAAAAGGAATTCCTCTGCGTGGTTTACCTCAAAAATAATCTGAAACCTGGGTTTTTCCACTTTTCTGATCTTGCACAGACCTCTCACGGAGAGGGACGTCTCTTCTTTTTGCATTTTGGTCTCCACGCGGGATAGTGGACACGTGGAGTGAGGTGAGGTTGGCCTGCTTCCGTCTTCCATGGGGTATGTTTAATTCTGTCAGTGAGTCTCTGAGTAGGACTCTCGTTACACTGAGAGCAAAACAGTGGGCCGACATTGATTGTTGCAACCGATATTAAACTCTGCAGAGAAGAATGAAGCAATACTATCCAAAGTAAAATGGAAAAGAAAGTCAGAGGCGGCATCACCTAACTAGACTTTGGAATGCTAGTTTGTGGAGTGGTAACTCCCAGAATTCCTCAGCCAGCATGGTCGGTGGCTATGCTAACAGACGTATTCTGGGAGCTGTTGTCCAAAAAAGATAGGATTTCTGTAATGTAGACCAAACCTAGCAATAGCACACTTTGCAGAAGCTCAGCCTAGTATGTGTATTTGTGGTGCCTTCCTTAGATTAATTTTCAGCGACAGTCGGCAGAAGCACAAGGATAGGGAATAGGATCTTAATTAGCATGAGAGGTAGTTTCTGATTTGTAGTTCTTTGGTTTTAATGGCCGCTTTTATTTATTTATTTATTTATTTATTTATTTATTTATTTATTTATTTATTTATTTATTTGCCGCCAGATTTTCCCAGACGGGAACTCAGGCCATTTAACAAGGAATAGAATGCAACAAAATACAGAGAAAAATAATAATTGGTTCCACAATATGACATAAAGCACAAAAACAAACCGAACAACAATCAGTAGAATCAAAATTTAAAAAAGCTAAAAATACAAAACATTACTAAGGCGAGATGGCGAAAACGGGCTGACAACAAACTCATAACACCAACTTATAAAATAAATCAACCTCCTTGATTGCCGAACGTGGCTGTATAAAGCCAAGTTTTTAACAGCTTCTTAAATGCTGGGAGGGACTCCGCAGTCTTAATTTCACTTACTGGTATGCCATTTCTATGTACCCAGTCTTTCAGTGAACTTGAAGTAGCATGTGTAGCTCACCTCACCTCCCTTCTTTGTCCTCACAACTGTTCTGTGAGATAGTTTAGGCTGAGTGGGGAGTGACCCTCTACGTTTCTTGGCCAAGTAGGGAGCTACAGCCGGAATCCCTCAGGCCCTAGTTCACAACGATTGCTCCGGGAAAATGTACCCCAACTCTTTTGCACTGTCTCTCAGACTGATGGTGCTATGTTAAGGGTTGGTGGTGGTTAGCCTTCTTTCAGATCAGATAAAAGGGAAACAGAAATACTCCCATCTACTAATGCAAGGTTTCGATTTCTCCCCTACTTAGGAAAAACGGAGGTGTGCCTCAGAAGCTTGCGCGGCAGCCAAATGCTTCCCTCCCTCCTTCGTTGGAGTTTCCTTCGGCCAGCCGGGAGAATGGCAAGCACCGGGTGGCGCACAAGGGGACCTGGAACTCCTGCCACCCTGCATCGCCTGAAGAACAGCAGCAGAGCAACCTTTCGGTCCTGAGCAGAGCGCTGTGGGCCGTGCTCAGGTACCACGTTCAGGCTGTTGCTGGGAACTTGAAAGGCCCACACATGCTCTTTGTTATCTTGGGAATGGAGGAGTGTGAGCCGTGGTGTCATGCCAGGTGGTTTTTCAACCCTTGCTGTATGTGGGCAGCAAGGAGCGGCAAGAACCCTCAGTGGGGGAGTTATAATTGTTTAAAATGTTAGTCTTCCAGGATTTGATCCTAACTTGTCAACACCACAACTGGCAGCAGCCTAGGCTTGTGTGTTTGGACTTGGAGTTTTCTCAGATTATCCTTCACTTACTTACGGGGAGAATTATCCTCAGAATCCCACATGCCATGCAGACTGGCTGGGGGATTCTGGAGGTGTATTTTGGAACAGTAATTTTGTAGCTCCCTCTCCACTCAACTCCACAAACAGCTGTTTGTGAGTTTGTGTAGATTGTGCTTCCGCAGGGGATGCAACTGTCCTGTGTCCTTTCCTCCCTGTTGCACTTCTGCTCCGCTCAACTCCATGGCTCAGCTAGCCAATCATGGAAAATATAGCAACAGCATTGGCATTTGCACAGACTGTGTGGACAGCCTTTGTGGATTACTGCCCATGTTATCTGGCCTGTTGATGTTAATAGCAGCCTTCTGCAAGCTGATTCCCTCTGGACCTGCTGAACTGCAAGGGATGATAGGAATGATAGTCTGGAGGGCAGTTGGTTGGGAAAGGTTGGTTTATGCCAAGGGTTGGGAACCTTTGTCCCTCCAAATATTTTGGACAACAACTCCCAGAATTCTGGACCTATATTGCCAGCGATTAAGGACTATGAGTGTTGTTCAAAACATCTGGAGGGACAAAGGTTTCTCCACCCCTGGTTTATGCAGGCCAGGGAGAGCAGTCTCAGGGACTACCATGTTAGTTTGCAGCAGATGTTGTAGCATTGGCGATGCAAGGAGATTATCTGGGACTTTTTTGCACCCCAAGCATTGTGTGGCAAAGTTAAAGTACTTTCTTGAAGGATTACTTAGCATCCTGTTTTCCTTTTTCCAATATGAGTTCTGACCTAGTTTTATTCCACAAAAATGTGTCAGTTTGTTTTGAGATTGGTGTTATAAAATAATTGGTTCCCTGATGGAAGCCAAACTTGCAGCCCATTTGATTCTTCTGCTAGTATTCAGCTTTTTATCCAGGGTTTTGCATCAGTTCCCGACAATCTGAGTAGATATTATGTAAAGGGATGTAAACAAACAGCTACACAATACTTCCATTTATTGATGCTTTCACGTGTATGTATTCATAACTCTGTTCTATTTTTTCTATTATTAAAAAAGGCAACACCTGTTTGACAGTGTCCTTAAACAGAAATGATGCATTTTTCTGTTGAAATAGATACTTTTATAAACATTTTAATACTGTTCTTTGAGCCAAGAAACACACAAAAGTTGGTGGACAACCCAGTTCAGACTTGCACATCAATTTAGGAGGTATAGATCAGACCAGTTTGTACAAGAATGTGAAAAGATTGAATTTATCAAGCATCCTTCCTTGGACATCTCTTTTTTAGATGTGTTCTTTCTTTGCAGTGTAGGGGTTGGTAGCAAGATGGCCCAGTATCGTATTGTTAACACAATCTGATTTTCATCTGGTATGACCCTATAGGTGTTGACCATTGCTTATATTTGTCTTGTAGATATAGGAAAGAGAGAGATTTGCCTTGTCAGCTGATAGCAACATTTAAATTGTTTGTTTACATTTATTTATGTTACATCTTACTTTCCAATGCAGTAACTGGTAATGGAGTTGTCAGTAAGCTTTAAAAGCTGTTATACTTTTTTCATTCTTACTAGGCCAGAATTCTGTTACTTGGACATATTGTACTTTCTCCACAATAGTATGATTTTTTTGGTTAGCGTTTCCTCTGAACTGATTGGGCCAGCTGTTAGTCCCAAATAGAGTAGATCTGTTGAATCAAGTGTTGAAAAGTAAGTCATTATACAAATCCCAGTGATTTAATGGATGTTTTCTAATTGGGACTTTAGGCCTTGGCTGTGAGCATGATGGGTGTAGAACCTCTGGGTAGATATGAGGAACAACCCTCCTATAATTAATTATTTGTTGCAGGTATACAGCAAAGGCAAAGTACGGCTACCAGTCTGGAATTTCTCTGCAAAGTATTTTAATGTGAATCATGTTCAGGATGTGGAGGCATAACGTATGCCTGCATTCTTTTCCAAACACCTTTTCTCTGTCTTGAGTGTTTCCACATTCTGGAGTATATAGATCGTTGGTCATTGCAAGCTACGTAGTCTTTTTAAAAGCAGAAGTTCCTTTGACAAGAAGAAGCAAACAATTAAACAAAGTACAGATACCACCATTTACAAAGCAGATCAAATGAAAGAAAACAATTCTGTGTATATGACTTGATATCAATCTACTGGTCCAGCATTGCCAAAGAAAATATCCTCTCTACAGTACATTGACTCAGAATTGTTATATACACACCACCCAGCTGGACAACAAAACCAGCACTTTGAAGCATAGTTTACAAAATCTGAGCACTCAGTCTTAAGAAGATATTGTCTTCTACACGTCAAGACGTAAGTTGTCTGACTGGACAGCAGTGTATACAAATAAAATGTTGTTGTCTTTTACATAATGTCTTTTACATTAGCTGTGACTCATAGTCATGGGCAGGGAAGAAATCAGTGAGGGTCCTTCCTCATAATTATGAGCTAATTAGAGTTTGGAAAAGTTACTGCTGGAGGTACAGCTCCAGAATCTGGGAATAGTACTTCAAAAAGTAATTTGTTATAAGCTAAGAATCTAATCAGTGGAATAAAAAATGAAAAATCAGAAGCAGGCAGCAAATATGGGCTCCAGTTCTTCATAATTATGCTCCATTATAAGGTGCATTGTCTATGTGGTCCAGACAGGACCATCTTGTCATATAGTGGATTTAAGCCTGAAGCAGCATCTGCACTAGTCCTTTGAACTTGGAGATATACCTCATGATTGGCTCCAATGGAGGCTACCATTTTAAATTCTCAGAAAGTTTGCAAGTGAAGTTAAGTTGGAGGCATTGTGAGAAATTAATGTGATTGCTGTACAGCATCAAACACGGGTTTGTTTTAAGCCCCCCCTAAAAAAAAAACAGATGCAGTAATCCCCCATTTATCACCTGGGTTAGGGACCCGACCCGTGAAAAAGGGAAATCCACGTTATGTGGATGCTGGGTCAGGTTGGAACTGGGGGGCCTGTTTGAGACCTCCTGCATTTACCCCAGGCCCACTCGGGGCAGCACCAGGCCTGGAGTAAGTGCAGGAGGCCCCAAACAGGCCCACAGAGCTTGCCCCTGGAGCACTATCATTCATACACTATATATACTGGGATTCTGGGACTGCAGTATATGAACCGCAATATAGTAGTGGGGGATAGGGATGGGCATTTTGTTTTGGAACCAGTAGGTTACGAACCAAATCATGTGAGCCCAGGTGGTGCTCGGAACTGGCTGATACACACAGATCCAATTGCTTTACCTTTCTCTCTGCCAGCACGGAACTGAGCTGCAATGAGGAAGCATGAGGCAATGTCATCTTTCCTGCTCTGTGCTGCTGGTCAATCAGAGAGGGAGGTGGGATGATGCCTGTCCCTGCAGAGATCCTGATTGGCCACCATCACAGATCAAGCACATATGACGTTGCAGCACGCCTCCTTGTTGGATTTTAACCCTGCACGAGACAGAGAAAGGTAAAGCAATTGGATCTGCGTGTATCAGCTGGTTCCAAGGACCATCTGGGCTCACGTGGTTCGTTTCGTAACCTACTGGTTCAGAAACGAAATGCCCATCCCTAGTGGGGGGTGCTGGGGTTTTGGGGGCCACACCTACATTTCAAGGGTGCCATTCAGTGACAGTAGGTCTGCGTTGCTGCATCAGGCAAAGCATTCTGTTTTCAGTTGTTTCTGAGAAGGTAGTGAGGAGGATGTTCAAATGATGGTCCCATCCTGTTTTGTCATCAGCCTTTGCTCTTAAAGCAGGCCTGCCCAAAGTCCGGCCTGGGGGGGGGCAAATCCGGCCCGCCACGCCATTCTGAGTGGCCCACGGCTGGCCGGCCCGCCCCTCCCTCCCCCTCCTTCGCCCCATGTTCTTTTAAACAGGCTCCCTGTTCTTCCTTTGGTCCCCACCTTCCTTCCTCCCCCCCTCCCTTGGTCCCCGCCTTCCTTCCTGCGGGTGGGGTTGCAAGGGATCAGTGTCTGGGGCTTATGGGTCAGTGGGTGGGGCTTGCAGTGAGGTGGCAGGGTCGGGGAGCAACCGGCCCCTGACACATTCTCAGCCACCAAATCTGGCCCTCCTTACAAAAAGTTTGGGCACCCCTGTCTTAAAGGTTGAAGGACCTCTGGACTTGATCTTAAGAGAAGTCTTATGCAATATTTAAAGACACATAGCCCTGGAAGATTGCTGAGCAGTTATTTGCTTCTACAAATAGAGAAGGCCCATGTGGTATAGTAGATACGAGGGTTGTACTAAGAATTAGGAAGTCCCTGGCCAGCTGCAGAAACTCACTAGGAGATGGGAATGGCAAGCCACTCTTTGAATTTCTGACATCCTTTGAAACCCTTATTATGGTCAACATAATTCAGAAGCAGTATGGTGGCATGGACTGCCAGATGCAATCCAAGATCACTGAAAGGGTTTAAGGGCATGAGAGTGAATATAATTCTGTCTCTCTCCCTTCCATTTGTTGATGAACATCCATCTCGTTTATGAATACCTTGGAATCCTTTTCTCCAGTCTCTTGGATCCCTGCTCTTCTAAGAGTGTTAGGACCCTAACCGTAGGATATATCAGATCTGAAAGAGACCATGGAGAAAACAGTTGGCAGGGATGGAAGGCAAAGTTACAGAGGGAAAATTTGTCATGTTCACTGGGAATAATGGAACTTGTAGTAGAGCAGCTCGATTGTTTCAGCTTGAGGACCTGATTAGGTTGTCAGTGCTTCTATCCAGCAATTTTTAGGGTTTTTTCCTTTTCCTTTTCCTTATTACTTAGAAATATTTCACTGTATAAAAATAAATGAAAAAGTTACTCACCACACTTGAAAGAAACTGACAGCTTTATGGAAAATGGTCCCATAGTTAAGATGTTACATGGAAGCATGGTTTTCTAATGAGGATTAAAGGGAAGAACTGGGTATTTTTAACTACCATTTTGTGGCTTTACGCATCCTTCCTTTTATATCGCTCCACTTACCTTTTGTCGTGAAGTTCTGTTCAGCATGGTGAGTGCACTTTAACTCCTCCTCAGTGTTTAATTTCACATGACGCTACTAATATTTTCTTACTTTCCTCCCTCTTGCACGGAGTTAAGGAGCATTAAATCTATATATTTCAAGACATTTTATCTTACTTCTTTTACATGTTAAATGACTCATAACATTTATAAATCCCAAAGGATTGTTTTCTTTTTCATAAAACAAGAAGGAGGTTCACCGTGCTACCTCCTGGAGCATGCTGAATGCATGATAAAAAACGGTGTCATTCCAGTGTTATGGCTTCACAGGACAGCAGTATTTATTTATTTATTTATTTATTTATTTATTTATTTATTTATTTATTTACTTACTTACTTACTTACTTACTTACTGATTTATTTAGAATGTTTTTACCTCGCCTTTCTCCTAGGAAAAGGACCCAAGGCGACTTACACTAATGAAGGACAACATACAGTAGTAGTAGTAGTAGTAGCAGCAGCAGCAGCAGCACAATACAATACAGTAGGACCCCTGTATCCACTGATTCATTATCCACTGATTCAGTTATCCATGGTTGGCAGAGGAAAAAAATTAAATAATTCAGCAGCCACAAAGTAAAGTAAAGCAAAACAAAGTGTTCTGCTTATATACCACCCCATACCACTTTAAGTAGTCTCTGGGCGGTTTACAAATTTAATTACAGTGTGCAGGCTACACATTGCCCCCCCCAAGCAAGCTGGGTACTCATTTTACCGACCTCGGAAGGATGGAAGGCTGAGTGAACCTTGAGCCTGCTACCTGGGATTGAACCCCGGGTCGTGAGCACAGTTTTACCTGCAGTACATGCATTTAACCACTGCGCCACGAGCTGTAAAGCAAACTGTTGTCACAAACAGCAGCTGTAAAGCAAGTCATTATCACAAATAGCATCTGTAAAGCAAGCTACATTCACAAACAGCGGCTATAAAGCAAGCTACTGTCTCAAAACAGCAGTCATAAAGCAAGCTACTGTTAGGAAACAGCAGTTTGGGGGTGGGTGAGCAGGCGTTCTCTCTTATCCATGGTTTTCATTATCCACGGGAAGACCTGGAACCAATCCCCAACAGATACCGGGGTCCTACTGTAGTATTGTAGTAGTACCAATAGTAATCCTAGATGTAAGAACTGGGCTGACCCAATAGTTTTTCATTATCCATGGGAAGGCCTGGAACCAATCACCAGCAGATACCGGGGTCCTACTGTAGTACTGTAGTAAGAACTGGGCTGACCCAATAGGTTCTGTTGCCTTTGGTGAAGGAAAGGAGAGCATCCCACTTCAGCCGTACAACTAACCAAACTGGTAGTTTCCTCTTTGACACAGTAATAGAGCTGAGATCTAACATTGCATCTCAGGGCAGTAGGCTAGCTTAGGCAGTAGAAGACATATAGCCATTCTCGATCTTTTTTGGGGTGGGAGGGGGTCATAGCCATAAACATAGTATGCAAGGAGTATAGGTCAAATCAAGATTGCATAAATTGCATAATGAACCTTATAAGGTGGTATATAAAGAATTGCTTCCAGTCTGTGCCCTCTTCAAATATGCCAAGGCTCTCAGGGGGCTATATGGCCCTCTGGCCCAGAGTGGCCTTGCTGCCAGATGGGTGGCATAAAATGCAACAATAAACAAACAAACAAGATGTTTAGCACACACATCTTCCAAAATCTCCTTGTCCCTTTGTGTGTCTGTGGCTTCCACTTTCCATGATAGGAGTGGAAATTCGAAGTAAGAGATGGCTGCCCAGTGTAAATGATGAAATGGCCTTCTGTTTAGTTTACATTTTATTGTTTTAATTTACTGTGTGTATATCTAGCTTTTCAGTATCTGTTTGGTAAATGTTTTCAGGCTTGGTTTGCTCTAGGACTCACTCGTTCATCTTTCTTGCAATCTAGGGTATCCCAAAGCTGTCCTCCAGCAACATATTTCAGACAAATCCATTTCCCCTCTTAGCTTTATTTACTGCCCATCTTTCACACCCCATAGATGTTGATTAGAAATAAAAGAGTGTGATTGGTCATGGTTTTGGTATCCAGTGGCAAATCCTTACATTTCATGATCTTTTCTAACTCTGGAGGGATCCTTCCACAGGTTACAAAATAGGCTCTTTTGCTGGTATCCTCCAGTCATGCCTTTGCGGTGAGGGCATCCAGGAAGAATCTGCAAATGTTGATCTTAATAACCAGGCAAAGATGCTTGAGAGATGTTCTTTCGGGTAGTCTGTAAGCTGTTGAGGTCTCTGACGTTCCAGCAAGAATGTGTGAGATGGAGCGGGTGGGATTTAGGAGATCCAGGGCCAAGTCTCCATTAAGCAGTGAAACTCTTTGAGTGACCTTTAGTAAGTTGTGCACTTTCAGCCTGAGTTACATCACCAAGTTGTTATTGAAGATAAAAGTAGGGTGGAAGAAAGCTGTGTATTTCACCAAGAACTTAAGAACATAAGAAGAGTCATGCTGGATCAGGCCAAAGGCCCATCTAGTCCAGCTTCCTGTATCTCACAGTGGCCCCACCAGATGCGTTTGGGAGCGCATGAGACTAGATATCTGTCTCCTTCAGAGACAGATATCTAGAGCAATGGAAGGACAGACACGTATCTAACAACAAGGTAATGGCCACGGTTGTATAATTGCTCCCAGAAGGTATATGCAGTTTGCTGTGACCGATTGATGAGATGCTGAGGCTTGTCTTGCTGATGGGCTTGATAACATGCCTGAGATGAAAAAAAATCGTAGGTAAAAACCAATAGGTCTTGGGTCTGGAAAATGACTCAGCACTGGAACAGTATATTTAGCAAAGTTAGCCCCTGTGGGCAGACTTGTTGACTTGCTTTGCATTAACTGATATTTCCAGACTGTCTTGAAAAAAGCCCTCACGTAACAAAGGTTGCAATAATCTAGATGGGATACTGTCAATGCATGGATAGCTGTAGCCAAGCAGTCTGTCCAGATTGACTGACTCGTTTATGGAATTAACAAATTAGGAATAAACATTGTTTATTTCTTAGGCAATAAATGTTAAGCAATAAACATTGTTTACTATCAAAAACGTCGGAGCACTGTGCAGTGATTTTTTTAAAAATAACCAAATATAATATATTCTGCCCCCATTATCAGAACCTTCAGCAGAGGTGGTATAATATGGCATGTTTCTCTTCTAGAGTAAATTTAATTAGCAGTCTCTTTGCTGTAAAACTGCTGGTCTATCATCTGGGGCAGGAAATATTACCGCATTGCATAGATTTTATTTGATTTGGTTGAAATAATCACCTTTATTCCCCTTGTTTCCAGAGGGACAGGAAACCTCTCTTGCCAATGTGCGGTTTCTTTAATAACACTGGGTTCCCCCCACCCCACTCCACCCCCTTAAAAAGGGGGCTGATATATAGCAGGGAGTGACTATTGTATTTTTAACCTGACCAACGTATTGCATAATCGGTTACACTGATCTACGAGGAGTGATTTTCTTAACGAGGTGCTGGTCAGGACATTAATCGTAGGAGGGCTACAAGACAGCTGTCTCTGTTTTAATGCTAGGCAGTGTGTTTGCAGTTCAGCTGCGTTTGATGGATGCTGTGTGTGATTCTGAGGTCAGGAGGATCAGATTGTTTACACTAGAGTTTTTGTCTCAGGGCTAAGACACATGCAAGATGTTGTTCAGTACTTGCTCCTTATGCTTAACCTTCTGGAGGGTGCACCCCAGCTTCAGACCTTTCTGTAATTAAAGTTTTGAGGGTCGCTATTTTTGCTGTCAAATATTGCTGCTCATGATTTCTTGGAGAGCAAGAGACATTCCCCACAAGGATAGAGAGACTCACAATGCCTCTCTTGAGTGTTTCTGAGGCTGTTTCTTCTTCTTCCACTTACTCTTTGCAAGAGTCTAACTTACTTGGTAAGAAAAACTGCTGCCATGGGCCCTCTTCTTTGAGACATACAAAATAATGCAGGGCATGAGTAAAGTGGATAGAGGGACACTCTTCTCCCTCTCACAAAATACCAGAATTGGGGACATACACTCAAACTGAGGGCTCGGAGAGTAAGAAAAGACACAAAACATATTTTTTACCCAGCGTGTTGTTAGTCTGTGGAACTCCCCAACACAGGATGTGGTGATGGCATCTGGCCTGGATGTCCTCAAAAGGGGATTGGACAGATTCCCAGAGGAAAAATCTATCACAGGTTACAAACCATGAGGGAGATGTGTCATCTCCAGTCTTAAAACTGGGGTACTTCAAGGGCCAGACTCAGGGGAGTGGTATCAGGAAACAGATATCTAGTCTTGTGCACTCCCAGATGCATTTGGTGGGGCCACTGTGAGATACGGGAAGCTGGACTAGATGGGCCTTTGGCCTGATCCAGCAGGGCTCTTTCTGTGTTGTTTCTTTTCAGTGGGTGGATGGGGCATTACTGTTACAGGAATAATCCTAATCAGGAGATGCTGTAGTTCTCAACCTTGGGTCTCCAGATGTTCTTGGACTACAACTCCAAGAAATCCTGGCCAGGTCAGCTAGTGCTGAAGACTTCCTTCCTTGACTGGGGAGGTCTCTGGAATGCTTGTGAAGCAGATAGGTCTGAAGAAATGGATGTGATCCATGAAAGTTCACATTAAAATATGTTAATTAAGGTGCCATGTGGTTTTTGTCTTTGTCTTGTTTTGGCTTTTTTCTTTGGCTTTTGTTTGATGTGCTTGCACAGATTAACACAACTGCCTCTTCTAAAAAGGCACTAGGTGTGTTTTCGCCGGCCACCAAGCCATCTCTGCCCCATCAATGAGCAATGTCTAAAATGTCACCCTGCTCATTTCTCAAGCTTGGGGTTCCTTTAGCCAATCCATTTTTTTTATTTAGTCATCTTCTTTTTCTGTTGCTTTGAGCCTCTCCCAGTCCCAGTATTAGTGTCATTTCAAGCCTTCTTTCAAACATTATTTGTGCAATTCCTGAAGGATAATTTCTGCTGGTGAGCTGGAAGCATATCATTTTTGTTTTGTTTTGGGCTTGGAGGCTGCTGTGGTGTTTTGCTGTGATAAGGAAAGGTAAAAAACGTTATAAAGTGTTGTTCCCTGTCATGGTACTTGGCAAAATTTCCAATAAATGAATATACAGTATTTCTTCAGAGTTCCAGATAAAGGTTCTGTATTGAGCTTTAAAGAAGTACTAGCTTTATTTAAATACAGTTAGTTGGATAAAATGAGTGGGTTGGCATCTCTTGATAGTTGTGTGGGTGGTATATGTTAAGACAGATCTGGTAATTATGTGCGACTATCTCATTCCCAATTGTTCAGCAGTAGTAGAGCTTGGAAAAGTTACTTGTGTAGATTACAGCTCCCAGTGTCTTCTAGCCAGCATGGGTACTGGCTGAAATGTCATCATAAATCCATCGAGTTACCAACTTGTCATACAGTTTGTGTAGCTCAGTTTAAAGGTGTTTTCAATTGAGCCTTAATAGGTGCACTCCAAAATGTGTACTACTTATCCATAGTTTTAGAAAAGGGTGCCCAGAAGAGTATTTCCTAAGAAATGCACGTGCCTAATAATTAACAAAGGTATCTTAATAACTGAAATTATTTCCCCATTCTTGAATGTTAACATTAAGAGATGGGCACAAAACGCTAGAACAGCGTTTCATTTCATTTTCCATTCTGTTTTGTTTCATTTCATTTTTTACATTTTTTAAAAAAATGTTTCATTTTTCCTTTTGTTTCATTTTTCATTTTTTTAAAGAAGTGTACTCTTTGTGTGTGTGTGTGTGTGTGTGTGTGTGTGTGTGTGTGTGTGTGTGTGGTGCTTGTGCAACTTCTCCCCCATGGGGGGAAGCGTTCGGGCACGAGGAAACTACAGGCTTTTTACATTGTTTTTCCCCCTGAAGCCCCGTGTGCCAGCTGATCGGCGCTTGGGCGGGGAAAAAAGTTTAAAAGCACGAGGTTTCCCTGCACCCGATTGGGTGTGCTAGGGGCGGGGGGGACCACCAGCTTTCTCCCATAGGAATGCATCGCTTCAATGCATTCGTATGGGGAAATGAAAAACAAAATGAAACAAAATGAAAATTTCCATTTTGTTTCGTTTTTCTTGATGGGTCATTTTGTTTTTCGTTTCGTTACATAATGAAACGAAAAATGAATAACAAAATAAAAAAATCATTTCGTGCCCCTCTCTAGTTAACATGCATGCCCCATCACTGTCCAGGATAAAGAGTGGTAACAATTTTACAGTTCAGTCCTGTACATGCCTCCTCAGATGTAAGGCTTGTTTTGTATGAGTGGGGTTTCTATTCAAAAAAAAATTTTTTTTACATTAACACTTATGCACTAGAATGGAACATTTTAGATACCGAGAATCACGTATTGTATCAGAATCCACACAGCAGAGATCATCTACAAGGCAGGCATTCTGCGACATGGCCACGGAAAGAGTTGTAAAATGGAAATCAATAAGGCAAAAATGTCCCATGGAATTCTTTTTGTTCAACCAATATATACAGTAGGTAGCTGAGACAGTTAGTATCTGGCTGCAGAGGTTGAGAGTTTGATGCCCTTCTGTACCTAGCCAGCCTTCTGTACCATAGCCAGTCTAGGTAGCACTTGGCAAGCTACCCAGTCTCAGGATGTCCTTGGAAAAAATGAATAGTAAACCACTGAGTACCTTCTACCTGGAAAGCCTTGAAATACTAAACACAGGATTATTATTATCATATTAAGAGGGAGAGTGATATAGTCTGGTTGTCAGAAGGCCTTATGGGAACACAGTGAAATGTTTAGTACCGGTATTTTGAGGAAAGAAAATACGTGCAAACTTAATTCAGGCTCTCTAACCCTAATCTTAACCCTACTGCTAACTTTTAGCAGTCTGGCATTCTCAAGGGGTCAGAAAACATCCCAGAATTGACTTGCCACATTTTTTTTCAAATCATGGTCAATGCTGGTTAATTATATTAAAAAGACCATCCATTATGGCCTTTTACTCCTGTCTTTAATCCCATTTCAAAGTCCATTTTAATCCTTTTTCGGGGCAACTCCTGATCCCCTTTATGATATGTACTGGTGTTTAAATGTTTTCCTTTTGTGGCTTGTTAAATATGCATATTACTAACTCACCCAAAATTCTTATGAAATTATAATGGAAGTGATGATTTAGATTTGGCAGCTTCATAAGGAAAGCATAAGCCAGAGAATAATGTAATAGTGAATGTTCAAGGAAGTATATGCTTGTTTATTTTTCCAGTTATTTCTGTATCAGCCTTCAGTCATATACTGTACCTAGGACAGTATTCAGAGATGAGATCTCCATCAAATAAGTCTGTAGGGCACTTACACATAAAATCTTGGCACAAGGTAAAATGAACAGTAGAGCTGTTAATCACTGAAGGCTATGTAAAATTGTCAAGGAAATAGAAGATCTCACCATGAAGAAATACTAACAATGGATGATTCTTCACTTTTACTGAAATCAATGGTATTTAAGAGTGTTTAACTACAGCCTGGATTGTATCCTTTCCCCATGAATGCAGTTTAACAAGTGGCTGATTTAAGATTAAACCATGCTTAACTCTCAGTAGGCTGGATTGAAATCAGTTACTGTTTTAAAATTAAATTAAAATTGTCAAAACACAATTGAACGACAATTGAGGTACTTGCTCTTGTTTTTAAAGGAACATTAAGCATTTGGACTATTAAGACATGCAGTAAGTTTTGTTTATAGTTAGGAGGAAAGGAGAAGAATTGGTAAGAGTTATAAAAATGTAAGTTATAAATATTTAAGACACACACCTGAATTCATTCAACTCAACATAAAGAAAAGAAAACCATGCTGCTTATATGCTATCTTAGAGTATTTAAAGCACTGCTAGCAGTAGGTTACATATTGCTCCCCCCTCCACTAGCTGAGGATTCAATTTACTGACCTTGGAAGGATGGAATGTTGATTGAACCTTGAACCAGCCACCTGGAGTTGAACACTGGGTCGTGAGCACAGCTTTGACTCAATACAGCTCTTTAACTGCTGTGCCCCAAGGCTTCTCCATAACTGCTCCAACTGTATACAAACTATACAAATACTATAGAAACTATACAATACTATACAAATACCTTACCAACAACAATCATGTAGCTCAACCAAACCGAGTGAAGGAGCTGTGGGGTGAAAAAGATAATGAAACAATGCAGATAGGAGAAACGACAATCATGGAATTTCCTCCATAGATTTTAGCTGGCAGATGGCTGGGTGAGCACTTAGAAGCACAAAAGCCTGATCTGTTTGAAATATGGTGCTGGAAGAGAGCACTGTGGATATTCTGGACTGCCAGAAAGATGAACAAGAGGTTCCTAGAGCAAACTGAACCTGAACAATCGTTAAGGGCAAAAATGATGAAACTGAGGCTGTAGTATTTTGGGTTTCACTGGGAAAAAACAATAATTCAGCCAAGATTAGGTGGAGAGGGGAAAGAGGAAGACCAAATATGAGATGGGTTGATTCCATCGAGGAAGCTATAGTGTTACGATTATAACAGCTGAGCAGGACTGGTGTGTGTGAGGAATTTCACAAATATCCCCAATTATGTATGGGATCTGTGGATATTTTCTCAGTGGTGGGAGGGTAATACAGATGATTGATTTTGAGGTAATGCTTTCCTTGCCTGCCTCTCACCATGCAGTCCATTCCAGAATCATTGACTTGGAAGAAAACTGCTGTTATACCGATTAAAAGGCGTCAAGAGTTACAGTATACGTCTCAGCAGACAAAGTTCAAAAGATGTGGCATAAAAACTGGATGGAGATTTTTAGTACACAAGGTTGCTGCTCCCCCCCCCCCCCCGCTTCTCTGAGTGTAATCCTATATTTTCCAGTAGTTGTGCACTTCGGAGAGCTTACATAACCTATCTGCAGGAGATAGTTGGAAAGGCAGGGCTGATTGATGCAGATAGATCAAGGGAGCTGCACGTTTTTTGCCTAGGACTAAAGTTAAAGGGGAGTCAGAGAACCAAGAGATAAATATATGACGTATAAAATAGAGCCTTGTGATGCAGTGCTGTAGCTGTAACTGTGCTCATGGCCTGGGATTCAATTCCAGACAGCAGGCTCAAGGGTCACTCAGCCGTCCATCCTCCCAAGTACCTAGCTTGCTGGGGAGGCAATGTGTCTTCTGCATAATTACTTGTAAACTGCCTAGAGGGTGCTTTAAGCGCTATGGGGTGGTATACAAGCAGCACATTTATTTATTTATTTATTTATTTAGCCCTCTAGCCCAAAGGCTATTCTGGGTGGTTAAATAGATTTAAGAAGGAAGAATGAAATCACTGCCTCCCATAGCTGAGGATAGGATAGATCTCTGGTTAAATTGCAAGGATAATAATAGAAATGAAATGAATATGTAATAGGACTAGAGGTTTCAGAGAAACCATCTCTCTCTTGAGATTTTTTACAGCCTATGTTCTAGACAAATATTGGACATTTGTGTCTGATGCTTTTTAGGAAGAATGCATCCTGCCCCATATAAGAAACAGACCTCTTGAGTCTCTTGTAATTCTGTTGTTGTTTTTGCTGCTGCTGCTTGCCTGCTTCCCCTATAGATATAACCATGCAAACGATGAGCCAGATGTTGGAAAGTGAAGGCTAATGGTCCCTGGAGATTAAGCCGGATTATTGGGGGTTTCTGCAGGATGAGCTAAATGATCAATCTAACAGAAACCAAAAGGATGCTGCTAATCTTATCTGGGGTCATTCTGAGACAGATGGTTGCAGTCACACAATGTAGAATACTGTTTTGATTTGGAAGCCAGCAAAGCTTCTCAGTTAATGCTATGAAAAATTTCCTAATATAGTTCATGATTTAGGAGAAATTGGGAAAAAGTTAGTGTTATGATTGACATGTTAGTTTTTGTTTTAAAACCTGTCTCTACCAGTCATTAGACATCTATAATGGATTACTAATTAGCATGCCTTTTATTTTTTGAAAGAGGTACAATAAACAGAAGCTGCAGTGCTGTGCCCAATAACATGACAGAATTGTAGCATTTTACTCATTTGGGGCTAAGAACATCTTGGAACACAGGAGTGACTAACAAAGTTGTGTTAACTGAGATCTTTAAATGGTTTGTAAGTCTGTTGTGTTTTAATAGGAAAGTGGTTTACTCGTATATACTCGAGTATAAGTCGACCCGAGTATAAGCCGAGGACCCTAATATAGCCCCAAAAACCTCGAAAAACTTATTGACTCGAGTATAAGTCTAGGGTGGGAAATGCTAGTGCTGTAGAAGAGATAAAAGAGACCCTCCTGATTCCACCTTCCTTTCAAATATAAAGGCTCGACTGGCACGACACTTCAATGCCATCTCTGCTTAGTACCAAATGAAACAGAAAACAGGGGGGGATGAATGAATGCTTACTTGCCAGAAGTGGAGGGCATGTACTCTTTTTATGGCTAAGCTGGTGATGTTGACAATTCAGTTCCTTTGCAATCTAGCTTTATATATGATAATAATAAGTGTGACAAGGTTGTCATGGTCTTCACTGCTGCTGCCGCTGCCGCCTGTCTTTGGAGGGGGGAACAACTCAGGGCTGAGAGGGGGTGCAGGAGCCAGTTTGGGGTAGTGGTGGAGGAGAGTCTCTCTCTCTCTCTCTCTCTCCCTCCCTCTCTCTCTCCCTCCCTTAATGTCGCTGAGTTGCTAGTCCTAGAGGGAAGGTGGGAGGGAAAACCAGAAAAGAGGGAGCATCCCCTCCGTTTTTCAAAAGAGTCCCTTCCTCTCCCTCCTTTTTCATCGTCCGGAGGAAACGTGGACTCGCTGCTGCTTCATTCCAAGATTTTTTTGGGGGGGGGGTTGCCCCATCGACACACCCCTGTAGATTCTGAAAGGGGAGGTGGAAGGTAAGCTGCCCAATCCCCCGGTCTTTAAGGGGGCATGGAGGAGGTTGAGGAGGGTCGGGAAGGTGGTATCCCCCCAAGAGCCGGTGCTCCCCACGGACAACAGCTGCTCTCTAGGGCTGAAGAGTGTGTAGGAGGGCTGGCACCACCGCCTCTCAGGCACTTCTGTTTTGTTGTTGCTGTAGCCGCTAGGCACCTCAGTGGCAGGCAAAGCAGGGTGAGGCTGCACGCCACCAGAGCCACCTGCCCCCATACCCCATCCTCACTTTTTCTATTTTGCAGCCGCCGCCAGGCACCTCGGGGGCGGGTGAAGCAGGGCGAAGCCAAGCACCACTGGCTCCACCTCCCCCCACAGCCCAACTTTATATTGACCCGAGTATAAGTCGAGGGCCTTTTTTCCAGCCAAAAATAGGGGCTGAAAAACTTGACTTATATCAACTTATATACTCATACTCATATGAGTATATACTCATATAAGGTAATTGTGTTTCAAAGTGTATAGTAATGGTTTCTCTCCTAGGCATTTGCTGTGGTTCCCTCTAATCCAAATCATTGTTCCTTACTTTCAAGGTGCCTGATAAAGCTGATAAAAAGTAACTTGGAAAAAATACTTTTTGGATGATGGCTTCTGTAATCTAGCCTGCAACGTGGCCATTGGCAGGGTTGACTAGGGGATTATTTATTAGGAGCTGCAATGAGCCCCTCTTTACCTCACAAAACTTTGGGAATTCTGGCTTGTCACAGTTATGGGAACATTTTTGATTGAGGGCTTACAGCCCATTCAGTCTTGTAGTTTCCCATAGTTTCTTGGTTTGAAACCATTGCAGTGAAATAGTCTTAAATTTTTGAAGTAGCCAGAATTCCACAACTATTTTTTTAAGTTGGCTTCTTGATGTAAAGTATGTTAAGAATTTATCACATTGAGATTTTTTTAAGCCTTTTCTGTTTGATACCAAAACTCTCACTAGAAGCTAAAATGACTAAACCGAAGCGATCATAATTTGGACATATGATGAGTAGAGACTAGCAAATACAATGTGATAAAAAGGTGAAGGCAGTAGGGAAAAAAGGAAGGCCTAAGATGACATGGATCATCAGTTCAAAGGAAGCCCAGGCCATTTAGTTAGCAAGACTGAGCAAGGCTGTTCATGACATGATGTTCTGGAATTTATTAATTGATAGGATCAGAAATGACACCGCATTGCAACATTGATTTCAGTGGAATTTAGTAGGAAATGACTTGTGAGTGGGTTCTGGTTCAGGAACGGGAGGCCCCTTCCTCACAGACACATCAAGGAGCAGAGATGGAAATCTGGAGCTGTCAACTTTATTCTCAACATCATCATTAACAGAATGAAGAACAACTTTGGTGGGTGCAAAATGTCCATAAGGGTCCTCCAAACCAACAGGGTAGACCCATGGCAAAGTATCTGCATTCAAGGTTCTTGAAGGTATGGGAATTTCCGAAACCTCTCCCAATCCTGGGGACACCTGAGTTTCGATCCATGACCGGAACATTTAGTGTCCCGCAACAAGGGTGACGCGCCTATTCTGCCATCACCTCTTGCAAATTCACCCAACCACGACCTTCGGTGGGGTCCCTCGTCCAAGGAGCCTTTGCATTCCGGAACATGAAAACCTTCAATTCCTCAGCCCCTGTCTCCCACTGCCTTCCTTCTTCCCTGTCTCCTGTTATATCTCCCGCCTTTTTTGGTTCCCCTCCCCTAAGTTCCTCCTCCTCCACTGGCTCTTCTGTCAGCAAAAAACCTTCCACAATCGTACCTTCCTTAACCGTGCATGCTAATTGTGCCTCACCTTGCCCTCGGTCCTCATCTGCTGAGCTCACCCCCATCTTGCTAACCCCTTGCACCAATATACATAAAAAATTCCCCACGGTCCTCTTGCATAGAGGAGGGAATGGACGGTGAACTTCTCTGATGTTGATCTTTGGGGTTGCGTTCCTCACAGACTTAATAACTAGCCTGTTTCTGACATGTTTTTGGTCTAAGACTGTTTGAAGACAATTTGGTATATCTTTTCCTTCTGGGAGATTCATTTATTATCATTTTTATAGTACCAAAGTGTTATCGGCTGAAAGGCTGGAAATGTCAGAATCTACCAAGAAGCCCCAATGGCATTCCTAATAATTCTTCCTAATAATGAAAGGGCATATCAAAGCTGCTAAAATATATTAGTTCCTTTGGGTCTTTTGAGTTGAGGCGTGACTAATACAATATAAATAAATAAATCTGTGCTGAGGAGACTTTTCTAAGCCAGTTGAGCCATGAATAAGATGATTCCCTGGTAGTCTTCAAAAAGCTGCTGTTCTTCCATGGTGCTATTCTCCTGCATATTAAATATAAAAAAAAAATTCCTCGGCTTTTGCCAAGATGAAGGTGAAAAGGATAACATGGCTGGCTTTGATCATAGGCTTAGAACTGTGAATGAGTTATTATTGGGCTTATGGAGTTTGTTATGTATTAAACATAAGGAAGATGTTTAATACATGTTTAATTCATGGAGGATGAGACTTTTGATGGCTACTAGGCATGATGTTCTCTATAGAAATGCCATGAAGAATTGTCTCATTAAATCTGTTACACTCAAGGTGCTAAAAAGAGATGCAGAAGCACTGGAAGAGACTATTGATAAGTAGACAAGCATGATCTGTGGTTTGAAAGGAAATATAAAGCAGACAGTGCCCAGTAAGGCTGGGGAGGATTGAAATAAAACTTGGAAACGTTCCTTTTTTGGACTATAGTTCCAGGATGTCACAATCAACATTCTCAGAAATTCTCGGTGAGGTATTCCCTCTCTATGTAATCAGTACATAGAGTGTAATTAGAGTATGAGTATAATTGCTGGCACCATGGTCACCTTATCCTGTTTTTCTTTCAGTGACTCAAGATAATATATATGGCTGTAGCTTCTCTTCACAATGACTTTGTGAAGTGAGTCAATCTGAAAGAAGATCATCTGCCCAAGGTTACCCAGCCAAGTTTCATAGCTCAATGAGGGCTTGAATATAGACTTCTCAAATCCCACTCTAATATAAGAACATAAGAACATAAGAAGAGCCATGCTGGATCAGGCCAAAGGCCCATCTAGTCCAGCTTCCTGTATCACACAGCGGCTCCACCAAATGCGTCTGGGAGCACACAAGACTAGATATCTGTCTCCTGATACCACTCCCCTGCATCTGTCCCTTGAAGTACCTGGGTTTTAAGCCTGGAGATGACACATCTCCATCATGATTTGTAACCATGGCAATTTCATTTGGCCATGGTTTTATATATTTGTTGCTATCATCCACTTGGAACTGATTTTTAGGGCTTTTGAGAGTTATTTAGGGAGTAGATTTACCCATTCTACAACCTCATTGAGTTTCCATGGCTGAGAAGGATATGGATCCAAGCCTCCTCAGTTCTAGTCCATGTCCACTACACTACACTGGAACCGAGGACTCGCTTCAGTCCAGGTGAAGGTCGATTATGTAGTGGCGTATCTTACTGTTGTTAGTGTAGTGTGAGTGCTTGGTTAAGACAGTGTCGAGGCCCTTGGACTTACCTAGAATGACCATTGGTGGAGGATTACTATATATGAATTGTAGTCTAAAATAATTGGAAGGGCAGAAGTCCCTCATCCTGTCCAGGGCTCTGTCCTAGCAATGTGAGCAAGCTGGTCTTTCTTCCTGGAGCATCTTTTTATAAATTAATTATTTTCTCTCATTTTCCAGTCAGCTGCTACCATCAGTGGGACTTGAAGGAGTCTAGGGTGCATCTATGATATAAATGTGCTCCTCCCCTGTGCTGTCCTTCCCCAGCCTACCTTTTAAACATGTTGATAAGTTATGGCATATTATTGAACACTCCTTTAGCAACTCAGATGTTGGAATAATTCCTCAAATTGGAATGTTTTTGCAGTGCTTTGCCTAGTGACACCCAGTCTGTTGTTCTGTTTGAAAAGTATACCCTTTGTTGTTAAGATGGAATTCAAACTCATTTATTTCCATACAGTAAAAATGGCAGATTCAGAGTAGTGATAGGGCATGTGTGTGATTTTTACCCTATCATCTGTACACACACAAACACATTCTGCTTGTGTGTACACATAAACACACATGCACATACATTTTGATTTTACCCTTTTACCTCTCTGAATCTTTCATTTTATAGAAGTTAAACTCTCAAAATGATTATTAAGACTTTTTGGCTTTTTCTTGTTGCTGATAGGAAATAGCGCTGCAGCCAAAAATATTGTGATTGCAAGATAAATCAAAGGCTCACAGACAGCACACCCTGATAATGAAACACAGCAATTGGTCCCGGTTTTGTTTTCTCATCATGCTGGTGGTGTGCTCTGGAATTTCTTTCATCTGGTGGCTGGGGTTAATGCTGTTTAGAAATAAAGGCTTGGACATTGGAACTCTGGAATTTAAGGGTTTGGCTCAAAGAGTTTGTTCCCTGAGACAGCCATCCTAAGCATAATTGTGCTGAAATGCTTTAAAAACCATGGCAAAATCAGATAATATACACAGGATGTCATTAAAACCTGCTAGAGTTTCTACAGAACTTTGTGCCTGAGCCATTACGCCTGCAAAGGAAGCCCGTGTTTATCTTCTGATGACCAGTTACCAAATAAAACTGGCTGATTTGCAAACTATGGAAGGAAGAAAGCTTTTGTGAGGGGCTTCAAGGAATTCTGGCTCCTGATAACATGCTATCACTTTACACACAGACACATTATTTAGAAAACAGGGGGAAAGATCTGTATACTCTTCTAAAAAATAAAAACACAAGGTTTGGTGATCCTTGTTTAAAAGATCACTAAAATTTCAAAATAAGAGGCTAGCTTTTGAGTCTTATAGGTCTCTTCATTGCATTGAGCATTGCAGAGATAATAACTAGAATCTCAGACAATCTTAAGGTGCTTGGAAGCCTATGAAATGAAAACTGGAGGACCATTTTTGTGGCATATTTATCTTATCTTATTCCAAGAAGCCCTGTGATGCATTGCCTGTTTGGTCTCCTTGTCAACTCGATGAAGTAGGCTAGTATGAGAGGCAGTGATTACTGTAGAGATCTAGTGAATTTCATGGGTAAACCGAGTTTTGACCTGAGGTCCACCCACTCAGACTGTGATGTGTTGACCACTACATCAGAGCAGCTGAAAAAGATGCTCTGTTCCCATTGCCAGTCTCTTGCAATCTATAGCTAGCTGTGAGCAATTGCCATGTGCTTAATCTGTAGGGGTGTGCCACAACGCACGTCCTGCAAATAACTGCTCAAGCAGGGAATTAAATTATGTGTTGGTTCAGGTTTGCAAACTGCTGTTTGCAGTGTGTCTTCATGAGCCTGATGTAATATAGAGATGGCAATTCTCTTCAGAAACAGAGTACAGTATATGAAAGACAAATGCAGACAAGCTCTAAATTAATCATCATTGGGCTCTTTCACGTTGGAAGCTCTGCAGAGGTACAGGTTCTTACTAGAGATGGGCACAAAATGCTGTGTCATTGTTTTGTTATGTAATGAATTTGTTATGTAACAATGGTAGGATGCATTTGTCATGAAATGAAACAAAATGCCATTTTTTTCTCTAGGAAAGAAACTGTTTGTCCTAGAGGAAATGGCAGGGGAACTTCCTCAAGCTCTTCCCTGTAAGCCCCCCAAGTTTGGAAAGATTTGGTGGTCAGGGGGCTGAGTTATTAAGCTCCAAAGTGGGTGTCCCTAAGAAAAAATTATTCTAATTGAATCAGGAAGCCCCAACCCCCCCCGGCGGGCAAGAGAGTAGCAGCTTCGCTTTCGAATCCTGATTTAATTACCGTGTTTCCCCGAAAATAAGACACTGTCTTATATTTATTTTTTCTTAAGAAGACACACTAGGGCTTATTTTCAGGGGATGCCTTACTTTTATTAAGTATAATATGCTTGAATGTCAGCCCTGCACACAACCATAGCTACGCCCATCACTAGGTCTTATTATCAGGGTAGGGTAGGGCTTATATTTAACAAATGCATAGAAATCCTGCTAGGGCTTATTTTTGGGGAGGTCTTATTTTCGGGGAAACAGGGTAGAGATTTTTTTTCCCTGGGGCATCCCCTTTGGAGCTTAATAACTTAGCCCCCCTGAGCTCCAAACCCTGAAGCCCTACTTTCGGGGGGCTTCAGGGAAGAGCTTGAGGAAGCTCCCCTGCCATTTTGGTGCCTCTAGGACCCGGGGAGCATAGCCTTGCATTTCATTTCGTAACAAAACTACTTTAAAATACATTACAAATGAAACAAAATGAAACTATTAAAGAAACAAAATGAAACACTATATTTCCATTTCGTGCCCATCTCTAGTTCTTAATTTTAACCATAGTCAGAAATGATGGTTGGCTCGATCTCTTCTGGGTCTTCCCCTGCATTCTTACCTTCTGTCTTGCAATAGTGAAGCTGTAGAGTATTTTGTTCTTGTTTGGATGTTTTCTTTTTGAGCATTCATTAGAGACTTGTCTCCCTAATCCAGTCCATTATTGCTTTCAGTCAAAGCCAGCACCGACCTATTTCTCTACAGAAGGGCGCTGTTGTTGTTGGACAGCAATAAATCATGCATTGTCCTTCCTTTATACTTTCCAATAAATGACAGAAACAGTAGGTGGTATTTTCTGTGCCAGCAATTGTTATACTTATATTGGTCTGGGAAGTTTATTGTTATGTGGTCATTAAGAACTATGACATTGCTGTCCTTCCTCTGCATTGCAAGGTATTACTGCTTTATTTGGTTGTTTGGGATTCTTAATTCAGTGCAGCAGTCAGTCTTAGGTGGAATTATCTGTTTATTAGAATTGTGAACTTGCTTGAAATGTCGAAGAACAGGTACTGTGAAGACTTGTCCATTGGCTGAAGCCCTACAGATGATTTTCAGGCTCTGTTTATTAGGTTTCCTAAGTTAGAAAGGGCTTCCAAATATATACATACAGTGATGCTTTCGTGCTTCATTCTTTGCTCAGTGGATCCAGAGAACAGAACATTGTGCCCTAGAAAACCTCTTGTAAGGAGATCTCTGATCCCTGTTCTTCTTGTCATTTGTTGCTTCTTTTGACACATCTCTTGGCTGCAAGTTTAGATTCCCTTAATTCCAAGTTCACTTTCTTTTTGCATTGCTCTTCCTGGAGGAGGCCTAAAGCTAAATGGCAGAGCATAGGTTTTGCACATGGAAAGTGCAGGTTCACCTATGGCATCCCCACAAGATGGTGGATAGTGTCAATAACCCTACTTCAAATTTGGTATTGCTGCTATCAGTCAGGATAGATTATACTGGGGTAAACGGGCCAATACTGGAATGGAAGAATTAACAGTACAGTAATACCTTGGTTTACAAGTATGGTACCTTGGTTTAAGAGTGTTTTGCAAGACAAGCAAATATTTCTTCTAAATTTTGCCTTGATCAACGAGCAATGTCTTGAAATACGAGCACTGGAGCTGGTCACATGATCACAAGTGAACCAATTGTGGCTCTCTTTCTCTATCCCTGCTGGATTGTGGGTGATTGTCCGGAATGTTCCATCTCAGGAAGCCTCAAAAGCAGAGGGAGGAGAGAGGAAGGAAGGTCTCCCTTGTAACAGCCAGAAATGTTTTCCAAGGTGAATGCAGGTTAGGGGCCTATTTTGTTTTTCTTTACATTTTTCTTTAATTTGTTTTCAACATCCTTTCTTATTTTTCAAACCATTTCTAGTCATGGAGCAGCTAGTCAGGTATGTATAAGGCAAAAATTGCATTCATTGGCACATTAAAAACACAGAGTAAAATCCAGTTGTTAGTCCCAAACAGAGCAGATTCTGCAGCTGGATACCTAAACCATGGTATGGATGTGGAATTCTACCCAACTTCTTTAGTGAGTTTTGGCATGTTGTGTGTACAGTATGTGGTCTCTAAGGCCCCAGAACAAATCATTTGAGTTTCCATTATTTCTTATGGGGAAATTTACTTTGATATACAGGAATACCTTGGTTTACCAACATGCTTTCGGAACTGATTGTGAGAAGTTCTACTGCAGCCCTCCACAACCTGTTGCTATATAGTGGCTGTTGTACAGGCTAGAGATGGTAGGCATTGGCCTCCAAAGGATGTATGGAAAGCGCCAGGTTGGAGAACTCCATTGTGTAGAATTGAAAACTCTCAGAGGATGCATCGCACCAGACTGAAACAAAGGCATGCTAACGATGCCTCTGTAGTAGTTCCTTCGCAGTGGATCAGAGAGATTTTTTTATCTGAGAGGGGCGTAGTCAGCCTCCGAGGGCAGGCAACAGATGAATAGACACCCTCTTAATTTTCATCTGTAAATCATCTTGGAAAATACTCATTAAATTCCATTTGCATACATTTCGTTCAGTGTTCATACGAATTATTTATACTCTCTTCTTTCTTCACATTTTAATGATTCCAGTTTTCCTGTAAACCAGAGGCAGCAGCATCACAGAGGGAGAAGGAACTTAAGTTCAGAGTCTCTCCCAACCATCTGTAGATGGTTTAACTATTAATAGAAAAATGACCCCAGGCAGTTCTGGAAACCAGATTGCAGACAAACAACTTTCGCTTAATACAGTGTGTGTTTTTATATGCATTTTTGCATAATAAACACACTTTGGCAAGCTATTTCCTTTTTACAATGAATTTTAGTACGTCTTTTTCATAAAAACATGGTTTCATGTGCCCCTTTCCCTAATGCAGCTTAGGTTTTGGCAATGTGCAGGATTATATGTCCCCATATGAGCTTTCCTGGTTTTTAGAGAGGCTCTTTTCCTGTTCCTATTGCCTTTGCAGGTGCATGTGATAGATACATGAGAGAGGGTCTTCACTGTGGCTGCTCTTAAGTTGTCGAAAGTTCTCCTCAGAAACTTAAATTGACACCCCTCCTTTCATTTCTTGGTGACATTTGAAAAGGCAAGGTTTTAATAATTAAAATAAAGTCCCTCCTGAATCTTGGGCTTATGTTCTTTATAAGCGTTTTTTAATATTTTAAGTCTTCATATAATGTTTTAAATTATTATTTTCTGTTTTATTAGGGTTGTTTTTGTCATAATTGATCATGTTTTTATTCTTCCTGACAGTATTTTAAACATTGTGAGCTGCCTTGGGTCTCCTTGATGGGAGAATAACAGTTTAGAAATGAAACAAACAATAAATAAAACATTTTTTGTTTATGTATGTTTTGACCGAAGAATTCCCTGGCAAAATCTTGAAGGATGTGTAGACTTTGAAAGATACCATGAGTTTAGGCTTGCTGGTCAGGACACATTTCTTATCTAATCCTATCTTTTGATCCCTGCATTAGAAATATTCGTTGAATTACCATAGCCCTTCATGGAGATGTAGCTTCCTTGAGAAATTCAACGTACATATGGACCATTAGTTTAGTCTCATAAATAGTAAATTGAACTGCTGGATAGCTCAGTAGTTGAGGTATCTGGCCGCAGAGCCAGAGTTGGGATATTGACTTCCTACTTTGCCTTCTTGAAAGGGGTTGGACTCCAGGTCTGCAATTCTAAGATTATTATTGAGCACCTGCTGGATAGCTCAGTGGTTTAGATAGCTGGGTAGCTGTGGCTCTGGAACCAGAGTTGTGGAGTTTGATTCCTCACCGTGCCTCCATGACAGGAAAAGGAGCTTATGCCTGGACTGTTATGTAACTTTAACTTCTCCTTCGTGGCCTTCGTGAAGACACACATATGGGTTTCCCAGCGCGCACGCGCAGAGGTTGGACTTCCCTAGCAATAGGAAAGTTTGTTAGTCTCCTCCCCCTTCATCCCGTGCATGAGCGAGGGGCTTCCCGCCCAAACGCCTCAGTTCCCTCTTACTGCCTCGATAAGAGGTAGCGTACTGGCTAGTCTCCGTCCGAATTGGTTCTTCTGTGGGGGTTTTTTCTACACTTTTTTTGGATCTTATGCCCTTTCTTCCCCCCTTTAAGAAGTGTGTTTCTTGTGGGGCTAAAATTCCCCACACTGATGGCCACTTCCACTGCCTTTACTGCCTCCTCCGTTCCGAGGCTTGTTCCATCGGTAAAGTCCCCAAGTGGTAGAGTGTCCAGTATCACTTCAGTTTGTACATAAGGGATGCTGTTGCTGAATATTTCCCTGAACACAAACTTAATGCATATGAAAGAAGGAAAGGAAAAAGGGAACATGTTGGAGCAGAGCTTTCTTCTTGCCATTCTCTTTTACTCTGTGTATGGAGGACTTTTTAAATGTTGTTTTCACACAGAAAAAAAAACCCCACTGTCAACTTAAAAGTGGCACAGTCTATTCAGGGTTTGTCCTTCCTAACTCCTACCTCATGTGAAAATAAGCTCTCTGAAATTAGAATACAGCGATAAAAATCAGTCCTCATATAAATGATGAATCCCGAGAGGCTGGGCTGGATTCCGAGAAGATTGAATAAATGGGAAGGGTGTGGATGGGAAATAACTATTTGGCTCGACTTTTTGAATTAAAAAGAAAGGAAGAAAGAAGACAGTGAAAATAAAAGCTCATAGTATAAATTTGATTGTTTTGGCAGTACCGATAAGGCTAGAGGCAGCATCTAGGTGCTGAAGTTTGAAGTGCTTTCTTCATACTTTTTATTACACTGCAAAAAGGGAAAACAGTGCAAGAGGGAATCAAATCTCCCTCTCAAATGAATTATTTGTCATTTCTTTCAAGAAAGTGAATAGAGTTTCTGCCGTCATTTGAACAGGGGTGGAAGTTACTTTCCAAATTGTTTATGAAAATAATGGGAGAGCCTCTTCCTAATAGGAAAAAGGAGAGAACATTGCAGCCAGTTCTATTTAGCATTCCTTCAGTGCTGCCAGGTAATTAAAGCCGGCTTTATGTCATCCAACTTGAGCTGGGAAGCTTGTTAGATTTGAATGTCAGATTAGGGTCTTTTTGTGCACAGAAAGGGGCTGTCTTCCTGATGGCTTTGGCTCCATTTAACCGCACAGAGTGTAGATATTGGCACAATAAATAAAAGAATTTGATGGAAAGAGCTTGGCATTTGCACAGTCCTTGTAGAAATAACTTTTATTTTATACTAGCTCTCTTTGGGAACAAAGAGCCAAGCCACTGTGGTTCCTTCTTGAAGGTAGTTTACTGCCTATGTATAGAAGGCCACTCCGACCACTGCACAGATATAATCACATGTGGCTTGTGTTGACTTTGGGACCCCACCCAGAAATAATCTCTAGCTTTGCTGAGACAAATGATTTCCAATGTTTGCTTTCAACCCTCTGCCTTCCAGGCTATCTAAGTTTCTTAGTACCAGAGGTGGATCCATATTGGTGGTATTCAGAACTGGCCCTGACTTTAGGCAGACTGAGGCAGCTTTCTCAGGCAGCAACTTTTAGGTGATGGGATGGCTTGTTTTTACTTTTTTGCCAAGAAGGGTCAGTTGTGGGAATTTCTTCAGCGGTTGAAATACTTTGGCAGACCCAGGAGATTATGAACCTTTGAAATGGGTGGGATGCGTGTACCATTTGTTGCTATGCCTCTGGCAGGGAAATATACAGCATTTTGACCTGAATTTCCTAGACATCTGCTGGAAAACATTGAGAGTTGTAGAACCAAAACGTAATTATGCATACCTCTACTTCTTCAGTTAGAATGCTTTAACCTGATTTTAGGAAAATTATTGTTTTCTTTTTGGATTTCAGCTTTCAGACTTCACCAAAGGGTAGGGGTGCAAGGAGTGCCAGTCCCCAAAAGAAACTTTTCCACCCTCTGTGTCTAACAATTAACGCCATAAGAACATAAGAATATAAGAAGAGCCATGCTTGAACAGGCCAAAGGCCCATCTCGTCCAGCTTCCTGTATCTCACAGTGGCCCTACCAGATATGTCTGGGAGCGCTCAAAACTTGATTTCTGTCTCCTGATATCACTCCCCTGCATTTGGCCCTTGAAGTACCCCGGTTTTAAGCCTGGAGATTACACATCTCCATCATGGTTAGTACTTGGATGGGAGACCTCCGGGGAATACCAGGCGCTGTAGGTGCCTGGAGTAGGAACTGGCAAGCCACTCCAGTATTCCTGCCAAGAAAACTCCATGGACATGGGGTCACGAAGAGTCGGTCACGACTGTAACGACACAACACACACACACATCATGGTTTGTAACCCGTGATGGACTTTTCCTCCAGGAATCTGTCCAATCCCCTTTTGAAGGCATCCAGGTCAGATGCCATCACTACATCCTGTGGCAGGGAGTTCCACAGACTAACAACGTGCTGGGTGAAAAAAATATTTTCTTTTGTCTGTTCTTACTCTCCCAGCCCTCAATTTGAGTGTATGTCCCGTGGTTCTGGTATTTAGTGAGAGGGAGAAGAGCATCCCTCTATCCACTTTACTCATGCCCTGCATTATTTTGTACGTTTCAATCATATCCCCCCTCAGGCGCCTTTGTTCCAGACTAAAGAGCCCCAAATGTTTTTGCCTTTCATAAGGGAGGTGCCCCAGCCCAGTAATCATTTTAGTCACTCTCTTCTGCACCTTTTCCACTTCCACGATGTCCTGATTATATTTCAGTGTTATATTCCACGAGGGAAGTTATGCAAGGTAAATGGGTTATTTGTTAGTAGAAATATATCATGCTTTTCGAGTAAATTCCTGTTCCTCTCCAAAATATTGACTGGGCTGACTGAGACGGTGAGGAGTGGATCTCCCCTGAAGCTCTCCATTGGCCAAATGAAACTAGGACACAAAGTTGTATCTTCTTCTATTATTGAGAGTCTAGCTAGCTCTGTGGTACATCTTCTCCAGTCAAAGCGTAGGGTTAAGAGCCATTTTTGAGTTGTTCAGCTCAGTTATGAGTTGTCATAAATCCCTCTTGCAGTGTTCCTGACTGGAAAAACTGAAAGTGGTGGGGGACAGAGCAAAGTGGGTTTGGGATTTGTCTCCCTTTACGAGCCAGCCTGTGTATTAATATTGACGTAAGGTGAGGTCTTTCTCTTGGCCCTTCCACTTGCACTCACAAATTTCTTGAGAACATGGAAGAAGGCCTATCTCTCTTGCTGCTCTCAGACTTTATTAGGGTTTTCTCTAGAGTTTCTTTACAAACAGACTTTTCATAATATTAAACCAATTATCGAGCAAAGAATTAGAGATATTGATCTTCAGTATTCCTTATCAAGGGCTCAAGGTCCTTGCTCACCTAATTTCTTTGGATTAGATTGGGAGTTTCCTAAGTATGCAGGATACTTGGACAACCTTACTATCCCAAAATATTGTTATGCGTTTTCCAAAGCCAGGTTTTATTGCCTCCCCTCATCTGTTTTAGAAGGTCGCTATTGTAATATCTCCTATGCTAAGTGACTATGTGCTTGTGGTGATAATGTAGTTGAGTCTTTGGATCATGTTTTGTTTGAATGCAGTTTTCATTTAGAAGAATGTAACAGATTTATTGTGCCAGTCTTGAAGAAGTGTCCTGGAAGATAAAAAAACAGAACATTTGTTTAAATTATTGGCAGGCAAAAATCAACTAAATACGGAATCTGTAGCTATTTTTTTTTTTGCTTCTGTGGTCAAGTTTAAAAATAAGCAACGTCTCAATTATGTTATTGATTCCCCTCAGCACTGGGTCTTACGGTTCTCTGCATTTTAACATGTCCTGATTTTAGCTTGTATTTTAATATTTTGTATTACAAATTGGTTTTATTTATTTGTTTTTACTAATTTTCCTTCTGTGCTTTTAAATTGGGTCTATGACCGCATAATAAAGAATGAGTGAATGCTCTCAGACTTTAGAGCTGCCTCCACAGAAGGCCAGGGAGGTTGCATCATGGCTGTCCTTCCTGTGGGAGACAAAGATCTTCCTCTTCAGACAGGCTTTTCCTTAGTGATTGGCTGCCTGGGAGAGCTTTTTAAATGATGTGCTTTCACTCTTTGAATCTGGTTTTGACGTTTCTTTCATTTGCCATTTTAGTGTGATATTTGTTTATTTTAAATATTTTTACTATATACCTATTGTTGTTAGCTTTAATTTAATATAATCTTTTAATTATGTAAACTGCCTGGAGTCCTTTTTAAGGAGGAAGGTGGGCTAAGAGTATTTAAAATAAAACAATAAATGCTCCACTCGAATCAGTGAGAGAGCTGTTGTGGGCTGGGCCAGAAACCTCTGTGGGCCAGATTCTCCCGCTGTTCCTCAGATACACAGATGGCGAGTGCTGTTTAGTATCATATTTTTTTTTCCAATTTAGAAATGCACCAGAAGGACACCACCAGTTCAGGCATTTTCACCAGTGCTTATCTTGTCAGTAAATATTTAATAACATGGTTACTGGATAATATGGCTATGTAGTTTTGTAACTTATGTCTGTTTGTTGTGGTAATTTGCTATTTTCCAAACTACAGTGATACCCCGACTTAAGAGCAGCTCGGTTTAAGAGCAAAAAACTGTTGGCATTTTAACTGCCACTTTACAAATTTTAGATATGGTCTGCTCGACTTACAATTTTTTTTTATTTGAAGAGTATTTCGACTTAAGAGCATGCATTTGGAACGGATTAAATTCGTAAACCGAGGTACCACTGTACTTTGTAATCTCTGCCAATCTATTCTGAAAGAGAGAGAGAGAGAAATTGTTAATCTCATATTTGTGCCCCAAAACATTGTGAAAATGTCCATCTGATTTTCAGGATCAAGATTTTAGATATTGAAATATTGTTACTTTTTTTTTTAACAGAAGCACATTTTCTCTTAAAAATAATAAAGGTGAGGGAAAGATCTATTCTGTTTGACCTGCTACTTTTGTGCCCCAATTTGCAAATTTCCACTCTCAGTGGGATTCTTAATTCGAGATCGTTTGGCTATCTGAAGGACTCCCTTTTCTGAACTCTGAGCATTGTCAAAGACTCTCCTTTGGCTACTTCTCCTGTCTAAAAGTAAGGAGGGTGGCTAATATGAGAAGGGTGTTCTTTGTGATGTTCCTCCTTTATGGATTTAACTTGGGGAGATGGGTTAAGAACCATTAGGATGGTTCCTTCAACCCTGACCGTTCTTGGCTATAGGCAGTCTTTTTGAGATAATCAAGGAGACAGGCGTTGTGGGCTAAGCGATTACTGGGAACTAGAGGAAGCCTTAGACTAGGATGAAGAATAAACCAGAGATCAGAAGCGGAGAATAGCCAAGGGCACCAAAATGCACAAGTGTGCAGGGAAATCATGTCATTCAAGGAAAAATGAAATCAAACAAGCTCTCTTATAGGCATTCCTATAATGGCCAGCCTGGATGGGTGGAGGCAGTTCACAACAAGAAAATATTCTGAAAAAGCTGTCACCTTTATTTCAGTAGTTACCACATGCATATCTAGCAGCTGCTTGTGGCTAACAGCCAAAGAGCGTTTAAAATGATAGTTTCCAGGCTTTTACATCTTCAGTGGTCATTGTGCCAGTATTGCAGCTATGTTGCTAGGTTTATGGTTGTCCTGCCCATCTGATCACTTAATTGTAAGCTACCCTGTTCTGACAACAAGAGAGAAATAAAACAAAAACAATGTATAAGGTGGCAGAGCTGAAAAATGCTTCCTAATGTCTGTGCTGTTTGTACAGCAAGGAGAGTTCCAATAACAAAGCTCTTTTATTTTTGTGGACTGCAGTTACTGAAATCATACTGCCAACATGGTAAATGGCCATCACTTGGTCTTTCTGTGCAGTAGTAGTGGTGGTGTGTGGGAATAACCCCCACGTGGGAAGCCCCAATCTGTGAGGCTTGAAAAGCTTGCTCGCCAACTGTAGGAATCAAATCCTGTGAAGCCTTAACGTTTTAAGGCTTGGAAAACTTGGGAAGCCTATTTCAGAAATAAGCTTGAGTATTGATGGGAACCCAGCAGGGAAGCTTAACCAGCAAACCCCCCCTAATGGGTTGGAAAATAAAGAGTCCACACGTGTTTCTCTTGGTTCAAAATGGATGCTTCTCTCCCTTCTTTCTCTCTCTCTCTTTTCTCTCCCTTTGCATCCAGCAAGAGCCTTTTATTGAAATCCACATTACTACAAATCCCATATAGCTTTGCAGCAATCTCTCAACCAATTACAGACTTATACGTCACATAAAAACACAAATACAGTTATTTCTTTGTTCTAAGAGCTGAGCTCACTACGCATGAGCAAAACTTAGCCTGAGAAACTGATGATAAGTGAAACATAGTGTCAGCATATCTAAACCTTGACTTTTCAGTACAATACGCTTGTGTTAAACTGTCCTAACTTGCTAGTGATTTTCTAGCTTTCTGATAATGGCGATGCCACAGAGGCACTCTGAGTGAGAAAGATTCTCCACAGTGGTGGTGGTGCTGCTGCTGGTGGTGGTAGTAGCAGCAGCAGCAGCAGCAGTAGCAGTAGTAGTAGTAGTAGTAGTAAATTTATTATTATTATTATTATTATTATTATTATTATTATTATTATTATTA
>JAHTLZ010003526.1:12416960-12438925 GCA_023846285.1 Phrynocephalus versicolor | reverse complement strand
TATTATTATTATTATTATTATTATTATTATTATTATTATTATTATTAATGAATGAATGAATGAATTAATTAATTAATTAGGAACAGCATATATTCTATAAAGATATCTCCAGTCATCCGAGGCTCTTGGAAAGAGCTCAGTCATTGAAGGCCAACTCCAGCTTAACACCTAGCAGCTGCGTTTGCCAGATGATGACGACGACAATGATGATGATGATGATGATGATGATGATGATGATGATGATGATGATGATGATGATGATGATGATAAAAACTTTCCTCATAAGTGCTCCTAACTGATATCAGACAAATTCCCAGTTCACACATGATACTGGGTTAGAAATTAGTGTTGCATCTGTGAGCAGGAATATGTCCAAACAAAGCCACTCACTGTGGCGGTTGAGAAGAATAAGGTGGAACTGAATTCCAATTTATCAGATGCCTGACCTGACATTTTGTGCAAACCAGGAATTGTGGTTAGTTGTTAATTGTTAGTTCCTAATCAAGGATGGAAAACCTATAACCCTCAAGATATTTTGCACCATAGCTCTCAGAAATTCCCACTATACTGTGTAAGGCTGATGAAGATCTTAAGACAGGAGTTTTAGAAGGCCAAAGATTGCTCCCATCTGCCTTGTTTATTAAGCTTTAATGGTGTGGTGAAAATGACCTGTTATGAAGCAAATGTGATTATCCAAACACTTCCATTGTTTTGTCACGATAATGAGGGGATGGGGATATTGTAAAAAAAGTTTTCTGTGAGGTGTGCAAATATTTAACTGCTCCCCTGCCTGCTCTAATTCTTCCCACAAGACATTTGAGGCCATTTTCCTCATGGGCAGGCTCTGACAGTAGAACTAAGCTCACAGTGACCAGCAGTTTGGGTCTGTGCTAAAAGTGGTGAAAAATCCTTAGATTTTGGAACCCATGTCTGCTAAGATCATGTGTAATTTTGCCCTTAAGCGTGCACTCCAACACTGGCACGTTTTCTCACATTAATGCGGAAACAAGTAGTAGCTCTGAGATGCCAGCAAGGAATAATATCTTAAGTCAGTGACACAGAACACCAATAGGAAATGACTTAGAAGAGAAGTGCAGTGACAGACCAGGAGGGATACTGAGGAGGGAGCATGAAAAACAGCTTTCATTAAAGAGCTTTGTTTGTTGTCTCCTGCCTGATTCCCAAGTGGTTGCAAATACCTCTCAAAACAACACCTGACATTTCTGGATGTTACACAGTGGGAAAGGCAGTTTGTCAGAAAGAGAAGGAATTTCCAGAGAGGAGTTGCGGAGGGCAAGTCTCATCAGCTGGTAGATATAAAGCATCCAGTCATTTATTTTGGTTTTTTTCCTAGATGGCAAAATAAGAGTTCTTAACGCAAAACAGAAGGGAGTGGTGGCTTTTCCTTCTCCAGTGCAACTAGAATTTTCCCTGGTGGAAAATGTGTTGGTAAAGATTTTCCGCTCCATGCCGTTTTGCTGTAATTTAGTAAGGAGAAGTCAGAAGCATAACTGAATTCTGCACAGTGTAAACAATATGTACTCCGTGGAGGGCATTAATTCCCTGAAGCTGGTTTTTTAGTTTTCAGCTGGAAAATTACATCATAGGTACTTAATAGCAAACCAGGAAATCACTTTTAAAATCCCCTGCCTAAATCACCCCTCTGGCTTCCACCCAAATCGTGTCACTGCAATTCAGTGGCAAACCAGGAAATCCTTTTAAAACAACTATTTCCTGCTTGTTGTGAATGTTTCATTTTAGTTTACCAGTGGATTTTAAAGAAAGGGTAGGGTAGGTGGATGCTGGTCATGTTCAATTATGGGAGTGCAGTGGGTTCACAGGCTGACCCAAATTCCCTTCCTGTGATCCAGTGACTCTCTAGTTCAGCCTGGAGACCCTCAGGAGAGAGACATTACATGAGAAAAAGTGCATTTTGCTCCTTGTTCTTCATAATAGTGATGCTCTCTGTTGGAAGGCTTCTTGCACTTTCAGTAAAAAGTGGAGCTCCCTTATACTGGATGTCCCAGGATTCTTTTACCTTGAATAAAGAGCTTAGTTCAGTGATTCAGTCATTATAGTCAAGGGCTGTAGTGCTCATTTGAGTTATGCGGGGATGTCTCAATGTAAACCATGCTATGCACTGCTTTTCCAACTCAGTGCAGGTTCAGGGAAGGCTAACTACCACCCTTATGTGAAATAACCTGCACACCTGGATTATGGTAAACAGAAGCACTATAAACAATGTTCTTACTCCTTAAAATGATGAAATTCTGTGCATTGTCACAAGCTTGGCTACCAAATGATGTTGACAAGGAACTTGTGTCTCTCTACCATGAATTTAAACATTAGAACAGTGGTCTCCAACCTGGGGGTCGGGACCCCTTGGGGGGTGGTTGAAGTACCATTTCACAGGGGTCGTCATGAGCCAGTGAGGAAAAAGGCACAAACAGCTTGGGTCTGGAGGAGGAGGGGGAGGAAGGGGGGGAAATGGTGAGTTACAGCTTGATAGGTTGGAGGGGATGTCAGTCAATGTCACCGGAGGCTGCGATTGGCTAAGGGTGCCTGTAGAGAGAAGTTCTCTATGGCACCTGCAGCAGTGGACTACCAAAGGGGGCTTGTGGCCTCTTCCAGGCAAGGCAAGGGGTCACCACAACATGAGGAAGTGTATTAAAGGGTCGTGGCATTAGGAAGGTTGAGAAACACTGCATTAGAAAGTTAAAAATACAGGACCTAAACACACAGAATATTTTTCAGGACATTTAGGTGGACAAAAGCTTTTCCAGTCTGGTTACAGTTAAAGCATTATCTCTTTTCTGAATCCCGATTGCAAAAGAAGGGTACTAATTAAAATTAATGAACCCATATTTTGCAATTGCTGTACCTGTTTTTTTTAATAGTGAGCAAAGCTGTGGAGGCACAACATGTGGCTTAGAGTCCTGCTTGCTTGGCATTGTTGGATTTACTGTCAAGTAGTCAATAAAATGTGGAGCACGAGTATTTCGTCTACCTCTGCCCTATCTTGTATAAGTAACATTTCTTTACATGTATTAGAATATTGTGTGTTTGTTTCTCATCTGTACTACTTCCCTATTATAAACACCCCGAAGGCCACTAGTAAGAGAAATGGATTTGTGCATACTGTCACAAAATGAATCTTTACTCCATTTACTGTTGGTGGTGCAGCATTATTTTTCTGACCTTGCAAAAAAAGAGCCCTTTGCCTGTCTTGTCTTTTCTGTTAACTGTAACTGTGACAAATCTCTGGCTTTAACGTGCATTTTGTGAGGACTGGTGAGGGAAGAAGCTTACAGCAAGTTGCTGGTGAAGCTTTACTGTCAGATAGCTCTGACAGGACAGGACCATTATTCAGGAATCTTGAGCATTTCCCTGATCCTTGCAAGAGTGGAAACAGTTTTGAAACCAGTACTGCACTACAAACAAGAATTGCAAAGCCATGGGCCGAAGATACAGAACAGTGGTTCCCAAGTTATTTTGAGTTTCGGCACCCTTGTATAATAAACAGGTAATCTGCGGCCATCACGCCACATTTGCCTAAAATGGCCATTGTTGTCATTCCCCAGTGTGTCAGCGCCATGGATGCTGATGCTGTTCCTTTTACCGCTGCTGCCTACTCCGCTGCCATCACTTCAGAAATGGGAAGGAAAGAGGCTGATGAAGGTTAAAAGTGCAGAGAAGAGAAGGCAAAGGACTTCAAGGATGGGCTAGGAGTCCAGAAGGACATTGCAGTACCCAGGGTGGGAGCAAAACCTTTGTCCGGGCAGGCTGTCCATTTCTGTATTTCCTTCCTGGGGATTTGTTTTCAAGGTGGTATTGGTCTTTAAGATGTCATAAGACTGTTTATTGGTTTTCCTGCATCACACTTAAAAAGGACATTACATCCCCTGGTGGTTAACTATGTGATTCTATGAAGTATAACCTCCCTGTGGAGGCATTGGACCAGCTTCTCTTGAGTACATCAATGTCCAATTGCCTTGTGCTCCTCTATTGGTCTCCAGTCTTCTCATGTTGGATGTTTGTGTGTTCCACTTGCAGTTGCTTGAGTGTGAGTAGAAGCACTATTAACATCAGAACGATGGTTCCTTAATTGCTGTGGAAGTCAGCTTTTTATCAGGCTTAAATTACTGGCCTTGTAACCTCCTTAACCTCAGCAAGTATATTTATACTATCCCAGGAAAACTCCTTCTAGAGCCTCATTATGCAGACCTAATGTGGAATAGATAATGTGACTTCTTACTCTTAATCATCACTATCTCTCTTAGTGGTGGAATATTGAGCAGAAGTCTGTCAAAATGATAGACGTCCATAGACAGTGGACATACTGAAATGTGTAGATTGGTCTTGCTAGGTAAGAACAGTGCACTGTAGGACTGCCCTTCCGAATGAGCAAATAGGCCTCTAAATGCAACAGGGCTAGTATGCCATTTAATGAAATGATTGTAGTAATATGTGTTACTGCCTAAAAGTTAAGGTTCACTGGGGAAGACAGTAATGCTAGGAAGCATAGAAGGCAATAAGAAAAGAGGAAGATGAAATGTGAGAGGGAATGACACCATAAAAGAAGACACAGCCTTGAATTTGCAGCACCTGAGCCTCCCTGTTAGTGAAAGAATCCCTTTAAGGTCAGTAAATTACATGATTTTCTTAAGAAAGAAAGAATCTGATGGGACATAACAACAGTAATCTAAAGAGAGGACTGGAAATCTTGGTCTTGTAGTTGGTTTGGACTGCAGTTTACACAATCATTTGCCATGTTGGCTTTGGCCATGCTCTTTAGAGCAGGCATGTCCTAACTTTGGTCCTCCTGATGTTTTGGGCCACAACTCCCAGAATTCTAAGCTTAGATTGCCAATGACAAAGGACTGTGGGAGTTGTGGTCCAAAACATCGGGAGGGCCAAAATTTGGACATGCCGGCTCTAGAGCTTCTTGATGTCAAAAACATTTGGAGAGGCAGTTTCTTCACCCTTGATTTCAGCAGAGCATCTCCTATTGCAACACAATTCACTTTAGAGTCTCCGGTTATCTGGCAGCAACACTGGTTGCCAGTGATATTTTCTTTTTTGGGGAGGAGGGGTTGCTTGTATGAATTTAGCTTCTTTCTTTTTTTAATCTTGACAAAGACAAGCTGTTTATCTCTCCAAGGAGTTTGTTTGTGTTTGCAAAAGTCATTTGGGACCAACACATTTTAAAACCCCTGTAAACCAGCATGGTTTTGAGTTTTATGGGGCCACCTACCCTGCTTTCTTCAGTAATTGTTATTTTTCTAAAGGCCTCGATACAGCAATGTCATGCTGGAATGAGCTTTCTTGCCAGGATATCACCACTGCTGAATTGCTCTCTTGGCTTCCGTTCAGACTCGGGGGATAAAATCAATGATTTTTAAAAAAATGTTCAATGTCTGTAAAGTAATATTTAAAAATTTAAATTGGCAACCCCAATTTTATTTAAATTCTGATTTTAACCATGATATAAATTGATTTGATTGAAATCAGATCAACCTCGCTCAAACTGTATATATATTTAAATATAAACCTACACATGCATGACGTGTAGGTTACGTTAATAAGCACGTATTTATTGGGTGCTTAGATCATAACTTATTCTGGACATTCTTTTTTTTAAAGCAACTAACTAACCAAGCAGGTTCATTGTTACTTTTACAGTATACCTGTATATGTAAGCTTTCAGGAATGTCATGATTGTAGCAACAAATAAGTCGATTCTTAATAAAGCAAGGAGTTATTTTCAAGTATCTCCTCCCCAATACCTTTGTCCAACATAAAAGCAAGGTTTAAAAAAGAGTTATAAACAATTCCTTACAGAAACACATTTCTGTTTCTGCTTCCAATAGAGTAGAACTGGCTGCCTTTTTCTTGCTTGTTTTTTAAGCTTTGCTTGGTGAGAGATGTGTTTTGGAATTGTTTTCTCTGTTGTTATGGCAAGAAGCTAGATATTTTTGATCCTGAATTAGAGATAACAGCATCTCAGGGACAGGCCTGTCACCTTTTACAGACTGAATCCTCAGGTGACAAAAATGTAAGATACTCTGTTTATTTGTACCAGGCTTGGTCATCAAGATATTTCATATTATCTGCCAATCACACATGAGGCTGTATTGCTTTTTCCTCACTTTCAGGGGATGAAGAAGTCTTTAAGACAAGAACAGGAAATATTTTTTTTTCTTCCCAAGGGTCAAATTCATTTCTGCAGATGTTCTCTGGAGAAGCATTCTGGTATCAAAAGAATGGGAACAAAAATGCCACCTTATTGTAGCTCAAAGCTCTTGCTGCCAGTACAGTACCTGAGTCAGAGGAGGCATTTCAGTTGGTTAGAATAAGGGAATAAGGGAAAATGTTATTGATATCTGAAAAGCCACTGAAGAGTGGTCAGAGGAAGGAACTAAGTGCCCATCTAAGTGCTCTCCAGCTGGCTCATAGAGTGAAGAACCATCAGTATGCTGATGACATGCAGCTCTATCTCTCCTTCTCCACCTCTGCAATGGAGGCTGTGCAGATTTTTGATTGCTGCCTGAATGCTGTATTAGGGTGCATCAGGACTAACAGGTTCAAACTCAACTCGAGAAGACCAAGGTACTGTTCCTTGGTGGGGGTGTGTGCGGACCAAACAGATACTGTGGCCCTCTTCCCAGCTTGGATGGGATCTCCCTCCAGCTGGCTGATAGAGTGAACAACCTGGACATGACCCTGGATTCAGCGCTATCCTTGGAGTCCCAGGTGGCTGCTATATCCAGGGCTACCTTCTCCCAACTTAGGCTTCTCACCCAGATTTGCCCATATCTTGATGGTGACCTCCTAAGGATGGTCGTGCAAGCGATGGTTATCTCAAGGATAGATTCCTGTAATGTGCTCTACATGGGGCTTCCCTTGACCTCTATCCGGCGATTGCAGTGGCTGCAGAATGCAGATTGGTGGTTGGTGCGGGAAGTTATGACCGCATCACCCCCATTCTGACCCGTCTGCATTGGCTACCCATTGACTCCTGGATAAGGTTCAAGGTACTGGTTTTGATGTAGAAAACCCTCCATGGCTTGGGACCAGCTTATCTGACAAAGCATATCATCCCAAGATCTTTGTCCCGGCCTGCTAGATCATCCCAGGTCCTTGTGCTTAGAGTCACTACCCCACGGGAAGCTCATAAGACCTCTACCCAGAACTGTGCCTTTTCGGTGGCGGGTCCCATTTGGTGGAATCAGCTTCCTAGTGATATTAGGACTGTGGAGCTGCTCACAGCCTTCAGGAAGTGATTAAAAACTTGGCTCTTCCAGGCTGCTTTTGGTGACTAACGGTGGTTTATCCTATTTTTTCCCTTCTTTTTTGCCACCATTGTATATCCCATTTTTAAAAATTGATTTTAACGTTCTGATTGATTGGGTTTGTTTTATAGTCGTTTTATAGATGAACTGTATGGATTCTCTTGTAGTGAACCTCCAGAGTTCCTTCGGAAAATTGGGCAGTATATAAACAAACAAACAAACAAACAAGCAATAAGGGCTGGCAAATACAGCAAGGCCTTACTGAGACCCCAAGAAGGTTAGAAAAGAGCCAAGACCTTGAGGTTCTCCATCCTTGTTCTAAAGTATGGGTGCAAATAATCAAAAGTAGTTTACTTATTAGATGGAGGATTGGCTCAACTGTTTAGGTATCTGGCTAGTTATCCAAAGGTCGAGATCTCGATTCCCTATTGTGCCTCTCAGGAATAGACCCAGTCTGTGGGCAACCTGCACAGTCCAAGGTCATCCCAAGAACAAGGGAATGATAAACCATTCTTGAGTACTCTGAAAAACTAAGTACTCAGAATTAATTTTGCAGCACATAATTATTATTATTTATTCCACCTGTATGGTCCCAGGACTTCTGGAGTTCCATATGACTACACAGACTTCATGGATTCCTAATATGAGCTCCTCTCCTCCATTGTGCAGAGAAGGGCAACCAGAACTATTGTAAGCCTCAGATGTTAAGGCAACCTCCTTACCATCTGAGGCTGCAACACCTGGACCTCTTTACTCTTGAATGCCACTGCCTAAGAGGTGACCTGATTGAAGTTTATAAAATCATACATGGTGTGGACAAAGTAGATAAGGAAAATCTGTTTTCCCTATCGCACAACACTAGAACTAGGGGCGACTCCATGAAATTTTTGAGTGCTAGATCTCAAACAAATAAGAGAAAGTACTTTTTCACCCAGAAGATCACTGGTCTCTGGAACTCCCTGCCAGAAGAAGTGGTGACAGCTGTCAGCCTTGACAGCTTTAAGAAAGGATTCGACAAGTTCATGGAGAACAAGGGCATCAATGACTATCATTATGGATGCCTAAGGACAACCTCTGGGTTGGAGAGATAAGGAGGATATCTCTCAACGCCATTTTCAGGGAATCATAAGCAGGTGCAGACATCTGCTTGGGAATACTCTGAAGCAAATGGTGAGCCACTCTGTGAGACAGAATGCTGGACTGGATGGGCTATGGCCTGTTCCAGCAAGGCTGTTCTTATGTTCTTATTGTAAGGGTAGACAATCACCCTTAAAATAACATCTTCATGCAAACTGCATAAATCATTATTTGCATGATGAAACAGAATCTAATGAGGTTATTTCTATATACCATTTTAATTATGTGCTCTCAGGTCATTTCAAACATGTGGGGGACCTGTGAATTAATCGTCTCTAGAAAGGCCTATCCTTGCAAATTAAAGGTTGTGGGCTCAATATTCCTTCTTCCTCTTGCCTGTGAGTCTTGTCTTCTTGTTATAAGTCCAAAGGATGGTAGAGATTAGTCACTTGACACTAGGCAGAGCCTTTAAATGTTGCTTCTGGACCACTGCTCTCACAGTTTTCCAGAGACCATGTTGGTTAGGGATTCTGGAAACTGTAGGCCAAAAAAAAATAACCTTTTCCTCAGCTGTACTATTATAATATTGCTTCTCAGCCTTTTGGCTAACTGTATAATATTATAATACAGTGATGGCAAACCTTTTAGAGACCGAGTGCCCAAACTGCGATTCAAAACCTATTGATTCAATAGGTTTTGCGATTCAATTTTTCGCAAAGTGCCAATATAGCAATTTAACCTGAATATAGGTGGCTGTGAAGGGGCGATGTTGGGTGCCCACAGAAAGGGCTCCGAGTGCAACCTTTCCACCCATGCCGTAGGTCCACCAACACTGCCCTACAGATATGTAATCACAGGATTCCCACTGCCCATTGTTTATCAACACCAACACTCGGGCTGCTTCAATGAAAAGGGAGGCCAGAGGGAGCTATAACTAGGCGATTTTTGTGTGTGTATGTGTAACAAGTGCTCAGCTCACTCCTGGTACTCCCTAGATATTCCTGGGCTCAGAATTCTTTAACTGAAGGATCATATAATACAAGGATATCAAAACTGAGAACAAATGCTGTTGTCGCTGTTGTGAGTTTTTTGGGCTGTATTCTGGAAAACTCACAACAGCTATCATATCCCAGCCGTGAAAGCCTTTGAGAATAAATGTGTATAGATAGATAGATAGATAGATAGATAGATAGATAGATAGATAGATAGATAGATAGATAGATAGATAGATAGATAGATAGATAGATAGATATTTTACATAAAGGGCCAATCCTGGGAATCATGAAACCTTCACAGTGTGTGACTTGAATGTGCTGTTGTGGATTATATGATGATAAATAGCAGAAAATGGGGTTCATTATAGTTTGTATGTAAGAGCTGTTGGACTCGTGAGGTATTTGACTTATTTCATCCCTTGGCTGTGTGGGTTTTGAGATTCCTCTGTAGTTCATGTGACAAATGGCAGTTTACCAAGTTCAGATGTTTCTGAGGGCAAGCTGGCTTTCAAAAGGTAGTGTGTGCTTTTAATCAAAACCCCACAGGAGTCAAGAAGGTTTTGTGGGAAACTCTTGGTGGATCCATTAGGCAAGCAGATGAACAGGAGGTGGTAAGAGTCTGCTCTCAAATTAATTAAATCAACTGCTTGTTCCCTCCAGAGCCTCCACATCAAGGCAGAGGTCAAATATTGAGAGCCAGCTGGGGTTGCTTTTTAAAGTGAATTTTCACCTGAAAGCAGTGGAGGTTTGGGGCAGTTTCGGACCTTGTAAGGTTTTTGGCATTCAGTATAGAAAATAGAGATCAAACATTGACATGAAGGGCTGAGATAATTTAACCTTCGCTGCAGTAGGTGGCTTATTTCATTACTTCTTCTGACAGGACCTTCATAAGATTGTTTTAATTAGACTACGCAACTTCTGGAACAGATCCAGATTCCCTCATGTTCTCTTTTTTCATGTTTAAACTTGAAACCCGTCCTCTGTCGACCTTGCCTCTCTTCCTTCATTGGCATGGAGAGCTTCTCTTCACACTTTCAAGGGGTTCTTGAGGTTGCACACTGTCTGTTGTAAAAGCGCTGATCAGAAGATTGCTTTTGACATTTTCTTTTAAACAGTGAAATGCTGCAACCTTTTCCCTCTTCTTTTGTTGTTGGAACTTCTAACTACAACTTGACTTTAACTTTGTGACTAGTTGGGTAAATGTCTTTTTACTTCAGAAACTGAACAGCACAAATCAAGTGGTTTAGGTGTCTGGCTGTGAAACCAGAGGTTTGGGGTTCAATTCCCCACTGTGCCTCCTTGTCAGGGGCTGGACTCAAATGATCCATAGGATTCCTTCTAGCTATTATTAGATTCTTATTATTACCCACTTGAAATATTATACCACCACCTCTAACCTGGATACCTTTTAAAGATTAGGGCCAGTTTAGGCTGCTTTTACACGACTCCTAAAATCCGAGTAAAAGGGCTCCCAAATGCGGAGCTTAAAATTGTTTTCCCACCAGCTGCGGACTTTAAACAAAATAAAGTATGATCATGCCCACCTAAGCGCGCCCCAGCGCACTTTAAAAGTACCCGGTCTCCGGAGGTAACAAAATTTCCAGTGCGGATTGTAAAGCTGTGGATGCCGGGCTCTCCTCGCCTTCCGTTTGTTTTTTTGTCCCCACCGCCCCTTTAAGAGACAGGAATTCCAACGAGGCTGCTTCAACGGCAGGCGGAGGTGAGCCTGCATTTTTTTCTCCCTCCCCTCACCGCCGACAGGAGGAATGGAGTGCGGAAGAGTGGGAACACAGGAAAAGGAACAAACCCCAGGATCTCTGGTCCGAATTTAAGTTGCCAGAGGATTTTAGAGGTCGTGTAAATGCGGGTTTACTTACTGTACCAAGGGCTAGAGAGGTCCATTTTAGTGCAAAGATCTCCTTCTTTGGATTAGCAGGTTCCTCGAATTGTGTGTTTCTGAAGACTTATGTGCTTACCCTGACATTTTTCTGATTACTGTATTTCCGAATTATTCACACTTACCGATGACCATTTCAAAGTGAACGTTTGTAATAACCCATGTTCTTCTATATTTCATTATTCTTAGCCTCTCGTTTACTGTATTGACTTATTTTTGCAAACTGTTTTGACTTTTAAATGAAAAGCTTTAATGATGATGATGATGATGATGATGATGATGATGATGATGTAGTTGAGGTATATCTTGCTTCCTAAGCTTTCATTTCTGAAAGAGAAAGGACTTTAATTAACAGAAAGGGAGTTCTAGTTGCAAAAAGATTCCTGTTATTAACCCAGTTGTCCATCCATTAATGGGATAAAAACTTGGGACTTGGACTATATGATAAGCACATGTAAGAAAAGAAGATCCTAACTGCATACCTTAAGCTGTATTTCTGGGATATATTTGTATCAAAAAGAGAAGCTGAGTCAACTCCATCCTTTCTGAACCTCTTTGTATATATACAGTACTTGTAGGAGTGAATGGAAATGGTTATAAATGTCTGCAATGTGTACATAGAGCAGTGTTGTTGAACCTATGGCACGGGTACCAAAGGTGGCACTCAGAGCCCTTTATATGGGCACCCAACATTACCCCTTCACAGCTAGTATTCAGGTTAAATTGCTGTATTGGTGCTTTGCAAAAAAATTAGTGGGGTTTGTATCACAGTTTGGGCACTCGGTCTCTAAAAGGTTTGCCATCACTGACATAGAGGGTGGCGGAGCACTTGTGGAATTGGCAACTGAATGATCTAATTCTGATTGGTGGTGTAAGTGGAATGCAGTGGAGAGGAGGCTAATCTGTGAATCTTTTTGTTTGTTTGTTTAGAATAGATGGAGTTGGAATTGGATGTAGGCAGAGAAAGAATTCAGTCAGAATGAATATCTATTCTAGGCTTTATTAGGAAAAGTCTGTCTTAAAAACCTATAGGATGTGTGTCAGAAAGTTAGAGAGTCTGTGAAGAAATTGTCATGATCTTGATTTGCTGAAGGAATGTCTTTACAGTTTACTGTTGCTTTTACCTATATACCATTTGTACCTTAGAAGCTACCTTTCTATTCACACCCGTTATCTGTGGTCCCTCAATAAGATCCTTGTGGTGTGTTTAAATCAAACTGTTCTTGGTATTTTTTATATATGAAGAAAAGATATGCTACATTGTTGTCTACGTGTAGTCTGCTTAGACCATAAGGCACCACATCGCACAAATCTACATGTAACCAGAAGGAACAAATGAATCAACTAAAATAGAAAAACCTTTTCACTAAATTCTTTAATAATAATAGATACCAGTTTGGGACAGGGGTGCTTTGGAGCAGAATAGAGGTGCAACTCAGAATACTTACTTGATGGAGGGTGGTAGTCTCTTGATGTTAACGCCTCCCCTAGAGATACACTAAAAAGTGGCTGGGTTTAACGTGTTAAAAAGATGCCAAGGAGCCACTTATGACTTGCGGTGGAGCTCGTTATCTGCTAGAGTGAAAATTAGTGGGACTGAAACTACCAATTGGTTCCTCTCTATTTCTAGAATGCCTGGTGTGCTGGGCAAATTACAGTGGTACCTTGTATAAAGGAATTAATTCGTTCCAAATGAAATTATGTTAAACAAATTTTCCTTTATACAAATTCCCATAGGAATGCATTGAAAATGGAGTAATCCCATTTTTATGTTGTACGGATTTTCTCCATAGGCAATTATGTTAAGCAAATTTCCCCTATCTCCGGAATTTTTTATGTTGTACAAATTTTATGTTATACAAGCTGTCTGTTATACAAGGGTCCACTGTACTTGTATTTTTCTTCCCCCTTTATGTCTCTCTTGTTTTTCCACCATGTTTGTTGGATATCCAGTGTGTTGCAGTGGATAAAATGATGGACTAGGGCTCAGGAGCCCTGAGTTCAAATCTCTGCTCAGTGATGGAAGGGCACCAGGGGAGTAAATAACATATTTTCAAATCCATAAGATGCCCCATGACAGCCCCCACTTTTCCAACTCAAAATTACAGTTTTGCAAACGCATAATTCTCTTTTTGGCTTACTTCTGTGTATAAAATAACCCTCAATTTTAGTCTAACAATTGTAGACACAAATATAGTATTATACTGTACGTGGAAAAATACAGTACAGTGGTACTTGTATAAAGGAATTAATTTGTTCCAAATGAAATTATGTTAAGCAAAATTTCCTTTATACAAATTTCCCATAGGTATCCATTGAAAATAGAGTAATCCCTAATTGCAAGCATTTTTATGTTGTACGGATTCGCCCCATAAGCAATTATGTTAAGCAAATTTCCCCTATCTCCGGAATTTTTTATGGTGTAAAAAATTTATGTTATATAAGCTGTTTGTTATATAAGGGTCCACTGTATGCCCCTTAATATCTGCCTTACCTTGAAAGCCCTATTAGGATCTCTATGTGTCAGTTTCAATTGAAAGCACAGAGCTACAACCATATCTTGCTAAATACAAAGTGAAATAATATACAGTACTGTTAATGCTTTCAACAAATTAGTAGAGAGACAGTAATGCATATTAGTATATAAGTATAATGATTTCCCCCTTTCATTTCTGAACATTCGGTTTCTGTTTGTAGCTGCTTTTATAAATATTCTCCCCCTCCCTCCCTCTCCCCCCTTTTTACATTTCAGTTACCTGACCATACGTAATAAGCAGAAGTTCTTATACACCACACGACCTTTTTTAAAGAGGGCTGCCTTGGTACTTACTTATGTAAGTAATATTAAATAATATTTTATGTCTTTTAATTTCTTGAGATGAATTGTTTATGAATATTGGCTCTTCAATTCAAAGAGTAACCTAATATTGTTGTTTGGTATTCTGCTCATATACATATGAGAATTATAGTTGTTAGACAAGAAGGGTTTCCTAGTCAGAGTGTGCATATTTCTCTTTTGGACTACAGCTTCCAGAATTCTCCAGGCAAGATAGTCATGCTTGGGGAATTCAGGGTGTTACAGTTCCAGGCGAAAAATATGGGCACCTCTATTTACCCCATGGGTTTCCAGATGTTGTTGGAGTGTGATTCCTGTCGTCTCCCTGTTGGTTCTGATGGTCAGGGCTGATGGAATTTGTCAGGACAAGTGGGATATCACCTGGAAGGCGATGTCTTTTCAATTTTTGATTTATCTGCCCGAGGATTGTTGGTGGATCTGTAGAGGTCCAGGGAAGTCTAAGTACTATAATGGCCTCTGGTTAGGCAGCCATGGCAAAAAGTATTAACTGCAGTTTCTCGTCTTCTTATCTAAAGGTGATCCTACTTTTGTATTTTCGTCTGTGGATAATGGGAGGTTCCATGCCAGCTTTTTCAGAACAGGACAATCCAGCTTCCTTCTCGCCATATCTTCTGACAAGGTACGATATCAGAGGTAGATGTATTAATTAAACAGTTTAGTTCACAGTATTTGTCACTTTTTGTCACTTTTAATATCAAAATTTCCAGTGTAAGAATTGCTTAGGAACCCTAGAATACTTCTGCAATTATGTAAATATAGTGCATAATATTGTTTTACTGCCATTAAATGTCCAGTATTTGGTAGGTGTTGACATCCGGTAACATCTGGTGGTATTTGGCAACCTCAAAATTACATTGTTATGTACATAATTGTGACAGTCCCCTGAATATAATTGCCAGGTTGTGCTTGTTAATGTCTAATAAATAAAGCAAAAGTGAAGTTCTGCTTATATACCGCCCCATACCACTTCAAGTAGTCTCTGGGCGGTTTACAGTTTAATTACAGTATGCAGGCTACACATTGCACCCCCAGCAGGCTGCGTACTCATTTTACTGACCTCAGAAGGATGGAAGGCTGAGTTAACCATGAGCCTGCTACCTGGGATTGAACCCCAGGTCGTGAGCACAGTTTTAGCTGCAGTACAGACATTTAACTACTGCACCACAAGGCTCATATCATATGCTCATAAAGGGCCTTTTCACACGACCCCTAAGATCCGCTGGCCACTTAAATTCGGACCAGAGATCTTGGGGGTTCGTTGCTCTTCCTGTGTCCCCACCCCTCCGCACTTCCTTGATCCTGTCTGCATGAGGGGAGGGAGAAAAAAGGGGACAAAAGAATGCAGGGTCACCTCCGTTTGCCGGTCCAAGCCTCCACAAGCCCCATCGGCCCCGTCGTCATCCTGATTCCTTCTATTAAAGGGATGGGAGGCAAAACAAACAAACAAACAAACAAACAGAAGCGAGGAGAGCCAGGCACTCACTCCTTTACATCCGGATCTGGATTTTTCACCCTCCAAGAGCAGGTACCTGAAAAGTGCGCTGGGACGCGCTTAGGTGGGCGTGGCCACACGTAATTTTCTGTAAACTCCGGAGCTGGTGGGGAAACAATTTTAAGCTCCGGAGCTGGGAGCCATTTGCGGCAAAGTTTAGGGGTCGTATACAAATACCCAAAGACATGTCCATATTTAAGATTTCCATTGTATTCATGAGAACGTGTCAGTGTTCGTGCATGAATTGTTGCAGTCCTCAGTTTATATATACCCACATGTACATATGATTATAAACTAAGAGAAATGCCTCACAGCGTGCTCTGTGTCCTTCCTGTGGAATAATGACGTATGTAGGATTGCTTCGATTTAACTTCAAAATGCTGCAAATTGCAAAATACTTTTGCAGGTAACGGATGAGGAATTTGTAGTGTGAACAGTCTTCCCTGTTGTTGTTACATGTTGTCAGATCACCTCCAACTTTTGGCATCCCTATAAATGAGTGATCTCCAGAGTGTCTCATCCTCAACTCTTGCACACTCTACACTGTGATTTCCTTTAGGGATTCAATCCATCTCAAATTGGGTTTCCTTTTTTCCTGTTGCTTTTGTCCTTTCCCAGCATGATTTCCCCCCCAAACAATCATGCTTCCTCAGGGTGTGCCCAAAGTAGAAGAACCTCAGCTTCATCATTTTTGCCTGTTGAGAGAGTTCAGGCTTGATTTGCTGCCGCACCATTTGTTCTTCTGGCAATCCAGGGTATCCACAAATCTCTCCTCCAGCAACACATTTCAAATTAATCCATGCTTTTCCTGACCTTTTTTTCTCAAGAATGTGAATGATCTTAGTGTTGGTGTCTTGTGACACATCCTTACACTTGCTGATCTCTTCCAATTCCTTCACTGCTCTCCTTCTGAGTCAGTCTTATTCTGAAACCTTGGCTTCAGTCTCAATTTGGATCTATGATTGAACCTAGGTATACAATATCTTTCAGTATTTCAATTCTTTATTGTTGACAACAATAACGTTCTTGTAGTTCTTCTGTACTCAGGATTTTTATCTTCTTATTGTTCAGCTGCAGTCCTGCTTTGGCACTTTCTTCTTTGACTAAAACTCATTGCTGTTTTCTTTCTGCTAGTAAGATGGTGCCATATCTTAAATTTCTGATGCTTCTCCCACCAATTTTCTCACCTCTTTTATCTGAATCTAGTCTGGCTTTCCATATGATGTGTTTTGTGTACAGATTGAATAAATAAGGGGATAAAATTCACCATTTCCCAATACTTTTGCCCATAAGGAAACCATTCTGTTTCTCCACCTCCTGTTGTAACTGTAGCTTCTTCTTCCCCAAAAAATTACCCATCAGGACAACCCAGGGCTGAAGCATACCCATTTCTTTCAAAAGTTGCCTTAAACTCTCACATTAAGGAGCTGAAGATTCATGACTAGGAGTGTGAACTCCTGCAATTTCAGAAAGACCCCTGCAGCCCACAAATAATCACTATCCCATTAAAAACTTGGGTTAATTTTGCAACTGATCTTGTCAAATGCTCTTAGGATACTTCAGTATAAAAGAGATCTCTAGTGCTACTGAGTGCTCATTTGAATCAAGCAACATCTCCAAAAGACAGAACTAGTGAATAATGCAAAATGAATAATGCCCACATTTTCACTTTGCTATCTGTGAAAGCTTTTCACAGGTTGCGTTCTTGTCGCTGAACATTGTTTGGAATAATCCTTGGAATGGAATGGGAATCCCCTGTTTTCATGAGATCGTGTCACCCAGGGAGTTTTTAATAATGGGTTTTGAATCTGTGGCTTGATGTACGTAATGTTTTCAGACTCTCAAGGTTTATACCCAAGAGTAACGATAAAACGACGAAGGAGAATTTCTTTTGTAGAAACCGCCTGAAGAGTAAGCAGACAGACAACCAGTTCCTTGTGTCTTAGATTAAACAGGTGGGGTGGGGAGAGCTGTAAAAGGAAATGTTCCCAGAATCACAATCTCAGAGGATGGGGTGGAAATGAACAGCACAGAGCAGGTTCTGTACCCCATTAATTCTCCCCCACCCCTAAACAACTGTGTGTCTTTCCTCAGGGGACGGGCTGAATTTTAACTCTTCCCAAATGCTGGGAGGATATTAACGACGCCTTTCATTACAAGTAACAATTTTTCACTTCGTCATTTGCAGCTGAAGCTTGTGGGTTTTTCTGTCTTTTGCGCAGCTTTAAATCAAATGCACTTGACAAGGTACTTCATAATAATGTTGTAAAACATATGGGGCTGCAATTATAACCAGGTGCTTTTATTTATGGGCTCTGCATCTCTGCTGTATTGGTTTGTTTACTTGGAGGCACTCCATCCATGGAGCAAACCCTTCAGAGTCTCTACATCTCTTGGTATACTTGTCTTTTTTTTGTCAGCTGTATCTTTTCAAGATAACTATAACAGCTTCTTTTGAGAATGTGGATGTGCATGTCGGTCTCAACGGTATCTGATTTCTGGCTGGCCGGGGTGCGTGGAAGCAAGCAGAGAGTGGCCTTGCAATAGCTGAGCTTGTATGCAGAGTAGGGATGGTCCCCATTCAGTCCATAAAATTCAGTCCTGATCAAGTCCACGTGAATTAACTGTGTTTGTTTGTTTGTTTGTTTGTTTGTTTGTTTGTTTGTTTGTTTGTTTGTTTGTTTGTTTGTTTGTTTGTTTGTTTGTTTATACATACCATTCCCATTGGTGACAAACACTTTTGTAACTCATTATATACCCCAGAGCACAGAGAGAACTCCTAGTTCCCTGAGCTCCTTGCCCTCTGAAGATGCTGGTCACAGAGACGGGCGAAACGTCAGGGCTCAAGGAGAAATTGGTTCAATTTGCAAATCATGTGAGTGTTCATTTAAACATGAGGAATGGCTCAGCTCAGCTGATGCTGTTTTCTCAGCCTGTGTGTACCGTTCACAAAAATAACTGATCCTATTATCAGCTTCTTCATCAGTCTCTCCCCCACCCTATTGCTTTGGTTATATTTGACACCTCTGATCTCATGGGAGAACCAAACGTTTTTAAAGTTTCACCCTTTTTTGGACTACAGTTCCTACAAGTCCTCAGCCAGCACAATGAGGAGTTAGTAATCCAAACAAGATCCAAAACTAAGATTATGGTCCTAAAACAGGACTGGAGAAGTAACAACAAACTGAATTTAAGGCTGGTTTACAAGCTGGGCTTGTTTGGACAAAATGAATCTTAATCCCATACTTGGATGGGATACGTATCTCACTGGCTTTTTCAGTTTATATGCTTACATGAACGGAAGTGTAAATGGACTGCATGCATGGGTTTCTTGTTCATTTGTGTTGTGGTCTATAGAGCCCAGACTTCATGGCTTATCATTAATGTGTGAGTGTAACCACTGCCAAGGAGTATGCTTGGTGTTCTTCCAAAGAAGGGGATGAACTTGTTGGCCAAAGAACCTGGGAGAGACTGGGTTGAATGCAATACCTTGCTGTCTGTAGACATGCTGCATCCAAAGTGACATCTAGCCTTTGAGAGGAGCTGGGAAGGAGGTCGTGCTGTTGTTTTTTCTAAGATACAAATGGCTAGTTGTATTTCCAAGATTTGTGTTCTAAACTTTTGGGGGATAGGAAATTCTCATATGGCACTAGATATGCAGATTTCCTGGCACTCAAATTACAAACAGTTTCCCCACCCATTAGAAATAAACACATGCATCATTTTACAGTGGATTTAGAAAAATAACATTTTTAAAAATAATAATATTTTTAAAAATATTTTTTAAAAATATTTTTAAAAATATTTTTAATAATAATATTATTAAAAATGTAGAACACTCTTTGACTTTCCAGCTTTCACTGTTTGGTCTTATGTTACTCACACTGAAGATGTTTATATGAAGAAATGTGACACATTGTAACTATTATTAGATTTATTAAATGGCTAGAGCCCATTTTCCAGGGCTGTATAAACTATAGATTAAAGCCAGCAAACAACTCAGTTTACAGTTCAAAAGCAAATCCCTAGTGTTTATATCCAAGCTGCTACTTTTCATCAAAGCTGTGTTCCAAGAGGCTGGTTATTTTATTTTATTTTCTTGAGGAAAAAACTGTTTGCAGGAGCAGTATATATAATGAATTTGAAAGTGGTAGACTAAGAGAGCATGAGAACATCCTTTATGTCATAGCAAAATCTGCCTAGGTTCTTTTTCTTAAATTTTTGAAAAAGTAGGGAATATTTGTAGACCTTTCTTGAACATGGCATAGGGCACTTGACACATTTACCTTTAAAGTTGCTTACATGGGGCTACACTAAGTTTGTAAAATCAGTGTTTGATCCTGCATAAACATATACCATATGTGTTTAACATGTAAGGTGCTTTTCCAAAGAAGAAAATTGACTTCTTGTCTAAAGAACCTGGGTGAATTCAAAGTACATGTACTGTATCTTTTACTGGCTGCATGGCTCAAAGACTGATCCAACCCTTTTTCGTCCCAAGGTGACCTTTCCTCCTCCTCCTCCTTTAGGGGTGGGGTTGCTTTTACATTTTCAAGCTAGAACAATTTGAATGGGCTTTTACCAAAGCAGTTAGTAGATGGTATGTGATGTTCAGGGCAGGAGTGGCCAAAGTAAAGCACCAAGTAATGCGAGAGATCGGGTACTAGTCCTGAATCCCATCAGATTGCATGGGAAGCCCCCTTGGTTTTGAAGCAAGGGCTTAGTGGTGTTAATTGCTCAACTGTCTGAAAATATCATTAAAACCACCTTGTTCTTTCCATATGTTACTCTTTTCCCTTACTTTGAAGTAATTCATGCAGGCATTTCCTCATCTCTGTTTGCATGTGGTTTTCAACTATAGGCATGGAAAGCTGTGACCAGAGATTAGATAAGTCCTCCATGTGAAAGTACTTGAAAGTAAGGAAAAAGAATGGATGGAAAGGGAAGTGTGGTGACCCCTGTTATAGAATCATTTTGATGTGTGAATTTTATTTTGAAAAATTACTATCAAAACATTTGCTTTTCTGTACGAAGTCCCTTTCCATGTAATTTTTCCAGAGAAACGTTTTTGAGAACTGTAGCAGTCACAAGCTTGAAATGAGGACGCAGCTTCACAGCGAATCATAAAATAATCAATGGAGTGGGACCAAAACAAATAAGGAAATAAAGGGGGCAGAGGATTAGAATGTGACTTGTGCTGTATCTAGCATGAGCAGTAAACTTCCAAATCAATCTGTAGCCCTTGTGTGAGCACTGATTGCAATTTCAAATGTAATACAGAGTGGGAATCAAATTGCCACGAAATGTAGTCCCACCCTAAGAATTGGCCAACATCTTCTGGGTGAGGTTCGTCATAGCAGGAATGATGTTGCTGCTGATAGCTGCCAGTCAGGGGCTTCCTTTTCAATTTCAAAGGGGTTTGGGGGCATTCTTCCAGTGACTCCAAAAGAGCAAAAAAGAATCTGAACTGCTCAAATTTTGTGACACATGGAAGTAAGCTTGTGGGCTGAGCACAGCTTGGAAAAGTTAGTGGACAAACTCCAGCAGTGAAACTTAACTGCTGATGTTATCAGTTATCTGTAGTATAAATTCTGCTACTGGATTCTAGCCAATGGTTTAAGACTACAATTCCAAGAAGCTTCTCTGACATGCTGCCAAGGTATTTTGGAAATTCTAGTGCACAAAAGTTACTTTCAACTGCTGGAAACAGAGATGCTAAAGCAAACTATTGCAAGAACACTGGGAAGAGGATGTACGTTAGTTGGCAATTAATGCAGAAGATGCTACGTTCGTTTGTCGGCATCTTTTGCTTACCTTAACGGGGTAGACAGTGATGAACAAAGACCTTCCTGCTGGTAACTGTAGGTTTGCTGTTGATCACACAATTAGCCATAGTAAAATAAATGAATTATTTTCCCTAAAACTTGGAAGAGTAGCTTTATTCCAGATGGGTGGTATATAAATTGAATGGATGAATGAATGCTATTTTGGACCCCAGTTCTGATTATCCATTCAGCGGGGGATTCTGAGAGTTGTAGTCCAAGAAATAGAATTTGTAACCTTTGTTTTATCCATTGCATGTCCACAAATAAAATACTGGCTTTCTGGTTCTCTCCATCAGTGTGGTTTTTGGGGAGCTGTTAGGGAGTGCAACTGGAGTTATACTTCAAACAAATAACTAGTATACCTTACTGCCTTTGTAAAATAAGATGAATAGCATTTAGCCAAAGGTGTGTTTCAAGACTGCAACAGCTTTTATAGACCTCTTCAACAGCCCTAGATAAAAAGCACCATATAAGCCTACTCCTTATCTATCTATCTATCTATCTATCTATCTATCTATCTATCTATCTAT
>JAHTLZ010003526.1:12374879-12416950 GCA_023846285.1 Phrynocephalus versicolor | reverse complement strand
CTATCTATCTATCTATCTATCTATCTATCTATCTATCTATCTATCTAAATATCTTCCAGTTTATTCTTTGGTTCTAATTTTGGTGCCTACTGTAATAACTACTCCTAGCTTTTTGTGGGCATACACAAATGAGAAACTATTACTCAGGTCAATTAAAGCAAAGAAGGCACTGCCAATTGTTGTGTCTTAAAAGCTGTCACAGATGGAATTGGTGCCTTTGCAAAGGGACTTGCAGCAAATCAATAAGCACTCTCTTTGGCCCTACTGTGAATGGGTTCTAAACCATGCACATCTAATGAGCTCTTTCAGCTTTTGACAACAAGCTAAGCAGGCAAATGATTTTTCTGTTGTGATGAGCCTAGACCAGGGCCAGCCAACTATGCCCAGCATGCGATCAGTGTTTTAGGGTTTGGGAAAACAAAACACGGCCTTTGGCGGGCAGTGTAAAGGAACAGGAGGAGTGCCAATAGGGAACAGAACAATTTCAAGCCACTTACTTGCTTGGTGTTTTTGTTGTTTATTGCTGGGTATCTTTTCTGTCTAAAACCTTAAGCTTTTAGAAGCATTCGGTAAATCTATGATGTTGTCCATGCAGACATTGGGAGGGGCCTGCTAAGCACTTATTATTTTCCCGGGCTACATATATAGCTCTTAAGAGCAATTAGAGGCACAGCTGCTCTGTTGACTACCTCCCTTGGAACTCCTCTTCTGTGTTGTCTTAGTTTCAACTAGAGGTGCTGAACTCAGAGAAAATGCCTTTTTTAAAAAAAAAAAAAGTACACTGCTCAAAAGTCATCAGGTAGCATTGCTTAGTGTGGCCTAGCAGGGAATCCCCTCTAACCTCTGGGGAAAATGTATCACATCTTTGGCTCGAGTTAAAGTGCTAGTCCCAATTTTTATTTGCATTTGTTACATCCGTAATCTGCCTTTTCCCGCAGCAAATTTTAGGCAGGGGACACTCTTTGACCTGCCTTTTTCTTCATTGTTTCTTGATTTCTCAAGTCCTTTGTTGACCATGCCAAGCTGAGGATGGTCAGGTCAAAGATTGGAAAAAGTAGCCTTTTTTGGACTACAACTCTCAGAATTACCCAGTGAGGAAGGCCATTGGGAATTATAGTCCATAAAGGAACGTTTCTCCAGCTCTATAAGAGACCGCTCACAAGACACCAGGAGAGTGAACCTCACTAGCCTCTTGATCAGGGTTCTAGTGTTTGAACTTCCCTTTTCCTTTTGCAGGTTTCTAACGTATTCCTACCTCCTGGCCTTCAACGCCTGGCTTCTGCTGGCTCCAATTACTCTCTGTTATGACTGGCAGGTGGGGAGCATCCCTTTGGTTGAATCAGTCTGGGATGCAAGGAATTTAGCCACCCTTCTTTTGGCAGTGGTGATGCTGCTCCTCGGGCTCCATTGCATGGTAGCATTCAAGGTAACCAAGCTTATAATCCACATTAAAAGCATGTTTTTTCTGATGTGTGGTGATTATGTGGAAACCTTTAGGTCTTGAAACCTGTGGGTATTCTGGTACAGTATTTGAGTTTGTTTGCCAACTGACAGTGCCATTCTTCAGGTGGCAGATAGGGTTTCAAACTCAAAAGTCTTTAGAGCAGTAACAAAATCCTTACCCTAATGGCCAGGATAGAAATCTGGTCGCTTTTTACAAAAAAATGCCATTTGTACAGTGAGCCCATCTGAAAACAGAGAAAGCCATGTTTACAAAGGGACCACTGAGAAATGCTTTGTTTTTATTTCTGCATAATACGTTCTGGGCTTGGTTGGGCAGAAAAATTCAGGCTGACAATAAAAAACACACGGTCCAAGCTACTCCATGTTGTTCTAAGAGTGGCATCATCCTGATTCTCTTTCTAATGGACCTAGTTTGTCTGTGGATGGATCAGAAAGGAAAGAGCAAAGCTCTTCAGTTTCCACGTGGTCATTCAGAGGCAGCCTTGTCCAGAAGCAAAGAGAGGAAGCTCCCTCATGCCATACAGGGTGAGGCTTCAGAACAGAGATAGAATGTTGAAGGACAGAGCTTTGTGTGCTGTATAGCTTGTATCCTCATACGCCAGCACAGTGCACCCAAATTGCTTTAATACTCATGTTTTTCTGTCATTAGTATTGAAGTATGAGTAAACCCCCAGTTCAATTGAGTTTTGTATGTGGCATTTGAGGGAAAGGAACAGCAGTATCTTTACCTCAGGGGCAAGATATTCCGGGGAGACCCTATAGTTACTGGGTTGGCAGTGAATATGGAAATGGAAGAAATTATTTCTGTGCATTCCATTGGTATCAAGTGACCCCACCCCTCATATTTGGCTCTAATTATTTTCAACCACAGCCATAAAAAGTTGAATTGGAGAGGGGGGGAGAGTGTCTGGAGATGCTAGAAACTCCCCAGGGTTTTTTAGGAGCTCTAGTTAAAAAACGTAACTTTTCTAAGCTCTGTTTTCAACTTACCCATCATTTTGCCACCAGCAGTTTGCAGTCATGGTGCAAAAAAAAAATGGATGGAGCCTTCCACAAAGCTTCTTAGACCAATAACATTCCATCTTGGTTAGCAGTTTTAAAAGAGGAGTCCTGGTTACATCAAAGATTTCTATTGAGGCTTGACTGTCCTTCACTGAGCTTGAAGAATGTGCACTATCCAGTTAATTTTAATGGAAGACTTAAAGGTGTATATGTGTAGAGAAACAAAATATTAGCTTCGTTTAAATAAATGAGGTAGTCTTTGTAAGGTGGAATGTGTGTGTTTGTCTGTTACCCAGAATAGGATAGATCGAGGTGCTTCAGCCTGTATCTGGGAGAAGTTAGAGATAAACCAGCTTCAGTGATCTATGCTCTGATAATCTTAGTCTACTGCTGAGTGCAGTGTGTGGTGCTGCATTTGAAAATGATTCAGAAGAAGCAGATAATGAAGAATGCAGCAGCTAGACTGATGATAAGTACCAGAACTTATCATCATCTAACCCATCTTCTTGTCTCTACCAGCTGCTAATATATTTCTAGGACCATTAAAAAAACTTGCTTTTTTCTCTAAAATTTCTATGACTTAAGTTCCTAGTGATGGAGCGACTGCCTCTACCAATCACTTTGTGTGACAACTCAGTTACCAGTCCAAATAGAGACTGTTGCAGCCAAAAATTCAGCAAGTGGCAGTTTTGAAGGAAGGAGAACAAGTTATTTGGGTGTAAAAGTGTATCAGTGAAGGCCAGGACCAACTTCATTCTGTGGTATTCTGTGGTATTCCTGGTGATTGCTATATACTCTGCAGCCACGGACACGAGAAGGCTGACAGGGAGAAATACATGATTTCAAATTATGGAGTTGGGGGAGATTGCTTTACAGATACAGTGGATTACCAGAAAGACAAATGATGGGTCTTAAGTCAAATCAAGCATCTAACTAGAAACTAAAACGATTAAATGGAAGGCTGTATTTTGGACATAACCTGAGAAGACAAGACTCACTGGATAAGACAATAATGCTAGAAAAGTAGAATGGAGTAGGAAACAAGAAAGACCTACCATTATATAGTTTGACCCAATAAAAGAGTCTCTGAAAGAGTTTGCAAACCCAAGCAGTCTGGAAGTTGAGTCATGGCAACTTGACTTCTTTTCTTGAGAGACTGAAACATTTTGCTGCTCATCCAAACAGCTTCGTCATTCTGAGGAGAGCTAGTTGTGAGTCCTCCATTTTATAGTTCACTTCGACCTCATGTCACCCTGGTCTGAAATAGGCTCATAAGCTCATTCAGACCAGGATGACATGAGTTCAAAGTGAACTATAAAATGGAGGACTCACAACTAGCGTTCCTCAGACTGACAAAGCTGTTTGGATGAGCAGCAAAATGTTTCAGTCTCTCAAGAAAAGTCCAGTTGCCCTGACTCAACTTCCAGATAAACTCACCTGGATGACTGAGAATCTTCACGAATCCAAGCAGGTTTCTCAGTGACAGGCCATTTTAAGGGCATTAACTGAGAGAATCAGCAGAAGTCTGAAACAATGTGACAGTACATAACAATACTGTACCCTAAAATGGACATGTTATTCAGTGTAGTGAGAAGTGAAAGGCGATTTACAGCTTCACCCAACCCTGCCCTACCTGTGAAGTGTTCTCCTTGTTGAAGCGTTCATATCCCCCTCTCAACTTGTATGTATGTGTTTTGCAGCACAGTATTTCAAACGTCTGCTCTGAAAACAAAGGCAGCGATTGTTCTTAGAACCACTTTTTGGTTTTAAAGCAAACTACCCAGTCAGCAGTTCTATCCTGGAAATGTAAAAAGATTTGTTTCATTTCTTACTCTACATAGCAACAATGCCTAAGGATGGTCGCGCTATTGTGAACAACTGGTGGATCAGAAACAAAGCAGACGGTTCAGAAAAAGGAAGAAAACCGTTCCTTCCTCTCTCTTCATCAGTGTCTTTTGTTTTTCATGTCTTGAACAGATGTATGCACAACGCTTCCAAAAAGTCAATTTTAATATAAAAAATACCCTTTAAAATTGGTTTACATATATAAAAAGCCAGGTGAATGCAAATCCAAAATACATTTGTATTTGTGCAAAGGAAGAGATGACAAAAGAAATGAAACGAGAAAAAAAAAAGAATGGGAGGACAATGTAAGTGAAAAAAGAAAGGGCAGAAGAAGCCACAGGAGTAAGAGGTATAAGAAAAAAAGTGTGAAGTTAATCCTTTCTGCTCATAGTCCTCAGTGAACCAACATTTGCTCCAATCAGCAGTGCCTCATGCACAATGGTGCATCTTAATACGAATTTGATTTGTTCCAAGGGTCAATTTGTTTTACAAAAATTTTGTCCTACAAACCGCGGTTTAACGTGGTTCCCATATGAATCAATGAATTCATTTTGCGAGGCATCCCATACGAAAAATTCGTCTTAAGAAGTTTTCCTATTCCCATAAATCTCATTCGTCTTACAGGTTTTTCTTATTGGGGGGCATTCGTGTTACAAGGTACTACTATATACATATCTACAGTATATAGAAAAATGCAGATCTGATAAAATCTTCCACCCATTGTTGCAATCTGCTTGTTTGCATTTGTGTTAAGTAGATAGAGTGAGAGATGCTGATTAAGATAAGGTGGGGTTTTTTTTAAATTAACCATTTGTCCATATCTAGTGCAGCCATCATTAGGCATTGTGATCTTCATCAAAGCAAGAAGCAAAATACATTTCATTATATTTCCAGATTGGAAGTTACACCATGGAAAAAAAAATCACTGATGGGAGTCATGATGGGATATAGCAGGGTTGTCCAACTTTGAACAGGCCGAGGTCTACTTTTTCCGGCCCAAAGTGCCTGAGTGCTACTACACTAAAACCTCTACTTACGAATTTTATCCATTCCTTCAGATCACATGGACATAAGTAAAAAAAATTGAAAGTAGAGCAGCGGTTTCCCATACGAATGCATTGAAAATCAATTAAACCCTTATGGAGGAAATTCTCCAGGGGGGAAGAAGAAGGGAGATGTCACTGCACAAAGGAGACGGGCACACCTGAAACCCCACCTCTCGCCCCTCTCCTCCACTCTTCTCCCTTCACTCCGCACCAGTGACTCAGCTGGTCACAAAACAGTGACATACCGATCATCTGGCCAGTGGGGCGAACAGGGGACCGCACCATGGCCTTGAACTGCCCCACTCAGCTGAGACAGTGGGCTGGCAGACACAGAACTTTGCTGGGGCAGTGGTGGTCCTTGGGATGGGGGAGGGATGGGTGGAGAACTTATCCCCTCACTTTTTTTTAATTGATGGCCGGTGGGCTGCTTTTGAACCCTTCACGGGCTACCAGTAGCCCACGGTCTATCTGTTGGGCAGGCCTGGGATATAGTAATCCCCTGCCTATCACTGGGGTTAGGGACCCAACCCAACCCGCAATAATGGAAAATCTGCAATATGTGGTTGCTGGGTTGGGTCAGGACTGGGGGCCCCATCTCAGGACCCCTATACTTACAGTACCTGAGGCCTGGCACTACCATAAACAGGCCTCTGACGGGTTTTCCGGGTCTGTCGGAGCCCCCAGAAGTGATTTCTGGTGATCCAGAAGTCACTTCCGGATCACCAGAAACCACGGCTGGGGCCTCCAACAGGCCTGGGATGCCCATTGGAAGCCCACTTGGGGCAATGTCAGGCCTGGGGTAAGTGCAGGAGGCCTCAAACGGGTCCGAGCAGTTTACCCCAGGGGGCCTTGCTTTTCATATACTGCGGTCCTGTGATATACCTGGACCGTAGTATATGAACTGCGAAATGGCGGGGGACCACTGTATAGTGAAGGAGAGAGTTTTTCCTGAAAAGTTTCAGATACCGCATGATTGGGAAATCAGATGCCTGTGAACCATCTGTAGATCATAAAGCCATTTTGATGATGCATTTCTTTTTCTCACTCAAGACAAATGTCCTTCCAGCATAGATAGCAACTGTAGGATGATGCTTTTTGGGGGGGGAGGTTGGTGTGGGTGGTGGACATAGGTAGACCCTGTGGTCAGATTGAATTTGCCTTTTAAGTTGCTAACCATAGTGGTTTGAGCGGGTCTGATCCCTGTTTCCTCTATGCATGATAATAGGCCATCAAGAGACAATGCAATTAGGTTGTAGCAAAACAGTAGCAACACAGTAAAGCATATATAGTGTGCAGTGTCTGTATATACCAATGTGCTGTTGTGTGCAGTGTCCGAAGATATATTACAGGTACATGGAATATAATTACAGAATGTAACTACTGGGCTGACTCTTTTGTTATCAATGAATTTTTAAGTGAGACTAATTTGTTGTTGACTCTTGTGATTTAGATAATTGCAGTGTTGGAATGCATGCACAATGCTGATAACGGACATTTGAGCAGTGAAGGTTGCTGGCATAGTCTTGCTCGCTGGATACGTCTGTATTTATAATTTGCAAGAAACATGGGCTGATGGCTTTCCGGGGGTGTGTGTCCTCCCTCCCTCCCTCCCTCCCTCTTTGGTTTTTATTATTCTGCTCTTGGCATGGAGCCAGGTGGCATTTCATTGGGGAGAACATGGCCTAGAGAAGCAAGAGCTGATCCTCAAGTCTTGTTTGTTTCCTTGTTTCAGAGAATGAGCAAGACTTTTGGTCCTTGGTGTTCCCTCAGGGCCTTTCTGATGTAGCCGTTCTCGTAACAAGGAAGAAAGCTTTGCAAGTTTCATTTCCTAATATATTCAGCATAGAGAGACCAATGAAACAGGTTCTCAGAACTTTTTTTTCATTTCCTGCCTATGGGTCGTAGATCTTTCCAGAGGAGATGTAATTTCTTCTCTTTTTTTTAAGTCATAAAAAGCAAGCAGATATTTTTTTTAAAATGAGCTTTTTTGTTTTTTTTAAATGTTCTTATCCATTTAATTAGGTAAGATATTAGCTACACTAGGCAATGAAATGTTAGGTGGACGTAGGTGTTTATGGTTATGCGATGGGTGGATGGAGAGTTATAAATATATAAAAATCATGACCATGCTGGCTGAGGGAATTCTAAGAGCTATAAGTCCTAATTTTTACAAGCTGTGAAAAATAATTAAGGCATTCTGTCATTTTGAACGAGTGGGTTTTTTTTAACCTTTTACTTCCAGATGTTTTGGACTTCACCTCTCAAAAAGACTAGTCAACATGGGTAATAAGATTTTGGGAACAGAAATAAGCCAAAGGTTGTGAACTACTTATTGAACATTATTAGGAGGCACAGTGGAGAATTGAACTCACAGCCTGTGGCTTCACTGCCAGATACCTACATCACTAAGCTATCTAGCAATTCATCAGCTTACATAAGAACATAAGAAGAGCCATACTGGATCAGGCCAAAGGCCCATCTAGTCCAGCTTCCTGTATCTCACAGTGGCCCCACCAGATGCGTCTGCGAGCGCACGAGACTAGATCTCTGTCTCCTAATACCACTCCCCTGCATCTGGCCCTTGAAGTACCCTGGTTTTAAGCCTGGAGATGACATATCCCCATCATGGTTTGTAATCTATGATGGACTTGTCCTTAGGAATCTGTCCAATCCCCTTTTGAAGGCACCCAGGCCAGATGCCATCACCACCGTTTCTTATTTATTTATTTATATTTATATTTGTAGACCGCCCAACTTTCCCAAGGGAACTCTGGGCGGTTAACCTCTAAATGGACAGTTACTGCATAAATGTTAGCTGAGCTCCAGATTAGTCAATCTAAGTCGAAGTGAGGTAGTAAAAATAAGTGTAATAGTCACCATAGGTTTAAAAGGCAGTGTTGTGTAATAGTCTGAGTGAAGATTAGGTTATATTGGAACTGGGGGCAACCAGGTTCAAATTGCCTCTCAGCTATTAAGCTATCTGGATAGGTCTTTGTTAACTGAGAAATGAGCAGAAACGGTTATAAACAGGATGGATAATATCAATGAGTATTTAAAATCAAATTGATATAAAGATTTATATCATGATTTAAATAAAACATATTTAAATCATCAGAAAACATGATTTTTAAAATTAAAACATGGTTTTAATCAAATCCATCCTGGTTATAAATAAAGGGCAGTTGGTCTTGCCTTCCCAGGACTCTTGCTTTTCCTGTCTTTGAGAGTATGATAAGTACAGTCACTTTTAGAATCATAGAATCATAGAGTTGGAAGAGACCTCAAGGGCCATCTAGTCCAACCCTCTGCCATGCAGGAACCCCATCACAATATTTTGACAGATGGCCATCCAGCCTCTGCTTAAACTTTTGTACTCATATCTGCATAATAAAGGAAGGGGAGGTAATAGAAGTTTTTTTAATTCATATAACACAGATTGTGGGTCCTGATGGCAGTTTTAGTGTATTGCTTTTAATTGTTCATTTTAATTTTTGAATTGTAAGCTGTCCAGAGACCTTTGGGTAGTGGTGGCATATAAGTTGAAATAAATAAATAAATAAATAAATAAATAAATAAATAAATAAATATTCTCTCTCTTTTTAAATTGTCTGTGAAGATTCTCAGTCATCCAGGTCAGTTTATCTGGAAGTTGAGTCATGGCTACTGGACTTTTTTTGAAAGATAGAAACGATTGTCTCCTTATTGTCTCCCTAAGGAGCCTATTCAGGCCATTGTTCATCTTATGAGCCTAATTCAGATCAGGGTGACAAGAGGCCAAGCTGACTATAAGATGGAGGACTTGCACTAGCTGTATTCAGACCGATGAAGCTGTTTGAATGAACAGCAAAACGTTTCTATCTCTCAAATAGAAGTCCAATAGCCATGACTCAACTTCCAGGACCTTAAAAATGAAATGTTGAATAAAATCTATTAAAGCAATCAGTTAAAGCAAAATTTTAATATAACTAAATTCCCTGGGGCATGCTACCAGGTAAATGGATTTAGCACTGTAACTTTAATTAATTATATTTACATGCTATGCATAGCCTGAACATGATTGTGAATGACAGGAGTTGACTCCGTTCAGTGTTGTATTTCTTGACAGCGTTTTTTTTAAAGGAAAGGGAATGAGCTGACATTTTGAACTGAGAGTGTCCTCACTTTTAATATCTATGTGACAAGCAGATACAACATAATCCTCTCCATATTGGCATAACCGTGTCTTTTTAATTTGTTCGTGGAAATGAGAGAGAATTTTATTTCACCGTGAGTTTTTTCCAAGATTTTATCAAAATTTGCATTTAGATTTTAATTTTTTGGTGCACAAATGACTTGACCTTTTTAAAAATCTGAGTTAAGAGGGGATCAGAAATTAATTTTTTCCTTCTAATCATTTCTACCAGCATCTGGTTATGAATTCTTCTAGCACCAGAAACACAAGAGAACGTTTACCTTGGGGGTTGCTTCCGCCCAACCTACAACTGTGCAGTTCTCTCCCTTAGGGATAGAGGTGTTACATCCACATCCAAACATTTCTCTTCCCACCATTTGCAGGTGTTGTCATGTCTAATCTCAGAAGCATGGGCAAACATTTATATTTTTTCCAGGCATTTTGGGAATTAACTGGAAAAGCCCTGCTTGGGCTCTTGCACTTGCTGTCAGGCTGGTTTATATTTGTTTGTGATACATCTGGAAAATAAACACCTATATTGAACAATGACCTAGAAGTGTCACAAACCCATAAATTTGCACCTGTTAAATGCAGACTGAAGCTGCTGTGGGAAGAAACATCTACAGAACCGGCCTCTCTGGTTTTCACGGTTCTACGTCCATACCTTGTATCAAGGGTGGGGAGCCCTCAAGGCCTCCAGAGGCTTTGGACCGCAACTCCCAGAATTCTGAGCTTATATTGCCAATGATAAAACTGTGGGAGTTGTGGTCCATAACATCTGGAGGGGCTAAGGTTCGCCACCACTGCCCTACATAGAGACAAGAAAAGCTGGTGCATGGGCAAATTATCTCCACCAACATGTTGTGGTTTTATGCTCATCTTGGCAGAGGAGACCTTAGAGCGGCAGAAGAATCATTTCTGCCAGCTGGTCACTTACTGTACCTGCATGGGACTTGCCTGGTTAGCTCAGCTTTGCTCGGATAATGGCTTAGATCCCTGCTGCGGAGCCAGAGGCTGGGAATTTAAATCCCGACTGTGTCTCCTTTAAAGTAGCTGGACTCAAAGATCCACAGGATACCCTCCAGCTCTGCAATTCAAAGGTTAAAGGTCATTCCTGGTCCTTCTCGACTTCTAGGTTGCTTTTTAAAGGTAAAGCTGGTCCATATGCTTTAAAAAAATCTTTGTAGTCTTTGTGTCTAGAGACTTTGTGTAGCTTGCTGCGGCCGATGAATCACTTCCAAGCTGCTGCCAAAAAACTTCCTTGCTCTTCCGGAATCTTGTAGAGTCTAAAATGAGCAAGACTTTGGAACCATATTGCTCTTCGTCTCTGTCCACCTCTTTTGCCTTCCCAAGCAGTTCTTGTCTTCTGATATCAAAGGCAAACTTGGCAATTTATCGAAGTTTGACATGTTACTCCCTGAAAACTGTGTTCGTTTTCATGAAAGATCCATTTTGAATAATCCCTTCTTTGACTTTCCTGAGGGCCTGTTTGATTTCCTGACACCACTGCTAAGGTCACTATTGATGTTCTTGGTGCTTATGCAGTGAGATTTTCTGTGTCTTTGCCATTAGCATTTGCTTGACGAAAGGAGAGCAGTAAGTCAGAAAACCCTGAATGGCTAGAAAAGATAAATCCTCCCTCCCCTCGTGCATAAGTTGTGAGTTTTCTTTCTTAACTGACTTAAAGGAGGGCAAGGAATAGAATAAAGATTAGTTAAGCTTTTAAAATTGTGAGGTTTGGCTCCCTAAGGAGTCACAAATCCAGATTTAAAGCAAAGCAAAGTATATTGTGCACTTTATCTGCTGGTTAACAGGTTTACTCCTGTTTTCATGAGTGAAATAAAAGCAAAGCAAAGCAAAGTGTTCTGCTTATGTACCACCTCATACCACTTCAAGTAGTCTCTGGGCGGTTTATAGGTTTTAATTACAGTATGCAAGCTACACATTCTCCCCCCACCCCCGCAAGCTGGGTACTCATTTTATTGACCTCAGAAGGATAGAAGGCTGAGTCATCCATGAGCCTGCTACCTGGGATTGAACCCCAGGTAGTGAGCACAGTTTTACCTGCAGTACAGGGATTTAACCACTGCACCAGGGGGCTCCCATTTACCAACCTGTTCTCTGAGTCAGAGTGAAGCAGGAGCAGACAACCTGGTCCTCTTCAAATGTTTTGTACTATCTTTCAGGTGTAGCATTTTAGACCGTGATCAGTAGTGGTAGTAGTTGTAAAAATAAAACAAAACACCTGGAGAGCACCACATTGCGTTTTCCTAAAATCACTGGTTCTCAACCTTGAACTAAAACTTCTAGAAGCTTTTACCACTAGTGTTGCTGGCCAGGATTCTTGGAAGTTGTAGGCCAAGAACATCAGGGGATACAAGACTGGGAAGCACTGCCCTAGATTAAAGAATAGTTCGAGGCGATCTCATACTGAACCATAATCTTTCAAATATAAACATCTGTAGAAGGGCCTAGTTGAGCATGGTGTTTTAGGTCTCTCTGTGGTCCCCCAAATATCTGCGTGGATTTTTCTTGGTGGGTGGGGAGGCAAAGATGCTCAGTGTTTACACTGATGTTTTTCTCACTGTATACAGCACTATGATACAGTAAACCCCCACCTATCGCAGGGGTTAGGGACGTGACCTGACCCACGATAATTGAAAATCCGCAATATGCAGATGCTGGGTTGAGTTGGGACTATGTGGGCTCTCTGGGGGCTCTTTGGGGCCTGGTGCTGCCCCGAATGGGCCTACAAGAGGCTTCCCGGGCCCCCGGAGGCCCTAAATGTGCTTTCTAGTGATCTGGAGGTCACTTCTGGTTTCCTGGAAGTCACTTCCGGTTTGTGGGGAAGCACTTTTGGGGCCTTAGATGGGCCTGGGAAGGCCTTTCCTCCTTACCCCAGGGGGCCTTTTTTCATATACTGCAGACCCGCAATATACTGGGACGGCAGTATATGAACTGCGAAAGGGTGGGGGACAACTGTACCATGTTTGTCTGTGTACATTGAAATAATAAATAAAATTAGAATTCCTGTGAAGTGCAACAACTCCTCCCTCCCAAAAGACATTCACGGCAGTAACTGTGACCCACTATTGTTTCTTTTCAAAAACAATCTACAGTACCTATGCTATGTACAGTATCTTTGTCCAGAATTACCCATCATGTTTTCCTATGTACAGTTTAGGAGAGCATCTTCATGTGTGATTTTTCTTATTTTTAAAATGAAAAGGTTTAAAGGTTGTGGCGGGGAACTGTGTGTGGGGGGGCATGCGTTGGTGTTTGTTTTGTTTTCCCCACAGTACTTCTGTTATGTCATTGTCTTCATTTTTGTTTAGCAAAAACACAGTTAGAATTTGTAGGGATTGAGGCTGATAAAATCAAACCAATTCTTCACAGAGCTCCTAGCAGTAAAAAGAAGAAGAAGAAACATGCAGCCAGCTGTGAAGATTATATACTGATTAATAAATGCACAGTTGAACAGCGGTCCCAAAGAGGATGGGGAAAGATCACAATAGGCAATTTTCTTAATTGCTAGTATTTAATTCCTGCCCTTGTGTTCAAACACTGCATGGATACAAGGAATGGCCTTCTCCTAGGTAAGACTGAAGGCTCTTCCCAGTATTGCCAACTGAGATGAACTAATGAATAATGAAAAAAATTGTCAAGGCGTAGACTTTACTCCAAGAGCCTTTTCAACTGAAAGAGTGGCTTTCTGTCAGATGGGCAGTATGTAAATTGAATAAATAATAATAAATAACTGAAGATACCACTAGAAATGGACTATTACACAACAGAGATGTTGAACTTCAGGCCCTGGGGCAAATCCAGATAGTTCTCCTTCGTCCCTGCCTTCTCCTTTCTTCACATTAGTTTCTTATATGCAGATACCTTATGTAGGGAGGCTCTTAGAAAATAACAGTGTAGAGGAGTGGTTCTCGTGGGTCTCAAGATGTTCTTGGACTACAACTCCCAGAAGCCTCCACCACTCACTGTGCTGGAAGGGGTTTCTGGGAGTTGCAGTCCAGGAACATCTGGGGACCCACAGGTTGAGAACCACTGGAAAGGCTTCTGTGGTAATGCTGTATGTATTTTACTACTGCTAATTTGTAATGATTTTAACAGTGATGTTTTAAATGGTTTTTAACTGTTATGAAAACTTATTTAATTATGTTTTATGCTGTATTTCTAATTACTTTTCATTGTTTATGTTTTTAATTGTACTGTAAAAATCCTATGCTGTATCCCAGTTCATCTGTCTGTAAATTAGAGATACAGACCAGATATAGAGAAAGTAAGAATCTCTTACTTGTGCAGTGTTTGCATTGAATTTGCAGTGTCAATATACCAGCCACCTTGGGTCCTTTTGGGAAGAAAGGCAGGGTAGGAATATTTTAAGTAAGTCTGTCTGCCTGTCTTTAGGCTGAACACGCAACATCATGCTGAAACCTTATGCATAGCAGCTAAGCTGTTGGGAATCTGCTGTGTGGAGGGGATAAGTCCTTTTTATCTGCACACGATGATATGTGCATTAGCCCTTACAGGAAATGTTCAGGTCTTTTGATGAGTGACAATTCCCGGGATTCATTTACCTAAAAACATGTTTATGTTTGAACAGTAGTTGAACAGTAGCTCAGTTAGTTCTAAGGGAACAGAAAAGCAAATCACAGATCCATGATTCAAATTGTGACCCATTTAGTTTCCCCACCTGGGCAGTGACTATCCAAGAAATAAGTAGAGGGGAGGTTTTGAAGGGCTCAGAGGTTTTCCAATGGAAATGAGCTGTGGTTAGAGATTAGTGTGGCGTGATGCTTAGAGAACTGGGCTGAAACTTGGGAAACCTGGGTTCAAATTCTCAATTGGCCATGAAACCTGGCTCTCAGCCTGTCCTAGTCACAAGGCTTTTGTGGGGATGAATTGGGGAAGACGAGAGCCATAGAGGCTGCCTTGGGCTCACTGAACAAAAAACAGGATATAAATACAACTCATGGATGAATGAATGGTTTCCAGTCTGGGAAGCTGTTGCATGTAAGTGAGTGAGTTCATCTTTCCACTGTGGTAGATAAGCACATATGTGAGATATGCAGACTTCAGCTTTGCCTTATCCCTTTGCTTGGAGATGGTCTAAATTGGTAGGAATTATGTATATCTGGCTGTACCTACCCTGCTTTGACCTTGACCTGCAGAGAACCTGCGTGTTTCATTCTACCCACTGTAGGTATATGGTTTTCCCAAAGTAAAATTCAGCCGATGAATTATGCACTGATATTATAGGATTTGATTAGGGTACTTATGGTGTAAGGAAGCATTACATCTTTTGTACGTGTCTGCATATTTCCATGATCATTCATGGTGTGTGTGTGTGTGTGTGTGTGTGTGTGTGTGTGTGTGTGTGTGTGTTTTCACATCACTGAACATCAGTAAGATACTATTTCTTACAGTCTGAATGCTATAAAATGCTCTTGCACTCTGTAAACTGGAAATTGGCCATAAAAATAGTGCCGTGAAGGTTCTGGTTTCTAGCCACTTAGCAATTTGTTGTCACATCTACTTAGTTTTATTGGGCGTCAGGTAAGAATGTTTGCTGCTATGGGCAAAATGGAATATCTCAAAGGGGAGCCTGTATGTTTCAAACAAAAACAAAACAAAAACAAACAAAACAACAACAACAAAGATTGTTCATAAGAAATTGCAGAGCAAATCAGCAATATCAAATGGCTTTCTAAATGCTAGGGAGCTTGCAGCTGCCGGAATGCTTCATCCATTAGATTAGTGTTAAGGTTGTCCTCAGTTGTGTTTGTTGAGCAGTTAGTGGTAGTTATGAAACAACTAGAGAATGTTCCAGCTTAGTTCAAAGTAGGTGAATTGGATGTCTTCTGCCGGCACTTCAGATTTTATACATGGGTATAGAATTTTATAGCAGTCTTACATCTTTCCTTTAATCATACCTTAAGACACTAAGATAGAAGAAAACATTGGTTCATGTTCTGCAATCCTCTCCCATCTCTCCTCTGTACAAGTCAGATTAGGGAAAAATATCAAACCTATCCCAACAACTTCTCTGCCCCAAATGATGACCTAGAAATATGACAAACGTCCATGTGCTAAATCTCATATGAGTTTAGTTCAGTTCATGCCATCAGTTTCCCCCACCAAATATAAGAATTGACTTGCATGCCATTTGGTTTTTACAGGCAAGTCTCTTGGAGCAGAGCATTGCCTGTTATTGAGTTCTTGATGATTTGTGATTCAACAGCAAATTACAGTGAATACTCGCTGGCCCAAATCCTGTTTCTTAACATATTAAGTCAGAGCTAAAGTATGCCCACTGAATCTGTGGAAAATTATGGAGGAGTTGACTTAGCAGATCCCTGGGCCTGCTCCAGTGGTGACTTGCTATGCTAAGCGAAAGCTATTATGGTCCTCAGTCCAGTTTCAAGCAATGGTTTGATAGTCTTGTTTGGCAGCCTTCTCAAATTGTGGGGTGCAGGCTGGTGTAGGTTGGAAATGCAATCATGGTTTGATTTTGTGACTGACCACATTTGATAGACAAGATAGTGACCGGGCTCATTTTCTTTAAGAACCAAAATCTGAATAGTCAAACATACCAGGTCCATAAAATGTATGGATGTTGTTGCTTTAGAACTAAATCTATAGGAATGTGGTTTCGCCTGAATTTGGCACTCCATTCACTCACATGTGTCTAATTATTGTTTTGTTGCAGAAACTGGAACACAGAGAAGTTTTAGTTGGCCTGTTGTTCCTGGTTTTCCCCTTCATACCAGCTAGCAACCTCTTCTTCAGGGTAGGATTTGTTGTGGCAGAACGTGTCCTGTATATGCCTAGGTAATTTTCACATGTTTAATTTATTGTGCAATGAGAAACTGCATTATTAATTTTAATGAAGCTTTTGGCCAGTGTTGATGTCTACAGCTGAATATTCATATTTAGAACTGCAATTTAAGGAATTATATAAGGTTTGACTGATAATCTTTCCCTAAGTGTAATAAAGTGTTACCCAACCTGAACTGCTACAGATGTTTAGGTCTGTGACTCCCATCATCCTGAATCGATGTGAGCTATAGTCTTGAAAGACTATAGTTGTATGTAGGCTGAATCTTTTGAAATCAACCAGATGCTTGAAAGGTGAAAGAAAGATATATTTTAATGAGATGTAAACAGTGATCCTGTGTAATACCTTCCATTTAGTACTTCATGTCCTGCTGCTTAGCATGCATTAAAATAAAACTGGAAATGAGAATCGTAAGGTTTTAGTGGCCGTATCTACTCAAGGTCTTTATTGGAAGGATGCTGGGATGGCAGTGAGTGTTAAACAGATTGGTTCTCTTTTGACAGCTTGCTGAAAGCCTGCAATGTGGTGACTTAGGATAATATGAGCTTTAGCATAAAATTCTGTAGTATTATATTCGTAAGTATAATATCTGCCTTAAGAGAGTGATCTTATGTTTTGCAATGCCTACTTCATTCCCCCCCCCCCATCACTCTATGGACTAATGTCACCACTCCCCTCATAATCTCTTTAGGAATGGCTTGCCACTGGATTTGCAGCTCCGCCACATTTAGAAGGAAGCACTGTTTGCGACTACGTGTTGGGAATATGCATGGTGTCATCAGTGTCTCTTAAAACTTCACAATTTTGTAGCTCACAGCAGATGGAGATCTTGTGTTGATAGCCTGTTGTGAAGGTGAGGGTAGTGATATAACCATGACCATAAACAGTGTGTATATAGGCAAAAATAATAATTCAGTATAAAACCAGATACGCTGGTCCTACTTAACTACTATAGAGGTGTAATATTGTTTGTACAGTAAAAGGGAAATGCATTGTTTTCTTCCCAGTTGCTTGAATGCCCTGCTCTGATCTAGATGTCTTGCTTCAGCCTGTTTGAGTTGTGTTCTGAGGCAATGCATTGTAAATAATGACCTTACCTAATATGCTCCTGCTTTATGGTGGGAATCCTGGCAAACTGGTCCTTCCAGAAGAAGGGCCAGGCTGGATAGACTTAGGCAAGCTGCACAGTCCCCATGTTGCTTCAGAATAAGGGAATGATAAATCGCTTTTTATGACTCTGTGCTAAGAAAACTCTGGAAAGGTCAACATTAGCCTTAATTGACTAGACATTTACTAAACTCAATTAAGTGCCCTATTTGCTGCAGAACCCAGCCTTCTCTGGGTTAAGGGAGCTAAGGGTAATGAAGCTACGATAAAGAAGGATAGAGAAAAATATGGTACATGTATTTATATACAGTAAGGTAAAGGTAAAGGTTCCCCCCGCACATGTGTGCTAGTCATGTCAGACTCTAGAGGCAGTGCTCATCTCCATATTCAAGCCAAAGAGCCAGTGTTGTAAAAGTCCATGGCCACGTGGCCGGCATGGCTGCAAGGAAACACTGTTTTACCTTCCTGCTTTTTACGGCAGTACCGATTTATCTACTTGCATTTACATGCTTTCGAATTACTAGGGTGGCAGGAGCTGGGGTTATCAGTGGGAACTCACCCCGCTGCGTGGCACTCAGGATTTGAACCCCAAAGCTGCCGACTTTGCAGCCAACAGTTTTTAGAGCCTTAGTCCGCTGAGCTTCCACACCCCAGTATTTATATACAGTAGTATGTTTCAAATGGTTTGTTTTCTAGTTTTATCTCTTGTGAGTTGCCTGTATTCTCCAGGCTTAAAACCAGGGTACTTCAAGGGCCAGATGCAGGGGAGTGGTATCAGGAGATAGATATCTAGTAACCAGGGTACTTCAAGGGCCAGATGCAGGGGAGTGGTATCAGGAGATAGATATCTAGTCTCATGCGCTCCCATAGGCATCTGGTGGGGCCACTGTGAGATACAAGAAGCTGGACTAGATGGGCCTTTGGCCTGATCCAGCATGGCTCTTCTTATGTTCTTATGTTCTTATGCTCTAAGTCTAACCCACTTTAGATCCAAGGTAGAAAGCATGAGTTGGAACCTTGACATCTTGTTGATGCCAGAGATTACCAGTGTACCATCTAGTCAGATTATATTGGATCAGTTTCAGTTGGTACAGCCTGAGGATGGGGGCAAGGAAGTTGGCTGCTCCTATGGTGCCACCTCCTCTCTAGATTCTTGCCCATCATGGCTCTTAACATCAGCAAAGGTGTGACCAGGGAATGGGCTATATGCATAATTAATCCATGTTGATGGGAACGCCATTTGCTTTCCTTTTTAAAGGAAGACCATTAAAGGAGGCAGTTATCAGGACCATTCAAAAGAAACCAAATTTAGCAACAAATGATTTTAGTAACTGTAGGCCCATTGGGAGTATTCCATCCTTGGGCAAGTTGATCGAGAGTGTGGTGGCTGACCAGCTTGCAGGTGTTCTTGGAGGAAGCGGATAGCCTAGGTCAGTGGCTCCCAAACTTGGATGTCCATATGTTCTTGGCCTACAACTCCTAGAAATCTTGGTCAGCACAGCTAAAGGTGAAGGTTTCTGGGAGTATGTCCAAGAACATCAGGGGACGCAAGACTGGAGACCACAGGCTTTGACCCATTTCATTTGGGGTTCAGGCTGCTCATGTAACTGAAACAGCATTTGTTGCCCTGCAAGATGATCTCCTGAGGAAGACAGATGCCTGACTGGACCTCCTGGATCTTGGATGTCGTTGACCATAGTATCCTTATGAGATGGCTATTAATTTTAGGCCTTGGGGGTCTGTTCTTCAGTGATTCTAGCCTATCCTTTGGGGCTGATCCCAGATGGTAGAGCTTGGTGAGCTGTCATCCACTCTTGGGACTCCCAATGTGGGGCCTCTCAGGGATGGGTTATTTCTCCAGTAAAGCCTCTGGGAAAAGTCATGTGGAAATTTGAAGTTCACTGTCATCAATACGTAGATGACATAAAGTTCTGTCTATCCTTTTCCTCATCTGCAGGTGATGCTGTACATGTCCTTGAGCACTGCCTAGCATCAATAATGAAGTAGATGAGGGCCAGTAAATTGATACCACAATAAATTGAGAAGAAAGAGATTGTACTGTCGAGAGGTAGAGATGGGCTCCACTTAAGTCACCCCTCTTAATACAGATTATAATGTGCGGTACCACAGCTGCCACTTGCTCCCTCTCCCACCCTTCTTGGCTGCCACTGTTGTCCTGCTTCTTTGGTTCTGGACCAGTCTGGCCAGGAGCTCGCGTTGCCTTTCTCCAGCTGTCATAGCACCCAACCACTCTGACAAGGAGGTGGGATGAGATTCTTCCTGCACAGCCATTCAGTGGCCAACCGCTGGAGGAGGCACAAACAAAAATATATAAGTATACTTGTGTATAGGTAAAAAGGTAAAGGTTCCCCCCGCATATGCATGCTAGTCGTGTTCGACTCTAGGGGCAGTGCTCATCTCTGTATTCAGCCGGAAGAGCCGGTGCTGTGCAAGTCCATGGCCATGTAGCTGGCATGGCTGCAAGGAAACATTGTTTACAAAGAGGTAAAATATACTGCAGCAGAATAGTTTTAAAAGTTTAATAGTCCATATTCTGATACTACATTTTTTAAAACAGAAGCTTAATATCTGGTTTGGAGTCATGTTTGGAGTGGAGGTAATGATCTCATAACAGTGGTATTCTCCTTCACAACTCCCTAGAACTGAAGTATGGCATGTCGCCCTAGTGTGATTTATAATTATAGAGTGTTCTGCTATGTCATCTCCCTTACTTTAGGCAGACTTGTTCTGTTACTTACTTTCAACATAAAGATTAGCAGAAGAATTGATAGGAAAGTCACAGACCGCAGTCTATCTTGATGTCCTTCTGTTGCTGCAGCAAATGTTTTCAATTAAATCTGAAATATAACTTAATAAAGACAGACATACCAAGAGAAACTAGTAATAATAAGTGGTATACATACCAGCGCACATCCTGCATGCTATTTATTTATTTATTGAATTAAAATGTTTATGTACATTCCAACTATCAATGTCCTCGAAGTGGTTACATTCTCTCTTACAGCAGTGTTTTTTAACATCTTCTCATGGAAGGTTTTCAATGTTAGTAAATTTCTTAAGGCTTTCCTTAAACCTGGAAAGCTAGCATGTTCCAGAAAATTCTGCTCTATGATTCAGAATCTGAGGCTTGGAGGATTTGCTTTGTTTTTCGTTAAAGTCATGACGTCTCCTCATTGGTTTCTTGGGTAAAATAGCACTTCCAAAACATGAACAATAAGTAATATTTCCAAGATCCGTAGATTATCTTGGAACACATGCTTAGCCTAGGAATTTGTTGTTGCTAGCAGGACTGGAGGTTGCATACCAATTTATTTTTACAATGTGTACATATGTTTTCTATCTGTTGTTAAATTGTTGTTCTCTCTGGATTATTGATCACCCAGAGGTCTACCATTAAATTCAGACCCATCTGTACTATACAGTCACCCCCCGCCATTTCACGATTCAGTTACTGTGGTCCCACTATGTTGTGGGATCGCAGTACCTGCCCTGGCTCCAGCTGATTAGCGCTGGGACGGGGGAGAAAAACCTTTATTTCACCACCCCAGTGCCAATGAGCGGGAGCCCGGGGTTTGGGGAAGGCGGGGGAAGGTTTAAAAGCCCAGGCTTTTAAAACCTCCCCCCCTTCCCCAAGCCCTGGATCCGATCCCCCATCGCTGCCGGCCCGCGTGGGGGGCGGTGGGGGGCAATTGCATTGCCCCACACAACCGGCCCGCGCTCATCTGAGAAGACTTGGGGCCGCACAGGCTGGTGGCAGGGGGGATTGCATTGCCCCCGCCCCCCACCCGCGCTGCCTGCGGCTTCTCGGAGGAGCACGGGCCAGTGGCATTGGGCGCTGCCCCACAATCTCCATTGAAATGTATTGGCTCAATGCATTTCAATGGAGAATTTCCCCCCCATTGAAATGCATTGAGCCAATGCATTTCAATGGAGATGGCCCCGGACAAGAAGTGTCTAGGCGGTGCAGGCGGACGGCGGCGGGAGGTCAGATCCCACAATGCCACTGGCACGCGCCGCCCCAATACTTCTCAGACCAGTGTGCACCGGTAGCGGCAGGGGGATGTGATTGGCCCCCGCCCCCAGGCCCCACCCGCGTCTGCATATCGCGGACTTCAGTCATCGCGGGTCAGGTGGGTCCCTAACCCCCACGATAGGCGGTGGGTTACTGTATATCCTTTTTCAAAGTGCAAGTTCATTTTGTATGGTGTAGGGGGTAGAGCAGGCCTTCTGGGTTACATTTTATAGCAGTGACTAGAGCAGGCATTCTGGGTTGCACTGATGTGTACTGGGTAACACAATTGGAAAATGACTGTCCTTGATTAAGGAAGAGGAAAAGTCCATTGCTTACTAGTGTTTACAGTGTTATTTTACACTGAAATCCTGTTATACAGTGGAACCTTGACTTACGTCATTAATCCGTTCCAGTGGTCTAGACTTAAGTCAAACATGACTTAAGTCAAACGAACGTTTCCCATAGAAAGTAATGGGAAAGCGGATTAATCCATTCCAGATGATGAAAAAGACCCCTGAAAACAGCAATTTAACACAAATTTGACTGGGATAGGAGATTCCTTCTGGGGATGTAAATGAAATGTCTCTTCAAAGAGAGGAGGCGGCAGTGGAATTATAGTCCACAGGTTATATGCCTCCACTTTTAATGTTCATAGCAACGATGTCTAACATTTAAGTTTTACTGATTTTTAACCTGACGTTCCAAGTTCTGAACAACTCTATGCTTACCATTAGAGTCCCACAACTGTATAGCTCCCCAACTAAAATGCTTCCATTGTGGACCAGACTTCTGCAGCCAGATTTTTACAAGACAGAGCCGACTGTCTAACCAGCGAGGCCAGCCCCGAGCTCCCGGCCCTTCTTCTCCTCCGGCAGCAGTGGCGGCTTCGGTGAGGCCGAGGACCAGCTCCAGGTGCTCTGAACTGGTCTCGCCGAAGCTGCTGCTGCCGGAGGAGAGGAAGAAGGCAGGAGCAGTTTGGAGGCGGCAGCCGCGATGCTGGGTTGTGGCTGCCGCCCAATTCCGGTGCCTTCTGCCGGGTCTCCAAGATGTAAGTCAAAGCCTGCGACTCAAGTCAAACAGGCCCCTTCTTGATGCAAGTCAAATATAATGTAAGTCAAGCAGTATGTAAGTCAAGGTTCCACTGTATTAGAATAGGCCCACTGTAGGTTCCACTGATTTAAATAGACCCACTCTACTTGCAACTTAGTTTGCTAAAGTAAATCTCAACTTAGTAGGCCCATTTGAATCATTGGAACCTACAGAGGAATTCACACACCCCACTTATTCAGTGGGCCTACTCTAGAGTTTCAGAAGCTAAGCAGGGTTGGCTCGGGTTAGTACTTGGATGGGAGACCACCAGGGAATACCAGGTGCTGTAGGCGCCTGGAGTAGGAACTGGCAAACAACTCCAGTATTCCTGCCAAGAAAACTCCATAGACATGGAGTCACGAAGAGTCGGTCACGACTGTAACGACACAACACACACAGTGTGACTGCGCTAAGCAGTAGGATTCCAATCTTTATTTTATTATTGCACAATAGTTGGGACTTCAAATCTGAATTCATTTTATGAAGAAATATTACAGCTGCTAAATAGCTTGACTAAGATTGTAGGGCATGCTCACTTGGTTTAGTTCTCATACATCACTGTCATGTGTTGTGTGAAAATATGTATGCACATGTTTCAAAATCTCATTATTCTTGCCTTATTCTTGCTATCATGTTAATCACCTAGACAGAGTGTCAGTTCTTATATAGCCATATAGTAGGATCCCCATATCCGCTGATTCGTTAACCACTGGTTCCATTATCCACGGTTGGCAGAAGAAAATTAAATAAATAATTCAGCAGCTGCAAGCTACTGTCACAACACAGCAGTTTTGGGGGTGTTTGCATTCTCTCTTATCTATGGTTTTCGTTCTCTACTGTAAGGCCTGGAACCAATCTCAAGTGGATACCGGGGTCCTACTGTATTATACTATTTGTGCCCAAAGGCCTAGAGCAGTGATGGCAAACCTTTTAGATACCGAGTGCCCAAACTGTGATTCCAAACCCACTAATTTTTTTTTGCAAAGTGCCAATACAGCAATTTAACCTGAATACAGGTCACTGGGAAGGGGTGATGTCGGGTGCCCACGGAAAAGCCTCCGAGTGTCACCTTTGGCACCCGTGCCATAGGTTCGCCAACACTGGCCTAGAGGAAGCAGTCAGCAAGCTGGGGGAGAGGGACTGGAATATATGCATAAATACAAATAAGTTAAGGAAAATCTCTCAGAGGCACCTTCCCCAACAACCTAATGGTGACTGACTTTATCCACTGGGCATTAGACACTCACTAACAGGAGGAAAGAACTGAGTGGGTTTGGAACAGATTAGCTTGGAATCTTATTTATGCATATGCATATCTGAGTGGTTGATGCATGTTTCTATTTTTTTAAAAAAATGTATACCTCCCATTCAGCTACCAAGGTCACTGACTCTTCTTCTGCAACACTCATAAGCTCCAGTCTATATAGACAGTGTTAATACATTGCAGGATGTGCTATAGAGCATCTGTAAAGCTACATTTTCTCATTCTGTAATGTATATTGAAGCAAATATGACAATAGCTTATTATATAACATACCAATAAACATTATGTATTAATGGTAAGAGAGGGAAGTTTTAACATTATTCTGTAGTTCACTGGAGCCAGATGTTGAAAGATTGATTTCCCAGTGTGCTTTCAGCGAGTAGAACTAGCCTGTGTGGCCTTGGACAACCAGCACAGCCCCCAGGGTGCCCTTTGATAAAGGGAATGGTAACCGGCTTCTGAGTATTCTGAACCTGGAAAACCCTGAAAAATGTTACCATAAGTCAGAATTATCTTGATGAAACATGATTATTATTATTCTACTAATACTGTATACTAAAACCCAGACACGCTAGACAAATGCCCTTGTGTTGCTTAAAATTGGATCCTACCCTATTTACTTATCAATTAAAATTAGGCCTGCTTAATCCTACATCTGTTTAATGCCCAGATGGAAGCTTGGGACCTTGCTCAGAAAGTGCAGGGCCATTGCATGGCTATGGAGACCAATGACATGAGCCACTTGGTGCAGTTAGAAGAAGGCAAAGTGGGATGGAAAGAGAAGGCTCTGCTGGGGCCTGACAGAGTATGGTGGTGATCAGAAAAAAATTGTGAAACTTTTGCATTACAGAGCCTTCTTACTTTGCTAGGGAGGAGCAAAATATTTTGGCATAATGTTTGTGTTGGGGTGCTATATGTGGATGGAGAGTGTAAGAGAGATGAAAAGTGTTCCTCAGCCTCTTAGAACAGGCATGTCCAAACTTCAGCCCTCCAGATATTTTGGACCAGAATTCCCACAGTCCTTTGTCATTGGCACTCTTAAGTTTAGAATTCTGGGAGCTGTGGTCCAAAACATCAGGAGGGACAAAGTTTGGACACGCTTGCCTTGGAAGCTGCCCAGCCCTGGCCTACAACAGCCTCTCATTTGCTCCAGAGACGATGCTATAGAACATTGGTTCCTAACTTTGAGTAATCCAGTTGTTCTTAGACTACAGTTCCCTTACGCCGGGGGGTGCCCAAACTTTTTGTAAGGAGGGCCAGATTTGGTGGCTGAGAATGTGTCAGGGGCCGGTTGCTCCCCGACCCTGCCACCCCACTGCAAGCCCCACCCACTGACCCCTTACAACCCCAGCTGCAGAAAGGAAGGTGGAAACCAAGAGAGGAAGGAAGGAAGGTGGGGAACAAGGGAGGGAGGAAAGAAGGAAGGTGTGGACCAAAGGAAGCACAGGGAGCCTTGGACATGAGGGGGAGGGGGCGGGCCAGGCAGCCGCGGGCCACTCAAAATGGCCTGACGGGCCGGATTTGGCCCCTGGGCCAGACTTTGGGCAGGCCTGCCTTAAGCCTTCTCCACCAGCTGTGCTGGGCCGGGGTTGCAGTCCAAGAACTCCTGAGTTGCCTGACATTGGGAACCACTGTCATAGAACAATACAAAAATGCTTTGACTCAGGCTGGCTGAACACATTTTGTTACTGGAGGCAAGTAACAAATGGTGCCACCACAACCCAACCCCAAGTCAGGGTGCATGGCTGCCCATTTATTTGGCACATGAGGCAGATGCTTTCCCTAACATTTCTCCCGGTGCATAGAACTGAAGAAAAAGCAGTAGCAAATCAAATAGATCACTGTTCTTTGGCCTATCCTAGTGCTTGTAATCGGACTGAAGTGGCTGCCTCATTTGGCCTAATTATAGGGCTGCCACTGATCAGACCTCTTTCTCTCTGCGCTTGTCAGATGCTTCCTGATAGAACCCGACCCTTCCTTGTCTTCCGTCCTGAATCCCTGTGGTGTCTCTAGGAGTAGAAGGCTGTGTAATCGTCAGTCCTTGATGACATAATCCGGAATTGCCTTGTGTGAAAATTGCCTGGGTCTTAGCTTGATAGACCTTAAATCTGAAATGAAAAATAAGCTGAGCAGCTAATTCTTGTGTTCAGCTGCAAAACAATAGATCCTGCTTCTTATCCCAAGGTTCCCTCAAAAAAGAGAAGCCTGCTTTTCTCTGAAAACCAATACTGGCAAGAGGATTGAAAGGCTAAATATGAGTGCTCACAGAATTACCAAACTGTGATAAACGACTTTGTTGTATTTTCAACAACAGTCTTGGGGCACTCTCTTCAAACACGGATTTGTACCTCCTGTAAACCAAGAGTGATAGCCACATACTGAATGGCTCCAAAGAGAATTTTGGCAATCATTTTTTTCAGTCAACATGAGCAGTCTGGAAAAAAGGCGCCGGAGGGGGGGATATGATTGAGATGTATAAAATAATGCAGGGCATGAGTAAAGTGGATAGAGGGACGCTCTTCTCCCTCTCACAAAATACCAGAACTAGGGGACATACACTCAAGTTGAGGGCTGGGAGAGTAAGAACAGTGCGTCGTTAGTCTGTGGAACTCCCTGCCACAGGAGGTGGTGATGGCATCTGGCCTGGATGCCTTCAAAAGGGGATTGGACAGATTCCTGGAGGAAAAGTCCATCACAGGTTACAAACCATGATGGAGATGTGTAATCTCCAGGCTTAAAACCGGGGTACTTCAAGGGCCAGATGCAGGGGAGTGGTATCAGGAGAAAGATATCTAGTCTCGTGCGTTCCCAGACGCATCTGGTGGGGCCACTGTGGGATATAGGAAGCTGGACTAGATAGGCCTTTGGCCTGATCCAGCATGGCTCTTCTTATGTTCTTATCCTCTTATGACCTTTTTCTGGGGTTATTGAGAACACTCTGGAGAAACAGTTTAATTTTTTGCTCTCTTGCCAAGCATGGTGTGTCTTCCTTTGATTTTCTTCCCACTTTGTACTTTCATGGTCTAACTAGATGTTGAAAAAATGCCTTCCCTGTCATTATCCTATTTTTCCCCTTCCCACTGAGATAAATATCTCAGACTTACAAATTAAGCCCATGTTTACCTTACAGTCACCAGGATAAAACAAATAATGCTCAGTCAATGATTTGGAGCTCAGGTGAAGCACATGCTATGAGCTATACACATATTTCACTACTTAATGAAGCATTTCTTACGAGTGAAATCTGTAGTTGACCTTCAGTTACATAATTAGTAAATTTCCAGATGTGGGAGGACATTGTGGCATGTGATGAAAATTGGAAGAGGCATTTTCATTCTTAATGAAGAAAATATTTTGAAAGGATGTGTGTTTCTCTTAACTGATGTGACAATTTCTGATGTATACAAAGGCAGCTGTGAAGAGCACAAGAAAAATTCGGGTCCTCCTCCCTCTTCATTTCACCTTTCTTTCACCCAATGTCTGTCAAACTGCCTGGGACATTTTCCATCAAATAACATTGTGAGGGCTGCTGTTTACTGGTTCTGGGGAAAGGAACATAATGAAGTTGAATTTCAAGAATAGTATAACATACATCATCTTTCCTCAGCATGAGGATGAACTGTAATCAATCTTGCAAATAATTCAGAATTCAGCTTTAGCATCTCCTTGTACACGCATCTCAGTACAGTACATGCACCAGTACATATAATTAATCTCACACACCTCCTGTTGTAGTATTTTACCAAAGTGTATTTTCACCCTGCTTCTCTTCCAGTCATTGTGGCTATCAGTTTAGCATCTGTTTTGCTTAATCTACCAGGTGCTGCCACTGTAATTTATTTACCATGAAATTGTAAATATGTGAACAGATGCCTACATTATAATATGCAGCCTTCTCTCTGTCCTCCACAAACCAGCCTCTGTTATCTTTTAGTTATTTGGAAAGTGTGCTTAAAAAGACAAGGAAGCTATTAATGAAAATGTAAAATGTCTGTCAGAACCCATAATTACTGTTCCAGGTTTTTCAGGCTAATCAAGCAATGCACTGAAATATTCAAGTAGTTGTTCATAAGGTGGGGGGAAGCTTTGTTAAAAATGTGTAAGCAATCTTCTCCTGTTAATATTAGTTATATTTAAAAGTGTCTAGCTTTTGATAAGTATTGCCTAGTTTTTCTGCCCTGCTGTGTTGGTAGACTCAGAGTTTGTAACACAGGTGCATTTGATGGAGAAATGAAAGAGGGCCTTCTTTTTCTGTTGCTGCTCCCAGATGCTGGAACTCCCTCCCACAGGAAACTAGACTGGCCCCATCTATGTACTGTCCTTCCACAAGCAGGCAAAGACCTTTCTTTTCAGGCAAGCTTTCCCTGTTGCTTGCAGTGTTGCAATTTCCCTTCTAGGTTTCTGGTTCACCCTGGTCAAATTGCATCATTGCTTCCTTGTTAAGAACTCCTGTGTTTTTCTGCATTGATTGGTTTGGCTTGGACAATGTGGCAACATATTTGAAAGATCCTGGTAAGGATTCTCTTGTCCATAGATCAATTGGGGATCTTCCAGAACAGTGGTTCCCAACCTTGGGTCCACAGATGTCCTAAGTTGGGAATCACTCTTCTAGAACCAGTTTGGATAAAAATCAATGAATTTTAAAAAAATCAAGTTGTTTTAAGTCATGATTTTTCATATACATTTATTACAGTTTTTTAAAAAAATTAAATTATGATTTAAACCAGTTTAAGTCTTAAAATTATTTTTATTTAAATATTTTTTAAAAACATGTTTTTTAATTTAAACTGTGTAAATCACAATTTAATAAAATTCATTCATTCATTCATTCATTCGATTTCTATACCGCAAAACCATCTGGCTCAAGGGCCACCCTGGACAGTGTACAATATCATTAAAATATTGCCATTGGCAATATTCCTCAAAGGTTGGCTGCAGTCACCATAAATTTAACAATTCACAACTTGAAGATGTAGAAATCTCACTTTTTATAAGCATAGTGGAATTGGGCTCCTTCTCCAAAGCTTTCACCAAATTTATCAGAACACAGCTTTGAATGTTTGCCAAGCCAGCGGTTCAGTGAATGCTCAAATTCACCCTGTGTAAAACACAGGTAGGGGTTAAAACAGGTAGGTTCTGGAGCAGGCAGACAAGGATTTAGGCTTGGATTGGTTATCTTGCAAAAGTCAAGATATCCAATATTAAAGGGCCACCCTCTCAAGTCCAGAAAGTGACATTTTTATAAGCTACGGTATACATTTCTAGTTTATTAAAAGTTTTTAAAGATGCATAAGCTGCACACTTTGCTTTGTTTTGAGGTAAACAACTCCTCAGAAATCTTAAACAGCTGAAAGTGCAAGTGGACTGAGTTTAAAGGACAAGTTCCCCTCAAGGCCTTGCGTTTTGTGGGTATCAAAATATGCTTGCTGGGGATGTACAGGCCTACAAAGTTTGGGTGGGAACACAATTGTTATTCTAAGGATATTTTGCTGCTTTTTCAGAGAGAGGCACATTTTCCCCATGCGTGGTCTAAAATATCTGAAGTAGATGGAGTTGTTCAAGATGAAGTGGCAGTTAAGAGTCTAGACTAGAGTGACAGTGGGGTAAGCAAGATGTATAAACAGCAAAACTAGAAAAGCTTTTTTGTATATGTGTGACTATAGCTCCCAAGCTCAATGATCAGGGCCATTGAATTATAAGGGTTGTATTGGGGGGGGGGGAAACGCCCTGTAGAATTCCAGATAGTTTGAAAACCATTTGTTCTGAAGGCAATCCTTGTGATAAATTGCCTGTTAGCATTTCTTGCTCTTCCTCCTTAGATGTCACCTTCATTTTACAGAGTTTCGTCTTTCTACTTTCTCCATCAAAGGTGGATATAAATTTTCCTACAACTACGATGCTGTAGAGAAGCATCTATGGTTACACAATGATCTGGGGGCCTGTCCTTATTTCCAAAAATAGACATACGTCTAAATCTGATTTTTACAAAGTATTTTGACAGGTTTCTTGGAGAGAGGTTTTTTTTTTTTTTTTTTTTTTTGCTAGTAGGATGTAACAAGTAATTTCTTTTATAACAAGCTGTGAAATCCACATACACCACTGCATGTTTCAAAAGTTTTGGAGCCTGTAATCTTAACAGGCTTCATACGCATAAATATAATTGCTTAAAGACACATCTTTATATTCCTTGTTTCCTCTTTACGAAACACGAAATTATATACAGCATAGCTAGTCAGCAGATGGTCTTATGTCTTTTTTTACAATTGGAGATTTATCAGAAAAGAAGTAACAATGTAAAATACAGCTTACAGAGTCATGTTATGTCAGCTGTGTCAATGGCATTTTGTTTAAGAGCAATTAAAATTCAGCATGTGATGAGAGTGTGATTAATGGAGTTGCAATTTTCATGCGTTCCGACCCTCTAAAATCATAGTCAAATCTTTTTTCCTTCCCCAGCTTTCTTCTAGCTGAGAATTCACTATAATTCACTTTGATCCAGCCCACCCTTCTAAATATAAAACAGAGATCCATGAAAGCTCACAGAAAAATATAGCAGTTAGTCTTTAAGTTGCCAACAATGTTTCTGCCTTTTACTTTGTGTGTGTGTGTGTGTTTGATAGAGGTAGTTTTTAAGTCTGACGTCACTGCACAGACGAACGTGGCTATCACTGCCTTCTAGAATACCCCGTTTTCTTTTTAATATTATAATAATGCATTATTATGATTATATGCTTCATAATTATTATTACATATATGCTTCTGCTTCTGTGACTAGGGAACACCTGTGGCAGGTTGCAGTTATTATATAATTGAAATAACAAATAAAAACATACTTAACAGTATTTATTTTATTTTATTTTATTTATTTATTTGATTTATATACCACAACCATCTAGCAAAAAAGCTACTCTGGGCGGTTTACAAACATATACAAAATATAAAAAACATAGGCTTATAGTGGACCAAATGTGACAGGTAATGCTAAAAATTAAAATCATCACAATAAATTAGATAGCTTATAAGCCAATTTAAAAAAACTGGTTTCTTTAAAAGCAGTAGTAGAAACTGACTGCAACTCTTGATGCAAGTGCCTTTCACAATTTCAGGTTTGCTTTGAGAAAACCCTATCCCACAGGCCTATCAGATAGATTTCTAAAGGTCTTGGTATTGCCAAGAGAGACTGTTGAAATCATCAGTGACTAGACAGGTTCACAACAAGACAATGTAGTTCCATTTAGGGCTGTGAAGACCACAACCAGCTACCTGGATTGGGCCTAGTATGGAAATGAGATCCATGGGAGTCATATGATCTTGTTAACTATTTAAAACCAGTTAGCTGTTTAATTGCCACATATTACATGAATTGAGGATCTGACCCTCTTGAAAATTAGCTCTCTCTCTCTCTCTCTGTATGTGTGTGTGTGCGTGTGTGTGTTGAATTGACTGGTTCAAAATTGGGAAAGGAGTATGACAAGGTTGTATACTGTCACCCTGCCTATTTAACATATATGCAGATTACATCATATGAAAGGCAAGACTGGATGAATCGCAAGACAGAATTAAGATTGCTGGAAGAAATACCAACAACCTCAGATAGGTAGATTATGGTGACAGATAGTGAGGAGGAATTAAAGAACCTTTTAATGAGAGAGAAAGAGAAGAGCGCAAAAATGGGTTGAAGCTCAACATCAAAAAACCTAACATCATGGCTACCGATCCCATCACCACCTGGCAATTGGAAGGAGAAAAATTGAGGCAGTGACAGAGTTTACTTTCTTGGGCTACATGATCACTATAGATGGTGACTGCAGCAATGAAATCAAAAGACACTTGCTTCTTGGGAGGAAAGCAATGACAAACCTAGGCAGCATGTTAAAAAGCAGAGACATCACGTTGCCCACAAAAGTTCGGATAGTCAAGGCAATGGTTTTTCCAGTAGTGATATACAGAAGTGAGAGCTGGACCATAAAGAAGGCTGATCGGCATAGAATTGGTGCCTTTGAGCTATGATGCTGGAGGACACTCCTGAGAGTCCTTGGAAGAAATCAACCCTGAATGTTTACTGGAAGGACATATTTTGAAGCTGAAGCTCCAGTACGGTACTTTGGCCACATCATGAGAAGAAAGGACTCCTTAGAAAAGTCCCTGATATTGGGAAAGATTGAAGGCAAAAGGAGGAGAGGGCAGAAAATGAGATGGTTGGACGGTGCAACTAACATGAACTTGATCAGTCTCCGGGAGACAATGGCATGATCTGGTCCATGGAGTCATGAAGAGTCAGACACAACTTAATGACTGAACAATCAATAGCATGTTGCAGAGTTCAAAATGCAGTATAACTGGGAGCCTCATCTGGATGATGGAACATTTCTATTTTTATGTTTCCATTTCTTTTTTGTCATTGCTTGCTGACTTTACCAGGTGTCCTATTCTGACATGCCTACCTAGGAGGCAGGACGTTGTTCATCTTATGAGCCTATTTCAGACCAGGGTTACATGAGGTCAAAGTGAGCTATAAAATGGAGGACTTGCAACTAGCATTCCTCGGTCTGACAAAGCTGTTTGGATAAGCAGCGAAATGTTTCAGTCTCTCAAGAAAAGAAGTCCAGTTGCCATGACTCAACTTCCAGACAGGAGTCAGGACAGTGCAGAATCAAAGGGCTGGAGAGTATGCCCAGACTATAAAGCTAGCAAGTATATTTTTGTGAAACCATTATGGTGGCTTGAGAACATGACCTGCCCCTGAGAAGTGAGCTGCTTATGTAGCTTGACCTTGAGTTAAGGCAGTAGCCCTTTTGCTTTAATTGAACAGCCTCCACTGAATCTACGGTAGATCCTTCTGTACCCTATTCCCAAGAACTAAAGAGGCCAAGGGACAGCAACTGTGATCTTCTGTAGCACTGGTTATTTATTTATTTATTTATTTATTTATTTATTTTAATACTTATAAACCGCCCGTCTTCCGGAGGAACTCCGGGCGGTGTACAACAAGAAGCTTAAGGATTCCTACCCCTTCTTTATGGGAGAAAGCTTACAAGCAGAGCTCACCCAAGCCATTAAACCAAAGTGGCTACCTAATCATGTAAGACGTTTGGCTTAATAGCCCTACAGTAGTTAGATCAGGCAAGATTTACACCCAACATTGACACCAGACATCATGCGCAACTGTGTTTTTAAATGGAACTGGAGAGTTTTCAGTTTTGCCTCTCCTATGAGCAACAAAGTGCAGAAAGGAACAGAAAACAACCAGGTCTGAAATTCATGCAGGCATGTTTGTATTAATATTATTTCTGAACCTGTTCCCCACTTCTTTCAAATAGACTTAATGCCTCATGATTTTGTTGTATCATTATACTGAATAGGCTCTTAACATAATGCTTAATGGTTTAATTCTAGTTTTAGCATTACTGCATTATATTATTATTTTGCTGGGGCATATTGTCTGAAATGTTAACTCCTTTAGGTAAATAACTTCAGGTTATCAAGAAAAGAATTACATAATCCAAATAAATGAATCCATGATTATCTAAATTAGCCTTTACCTTCTGCCTTTTTTTAAATTATAAAGAAAAAAACTTTTGAACTTGGTGTTATGTACATTCTTCAACTATTTTACATTTAAAACCAGAACTATAATAGTTCAGTTTTAATTTACTTTAGAAGTGTATCATCTGTACAAAATTATGTAAATGTTGACCTAATCTTGCATCCCCAAGGACCTACCAGTAAATAGTTATATGATGAAGTCTAGACATAAAACACTAAGTTAGACTATTTGGCTTTGTTCTGTACAATTCCTTGGCTTCTCTTTCAATGTGTTCATTATAAAGCAACAACATTTCTTTGTTTTGTTCTTATGATTTTGACTTCTCATAAAACGTCTTCTTTAAAAAAAACATATATTTGATTTCTCTTTAGAGTATCTGACATCATTGGGCAAACATAGTAATGTCAGAAACCTGAATATGGATAAGAAGAAACTCAAACATGTTTGTTCTGCTTAGGAACTCAACAATGTTATACTGCTTCATAGCTTTACAGAAACAAAAAATGAATCAAGTAAAATAGCCAAATTATGTAATTCCATCTGTTTTTCAAAGACTGAGGAAATAAATGATGCTTCATACATGTATGCCTCCCGCAAGCCACTTTCCTCCATGTACCTCCTGCCAAAAGTGCTTGTGCATGAATTCACATAGGGCAGAAATGAGAAATGTTGCTCCGGATGGTTTGGACTTCAACCCCAAGTGGCCCAACCAGTATGTCCAATGGCAAATGATACATGGGAGATGTCTCCGGGGGGCATAGTCCCTGCAAACAATAACTGGAGATCACTCAACGGTATCCTGCAATTCAGGGTGATATTTTTAAATGAAAGTTCCCCAAACATGCTTGCTCATCATGGAGAGCTGTGGTAGTTCTGAAGCAGAAAACTTCAAACCTGAGATTCATGCCAACTTAGTTGCATAATATTAAACTATGTTTGGGTCAACATTCTAAATAGTAAATTATAGCAAGTACAGGTTTTAGTAAAAAGAAATTTTCAACAGGCCTGACTCTTTCCTGTTCTAGATGATGATGTAGTATAGATGGTGCTATGCTGACATGGGCCCTTCTAGCCATGTCCCAATTAATATTAGCCTGTTTTGTGTGGCAATGCACTCCTTCATCTGCCTTGGATAGGCTACCCTCTCCTCTTCTCACATAGAAGTATGTACAAGCAAACTGCTATAAGCAACTGCCTTGAAATGCTGGTCCTCAATGCTTCCTCTGATGCCCACTATGTTTTGGGCTGGTGCCAGGCTTTTTTGTACCCTAGGCAAGACTACTGTATTCTTCCATGAATAAAGCTATATTTTTTCTAAAATAGTTAGACTAAAAATTGAGGGTTGTCCATGGAAGTAAGCCAAGGAGAGAGCTGTGCAGTTGCAAAGCTGCCTATACCTTGTCTCTGCAAACAATTGTCTTATACATGGGGGCATCCTGAAGATGGAAAAATACAGTACTTACAAGCGCTTCCAATCAATTTTCAAAAGCAAACAAATTGTAGGAAAAAACAGAAAGTACAAAAGTTGAAGTTGTGAAAAGTTTATTTTAAATAACTGAGAGAGCAAGTAATAGAATTTCTCCGAGTTTATTTTAGTGCCTCTCGGGTTAGTTCTGTGATGCTCTGAGGTCAGTTTTGCACCTCTCTAAGGTCTGCACTGTAGGCGGTCACCTAATTTGTCTAGTGATAGCTCCGGCCCTGACTATTAATTATGTTGCCTCTTCAGGCCATTCCATGTGTGTGAGTCAGTGTGACATAGACAGTTGGTAGAGTTCTAAACAGGGAGCAAAGAGCTTTGAGTTTGAAACCAAACGCCTTTTGGGAAATTCATACTTCAGTTTTCTGCAGACATTGCTTTGGATAAAATCAGAAGAACCGTCTCCCCAATGCTGCCATCAGCTCCTTTCAGGAAACAAATACTAACAGTAGACCATAGAGTGCCTCTTGTTGGAAGCTTCATTGGCACCGACACTGGCATAATTCCAGTGCCAAATCAAAATACATTTATTAGGATTATGCCTGTATGGGTTTTAATGTGACAGTTTTAATGTTTTATAATTGTGTGTTGTGAGCAATTTGATCTTTCAATATTTTAGCATTTGTTTTAGAATTGTTTCATACAGCTCTGTCACCTGCTGTGTGATCAATGTATTCTCAAAGGCTTTCACAGCCGGGATCTGACAGCTGCTGTGAGTTTTTCGGGTTGTTTGGCTGTTCTGGAAGTTTTTCTTCCTGACGTTTCTCCAGACTCTTCGGCTGGCATCTTCAGAAGGCAAAGCGCTCAGGGAACTAGGAGTTCTCTCTGTACCCTCTTATAAAGTGAATGAGACTGGGGTTTTTAATGTTGTGGGAAAGAGGAAACTTGTCCTATGCAGGAAAATAGGTGTTAGTCATTGTATTGTAATGAAGGGATTAAGAAGTTTCAATGCAATCAGATGTAGCAACAATCCTTGATGGGTGTCATTAGTGCTTCTATTGTGTGAACTGATCACGTTTGCTTGTGGCTTGGTGGGAATCAGTGAGCTTTGATCTTTTGCACTCTGCAGCTTTTAGTACTGGAAGCCAGGCTTTGTTGATTTTTAGACTTCTTTTTTGTTGAAACTGTGCTTATGTTTGTGGATTTCAGTGGCTTCCCTGTGTAGCCTGACATAGTGATTGGTAGTATTGTCCAGTGCCTCTGTGCCCTGGAAGAGGATTTCATGTCCAGTTTGTTTCAGGGTGTGTTCAGCTACTGCTGATTTTTGAGGTTGTTTTAGTTTGCAGTATCTTTCATGTTCTTTGATTCTGGTCAGGATGCTGTGCTTTGTGGTTCCAATATATACCTGGCCACAACTACAAGGTATCCGGTATACCCCTGCAGTGGTGAATGGATTCCTTTTTGTGCTTTTCTCAATCAAAAAATGAGAAGCCAGGATTGGGACAAAATCAATACTCTCTCCTATAGAAAAATGGAAAAAGAAATGGAAGCCCATACAGCCAGACAAAAACGGAAATTTGACAAATGCCATACAAATCAACCAAAACCCACACTAGACATCTCACAAATTATCATCAGCCTAACTGAACACCTAGGAAAAAACCTCAGTTTTAGCCAAAGGAGGAAACTTTGCAGTCACACCCAGTAAAATTCAGTGGAAGACATAATTGCAAATGTGGAAACAGCCATATAACATCTTCTGGAAGAAGAAGCAGCCGAAATAAGAAGTGAAATGACAAGGATCCAATGAAAAGCAAAAAACCCAAATAGCAACATAACAAGAAAAGATCCAGCATGACTCTTCTTATGTTCTTATGTTTTTATGTTCAATGTGGCCCTGTAGGAGGGTGGCTAGGTGTTTTGCTAATTCATATGTTGGGGAGCCAACGGTGCTAACAATGGGCCTGAGTGGGGTTGAGTCTTTGTGGACTTTTGGGAGACCGTATAATCTTGGTGGAAGAGTTTCCATCTAGCAAATTCATGGAATGACATTGGAGTGGAGGGAGGAACTCCTGACCACCATGTTTGTTTTGTGATTTTGTTGGTGGGATCCTGCTTTAGTTTTCTGTAGGTAGTGGGGTTTATAAGTTGTCCGATTTTTTTCCTTGTATTCTTTTGTTTGCATGATTACTGTGGCATTGCCTTTGTCTGCTGACAGAATGATGATGTCTGGATCCATGTTCAAGGACTGGGCAATTTAAGTAAGCATGTAACCATGGTTAGTTCCAAAACTGTTAACTACTGTGTCGTGATTCAAGAGCAGCAGAAAAGTGCAGTTAATTAGAAGCATCCTGCTATAATTGCTGATACCATGATGATATTGAGTGAAGGGTCTGCATGCACCGGAAAAAGACCTGCTTATAATTTAGTTAATACATTGAAATACAGTAGGACCCCCGTATCCACTGATTCATTATCCACTGATTCAGTTATCCACGGTTGGCAGAGGAAAAACATTTAATAATTCAGCAGCCACAAAGCATGTTACTGTCACAAACAGCAGCTGTAAAGCAAGCTGTTGTCACAGATAGCATCTGTAAAGCAAGCTACTATCACAAACAGCAGCCGTAAAGCAAGCTGCTGTCAGGAAACAGCAGTTTGGGGGTGGGTGGGCAGGTGTTCTCTCTTATCCACGGTTTTCATTATCCACGGGAAGGCCTGGAACCTATCCCCAGCGGATACCGGGGTCCTACTGTACTGCCAAACATCAAACCACATGCAAATGCAAGGAAATTGTCGTCCTGCTGGTTATGCCAATCAGTTGGAAAGAATCACAGTCACTGTATCTCAAATGCAGAACATAATTGAACTATTGTTTTCCCTTCTGTTTCCTTTTGCAGTATGGGGTATTGCATTCTCTTGGTTCATGGCTTAAGCAAGCTCTGCACATGGCTGAACAAATGGAGAGCCACGGCCATAACAATCTCAGCTTTCCTGCTGCTGTTACTCTCTTGGAAAACTGTGAAACAGAATGAAATCTGGTTGTCAAGAGAATCATTGTTCAGGTAGGATTGATTGAACAGAGGGTGTAGGATTGAGGTGGGGGAGTGTTTGCTTTGTTTTGTGCAATTGCTCCAAGGCTTAGTTGCTCCCCATATTTATGTTATTCATGCTTTAGAAATTTAAGCTGAAATCTTGTTGCACAGCTCTGTGCGTGCAGTAGGAACACTGTCACCATCAGGACCAAACTGCCCTTGATTCAAGGCTCCTTTTGGCAATTTCAGGGTACATGTGAATTTATTTCATTCTGTACCAGTCATGTTCATCCTGAAGTTTCTGAAGGAAGCCTTTATTCTGTGCCTGTTTGCCCCTGATGGTGACATCATTCCTGTTGTTTGTATGGAGCTGCGCAACAGGATATCAGATGTACTGTATGTGTTTGTGCCTAAGAGTGTCTGCCCCATGTCCATTTGCTAGTCCCAAGAAGAATAAATCAATTGAATTAGAATATATTTACAATGGTACCCTGGGTTACAAATGCTTCAGGCTATGAAAAACTTGGGTTACCAAAAAGTTATTGGGAATGGAGATGCCTCGGGTTAAGAAAATTTTCAATGGAATGCCCTGGGTTACATTTTTTTTCTGTTAGGCATTGCAAAAAAAAGTGTACCCAGGATGCATTGCGCCCCATCGTTTGTGGAGGTATGGTAGGAGAGGGAGCTGTTTTTTCATTGAGTTTTGGCACCATTCTGGACATTTTTTGCAGCAGGTTTTGGACTTTTTGAACTTCTTTGGTGCGTTTCTCAAGCGGTGGAAAGGTAGGGAGCTGCCCTTCATTTCTTCCTTTCCTGTTCTGTGCATACTGCATTGTGTGTGTGTGGGGGGGTTGTTGTTGTATTTTTTGCTCTTTTTCCTGAGCTCTGGAACGGATTAATTGGTTTTCAGTGCATTCCTATGGGAAACTGCGCTTTGGCTTACAAATGTTTCAGGATACAAAATGTCCCGGAGAATGCATTAATTACTTAAACTGAGATACCACTGTATACGTATTGACCTATCATTTAGTCACTGATTCAGTAGGACTACTATAGTCTTGTTTAGCAATTGGACTCAAGAGTTTTAATCACAATATTCTATAGTGGTTAAAAGTGTTTAACCGGGACAGAAGAAATTAAGCTTCTAGTTTCCATTGGACCAATGCATTTATCAATTAGTGCCTGAGTTTAGAACTTGGGAGACCCAGATTCAAATGCCCTTTCATCCATACAACTTATTTGTTAACAATTCATTCTTCTCTCAGCCTAATCTGCTCTCCAGGGTTGTTCTGGGTTCATGGTAGAAAGGAGGAAAGCCCTGGCTTAAACATACTCGAAAAATATGCAACCAGGAAATAATTAGTAAATAAAAAGAAATAAATAATAGTGAAGGTCAATGAGAGAATGGATTACCAAAGGGTAATCTGTCTGTCTGTAGGAGGCAATGAAACATTTGAAATGCTACTCTCTAGGATTTCTCTGTCTAAGAAATAGTTTCTTTTTAATCATTAAGTTTGCCTGTAGAGCCAAATGTGCTGACTATGAATAATTTCCCCAGGCATCACCTAAAGCTGAGTATTTTTGTTGTATGTTTGTTTATCTACATTAATTGTAATACTAGTAGCGTGGAGCATACAGCAGTGCCTTTTTTTGTGCATAGCAAACAGAATTATTTAATGGATTTGAAACACATACTGTACTGTTGAAAGATTAATGGAAGGCAATTTAACAGGAGGTTGCTCAGCAAACAGTTTATCATGGTGGAAAATATTATCACTTGGTGGTAGTGATTCACATGACAAAGAAAAAAGGGGGAGAACTAGCTGAACTTTCAGTATATTTCTTTTGTTCAGTCCATTTTAATTGTTTGATTTGTCACAGCTCCTCTCATTCCCTGGCAACCCCAATTTGTAGGAGGTACAAGGTATCTAGGTTTTGGCATGCCCAGCCTATGTTCAGTCTAAAAGATCAAAAGCAGAGGCAGCCGTGTTAGCCTTAAGAAAAAATCTATCATCAATTTTAAGGTAGTACCATTATTAGGCCAACCAAAAGTTGTCAAAAGTATATGCAAGCATTAAAGCTGTCTCTTTTCATCCGGAAAAAAAAGAGAGCAAATTGGTACGGAGTGAGAAAAATGCTAATATGATTTTGAATCTATGTGATTGATATGGTGTCTGGAGATTGTTGTGGAAAAGTGAGAGTCTGCAAGCATTCAAAAGCAACTTTGTAAGACCATAGTACGGTTTGGATTTTTATCCTGATCAGCACCTGGATATTAGAAGCAAAGAATAAAAGAGGGTTTTTCCCCAATAATAATAATAATACCAAATGAAGCAGCTATAAACTCAAAACAGATTTGTTTATTTGATTTGGTACAGAGAGCCACTAGACATCCTTTATGTTAACAAAATGGGAGATAATTCTACGAATGAGATTGGGTGTTTAGGGGTACTTTTTTCCTAGTGAATTGTCAAAATGAACCTCAAGAGCTGAAGTTCCCACTTCAGATGGTGTAAAATATTCTTCTTGTAGCATATCATACCACTGCTGAACAGCTGAATTAGATCTTTCCCACAACATATAAAAAGCAGAAGCTCTTCAGCCTTGTAGGGATCATTTGCATTGGTGTGGTGTATAGTATTATGCTGCATTGCAGCTTGGTCTGTGAGAAACACCACCGCAATTAATTAGGAAGGAAATCATACAGGGACATTGTTTCAAATGTAGCATATCTATGTTTATTTTTCTTCCCTCTCCCCATCATTTCAGTTGCTATGTATTTTCCGCAGGAACAATATTATAGTGTAGGAATTCATGCTGGGAAAATGTGCCAAGAAAATATGAGCTGGAAACCCAAAGGAAATAGAAATGGAAAAATGTTTTGTGCTCCCTTGTTATTTGTTCTCCGCCTTTCCCCGCTTGGTGGGGGAATGGCGCTTTATTATTTCCTTTTCTAATTAGGAGATGGTTTCCAGAGTAGACCAAGCACCATGTTTCAAAATTGTCAGCTGTCTTGAATTTCTCTGTAGAAACATTTCAGAATCAATTCTTCTGTGAAGATTTGAAGCATAAGGGACCTCTCCCGAGGCTTGAAGTGTAGGTTTGTGCGAGGGAATTTCCTTTCAGAATTTGTAGGGAGAATTTCTCCTATAAAGTCTTTTCAATTTACAAGTGGCTCATGGGATTGTTTCCCAAAGTAAACATTAATATTGAATTGCAGGAGCAATTTTAGAATGCTGGAAAGCTGTGTATTTGCATATTGTCTTTGTCATAGTGAACGAAGAGGTATCTCAAAAGTAGAGGTTTAGACAGAATTTGCAGTACTGTACTTTATTTTCCATTTAGAGGTGGGGGGAAAGGAATGAGATTAACTCCTCAAATACCCCAGTGAGCGTAGTATTTGGTTATTTAGAGAGTTGTTTTCCAAATAATAACTTTTCCATTTAGTTTTGCTGCTATTTTGGAGAAGTGACATCTGCTATACCTTTCTTTAATACTGTCGTTTGTAAAGTTGAAATTCTTTTGTTCTTTTAACAGCTTAAGAACATAAGAACCAGTTAGAGTCAGACCCAAGGCAGATTTGGTCTAATATTCTGTTCACAAAGTAACCAACTAGTTGGCAAGAGGAATCAGGACATATGCAGTAGCACATCTTGACTGTGTTGCCCAAAGGCGGGTGGTTTTTACTCCCCTAAGTGCTGATTCTTCTCCATCCTTGCTTAGATCTCACACTTCATTCTAACAACCATGCCCAACTGGCCGATGACCCATTGTGCTCCTGTGTCTCCACTAAGTCATTCCTCCCCGAGCTGAGACTTGTTACTAGATGAGCTCCTGGAAGCTCAAATGGCTGCTGTAAGAAACACAATGAGGCTGTGACAGGCAAACAATGCTGGGGAAGATCAGCAAGGTGTGGGAAGGCAGATCTGTATGTGTGGAGCAGCCTGCCCAGTTCCTTAAGCAACAGGGGAAGCTGCCTTATGCTGCTCTTGGTGCATCAATTCTAGCCTGTCAGCTCTTGACTAGTAGCATCTCTCCATGGGTTAAAAGCAGGGTTCTTTCTTAGCCCCACGTAGAGATCCCTGGTCCCCCAACCAAATAACAACCAATCATGACCCTTCTTAGCTTCCATAATTTGATGAATTCAGGATGTCCTTTCTTTCTTTCTTTCTTTCTTTCTTTCTTTCTTTCTTTCTTTCTT
>JAHTLZ010003526.1:12350516-12370333 GCA_023846285.1 Phrynocephalus versicolor | reverse complement strand
GATAGATAGATAGATAGATAGATAGATAGATAGATAGATAGATAGATGTATTTGGTTTCCATAATCATCTGGGCAAGTTGGACTGGGTGAAAGGATATCATCCTTGTTAAATTGATTTCTGACCCACCACTTCTCCTTATTTTCAGACTTTGATGAGTTTAGAATATCTAAGTAGCATTTACATGGCGCATGGCCACCATCTTCAGTCATCATCATTATTACTCTTCTTCTTCAGTATGCCTCAGAGATGTGGCTTTTACCCAACTGGCAAGGGAGGACAAGAGGGTGAGACACCAAGCACAATTTCCTACTGGCCAAAATTATGTTGTTTAGCGTAGTAAACAGCACTAAAATAGGGCCCACTGAATCAATGGGGATTTGGTACGTTAACTCTTCTATAAGTAACACTTATTTGAATGGGCTTACTCTGTCTGTAGCTTGCTTTAGCATTTGACTCAGCTGAACTTATGGAGGAATTGACCCCTGCCCCCAAATTCCCACTGATTCACTGGGCTCAATGTGGTGCAACATATTATACAAAGCAATCGGATTTGGGCTGTTAAAAGAAATCTAGAATGGCATTTTGTCTACTCACGTACTATGTATTCAACACATCCAGCCACTGTGGCTTCTTGCAGAAAAAAAGTGTTCTTGAATAGAGATGCTTCTCCAACAGTCATTCTCCATGGGAAAAGTAGCGTTCCAGCTACTTATCTTGGGTGAGACAGTTTTATTCACACTCCTGTGCCTAGCTGCATACCATTGCTCAGGTAGCGATGCTTGACGTCGCTGGGGAGGCAAGAATAGAGCAGTCCATCCACCATGTCTTCATCAAGTATGCAGCGGTCCCTAAAAGTCTTTCCTTCTCTCTTTTCAACCTTCTTGCTTACTTGAAAACAAGTTTACACAGAGTTATGTGAAAGAATTTATTTATTTATTTCAGGTATTTTTTACCCCAAAATGGTATTTAAACAACAGTGAGTATACAAATACTCAAAACGACCAAATAAATACCAGATCAGAGGCAGTAAATGAAAGCAACACTAAAAAACATTTGAAGCAGTAAGGTACAATCCATTTTTTTAAAAAGCCTCATTCATGCATCTAGAAAAGTTTAACTGAAGAGAAAGGTATTTGCCTGCTTCCAAGATGCCCTAAGCACATCCGATCTCGCCTGATTTCAGAAGCTAAGCAGGGTTGGCTCGGGTTAGTACTTGGATGGGAGACCACCAGGGAATGCCAGGTGCTGTAGGCGCCTGGAGTAGGAACTGGCAAACCACTCCAGTATTCCTGCCAAGAAAACTCCATGGACATGGAGTCACGAAGAGTCGGTCACGACTGTAAGGACACAACACACACACACACACACACACACACACAAGAAGTACAGTAAAGTTGGGGCCTGCCTGGCCTCTTGTGGAGGGGATTCCAAAGTCTGGGGACAGCAACAGAGAAAGCCTTGTCCCATGTCCCCACCAAACCCAGCTGTGGAAGTGGTGGAACTGAAAGGCTGAGAAGAAGTCCTCTCCTGATGATCTGAACATTTGAACAAGCTCATAAAGGGAAATGTCTTCCTTAGGCTCAGGCTGATTGGGGCTTTATAGGAGAGAGCCAACACTTTGCATTTTTCCTGGGTTCTCTCTAACACAGCAGTTCTCAATCTTCCTAATGCTGCGAGCCTTTAATACAGTTCCTCACGATGTGGCGACCCCCACAAGCCCCCTTTGGCAGGCCACTGCTGCAGGTGCCATAACTTCCCTCTACAGGCACCCTCAGCCAATCGTAGCCTCCGGTGCCATTGACTGACATCCCCTCCAACCTATCAAGCTGTAACTCACTCTTTCCCCCCTTCCTCCCTCTCCTCCTACAGACCCAAGCGCTTTGTGCCTTTTTCTTCACTGGCTCATGGCGACCCCTGTGTACACCTCATTGTGCTGCTGTAGGTTTGAAGAAGTGGACGTGTCCACGAAACGTTACATTAAAATATGAAAGTTAGTCTTTAAGGTGCCACATGTTTTGTGTCTTTTGTTTTGTTTTGTTTTTCTTTGATTTTTGCTGGGAACTTTTAATTTCACAAATGTATTGAACAGTCATATACTAGAACAGGATTGAGTACTTGTTGTGCATCATGATTCTGTATTTCAAATTCATGTCCCCACACCTCTTTCATATGTGAGGAGAAACATGTATAACACAAGTGCAAATTTCTTTGGGACTTCAGAGCACCAGAAGGAAAGGTTGCATGTAGCTTTGTTATAATGTTATGTATTTCAAATATGAACTCCTGTTCATTCTTTCCCCCAGTAATTGGGAAAGAGCAATATCATACCTGCCCCAAGAATCAATAAAACAGAAGGATGATATGTGCATTCAGAGCCACGTACAGCATTTCCTAAACAAGACAGATGTAAAATGCAACCCAATATCTTCTTCATATCCAGAGAAAATTGGATGAAATTTTATATGCAGAATCTTCCAATGTTTCCAAGAAAAATCCAGCTGAACCCCCACGTCCCCCCCCCCAAAAAAAAGACTGGGAAAGATGTCAAATATGTGGGAATGTAAGTACAGTAGAGCCCTGTTGGATGAAGTCAGATCCAGAATCCTGCTTCTCAGAGCAGTAAATAAGATGTATCTGGGTATATCTTCGAACAGGTCTCCACAAGCAGGACATAGAATGAAGGCAATGCCTTTTCCTGCTATTGCTCCTCTTTTTGGTGCATATTGTCTCTGATTGCACATATTTCACATTTCTATCCTAAGGAGTAGCCACTCATGGACAAAGTATTCTTTCAGACAGCTAGAAAGGCATGTACCGCACCATATCAGAAAGGGTCACTTTAAATGGGAGCTGTGTCCCTTAAAGAAACCCTTACATCTGCCAAGGAATTGGCCTAACCCTTGACCCCCCCCCCGAAATAATAGCCTTATAGCTGGACCTCTAACTTGAGGTCAGGCAGTAATGTTTCCCTATGCACCGTGGGGTTGCTGGAAAATAAATTACACCAGCATGCTCCATAATTGGTCCAAAATGCAAGCTATTTCCCCATTAAATCAGCCCATAACCATCTGTGAATGTGTCTATCTCCATTTAAATCCACCTGAGCCATTTTATGCCAGTGACTGTCATTCATGACATGCTGTGTGAACAAGTAATTCTCCCCTCCTTTTTTGTCCTGAATCTTTTACTTTCCCTTCAGTTTTAATACTGTGCAAGAAGGAGAAATCTGTCTGTCTGTCCATTTCTCCATGCTGTGCATACTTGAGTAAACCTTGATCATACTTCCCCTCCTATTGTGTCTTTTGAGTTCATATAAACATAGTAAAACATCTTTTTTTGATTGGCTAATTAAAAAAGCCAATGTGATTCTTGGTTGCATCAACAGAACCGTAGTGTCTAAATCAAGGGAAGTGATAGTACCACTCTATTCTGCTCTGGTCAGACCCCACCTGGAGTACTGTGTCCAGTTCTGTGCCCCTCAGTTTAAAAAGGATGTTGACAACCTTGAGCGGGTACAAAGGAGAGCAACCAGGATGGTTGAAGGTCTGGAAGAAATGTCTTAGAAGAAATGGCTTAGGGAGCTGGGAATGTTTAGCCTTTCAAAAAGAAGGCTGAGAGGGGATATGATAGCTATGTTTAAATATTTGAAAGGATGTCATATTGAAGAGGGAACAGGTTTGTTTTCCATGGCTTCAGAGACTGGGACTCGGGGCAATTGCTTCAAACTACAGGAAAAGAGATTCCATTTGAACATTAGGAAGAACTTCATGACAGTTAGAGCTGCTTGGCAGTGGAATATGGAACTTTATATGGAATTTTTCTCTATTTTTAACTGCTCACGTTCTCTTGCAGCTTTAATGTAATGTTGTCTTATAATGCTATAAGATGTTCCTCAATTCCCTGTTCTCAATACTTGAACATGTCTTAGTTGTACTGGACTGTATATTATCCCTCATTACTGTAAGTTTCTTTGGGTCCTTTTCCATGGTAAAAGGCGGGGTAAAAATACTCTAATATAATAAAATAAATAATCATGCAGTTCTGCAGCATTTCAACATTCTACATTTCCTTCATTGTATCAGTTGCTTTGTGTGCTGTGGTGGGCAACACCTGCCTTCAGATCATAAGGAATACATGTATGTGGCATGTAAGTTCTTTGCTGTGCATTTAATAGACAGATTTCTTAGGACTGGTTCACATGACAGACTTCACCCCAAAGTCTCCAGCTGACTGCAGTAGGTATCAGCTTCAGCAGCTGCTACAGCTAGTCAGAAAGCCCTGTTCAAACAATTCCACTGCTCTTCAACTGCTCATCCGTTTGGCAGTGCCTGCTTTCTTTGGGCGTTTTAGAAGGGAAGCACGGAAGAACCATTGCATTGATGGAACGTTATAGACCCAATGCATATTTGAATGAGAATAGGCACATAAAGTAGTCAGCATGTCTCAGTACCTGGTTCTGTGGGCCTGCATGAACCTGTGCCATGCAATGAAACTTTTGAGGTAATGTAACTTAGTGTTCATAGTGTTCTCTGCACTTGTTACTCGGTGATGGGGGTTCTTGCATGGCAGGGGGTTGGACTGGATGGCCCTTGAGGTCTCTTCCAGCTCTATGATTCTATGAAACATATTGGTGGTTTATACCAGTTCATTTATTGGCCAAATAGCTGTTTGGCAATTCAGACCACCTCCTTTGGTGGACATACACTCAGAGGCAGTGCACATCTCGATTCAACACCCTACTCATTATGTCACATAGCTTTTGAAGTGAGACTTCTGATGCATTGCTCAACGTAGAGAACTCTTTTAACAAACAACACATACGCTTGCTGACTAGGGTGACAAGCTGCCTTTTAGAAAAGGCATAGAACTGAAGTAAAGAAGGGTGTTTGCTCTATTATACTGTATTCCTGTGAAATATCGCAAAGCTGTTGCGGCAGTTGCAGAAATGGAACCATATGGGAAAGAAGGAACTATCAGCAACATGGAACAAACTTCGATGTGTACATGTATCATTCTAGAGATAAGAATTCTTTCTTTTGTGGCAAATCCAGACTGGCCAAGTGTCTTAATTCTATCTTACAAAGCATTTTTCTTTTGCGGGAGGCAAACAGACCTGTATTTCAGTCGTCGTTCACAAGTGGCCGATATTGTGCAATGGTGGTAATCGTTATAACCCTTTAAGCCAGTGGTTCCCAACCTGGGGGTCAGGAGCACTTTGGGGGGAGGGGGTCAAGCGACCATTTCACAGGGGTCGCCATGAGCCAGTGAAGAAAAAAGGCACAAACGGCTCCGGTCTGGAGGAGGAGGGGGAGTTACAGCTTGATAGGTTGGAGGAGATGTCAGTCAATGGCACCAGAGGCTGCGATTGGCTGAGGGTGCCTGTAGAGGGAAGCTCTCTATGGCACCGGCGGCAGTGGCCTGCCAAAGGGAGCTTGTGGCCTCTTCCAATCAAGGCAAGGGGTCAACACAACGTGAGGAACTGTATTAAAGGGTTGTCGTTAGGAAGGTTGAGAACCACAGATTCAAGCCCACTTGCAGCAAAGCAGTAAAGACAGATCACCGCAACAGAAGGAAAATAGATGTTGCAGAAGAATACAGATTATTGAGAGGTGTAGGTTTCCCCCCCAAGGTTAATCTTAATATACCTGAGGATGTTGTTGGCAGTGGCTTGCTGCTGCCAAGGCTGCATAAAATATCCTGCTGCAATAAGATTAAAAGAAAAATAATCTTAGATGAAATAAAGTGCAGCTCACCATGCATGCATATTAATGTGTGGTAAGGAAAAATATATGAATATTGGGATGCTAAATTTCTGGGGCTCTGCTGAATGTTTGATGTGCCATTCGAGCAGTCTTTGTTATTGAAATATGTTAACGGAATGGATTTCAACAGAGGGAAATGTAGGGTGCTACATCTAGGTGAAAAGAATGAATTGCACAGATATAGGATGGGGGATACTTGGCTGGAGAATAGTACCTTTGAAAGGGATCTGGGAGTCTTGTTGGACCACAAATTGAACATGAGTCAGCAGTGTGATGCGGTGGCCAGGAAAGCCAATGCGATTCTTGGTTGCATCAACAGAAGCATAGTGTCTAGAATTAGATCAGGGGAAGTGATAGTACCACTCTATTCTGCTCTGGTCAGACCCCACCTGGAGTACTGTGCCCAGTTCTGTCCTCCTCAATTTTAAAAGGATGTTGACAACCTCGAGCAGGTACAGAGGAGGGCGACCAGGATGGTTGAAGGTCTAGACCAGTGGTTCTCAATCTGTGGGTCCCCAGATGTTCCTGGACTGCAACTCCCAGAAGCCTCCACCACTTGCTGTGCTGGAAGGGGTTTCTGGGAGTTGCAGTCCAGGAACATCTGGGGACCCACAGGTTGAGAACCACTGGTCTAGAAGCTCTAGGCTAGGGAGCTGGGAGAGTTTAGCCTTTCAAAAAGAAAGCTGAGAGGGGATATGATAGCCATGTTTAAATATCTGAAAGGGTGTCATATTGAAGAGGGGACTGGTTTGTTTTCCATGGCTTCAAAGACTAGGACTCGGGGCAATGGTTTCAAACTACAGGAAAAGAGATTCCATTTGAACATTAGGAAAAACTTGCTGACAGTTAGAGCTGTCCGGCAGTGGAATATGCTGCCACGAAGGGTGGTGGAGTCTCCTCCTTTGGAGGTTTTTAAGCAGAGGCTGGATGGCCATCTGTCGGGAGTCCTGTGATAGAGGTTCCTGCATGGCAGGGGGTTGGACTTGGATGGCCCTCGAGGTTTCTTCCAACTCTATGATTCTATGATTCTATGTGTGCATTCTCCTTCTTCGTCTCTCTTAAACATAACATAGGCAATGAATAGTTGCTTTCTGTTGCTTGCCACTGACCTCTGTTTCACAACTTTGTACTGCTATTTCCACTCACAATGGCTTTTGTTTGCACTGTTGGGTGGGAACCCTAGCCTAGCACACGCTCATCTGCAAAAGCCATCCAAGCCATTTTGTACTGGGCAGCCACTTCTGAGCCTGGATTGCCTTCCCGAACTTCTCCTGCTTTGGTTTTGTTTATTAAAAATGTCTTTTTTCCCTTGCCTGAGAGATATTGGAGAACTACTTCCAGCCAGAATATTATTTATTTAATCACGTATTACAAACGTTCATATCTGGCTTCTCAGCCCACAAGAGGCTTCATAACAATGCACAAGAACAGGAAGGCAATAACATGTTTTTAAAGAACAAATGGAAAACAGATTTTAGAAAGCTAGCAATCTTTTTAAAACAGATCAAGAAAATTCTGTTAAAGACCACATTTTGCAATATTTAGAGACACCAAAGGCCAGGTGAAATAGTCTTTGCCATTCCTTGAAAACTTGTCATAGATGAAACCAACCAGAGAGCACCAACATAAATAGAGTAGTAGTCTAAAGACAGAGATAGATAATAGGCCAGCTTCATGGCACAGTGGTTAAATGCCTGTACTATCAAACATATCAAACACTACTATATAAAGTAGTGTAGAGAATAGCAGAGTAAATACAAATGAGCTTAGCAGCAGTAACGTGTAGATAAAATGTAGTTAATTTGTTATAAGTATTAACAGATCTCAGAAACGGAGAGACAAAGAAACATGGATTAGAATAAAACTCTTATATTCAATATATACAGCAAATATACAACAGCATAACACCAAGCAATATCATACAATACAATCAACAGAGTGTGGGGTACTGTTTCCTCACCATAAACAGTCCCATTTAACATTATACAAGCCAGTTCTTATATACACATTTAGATCCCATCAGACATGACTTTCAACCAATCACATTCTGATGCACCATGATGTTATTAACTATTCCACCTGTGCTAAATCACTTAACCTGCTGGTGATTTCTAATTTCTTGCACTTGTGGCTAACATCATGACACTGCAGTTTTTGACTGACTCCATTTTACAATTCTCTTTTCTTTCTGTTAAATATACAATACATATATTTTGTCAACTTTACATATTATGACATGTACTGCATCTAAAACTGTGCTCACGACCTGAGGTTCAATCCCAGATAGCCGACTCATGGTTGACTCAGCCTTCCATCCTTCCGAGGTCGGTAAAATGAGTAACCAGCTTGCTGGGGGGAGGCAATGTGTAGCCTGCATAATTAAAAGTGTAAACCGCCCAGTGACTACTTGAAGTGGTATGGGACAGTATATGAGCAGAACACTTTTACTTTCACAGTTGGAATGTGATAAAATGTTACTGCTCCAGAGAAATAGTCTTCAAGCATGTGTTTGCACAATCAACATATAAACAAAATGTATTCATTTCCTTTTGACGAACAATTATCATCAAACAAAATTGTCTAAACCAGCACTTTGTAGAGTTCCAAAACCTCATCAAAGGATAATAAAACATCCCTTATTTCTCAAAGTAGCTCCTTTCCTGATTTCAAAGTTGTCGTCTCATCTGTTTTCAGCAGTGGAGACTCAAGTCGCAGGGCTAGCTGTCAAGTCAGACTGAAGTCTCACTGGTGACTTGATTTTTTTAACCCAAAGATTTTCTTCAATGACGCAGGCTAATAAACCAACAGCTCAGAACCCACTCACCCACTCCCTTTTTTCATTGAGGGGAAAATATCTAGTTTTTAATAGGAACTTGGGCTTAGTACTTGGTGCCAAAGATTTGCACTTGGGAATCAAGACCCCAAAGATTTCCTGACATCCCTGTCTGCATCTGTCCTAATTCCTAAGAGCGTGTGGCATTTTTCATTTATGCAGACATATCTTGAGCTACTGACTGTGGACATAAGGATACTGTATAAGGCTAAAGCTTTCATTAACCTTACTGGGTCCCCCCCCTGCCGCCGCCAGAACCCAATTGTATATAAGATCAGGATTAGGAAATAAAGTAGAGAGTATTTATTTATTTTGTTTTTTACTTTTCTTCCTTCCCTCTTGATGTGGTTCTTGTAGAAATAGCTTTGCAGAGCTGTTATTCCACTAGGAGGGATGCTTCCAGTGGAGCAAATAGAAGATGCCTTTGTAAGCTTAATGCAACTTTGGGGATACAAGAAATATAAGAACATAAGAAGAGCCATGCTGGATCAGGCCAAAGGCCCAGCTAATCCAGCTTCCTGTATCTCACAGTGGCCCTACCAAACATGTCTGGGAGCACACGAAACTAGATATCTGTCTCCTGATACCACTCCCCTGCATGTGGCCCTTGAAGTACTCCAGATTTAAGACGGGGGATTACACATCTCTGTCATGGTTTGTAACCTGTGATGGACTTTTCCTCCAGGAATCTGTCCAATCCCCTTTTGAAGGCATCCAGGCCAGATGCCATCACCACATCCTGTGGCAGGGAGTTCCACAGACTAACAACACACTGGGTAAAAAAAATTTTCTTTTGTCTGTTCTCACTCTCCCAAGCCTCAGTTTGAGTGGATGTCCCTAGTTCTTGTATTTTGTGAAAGGGAGAAGAGCGTCCCTCTGTCTGCATTACTCAATGATAAGGATAACGAAGAACTGGGCATTTTGGAGGTGGCTCATTCATATGGTCACTTTGAGCCAGAGGCAACTTGACATCATATAACAACATACGACTTTGGGGAGTGGGGTGATTGGGATCTTGTGCCCCTCCAGGTAACTCCAGGACTGCAACTCTCATGCATCTTCTCCATTAACTGGCTAGAGCTGATAAGAATCACAATCCAGCACCATTACTATGGTGGTGGAAATTGCATAAGGAGTTTTGGGAAAATATTATTCTTACACAATATAAAATCAGTCCTGATTTTGAATCCTGTTTTCCCCTACAGCTTTACTTTAAAGGAAAAAATGCTAGACACACATGGAATGCAGCCATACATTTAACAGTGTGCCGTACTTGGCCCTGAGAGAAGCAGGAGAGGCACAGTAGGTTTAGTAGATAAATTGCAAGATGTAATCTCCAATCACCTTGCTGGAAACTGATGGGGGAGATTGTGTTCCACTTCTGTGAGTTCAAAGTTGCCTGTCAGCAGCAGAAAGCTGTTTATTTGCAAATAGCCCAACATGAACGGTATCATTTTAACTGTGATGTAATCCCAGTGCATGGTGTGACTATACTGGAAGGCCAAATTTGGCTTTCCTGCGATTTAATTCACAACCTATATTACTTTTGAGATTGCAGCCAGTGCTTATTGCACATTGATTTGGAAGTTCACTGTTTGAGCTGGATGTGATCTGATTTGCATTTCAGCCCACAGCATTCCTTTCTTTCATTCCACTGGTCCCGCCTTTGCTGATCTTTCCTCTGGTCCTGCCTTGGCTGATCTGACAGTGAACTGATAAGGGTATATATGTGCAAAACAATAATAATAAAGACCTAATAATAAGGTGATAGGGTGATACAACCCTAAATTCATATATGTGTGAAATTTAAATTTACTGTGCCTCTCCCGTTTCTCTCAGGGCCAAGTAAGGCACATTGTTAAATGTGTGTCTGCTTTCCATGTGTGTCTAGCATTTTTCCTTTAAATTAAAAAAAATAAAATTAAAAATTCAGAGGATGGTTGTGGGAGATGAAAGAATAAGGGGTCATGAACTGGGCCAGAACTTCATGCACCAACCGCCCACATCACTGAAATGCCACCTACAAACACTCTCCTCCCTCCATCGTTACAGGAATGTATCACAACCACATGGGGAAAAGTACTGGCCCAATTCAAATCAGCCTTTGTGTCATGTAGTCAGTAAAATATACTTCGGATTCACCCATTTGGAGTGGAGTGGAGCAAATCCAGCAGTCTGTGACCATCTAGTCGAAGCCATAGTGGGCATGGGCAAAACTAAATGAATACTGGTTTCGTGAGTCTCACAGGTTTCCCCAGACTTGGAGTGATGTTGCATAAAGATTTCTGAGCGAATTGCTGGAAACCAAAATAAACAGCAAAATGCAGATACCTTTTCTTTTTCTTACTTCAGATATTTTCCTGTGGTAGAAATGATGTGATTTTATAAAGCAGAGGTCTTATATGTGGTGTCTCTGGCCACTATGTAGTTATGGATGATGACAGCTTTCTGTGATTTCCCCCCCTTTTCCCCCTTGTAGCTGCCATTCCGCCTCTAAGTCCTTCCACATTCTAAAAGACTGAAGCCTTTACTTGTGCTTTTTACTCAAACAGATGTTTTATAACAGCAGTTGTGGATAAAAAAATGTGGTGGTTTTTTAAAACCTTTTCCCTTGGGTGATTTTTTGGTTAAACCTGATTCTGAAGTGTGCTTCACCAGGGAACAGTTTGTGCAGCACACTAAGTGTTTATATCATTTTATAGTATGCAGAACCTGTCTAAAAAGAGACTTAAATAAGAACTCAACCTGCTTTGGAATTGGGCGTGGTTCCTTAGAGATCCAGCTGTTGGGAGATACTGAAAATTCTAGGGTGCTTTGTTGTGCTTAAAAAATGTCCCACCAAAGCTGTTTAGGAAATGCAGTCTTTCTTTTAATGTCTATGAGCCCTTATATGTCAGGAACTCCTAATGGTTGGGGGAGCCCCATTTTGATTTAAAGAAAAAATGAGATGTTAAAGCTATTTTTCAAAAACTAAAGAACTTCAGAGCACAGATTGAGCCTTACCTCCGGCCATTTACACCCAAAATGGGCACAGAGAGGCACCTTCTTCTCTTTAACTTCAGCCTCAGCAGAACATCCCACCAGAATTCTGTTAATGACCGCTCTATATAAAACAACATTAACAGCGAGGGAGAATGAAATCAGGCAAGCTTTCGTATTAGGCATTTATAGGCAACACATTTGCATTACTGTTCTTGTATGCCAGGGGTCCTCAACCTAAGGCCCTGAAGCTGGATGCGGCCCCCAAGGTCCTGAATCCAGCCCCCGGGACCAATTGCAACCCCCACCTACCCCCTGGTTTGCGAGCAAGCCAGCCTCCGCAGCTGCTTCTATTGCTGAGGCAGTTCAAAGCAATGGGCTCTGTTGCTTCTCCCACTCCCCCCAACTACTGCCCAGATGATTAGCATGCTGGATAGTGGGGCATTCAAAGTGGGAGGGCTATGTCAGGCTCCCCCACTCCCCACCCACCCACCACCCAGATGGTCGGGGCGCCGGGTGCAGCCAAGCAGAGCAATTTAGAACAGGAGGGCTGCGGCAAGGTCTCCCGCTCCCTCCAAGGCCCTGAGGCCCCACCCCTGCTCCTCCTCCACCCTACCCGCCTGCCTTCCTTGTGTGGCTGCCGCCTCCAACCAGCCTTCCGAGCCAGAGCAGCCATGGCAGTGGACTGCTGGAGGGATGGACGGCGGACAACCGAGGGGGAAACGGAGCCGTTGCCACTGTAGGAGGAGGAGGAGGGGAAAGAGGCGCAGCAGAGGGATCCCAGTGGTGGCACCTCAGGGTGGTGATCTGGAGCAGGAGGCATTGCTGGGGCCCTGGAGACACAATGATCATGGGCCAATCGTGGGGGGTTCCGCCTACTTGCCCTTCCCTCCCCCCCTTTTTTTCCATGTTGGCCTTTTTTTTTTACTGTGGTCCGGCCCCCAGTGGTGTCTGGCGCGTGGTCGATCGGCCCTCTGTTTGAAAACTTTGAGGACCCCTGCTGTATGCAGTTACCCAGGTTGTTCTAGTCCTGATACGTATGTATTTGAAGGGGAAATGTCTCCTTATGTTTAATCAGCTTAATCCTGGGTAAACAGTGGCCTTTCCAGTTTCAAACATCAAAGACTAAACTTGGTGACTCAGTGAAATTTACATAAGTATAAAAGAGTTTGAGTCATGTGATTCAGTAGGATTTATGTAAGCTGCTGTTCAACATTTGGTTCAGTAGTTCTGTGTTCTAGTTCAAGCTAACAAAGACAATAAATCAGTATTCCTGAATTATGATTGAGGAGCAGGGGTTGATTTGTGGTCTGAATGTCTTTGTTTTGCAAGACTGAGTGTTGTTGTCATGCAGCTTTGATGAAATCTTGTCGTTGGAGGGAAAATAAATTATCTGCATGGAATAAACATTTTATTCAACAGCTATTTTGTCTGGTTCTTTCTTCAGATTACATGCAACTTGACAGTAGCAAAACAATATACAGTAGAACCCCGGTATCTCCTGAGGATTGCTTCTAGGCCTTCTTGTGGATAATGAAAACTGTGGATAAGAGAGAATGCCAACCCCCCCCCCCAAAAAACCCCTATTTTGTTAGAGTAGCTTGCTTTATGGCTGCTGTTTTATGACAATAGCTTGCTTCACAGCTGCTGTTTTGCTATAGTAGCTTGCTTTACAGCTGCTGTTTGTGACAATAGCTTGCTTTGTGGCTGCTGAATTATTTAATTTTTTTCCTCTGCCAATCGTGGATAACTGAATCAGTGGTTAATGAATCAGTGAATATTGGGTCATACTGTATTCCTCTTAATTGTGCAGAACCTGTAATACTTTGTGGCAGCCCTGTGGTGGCATCTGAGTCCTTACTTAAGAGACTATCAAAAATGAAAAGGATTGAAATTTTGCAAGTACAGAGATTACATGGTGTTCTTCATCCAGTCTGAGACCATCATTATCACTTCATTTAGGAAGAAGGTTATCAGCATGCTAACAACAGGTGAAATCCAGTTCATAAGACTGTGGTGTGTAAAGCTGGTCATCAATTGTACTGATTTGTTTTCAGAAATAAGAGTTTCTTACCACCACCACCCAAAATGTTCTTGAGGTTTGTGTGGGATCCCTTTATTGTAGGGAAGCCTTTGGGGGCTATGGGATGTAGAGAAGTCTCTAATTTTTTTTTAAAAAAAGTTGTTATGGGCAAAATCATCTTGTTAGTATCAATACTCAGAAATTTGAGATATGAACGATCAGGGTTTTTTGTGTATGTGTTATTATTTTAGGCACATTATACAGTATTTGTCAATACTCTTGACTTATAGGGAGATCGGATCACATTGAATGATGTAGAACACCATGAAATTCCAAAAGGTTCACATACTTTTTCTTGCGACTACTGTATATCTTCTTCTGCTTTAACACAGGACCTGGGCAAGTACTACAAAAATGGTGTGCCCTACTAAGTGTTGCCACATGCTTCCCTTTAAGGTTTTTATTTGTATTTAAAACCAAGGTTGTCTGGGTTCATTTAAATTTCATTTTAAACTCCAGCTTTGCATTCTTTATACTTTTCAGCAAGGGGCTGCAGGTGACCTTGGATACCATCTGGGATTTATTTCTGGAAAGAATTCAAATGCCAGTACCATTAGCCAACTTCTCTTTTTGTTTCCTTTTTCACAAGTAAAAAAATACTGTGTGCCGCTGCATTTACGAGAGCTGTGGCTGCCCATGTTCCAAATGCATTATTTTACTATCAGAATTTGTCTTTTGTAATGGTTTCTTAGAGCTTGGCCTGAAGGTAATAGTAGCAGTGACCCTTGAATGGACCTATTGTTGTAAGACCTTGTCATTTCACTTTTTGTGTTTCATCCATTTATTTTTGGGCAGTTACACTGTTGTGTTGCCTCTCAGTGCCCTGTCATTCCTGAGGTTCATAGTGTGGAAATACTCTTTGAAGGTCATCTAGTCTAATCCGTGCTTCTGCAGGGGAGTCTTTGTGTCCACATCTTGGTTAATCCAGCCTTATACAGTATTTAAAATCTGCAATGATTCTAAAATCCAGCAGTTTCCTGGGCACAGATTCAGCAATGCCTGGAGGGGTAATACTGGGGACCTGAGCACTATTGAGGAATATGCGATCCATGAGCTAAAGACTCTTGAACGTGGATTAACTCCCAAAGCCTCTAAACCTAGCTTCAGCCCACCTATCTCAAGGACTTCCACAGTCAAAGCAGTTGTCATACCAACACAGCAGTTTATTCACAGCTCTTGGGGAGCATGAGAGATGGATGAATCCAATTTTAGGCCTGCCCTTAAAATTGTTTTCATTTTACTTGATGAATCAGACTTGCAAGGGGCTTAGGACTGAAGCATAAAAACCTTTCATGGGTTACCAACTTTGTTAGAAAAAACTGGACAATAGTTTATCTCGTTGGCAGAACATCTGCCCTGCCTTGAGCCTTGGATATGGTTTTTGGGAGGACATTCTGACTTATTTTTGGCCATTTTCCTGTTTTCATAAAATAAATAGACTCAAAATCATTTGAAGGTAACAGTAGTAATTGTGGCACTCTAATGAGCTAATGTAAAAAGGAATAGGTAACCAGTTAGAGTGGTACCTTGTATAAAGGAATTAATTCATTCAAAATGAAATTATGTTAAGCAACTTTTCCTTTATACAAATTTCTCATAGGAATGCATTGAAAACAGAGTAATCCCTAGTCACGACCATTTTTATGTTGTACGGATTCACCCCATAGACCAGTGTTGGCGAACCTATGGCACGGGTGCCAAAGGTGGCACTCGGAGCCCTTTCTGTGGGCATGGCCCCTCCACAGCCACCTGTATTCAAGTTAAATGGCTGTATTGGCACTTTGAGAATAATTAGTGGGTTTTGAATCACAGTTTGGGCACTCGGTCTCTAAAAGGTTTGCCATCACTGCCATAGACGATTCTGTTAAGCAAGTTTCCCCGAACTCCGGAATTTTTTATGTCGTGCAGATTTTATGTTATACAAACCATTTGTTATACGAGGGTCCACTGTATGTTTAAAATACAAAATTCTAAGCTCTGGTTACACTCTCAGCTCTGTGCTTGTTGTTTTCGCATCCCACCAACTGTTGCTTCTAACTTATGGAAGAGTGACCTCCAATCTGACTGCAGAGCAGAAGGCTGGGAGTTCGATTCCCCACTGTGCCTCTTTGACAGGGGCTGGAGTTGATAATCCATGCGGTCTCTTCCAGCTCTGCAGTTCTAAGATTATTATTAATCACTTGCTGGACGGCTCAGTGGCTTAGGTACCTGATCCTGGAGCCAGGGCTTGGGAGTTGGATTCCCCACTGTGCCTCTTTGATAGGGCCGCACCTGATGATTCATAGGTTCCCTTCCAGCTCTGCAGTCCTAAGATGGAAAAAGTCTAGCCCCAGACATACTTATATGCTGACAGGCACTCAGTGTGCCTTGGTCTAGGCTGTGCTATTAATCCAAAATCATGCCATGAATTGATGGCATCCATCAAATTGTTTATGGCTTGTGCCTAATGGGAAAGGGGTGATGGTAGAGCTGGATCACAGGAGGAATATGAGAGGGTGGAAAGGAAGCTCTATGGGAGATTGCATACTTCGCATTCCCAAAGTGCCAAGTACAGTTCCTGGAACCACTTCAGCTTAAAAGAAATCAGGTAACAGCTGATAGAAATGATCCCCCAACTAAGACCTTAGAGTCACTGTCAGTCAGTCATCATCACCATCATCATAAATTCATCATCATAAATTTATTATGGTCATATGACCTGTTTAAAACAAAAAAGAGAGGAAAAATAGCAGAAAACAATACAGAATAGATAATATTGGGGCTAGATGAACTAAAATTCCATTTTTTCCTAGAAAGCAGCTTTTAGGTTTTATTTTCAGGTTTTACCTCCCTTTCTTGAAGTTCCTTGCTAGAAAGTTTTATTTTCTGCAAACCATTTGCAAAAACCTGCTAACAGCCTTCTCAGGTTGTTTGCCATAATAGTACAGTATAGCATCCCTGAATCCCTGGTATACACAGGAAGGATGGGGACCAAGCTGGGATGACTTGAAGAAAGCTGTTTTCTCTTTGCAGAATGTGTCTGAAACTTCATTTTTAAGAAAAAGTCTCTAAGCTGAGTAAAAGTGCGTTTTTATTTTTATTTTTGGCTGACATGAAATACTTTCCATATCTCCTCAGAGCGAATGCCATCGTGTACACACTGTCTCCCAACACACATCTCCTGAGGAGTCTAGTATTTCATAGGAGTGAAATATTTGGCCGCTGGGCTATATTTTATCAGGATGCTGTGTGATTTTTAATATGTCTTTCCCCCTCTTCAACTGAGCTCACATTATTGTTTTGTCATTGTTACCCAAGTCATTTTGGCAACCTAGGTGAAATAGTAGGAATATACTCCTACATATAATCGGGGCTAGCATCAGAGGAGGAAATACTGTGTTCCTGCCAAGGCCTGCACCCCCCCAAGAGGCCTGTGGCAGATCCTTGGAGCCTCCTAGTTTTGCTATTCTTCCTCCTAACTCTCTTTCCCTGTTTCTGCAATTTTTGAGTGAACTGTGAGAGGAGGAGGGGCAGCTATCTCTCCTCTTCTTGCTTTTCTCTAGTCAGAAGGCAGATCATACTGAAGGATGAGGTCACATGGCTGGATTGGAAGACGTTCAGAGAAGAGCAACAAGGATGATTAGGGGGCTGGAAACCAAGTCTTATCAGGAAAGACTGAAAGAATTGGGTGTGTTGAGAAAAGGAGACTTGAGGGGAGATATGATAACACTCTTCAAATGCAGGCTGTCATATAGATGACAGTCAGGATCAATCCTGAGTGCAGGACACAACAATGGACTAAAGCTAAGGATGCCAGATTTCTGTCAAATATCAGGAAAAACTCCCTGACTGTTAGACCAGTACAACAAGGGAACCGGATTACCTTGAGAGGCAACACTGGAGGCATTCAAGAGAAATTTAGACAAATGCCTGGCAGATATCCATTGATCTCTGTTCTTGCTTTGAGCCTTATCGGCCCCTTCAACTTCATTATTCTGTGATTCTGTGGACAGTAGCAATAGAAGGAAGCATCTTAGGAGGGCTTCCATTGAAGGCGTCTTGCCCAAGACACCCTCTCACTAAAGCAGAACTGATACCGTGAAGGATTGTGTGATGCCTATGCTTGTTAGGAATAGGATTTATGGATTTGTTGAACTACAAATCCCATGATTCTCCATTGTACACAGGAAGCTAGGGTGAAAGTAGACCTATGCCAAGCCTTGAAGCCTCCCAATATAGGCCTTTTCTTCAGGTGAGCTATGTTTTAGGTGTTCAAAGATGTGGAGCTCCCTGGTGGAACTCCTGGGATTTTCAGTCCAAAAAAATCCAAAAATGGGATGCCTAGTGCTTGGTGGACCTTCCTCGCCCTACCCTGTCAAGGCCAGACCTGCAGATCCTATTTATTGAATTCCTGGTTTCAGTTCATCATCAGGGTAGGGAGTGGAGGGAAGGATAAAGGTAGGTCTGTGATGAAACTGGTTTGTTTTGCAGAACATGACAATGGAGACAATTTATTTTTCAGGCAGTTTAGCAAAAAGATGCTCTCAAAATATACTAGAATCATGCTTTACCAGATGATGAGCTCAACATATTGAAGAGGCTTCTTTATACTTCCTTTTTTGCCATAGCTTGTTGGGAGGTATCAGAATAAAAAGATTCAGCTCAAGCCCAAGTCTTCCTAATACCGTCTGGTCTTTACCACTGAAGCTCATCATCAGCTTTCTGCTGCCAATGTCCACTCTGACATTCATTGATGGCTGTGAAGCAGATGGGAAAACTGGGTGTTTTGCACTACAGGCCAGCAGCTTGTAGCATTCAGGTGTTTGGGAAGAGCAGTTAGAATAATTATTGTTTTATTTAGTTACTGATGAGAAACCAAAAAGTAAATACTTTTTTAAAAATCGCAACTATAATGACTCACTCTAAGAGGATATATATACTTAGCAAACTTGGCAACACTACTGTTGTTTAAAGTGCTTTCCCAGCACCTGCATTAAAAGTGAATTAACATTCTTCTGGATTATATGCAGTATCCATGGCAACATGTTCCTCCTTTCTTTCTTTTCCTTCAAACATAGTTGATTTTGGAACTGTGTTGTTGACAGCAGAGTAATGGAGATGTCCAGCGAGAGGCCGGCCCAGAGAATATATTCAAAAATATTAATGCCTCTGACAGAAGAAATAGCCATTCCTTTCTGGGAAATTGAAAGTTCCATTTTAGTCTTCTGCTTAACATAGTTTTGTGTTTAAATGACTAGTTTCTAATCTAGGGCTGTCAAGAATTTATTGTATTAGATCTTCACTGAGAACAGCAATAGCTTAACAAGAAAGTCTCGGAGGAGGAAGGGTGCATTAATTGGGAACAGGAGTTTTGTGCTATGTATACCTTTAATAGTTCAGGCCAGGCTGCCTAAATTTATCCTGTCAATTGAAGTGGTAATGTGGAAGAAGCCCTCTGAATAATTCATTTTGCCCCAAGAAAACATCCAGCCTCTCCTTTGTGCAGAAATCAAAAGCCAAAAAAACAGATTTAAAGCATTATTTCCAGTCTCACCCCCATGGGTATAATGAATTGCACCGTTTCGGGTCTTTTGCTCTAATTATGAAGGAAAAGGCAATTTGTAGTGAGAAAGCCTAGGATTTCAAGAAGATGGATAAATTGATTTAATACTAATTTTTAAAAGGGCTGCCCAGCAAGGGCTTTATGAAATTCAGCTTTCTTTCATAAATAATGCAGCACTTGGTGCTTGATTAGGTGAAGCGGAGAGGACTTTGCACCTAATGAGATACACAGCAAAAGAGATATTGCTTGCAGATGGTTGCCATTTCAAGTGTCCTATATACTGAGGTGTGTGTGTGTATGTCTGGGGTTGGGTGGGCGCCCAGTCATGTGTCTCGTGTGAATGACTCTAAATTGGAAGGCTATAGTTTGTAATCGAAAACCCCACAGGATTAAGTGCAAACAGACGTCTTTTGCCTTGGCCAATGCTGGAGTTGTTTATTAGAAGGAAGGCAATATTCCCTCCACACACACCCCTCTGCTGCCCCTTTAAGTGGAATGCAAGATTGCTTGGTATAAACACTCCCCCTCTCCATAAACACACACACACACACACACACACACACAGAGAGAGAGAGAGAGAGAGAGAGAGAGAGAGAGAGAGAGAGAGAGAGAGAGAG
>JAHTLZ010003526.1:12338062-12349542 GCA_023846285.1 Phrynocephalus versicolor | reverse complement strand
ACACACACACACACACACACACACACACACACACACACACACACACACACACACATGCATGCCAGTCGTGTCCAACTCTAGAGGTGGTGCTCATCTCTGTATTCAAGCTGAAGAGCCAGTGTTGTGCAAGTCCATGGCCACGTGGCCAGCATGGCTGCAAGGAAACACTGTTTTACCTTCCCATTCTTTACGGTGGTACCTATTTATCTACTTACATGCTTTTGAACTGCTAGGTTGGCAGGAGCTGGGGTTATCAGCGGGAGCTCACTCTGCTGCATGGCACCCGGGATTTGAACCACTGAGCTGCCAACCTTGCAGCCAACAGTTTTTGAAGCCTTAGTCCGCTGAGTCACCACGCCCCACATTGAAATAGTTGAGTACCCACCCATAAAGGACTCATAATCAGGATAGGAAATCTGAAAGCTGGCCCTAACAGTCTCTTGCCCTCCCACTTTTGTTGGTGGATGCTTACCCATCCTCTCCCAGCTCACATGTGGTGACAAGATGGTTTGGTAAATTAACCAAGGTGAGTGAACAGGCAGCTTTGGAGGTGTGGAGGAGGAAAAAGGAGGAGGACCTAACCAAGTGGAACATGCCTGTCAAAAATGCTGGTGCCTGAGAGGGTGTGCCTGGGATACTGCCCTTCCTCACAGCAGCCCCCTTTCTTGTTGGAACAACCCAAACTTCAGGGAGCATGTGACCTCACAGGTATTACTGTATTCCTGCTCCCATCTGCCTCAGCCATCATGGGTAGTTTAGCAACATATGAAGGTCCACAGACCTCATTCCTACTGTAAAGCATGCTGTGTTTCGCATCCCTTCTGCAGGTATCACTGCATAAGGATAGAATGTGTAGTTGCAAGAGGGTTTTTTGGTAGTGGCTCCCCTTCTGGAATACCCTCCTCAAATTGAAAGTCACCTGATGACTATATTATATATTTCTTCTAGCACAAGGGGAACACTTATTTATTTTCCCACACATTTTAAGACAGCTGCCCTACTTGATTATATTCTGATTGATTACCTTCATTGTTATTACTCTTTGCTGCTGTGGAAGCATGGACTAAGTATCAGACTAGAACTTGGGAGCCCTCTGTTCAGATCCCTCCTTAGTGGTGGAAACTCACTGCAGGGGCTGCAGTGATAAAGCCACTCATATATCTCACATACCTTGAAAAGCTTAATATGTAATAATGGGCTCAAACTACAGATAGGATTGGGATGAACACCAGGAAAAACTTCTTAACTGCAAGAGCTGTACAACAATGGAACCCCAAAGGATATTAGACTTGATGGTCTGAGAGGCCCCTTCCAACTTCATTATTCTTTGATTATATCAGGGAATGAGTCTTGATGGGGACATGGCAACACACCTCCCTCCCTGTTTAATTACAACTGAGATGTGTATGTGTGATTTTTGTGGGTTTTTTAAAAAAATACTATGCCTACTCAGTACTCATAGAATGGCAGTTGTTGGGCAGAACCAGAGTGTAAAATAAAATGAAAAAAAGGAGCAAATAGGATAGCTCTTGAGTCACTTCTATAACTTCCATACATGGAAAATAATAGAAATAAAATAGTATTATAACACAGTGTGAACAACGATGGTTCCCCATTTACTTTTTACCACCAGCTCAGTGGCTTGGGCATTTGGCTATGGGGCCAGATTCGATGATCCATACGGTTCCTTTCTGCTTTGCAATTCAGAGATTTCCATCACCTCCAGCTAACTTAGGCAACAGCAAGAGATTTAGGAATAGCAACCCAGAAGCCTTAGGGCTGCAGTTGCCCACCCCTGCTTTACTGTTAGGAACAGAGTTCGAATTTTGGAATGGTTTGCTTAGTTTCTCTAGAGCCTGATGATATGTTTCTTTTCTTTTGTTTTCTTTTTGTTATACAGGTTATATCCACGTCATGCAAGTGCCCTGAACAATCTTGGGACATTGACCAAAGACCTTGCAGAAGCAAAGGAATATTACAAGAGAGCCCTCCAATTAAATCCACAGCACAACCGAGCCCTCTTCAATCTTGGAAACCTCCTCAAGTAGGTTTATAGTCCTCTTCTGATACCATTTGTTCTTTAATTGGAGAACATAAAAACTTCACAAATCTAATCAACATTCTCTGGAGTCTTCCATTCATTCTTTTATTTGATCAGGGTTGTGGGGCAAGGCAGAGGCAAGATTTCTACTTGACGCAGCCAGCAGTTTCAGGAGTCATGGCTTATTTGAGTTTCAAAAATAAAGCTATTTTGTATGCATAAGATGTAGGCCCCCCGCCTCCCTGGATGGGGAATCTCAGACAGCACTAATGCATGTGCTGGTGATCTCTTAAGACAGGCATGACCAAACTTCGGCCCTCCTGTGGTCCTTTGGACCACAGCTACCAGAATTCCAAGCCTGCATTCCCAATTGCAACGGACTGTGGGAGTTGTGGTCCAAAACATCTGGAGGGCCAAAGTTTGGACATGCCTGTCTTAAGATCAATTACTGCAATCCTCTCTTTGTGGGGCTGCTCTTGTGACTGGCCCAGATTTTGCAGCTGGTATGGAATGCAGCGGCCAGGTTTGTGTGGGGTGTGAGCATGTTTGATCACATTTTCCTAGTTTTGACTCATCTGCATTGGCTTGCTGTTGTATCTCAGGCCTGGTTCAAGGTCCTGGTTTTAGCTTACAAAGCCCTTAATGCTCTAGAGAGCCATATTACCCATTGGATTCTCCAAAAATCTGCCCATCCCACTTAGTCTTCACAGCCATTTCTTCACATGCTGAGAGACATAGAAAAGACAGAGTTTAAAAAGACACTTATGGTCCCATCCATCATTGGCATCCTTCAGTCTCGAAACACTATGGCATCATGCCTGGAGTAGAATCCTAAAAACAACACCTAGTGTGCCCATCCAATCCCTATGGAATGGGCCCTCACCAGCAGTACCTTAGATACCCTCTCTCCCATCTTTTAAGAAAATGTTAAGTATTATTCTCTTTCATGAAGCATTTAAGGACATCCCTGTTGAAGTAAATTTGTGTTATATTTGGGTATGTATCTTGGTGTTGCGGGGTTTTGGGTTGGGTTGTTTTTCACTGTAAATAAGTGAGAATAACACTTAGCAGTAAGTCAAACCATCCATAAATGACTGAAACAAACATATAAACAAATATTTTTACCCATTCCACCTTTCCTCTATAAAGTTTCAGTAACTAGACCACTTAGGGGTGGCACATTTGTCCCATTTCCAGAGTGGTCGCTGTGTTACCGTGTTGCAACAAGCACAACAAAGACTCTTGAGGCACCTTAATGGCTCTGGCCTAAATTCACTTGCGAGCCAAAACGAGACACACTGAGTCAGAAGGACATAGATGGCTCTTGCCTTCCCATTCAGCTGTTGATTTACAAGACTATGTTCTAACTAGGACTAACTCATTGGATGCAGGACTCCCACGTTTATTGTAACATTTTGCATTCTATCCCAGTTCATCAGGTGATTGAATATTTATCTAGACTCTCAGGTTATGTATAAGCTAGAAATGATTCTAGGTTGCAGCTTTGGAGAGTGAGGCTAGATAGTTATAACATTTTCCTGTGTATAAGACTATGTTTTTGTCTAAAATCCTGGGACTCAAAATTGGGGGTCGTCTTGTAGATGTAAGTAAGCCGAGGAAAGAACTGCAGGGTTGTGAAGCTGTAATTTGGGCTTGGAAACATGGGAGTTGTCTTATACATGTGGGGGGGGGGTCTTATAGATGGGGAAATAACAGTATTTACTTCTATAAGATCTGCTTTTCCACATCAGAAAGAGCCCCTGCACATCTGAGAATCTTCAACAGACATAGCTTTCTATCTCTTTCTTTACATATTTCATTATGAAAACCAATTTTCTTCTCTCCGTGTGGGCATGAGGACATGAGCACTATGCACACCCCCTTTTCCTCAACTAGAGGGATGTAGATTTCTCGAGCTTCTTATGGGCTTCATTCAGCCCAAGGAAATTCCCCCATCTGCCTTCACACAGTAAGCTCCACTTATTGTGGAGAGAAACAGTGCAATAAACCACTCTGTCTTTGCAATCTGTATAACAAAAGGACAATCAAACCGAAGCTGTGACGGTGTGGGATAACAAAATCCAGACTGCATTCTGCAGGTATGCCAAGATGGTTTTGCAAGCGTATCATTACATTCTGTTAGTGTTACTGAGTTTAGTCTACTGAGCTTTTCAGATTTGGAGGGGCTGTGCCATGATTAAATTTTGAATACTTGGCTCATATATATCCTGATAGTAATCAGTCATATAATGATCTACGTTTCTAGAGAATTCCCAAGTTACAGTATTATTTACTGTAATCAGAATGTTTCTGAGTTCTTGGGATTTTCTGGCTATCCACATTCGTTCTGCTGGAAGCTAAACAAAGCACTTCCATGTTTTCTGTTTTGGCTAGAGAGTAATGTCTTCTAGATACTTCTTTTAGATAGGAGGCATGTAATTAGTCTTTGTCTTTTGTTTTGGATTTTAAGAAAATGTGGGTACTGTCATTTTCTTTTTCTCTTTATTTTAAAAAAGGGCAAGAAGAGAAAGAGAGCAAAAAGGTTACCTGGTTGTAAAATAGGAAGGCTGTGATCTTGCATAGCTTGTCTACTCTTGGATTTATAGAGATAGGATATCCAGGAGAACTCTCTCCATCTTCCCCAGAGACTGAACAGTGCCTTCATTCCATAGTTGAAGAGGTGAACAAATGCTGGCTGTCATTGTTTGAACCAGATCATCATACGAAGCAATACTGAAGCAGTCGAGCGGCTCATTTGAGAGTGCAGGTGGCCAAATAGCAGGTAGCCGTTTTGAGCACCTGTCAGTACAAAAGGCTTCTTGCAAGTCAAAAAGAGCACAAACGGGGGTTAGCTTCAAGCCTGGTCCTCTCCTTGCTTGGTTAGTTTTCTCCTTGGAGAGTGCTGTTTTGTATAACAGAGTATTTTCCTTTAAAGAATAGACTTGGTAGTCTCAATTGCTGCAGTTTAACCTCCTGCTATTGGTGCTGTACATGTAGATTCAGATGCAGCCCACTGAAAAAAAGTACATTTCTCAAAGCCCACCAGGGACTTCTGCCCTGGCTTGCCGTTGGCACATCAGAAATAAGAGAGAGAGAGACTTTTCTCTTTTCCTCTGGGGGAAAATTTGGGGTCAGGTTAGTTTTAAAGGCAGAAGGAAGGGCTTGAGGGATCAGGGGGATACGGTGGCTTTGTAGATGCAGATGGCCTTGGAATAAAATCAAGCTATGTCCTATTAGTAAAAATAGCTCAGCTTATTTCCAGGGGAGTTTGTCGGGAGTGTGAGTCTGGTACCCATTTTTTGCAATCATACATTATGATCACATCAAGACCGTTTATGCAGTATTTCATTGATACATAGAATGCCTGTAAGTCAGCGCTTAAAACACACACACAAAATGGTATATAGCCAAACAGTGTATATGGCTGGATCAATTGCTGTCTTTTTTTGTAGTGCTTATCAATGAAGTGTACAGAAGAATGGACAAACGTTGCACAAAAGGATCTTAATGCAACCATTTGCATCAAGAATGCTTCCTTCCTTCCTGAGTATTTCTAGCAGTATATAAAAGTGTGCAAAGTGAAAGCAAAGCATGCTGCTTATTTAACACCCCATAGTGTTTAAAACACTCTCTGGATGGTTTACAGTTTAATTGCACATTGCCTGCCCGTGAACTTGATACTCCTTTTTCTGACCTTGGAAGAATGGAAGGCCAAGCGAACCTTAAAACAGCTGACAGAATCTGCTGGAATTGAACTCTGACTGTGAGCAGAGTTTTCAGTGTAATGCTACACTTTACCCTCTGGGCCCCAATGTATTTATTTATTTATTTATTGCATTTTTATACCGCCCATCTGGCAGCGAGGTCAGTCTGGCCCCAAGGCTTCTAGCTGAATCAGAATCCAGATATATTATGCATTGGTGCCTTCCCATGGTGTCAGACCTCATGGCACGAAGCTCCTCGCTTCAACAAACAATACTTTAAACGAACTGCAATTTCTGGTTCAAATATAACAAGAAACTCTGGTTGGTTTAATTCAGTCACCTCTTCCAAAAGAGCAGACCGTTTTTTTTTCATCCCAGGGCTGCTGAATTGTAGTTTAAATTTATATACAAAGCACACCAGTATGGCAGAGATTGAAACTGAATGAAAGTCACATTTATTTATTTAAAACACTCAAGATCCACATACAGTAATACCTTGGTTTAAGAGTAACTTGGTTTAAGAGCATTTTGCAAGGCAAGCAAACATTTCTTCTAAATTTTGCCTTGATCATCAAGCAGTGTCTTGCAGTACAAGTAACTGGAGCAGGTCACCTGATCGCAAGTGAGCCAATGGTGTATCCCCCCTCCTAGATTCTGGGTGATTGTCTGAAGCATTCCATCTCAGGCATCCTCCAAAGTAGAGGGAAGAGAGAGGAATGGAGGTCTTCATTTAACCAGCCACAAACGTTTTCAAAGGAAAGTGCAGCTTAGGAGTTTGTTTGATTTTTCTTTATATTTTTCTTTAATTTGTTTTCAAGACCTTTTCTTATTTTTCAAACCACTTCTAGCCATGGGGCAGCTAGTCAAGTGTGTATAGGGATACAAATTGCATTTTATTATTGTCACATTAAAACACACAGTAAAATCCTGTTGTTAGTCCCAAGCAGAGCAGATTGCACAGCCAGGTAGTCTAAACCATGGTGTGGATGTGGACTTCTAGCCAACTTCTTTTGTGAGTTTTGGCATGTTGTATGTACAGTATGTGATCTATGGGGCTCCAGAACGAATCATCTGAGTTTCCATTATTTCTTACGGGGAAATTTGCTTTGATATAAGAGTGTTTTGGTTTACAAGCATGTTTCCGGAACCAGGTATGCTCATAAACCAAGGTATTACTGTATATCTAAATTTGAGATAGGAAAAATTACTTTCCAAGACTACAGCTTCCCAAATACTCTTGTCGGCGTAGCCATAAAGTAACCTTCTGTTCCCTCTAATCTAAATGAAATGTCACGTCTACTGGAACCTTGCTAATAAACTGCAGAGGGAACAGTCTCCATTCTAGACTCCAGAGGCTGCCTGCCTGTGATCGGTGGCAGGTCTTGCCCTGCCTAAACTGAGTCTGCATTTGTCTGGAATGGGGCCAGGGGATTCATTTCTTTATGAGGTCAAGGAACATATGTAATTCAGGCTGTCACATAGGAGATGCTATAATCTTTTTATTTCTCTTATAAAGATGCACATTGTTCTTTGATCAAAGTTTTTTAAAAAGCCATTAAAAGAAAAAAAGAGGATAATTTAGAGGTCCATATAGTAATCAGGAGGCATGTCTGTGGGTGATAAAGATTTTTATTGCTGCTGAGTGGGTTTCTTAATCCTTTAACTTATGATAGTGGCATTTCCTGTCCTCTTGCCAAGTGCTGATACTTGCAGCAGCGCAGTCAACTATTTTCAGTATCAGGAAATTCCATAAGGAATTCAGATCTTTTGAAAGTTGACAATTTTGCTGACTTTTCGCTATTGAGGAGAGTGTGGGGAAGGTGCAGAAAGCTTTATTTGACCGCGCTATGTTAATGTTAATTTAGAGACTAACTAGATGGGCATTTAGCCCGCAGTTTGGTGCACTGCAGAGACAAGCTAGTTTGCTCCTGGAACCCGTAATCCAATAATGTCTTTGCTGGAGTGAACCAGCTGGCCCTCAGAGTAGTTTTGCACTTTTCCAGGACTGGTCTCAGGGCTTCTACTTTTTTTTTGATGTGGTTAGACTGTTTGGCATAGTTTTCAACATGTGCAGTCGCTGGAAGCAATCCGAAGCAAGCCTTTCTCTTTCTATTTTCCCAGTCTCTGGAAATAGCTTAAGAGAAGAAGATCACCACATCACGATACTGACAAATTAAACCTTTCTTTAGCTCCAAGGAAGTGAAAAAAAATAAAGTGTATTGAGGCAGCAGAAAAGAAATAAGTAAATAAAAGCCAAAGAAAGTGGAGATAGGAGGGGACAAGGAGGTTTTTTTCCCCTTTTGCATTTCTCTTCAAAGCAATGAACCTGCCTGTTTGATTGGTTTCAAAACAGGAATTGAGGTCTGTATGCGTGTGAATTTACAAAGTCACAAATAGTATCTTCCCAAATAAAGAAAGACATGGTTGCTAATTGTGTATTATTATTGTTGTTGTTGTTGTTATCAAATGAATGTCTGTACTGCTTTGCGAAGTCTGCTGCTCATATTCTGTCACAGAGAATATGAGCAGCATAGGTGGGTGCTTTACAATTTAATTATGTGCTACACATTGCGCACACCCACTTCAAACCAGGTGGTCAGTTTACTAACCACAGAAGGATGATGAGTATTCATCATCCTTCTACACTTATGAAGGCAGTTTCAGGAAACGCCAGTGTAACAGTGGTCTAGTAGAAGGTGGGCAAGTTTGGTAAATTTTTCAAATGCTGAAAACTATATATATTGTATAAAGGTTTGAAATGTTTGGTGGTGTGGCACAACCTCTGGTGTATTTTATGGGACAATACAGAATAGTTAAAAGGAAGGATCCCAAATAATATAAATAACAGTCTTGCTAGGATAATTTCTTCTTTGTGACAAAGAGGCATTTATATAGTGTAATATAGAAAGGGAATAAAATTATGTTAGTTAATCTGCTTGTCCAAAGATAGGATCCTGTCATATATAGATAGATGGAGAGAGAGAGAGAACAAACAGGAGCTAAATACAGTGTTACCTCTTAAAACAAATTTAATTTGTTCTGCGGGTCAATTTTTTAAAGAAAATCTTGTCTTACGAAACACAGTTTCCCATAGGATTGCATTGGGAATGGATTTATCCATTCCGGAGGCAAGATTAAAGACAAAAATAGCCGGGCTTTTTCCCCTGGGCACATGTGCAATTTTTTTGTCTTGTGAAGCATCCCATTGGAATTTTTTTGTCATGCAAAGCATGTCTATTCCCATTATTTTTTTTCTTCCTACAAGTTTTTATCTTACAAAGCATGTGCCTTAAGAGGTGCCGCTGTACTCCTCAGTTGCTAGAGCTTGGTAGGTTGGAGTAGCTGGCTCTAGAATCAGAGGCTGGGAATTCAAATCCATACTGGGCCTCCCAAGATCTCCTAGGACCCAGGACATGTGTGGCTGACGGGATTACATGGCCTTCCACTTGTGTGGCCCAGAACAAATTTCAAGGACCCTGGGTGTCACCAGAAGGAGAGACTGGTAAACTTCTTCTGAGTACTTCACATCCTGAAAACCTTTGTAGGTTGGAATTGACTTGTTGGCCATGATGATGATAGAACAGAGTGCTAAAACAAAGAGTATGTGTACCCTGCAAAGCAATTTTGGGTATTTCAGGTTGAGTAGTAGCAGAAACTATCTAATAGTCCTTATTGTTATGTGCCATCAAGTTGCATCCGATTTATGGTGACCTTAATTGGCTTTCCAAAGTTTGTGAGATATTTAGGAAGTGGTTGTACCATTGTTGCCCTGCAGTGGATTTCTGTGGCCAAGTGGAGATGATTCAGATTTCCTAAACCCTAGCCTAGTCCATCACAATAATCATTACTTCACACTGGCTTTTGATTATAGGGTAGGCTACATTATTTAACTTAGTGTTTTTGAGTGCATCCGGCAGCAGCAAATGGAGGTAGATGGGAGTAGTCTGTGGGTGAAATCCATCTAAGTGTGCCTTAGACGCAGGTGATGGGAAGGGTTTTGTGCAAGGGTCAGCAAGTATGCCCTTCTAGCATCTCTGTGTGGTTATTGTGAATGTGTAATATTAAAAATAAGGGACGCCAGTCGTCTGAGATCTGTCTAGAGTTTGCTACATTTCCCCGACCACATAGGTTGCATTATCCTCTCCCCTCAATAGCTGTTAAGATGGAACCCAAAAGGGACGATGGCTGAAGCGGTGGTGTCATCCTTCTTGCCTTCCAGACCCCTTTTTAGTTTTGTAATGGTTGAATCCATTTGCCCTTGTGTTTATGTCCACACATTCCCTGACAGTAACTGTGTTACAGTGGTCCCCGCCCTTTCACAGTTCATATACTGCGGTCCTGCTATATTGTGGGACCACAGTATATGAAAAAAGGCCCCCTGGGTTAAGGGGGAAAAGGCCTGTTTCAGCCCCCCCCCATACTTACCCCCAACCTGGTGCTGTCCCGAATGGGCCTGCGAGGGCCTTCCCAGGCCTTCTGGAGGCCTCCCTGCGAACCAGAAGTGACTTCCAGTAAACCAGAAGTGACTTCCGGATCACCAAAAATCATTTCTGATGCCTTTGGTAAGTACAAGAGCCCCCAGCTAGGCGCCCCAGGGCCGACTTGACCTGCATCCGCATATGGTGGATTTCCAATGATCGGGTCGGGTCCCTAACCCCCGCAATAGGCGGTGGCGGGGGGGGGGTGTCACTATTACTGCAGGAGTGGATACACACCAATCTCACTCTACTGGCTTTATATAGAGAAAGAGAGAGAGAGAGAGAGAGAGATTGAGAAACTGCTGATAAGCAACTTTATTCTGGGATTGTAATGCTAATGGCTCTCACAGGGCAATTGTGTGCCATAATCAGTACTTCAGAGGCAACTTGGCATTAGCTGAACAGCCTCCAGCTGATTCACAGGAAGCCCAGGTCTTGCTGAGCAATTAGTATTTTGCTGTTCTCACGGACCTCAGTTTTAAAGACAAATGTTGTTGCTGATATTTTTAAGGGGAACCAGTGCAATTATTCTGAAATCGAAATGCCTGGAGCTTGGAAAGGTGATTTCTAATGAAAAGTATTTAAAGGGCACCTTGGGAGGCCGTTAGCTATCTTTATGATGGCCAAATAACATGCTTGTTGCTTCTCGGTTCTTTTGCTTATTACATACTTTTAAAATTTGCTTTTACTCGTGAGTAAGCACTCCTAGTTGCTTTTTCTCGCGGGCACGTGCTGATAAGCAAATCCATCTGAATCCTGCAAGATGCTGGCCTGGAGTTGAATGCACAGCCCACTTCCCTCCTGTCTTCATTGTCTTCCCTTGGCATACGCCTACGATACAGCCCAAGGCGGCATGAGATTCATGTGGTGTCCCTCCTCCACCATTGGATGAAAACAATAAATGTATTCTTATAAAGTCACTTTAAAAATTAGTGGAAGTAAAGTGTTCATACAGAGGGGGTGAGGGAAACTGCCCCTTGTTACATTATAGCAGGCATCTAATAATGTAGGTGTAACTGTTACAGGGGAAAAATAACTAATTATAAGCTGTTCAGTGTTTGGAAAGTTATTTTTCACCAGAATGTTTAAAGAGTCAGAACAAAAGGGGTCTCACAGCTCAATGAGTTAGGTTTCCGGCTGAGCCAGATCTTGGAGGAGTTCGATTCCCCACTGTCCCTTCTGTGAGCAGTGCAATTCTGTATAGTGAGCGATGCAATCCCAGCATGCCCCCAGAAGAATGGAATCTATGCAATCCCA
>JAHTLZ010003526.1:12325585-12338052 GCA_023846285.1 Phrynocephalus versicolor | reverse complement strand
AAGAATGGAATCTATGCAATCCCAGCATGCCCCCAGAAGAATGGAATTGTAAACCACTTCTTTCTGCCTAGAACATCCTGGAAAAGGTTGCTATAAGTTAGAATTGATATAAATTAGAATTGCTATAAGTTAGACTTGATGGCACAGAGTTAGCAACAACATAGATTGGATTCTTTAAAAGAAAATGCTTGATTATCATTTTTCAGAACATTCTGACACGGGACACAGTTTAACTTCAGACTACGTGTTTGAAAGATCTAGCCGGGTTTTTGGACGTTGGTGTTTGTCTCTGTGTTTCCTTTGTGAGAAGTTAGTTGACTAAAGTTAGTTGGGGGTGCTCTTGGGCTCATCCTTGAGCCTGGATGCCCAGGTCATGGCTATGGCCAGGAGCATATTTGCACACTTAAGGCTAGCACACAAGTTACACTCATTTCTTGAGAAAACAGCTCTGGCCACAGTGACACATGCCCTAGTGACGTCCCAGCTAGACTACTGTAATGCACTGTATGTGGCACTACTGATGAGAAGTCTTAGGAAACTTTAACAGGTCCAAAATGGAGCAGCCAGATTGCTGATGGGCGGGATACAGAGATCACATTGCACTCCTATTTAAAGCATCTCCACTGGCTACCAATCAGCTATGGGGCACAATGCAAAGTGCTGTTCTTAACCTACAAAGCACTGTACGACCTGGGTCCTAGCTATCTCAAAGATCGAATGTCACAGTATGAACCAACGTGAGTGTTAAGATCATCAGGAGAGGCCTTTCTCTCCATCCCACCACCATCAGGTATGTCTTGTGGGAACACATGAAAGGGCCTTCTCAGTTGCTGCGCCCAGACTCTGGAATTTACTCTCACTAGAGGCCAGGACTAGGACTAACCCATCTCTGATGTCTTTCCAGAAACAAGCAAATACCTTTCTCTTCAGGCAAGCTTTCCCTATTATGTGTCTTTTATATGAATCTACCATACATGATCAAATAGACTTTGTGTTTATAACCAGTTATAATCATGTGTGGTTGCACTGACACCATGTTTTCAATGTTAGTTTCCATCACTCATAACTTTTACTTGGAATTTTTATTCTCTCGTTAACTGCTTGTGTTCTCTTGTACCTTTAGTGTAATGTTCTCTTCCAATGATGTAAGATGTTCCTCAATTCCCTGTTCTCAATACTTGAATATGTCTTAATTGTACTGGATTATATATTGCCCCTCATTACTGTAAGCCACCTTGGGTCCTTTTCCAAGGAGAAGAGTGGGGTGAAAATACTCTAAACAAACAAACAAACAAATAAATAAATAAATCTTATATAGTTTTATGGAATTGTATAGTCCCAAGAGAAGTACAGTATTCCCTGCTGGTGAATTTTGTTTTGTTTTGAGATAATATTTTAGTAATTCTAGTAACATTAGACTTGTAGAAGCACATTTGGCTTGTGTAAAATTTTAGGAACTGCTACGAATACAGTTGCCCTTATTTTTGGTCTAGCGGATGCTTTCTGAGAAGCAGCCACTCAAGTTGCATGAATAAAAGTCTGTGTGGTTGGAATTTCTCAAATGGATTCTTACCTTTCCCCTCTTTCATTTTCTATCAAGCCTGCCTCTTTTGTTTTGCTAAGAATCTCTGGGAGGTATGTATTGCCTGATATGAGAATAAAGGGAAAGGCAGGCTGAGAAGCAGAGAAGGGGCTTTATACAGGTTGGGACCACTGCCCAGCAGGCTATGAAAGCTACACCAGCAGGTGCCAACACACAATACTTACTACATATCCAGTGACTACTCCCACACCTTTCCATGCTGTCAGGCTGTGTTATATGATATTGTCCCAAGAGAGGCTCTACTAAAGAAATTTAATTATCTGGCCCTTACAGGAAAAAAGAAGAAGACAGGGACTTTTGAGTCTGTTAATGGTGGTTTTAATCAATAGGTGAACTGAGAATGTTATTAAAAGAACTGCCCTTACCCCTCCCTCCTTCCCCTCCCTGCTTCTTGCAATATGGTTTTTCAGGTCCCAGGGGAAGAAAGAGGAAGCTGTTCGCTTACTGAGAGATTCTATTCGGTATGGTCCAGAGTTTGCAGATGCGTATTCCAGTCTCGCTTCACTCTTGGCTGAACAGGTAAGCCCTTGTACCGACTTACCCTTTTGAAGCTGCTAGATATCTCTGCAGTGGGGGGACTTGCACAAGCAAGAGAAATGTTAAAAACAAAAACAGTTCGACATAACGGTAGATGCAGTTCAGTTTTTGAGTCCTGCCACTTGTATTAATGATGCATCCATCCATTCATGCATTCACTTTGGGCAGTCCATTACATGGTGCCGTAAAGGGTGCATCTGAGCACTGCACCTCTTACATCTCAGTTTGAAAACAATACTATTGTAGTTACATGAAAAGATGTTACATCTGAATTAGGGGATGCAACTCCGGAGCTGGTGGGGAAACAATTTTAAGCTCCGGATCTGGGAGCCATTTTCTGCAGATTTTAGGGGTCGTGTGAAAAGGCCCCATGTCTCAACAATAACAACACATCTTGTTTACATTGGCAGGGCTTGAAGACCACTTGTAGCCCATGTGCTTGCCCCTTGTCCATCATCAGCTAAGCCCATGCTTCACTGCATCTACAACCTATGACACAACATTTAACTTGTGTGCAAAGTAATCTTTGGTACCCAGTTCGTCTAACCTCCCCTGTCTAAAAACAGGAAAGAAACATTGTAGCCAATGGACACCAGCACTCATATTGGTTAATGGCAGCCAGTTTCTTAACCGGGGTTTGCAAAATCTACTCTAATCTTGTATCAATCTGGGCTTAGAATGGCAAGAAAAGCCTCCATCTGTCCTCATCTGTTTGAACAATAAAGGAAAAAATGTAGGAAACATAAGCAAGGGAAGCATATTGGAAGCTGGGCCTTGGATCCATCTAGCTCAGGATTGCTGAAGAATATGCTTGGCATGTTTGTAGAAGCGAGATTCGCTCATATGGTGAATGACACCTATTTATCATATCTCATGTTTTTCCCATCACCGTATCCTGTGCTCATTGTGTCCTGTTTTGTGGTCAGTCAGTAGAGGTGAAACTCAGGCTTATTTTACCACTCTGCTGGCTGAAACACATGCCTGGGAAGAATTCCCATTGCAAGAGGGGAGGTGGGTTAATTCCAGATGATACACATCTCCCTGAATGTCTACATTAAGGCTGCTTTTACACAACCCCTAAAATCCACTCGCAATTTAAATGCAGATTCCCCCCAACATGGTTTTTGTTCTGCTTCCTGTGTTCCCACCTCCCGCACTCTGATTTCTATTGCACCTGTCTGCGGTGAGGGGAGAGAGAAAAAAATGCAGGCTCACCTCCGCCTGCAGCAGCTAATTCTTCCAGCCTGTTAGGATTCCTGTCTGTTAAAAGGGGGGAGGGACCCAACAAAAAACAAACAAAAAGCGGAGGAGAGCCAGGCATGCAATGCTTTAAAACAGCAACAAGGATTATACCTTCTCCAGACCAGGTACTTGTAAAATGCGCTGGGGCGCACTTCAGTGGGCGTGGTCGTACTTAATTTTTTTAAAGTCTCCTGCTAGTGGGAAAACAATTTTATGCTCTGCATCTGCCAGCATTTTGCAGCGGATTTTAGGGGTCGTGTAAAAGCAGCTTATGACTCAGTGTTGTTGACAATGACTGGTAACAGCTTTGCATGGTGAAATTCTTTTGTAGCTGGAAATGCCAAGGGTTTCACCTGTGGCCCTCTGCACCCCTCCCATCTACTTTGCCCTTGAACTATTGCATTGGCTTCTCCAAGGCAAGGGTCCGTTGGAGACACTATGGGAGGAGAGACACACATCCTTTGTGTGTTTTTCTCTTCCTGCCATGCTTTGCAAACTTTTGATTGAAAATATCTACAGATCTTTTTATTGCATTGTGATTTTACGAGAAAAATGAAAGCTGGGGCTGCAGAAGAAGTGTTAAATTTTTCTATCCATACTTGAATAGGCATTTTCTCCGCTCTTTATTCCCTATAGCTATATTGTTAAAATGTGTGGGTTGATCAAGGTAGTTGGGAAAATACTGCCTATTCTGATAGGAGACTGAAAACAGGCCAGTGTTTGAGGAAATATGCTGACTCGTTTTGCCTGTGCATCTAGATCAGACAGCTATCTCTGCATGCTAATTTCAACTTCTTCTTTGTAGTCAGGCAATAAGTGAGCCCCCCTCCATCGAATCATCTCCAAAGAATAAATGAGATTAATTGCTCTCAGTAGCAACCTGTTTAAGGAGTATGGATTTTCAATAGTTTTGCTCACTGGTCAAAAGGTCATTAGAGCAATAACTAATATGAAGTCACAGGGGTTGTGAGTGAAAATCGGGTCCCTCTTAGCAGGCGCAAGCTCCTTGTCAGCCATGACAGGTGACAGGAAAGTCTCCTCCTGGATCTACTTGTTCGGTACATGACCCTCAGGCATTATCTCATGTCGGCAGCAATTTTAAACCTAAGCATCAGAAAGGAAAAGATGCAGGTTGTTTCCCAAGGAAGCTTTTATTAGATATCTTTTGTACAGTCATGGGGAGATTTCGTGGTGCAGCCAGGCATAACTGTTTGAAAACCCAGAATTGTTTTATTAATAAAAATTATGATATCTGCCACCCCACTCCTGGACTCCCCTGTTCTCCCGAGCTTGCTGACTACATTTGCTTCTTTTCTTTCCTGCAGTGAGTTCAAGGTGATTTACTGTGCATGGCTCCTGTTCAGTTTATTAGATCTTCACCACACCTTAAGAGGTAGCTCAGACTAAGAGAGAGTAACTGATTGCAGATGAGAGTTATTCTTGTTATCATGAGAGATATTTGGGTATCACTTGGTCTTGAATCTTTAAATGGATCATTTAATGAATCTTTAATGGATGGTTAAAATCCACTAGTTTAACAAAAGGCCTGTTTGCAGCGGAGAAGAACACTAGTAAGACAGGTGTGTTGATAAAAGTCCAGACATCCTCATCTTCCTCCCTCTCCCCCATACCTTTTCATTGAAAAAAAAATTAAGAAGGGAGCAGTGCAACATTGACACACTGTCTTTTATCTAGAGGTCCACTGACCCTGGTTCTTGAAGCCCAGTAGATTCCACTCCTGGAGGTCTGGTTGGACCATATGTGCTTTGATGGCATCATCAATTTAAAACAATGATTTAGTGTTCTACAGATTAGCAGAAAGGCTGAAATCTAAACATTGTGCTATCTAAATAATCACAGAGATCCAGATGTGTATTCCTTATCTGCTGTTCCAGGATCAGGATGTTCAGTCATTAGAGGGTTTATTTCCCTTTCTTCAGTCAAATATTTCCTGGTGTGGTCTGTCATGTGCAGCCTAGCAGCCCTGGTCAAAATATGCTCCCCCTGAGTAATGCTTTATAGGCTGAAGCAGAGTGCTGTTGTAGACTTCAGATGGAGGTGGAAGTACCAAACTCCCTGAGGTGTGCCTTCTCTTGCTGATGTGAGGATCTAGAGTGAGTTTCCACTTACCATGATTTTTCCCCCCTGGAATGCAAGAAGTGCATTCTTACATTCTAGTAGATCTTACATTCTTCTGACTGATGGACAAAGTCAGCGTATGATTGTTTTCATTTGTCTGTTCCCAGAACTGAGTGATAGGTATCTACATCTGGAAATGAATGGTAGTCGCTGTAGCAACTAGAGGAACCAGAATGAGGGCAAAGGTTCCCTTCCAGGGGAGTAGTATCAGGAGACAGATATCTAGTCTTGTGTGCTCCCAGAGGCATTTGGCGGGGCCACTGTGAGATACTGGAAACTGGACAAGATGGATTCAGAATGGCTCTTCTTATATTCTTGCTTTAGGACTTGATAGGTAAAAACAAAATGGTGCTTGACAGCTTCCAGAACTCCAGGAAGTGTGATGCAAGCAAGTTACTGCACATTTATAGCTAATTATGTCTTTGGCAGCAAAACTCCATCAACACACCCCCGACTTTGTAGCATTTGGGCAGGAGAATTTAGAAGGAGTAATTTTATTTGATGTTTTACTTGTGCTTTTAATCTTACTCTTGTCGTGTTATGTATATGTTTCATATTTAATATACTAATTTATTGTTTGGTTTTTAACTTTGTTTCTTTTAATACCGTAAGCCGCCTTGGATTTTCTAGGAGAAAAGCAGCCAATAGACAGACAGACAGATAGAACAGTTGTGGGAGAGGGTGTTAGGCATCATTCATATCTAGAAATTGTGCCAACTGTGTGTGTGTGTTGTGTCGTTACAGTCATGACCGACTCTTCGTGACCCCATGACCATGGAGTTTTCTTGGCAGGAATACTGGAGTTGTTTGCCAGTTCCTACTCCAGGCACCTACAGCACCTGGTATTCCCTGGTGGTCTCCCATCCAAGTACTAACCAGGGCCAAACCTGCTTAGCTTCCGAAATCGTGCGAGATCGGATGTGCTTAGGGCATCTAGGCAGCTGTGCCGACTGTAGCTTCATGTAAATCCAACATCTCAGTTTAGAGTTTGAATTCATAACTTGTTCAGCTTCTGTGTGGAAACATCTGCAGACATATTTTCTCTTCAGTCATTGTAACCTGGACACATCTCTCTCTTTATTAGAAGTGAGCACAGAGTGTGATGAAGTACTTTGTACAATGCTGTCATGGTGGCACAAAGGTGCTCTGCTTTGCCTCTCCACCCCAGCGCACGGGCCGGCTTACTTTCCAGTCTTTGCATGATGCCTGGGTGCTTCTTCTCCGGCAGTGTTCAGTTCTGGGAAGGAGTTCATCCTGATCTTCCCTGCCTCGTCTGGTAGTTGACCACTCAAGGAGGAGGCGGGACACCCCAACTCCTGCCTAGAGTGGAGTGCTGCTGTAGAAGGACCCTGGTGTTGCACAAAGACCAGTGAGTGGGTCAGCTGCCCCAGGGGGTGGAGGGAGACAAAGCCCTGCACCTGTGTTGCCACATGGACCTCTTCCTGTGAAGCGCTTTGTTGCCCTTCATGCCCGTCTCTGCTCCTTACCATTGTTAGTCCCAAAGCTTGAAAAACTTTCTTTCGACGACAGCTCCTACAGCCAACATACCCAGCACAGGTTGGAGGGTTCTTAGAGTAATCTTCTTCATCAAAGGAGTTTTGCCAACCCAATGTTAGAATCTAGGGTGTAGAGAAACCATACCATATGTTTCTTCTCTGTAAGGCATGCCTTTTCAAAAAGGGCAGAGGAAGGAGCGGTGCCGCGTTCAACCTGGCACCACCCCGGCTTTATAGGAGGATCCAGCCTGGAGGTAGACGTCAGACCTATTTCCATCTCCTGCAAAGTAAGCATCCTAACGAATTGTGGCTCAGGGCTTGTTCTTACTAAAGTTTGAGAAGGTATAGTGAAGGGAACTTTCAGATTGCTTTCAGTAGTCTAACATGGCACGTTGCCCCCCCCCCCCCAATCATCTAGGAAACTAAAATGAGTCTTGACTTCCCTTTGCTCTTTCAGTTGTAAAAGGGCCCCAGAAGATTAATGTCCTGTGCTCCAGAGAGAGCTGGGTTGTAAGTCAGTGTAATTGCACTGTTCTCCCCTCGAAAGGTGATTTTCAAACTGGAGCACATACAGTACTTGAAAAGAGAGAGTACACTATTGTACACACATACACGCACGCGCACGCGCGCACACACACACACACACACACACACACACACACACACACACACGTTTTAGTGAATTTCAAACTTATTAAAAGTAATCGGCATTCCTTTGAAGGTGTTGGTGCCTCTGATAGAAGTTGTTTCTCAAGCTGAGGAACCAGCTTGTCATTGTCGTGGACTTCAAAGTACCATTACGGTCTTCTAGTTTCTATTCCTTTCTCCTCAGTAAATAAACAAATAAATATTCCATGTGGTTGTTTCTGACATCAGAAACTTCAGAAGGCAGTGTTTTGGTGAGATTGTCAACTCCAATTAGCCCACTGACCTTGTATCAGGTGGCATTTTACACGTAACCCAGAACGTGGGGAATTTTACTTTGAAGCAGTGAAGATAAAAAGAGAGAGCTGTTTGAAGCCCAGGTTCCTATCTAAAAAACAAAATGTTCCTTCAGGAGACGTTGGGTGTAGATGAGACCTGCTAACAGCTGCCACAACCACAATGACAGGTTTTTTCGTGTGTATATCAAATCAAATCAGTTCTAACTTCTGGCAAACCCAGGCATGAAGTACTCTGAAGTATTTTACAAGGGTATCCTTCTTTCGATGCTTTGGGACCATGCAGCTCACCGTGGCTGTACAAGTGGCAGGGCAGGTAACCTTGACAGGTGTTCATGTTAGAGATGACTTTGGTTGTCCCTTATTCTGGAAGGCACAGCAGGGAGCCAAACTCCCAACCACTATCTCTGCAGAGGGGGTGGTGTCTTCTCGACATATTTTTACAGCAAGTCCCAAGATTACTGCCATTGGGTCTGCTGAATAGAGTTCATGAAGATGTGCATGTATTTTTGTGTACATCTCTGCTAACACATCCTTTTCTTTTTCTTTTTACCATGATATCCAGTATGCATTTTTATAGGCCATTGTCCTAATTCGTTTTTATATTAATTTCATTGATGCGTGTTATTTTGAGTGCATTTTCCCTTAATGCGTACATTTGTTTGATGGGAGAAATGCGCCTCCCCTGCACAACTCAGAACATGAGCATTTTAAATCATGACTGAATTGCAGTTCACATATTAGTTTTAAAAGGTCAGCATGGGTAAAAAGCTCACTCCAGAATAAGAATTGAGTCCATTTTTCTTTTCTTTCTCCCTAAAACATCACCTTCGCCTGATTTTGGATCATGCACCATATTCTCACTCACTTGGACTTCCATTGCTAGTGCATATTTATAGATGTATTTCTTAAAGTACTGTAATCACCCATAGATTTCCATCTATAAGACCCCCTATGTACTGTATAAGACCACCCCACTTTTCCAACCCAAAATTACTGTTTTGTAACTGTACGGTTCTCTCCCTGGCTTGCTCCAGTGATTAAGACGACCCTCAATTTTTAGTCTAACAGTTTTAGAAAAAATATAGTCTTTTACATGGAAAAATAACTGTAGTTATCACTCTAACTGTAGTTAGAATTACACCATATGCCTCAACGTATTGGAGAAGGCTTCTATCTGTGTGCCTGGTGCATTTGAAGTCTAGGCAGTGTTTGATGCACACACAAGCTTTAATTTAGGGTCATTGCTGTGGCAAGACCATAGGCCAATGGTAGTTAGAACCTCAGATTATGAGGAATCTCTGAGTATAAAAAGAAACATGAATTACTACATCTCAAGCCTGGGAAAGCTGTCTCATGCATGAAACAGTTAAGGCTTCAACATATCTTAATCTAGCCTTGTGTTTAAGTATTTAAGTATTAGCTATCTCTTATTAGGATTCTTAGATTTAAGCTGGGCCTAGAACGAGCAGCCTTTCAAATAGAGTGGTTGTTCCCAACCTTGGGTAGCACAGGTATTATTGGACTACAACTCCCAGAAATCCTGGCCAGCACAAATAGTGGTGAAGGCTTCTGGAAGGTGCAATCCAGGAACTTGTGGGTGACCCAAGATTGGAAACCACTGAAGTAAAGGATTGTCCTCTCTCGGGTGAGACTAATGGCTAGCCTACCGACAGGAGCCAGTGATGCTCATGGCTGTCCTGGACTCACTGCACCCGCAGACTGGTTCTGAAAGCCACTATTTTAAGTACTGTATCCTGTGATGCCTCAGAGTTATTATAGCTCTATGCAGAAAGTATTTTGACATGTTTCAGTCTGTCAAGAAAAGAAGTCCAGTTGCCATGACTCAACTTCCAGATAAACACACCTGGATGAGTGAAAATTTTTACAGACATATTTCTACAGAATAAAGGTCCAAATTGCTGTTAGTAGCACAGCTGATTTCCCTCTGGCTTACAACCCTTGTTAATTTTGTGTGTGTTCAGGAACAATTAAAAGAAGCTGAAGAAGTATATCAGGCTGGAATAGAGAACTGTCCAGAGAGCTCGGACCTGCATAATAACTATGGAGTTTTCTTAGTTGATACTGGTAAGTAAAAAGAAGACCGAGTTTATATCCTGTGTTGGGTTGTTAAAATCTCAATCTATTTGTTTGTTTTTTATATTTATATATATATGTATATTTATTATTGTATTTCTACCCCACCCACCAGCTGGCCGCTCTGGGTGACATTGTGAAATTCATCAAATGAATATATTTGGGAGTATTCTCACTTTTTTCTGTGTTAAAAAAAAGTTGGGAGTTCGATCAAACTACTTACATAGTTTTGTACAGTATATGTTTTCAAATATATTTGTGTCGCTTCAAAGCTGTTCAGCACCTTTCAGTCTCCTGTCGGCTCAGGCTGCAGCTTTTCTGCAGCATGAGCTGTTGTTTACTTCTCTGAGCTTGGTCTCATTCGTCCTCCGTGGCCTCTTGTGAGGACCTCTGCAAGTTTGATGATCACATCATAATTCGACATAGGACCTAACAATGGTGTGGATGTCCATGAGTGAATTCATGTCTCTGGCCAACCAGCTTAAGTGTCTGTGATAGCAAACAAGGTTAAGTATGATGAGAACAGGGAAATGATGAGAGTAGGGAAAATCAGCTACAGAGTTTACAAGAAGATACATTGAAATACATGGCAAAGAGAATATGTGAGGGTCGCTCCTTCTTCTCCCTCCTATTGTTGCCCATTTGACATCGGTAGAGATGATGCGAATCCTTTTGCAGGTTTCCAACTTTTATTTACAAGGCTTTTGTTAACATCTTGGTCTTCATGGGTATGCTCTCTCTTCTCAGGAATTAGAGGTTCAGCCTCAGGCCAAAATTCAGCCACATGCCCGGGTGTTAAACTGGGTTCGACAGTCCACCGCCAAATAGGGGGATCCCGGATTATCGAACGGCCCGGGTCCATATTAAGTCCAGCAAAGCCTTTCAACATGGAGGGACTCCCGCCCATAACTCCGATCACCATGGCAACAGACTCCTCTAGCTCGTCTTCTCGCCCGAGCTCTTCTCCCTCTCGGCTCCATGGGTGCTCTGCCATACCTCTGCCAGGGCTCTCTGCTGCTCTCAACGATGGGCCTTGGCACACAAAGTACTTGCACGCCTCTCTCCTCCGCTCTCTATCTGCCGTGTGCCCCCAAAATGGAGCCTTCTGCGCTTTTTTCTCCTGCCACTCCCGTTCCGCCACTTCTCGCAGGAGTTTGAAGGTCACCCACTCCCCATCCAGGGAACCTCTTTCACAACCTCCACCACTTCTTCCTCCACCTTCCTTTCTTCCCCTGCCCACCCCCCTAACACCAACTCCTGGGGTTTTGTCCCCTGTATCTCCCATCTCTGTGGCTTCCCCTTCCCCTTCTTCTTGTCTGAGTTGAACCTTCGTGCTTTCTTGCCTGGGCATTTTCTTTGTATAGGAGAACACACCCACCTTCTCAGAGAATAAAGCAAAACAAAGATGGTGGTTCCACTGTCCTCATAAGCCTGGTCTAAAGATGCCAACATCTGAGGAGATTCATAAGAGCTCAAGTTCTGTACTTTGGTTTTCCCCTAAGATGTGTACACATCCCCCATGGGGAACATGTTTGTAGAGATTCTTAGTCATCCAAGCAAGGTTTTCTGGCAGTTGAGTCATGCCAACTGGACTTCATTTCTTGTAGGATCACAACGTTACACTAAAAGCAAAGTGTTCTGCTTATATACCGCCCCATACCACTTCAAGTAGTCTCTGGGCGGTTTACAGTTTTAATTACAGTATGCAGGCTACACATTGCGCCCCCACCCCCAGCAAGCTGGGTACTCATTTTACCGACCTCGGAAGGATGGAAGGCTGAGTCAACCATGAGCCTGCTACCGCGGATTGAACCCCAGGTCGTGATCACAGTTTTACCTGCAGTACAGGCATTTAACCATTGTGCCACAATATTTTTACAGATATTGTTTCTGTACTGATCAAATGGCTAATTTCAAAAAGTGCATTCTTGTTAATATCTTAATGCAGACCCAAATGCCTGAATGTTGTTTATTCGGTGGACACTTACATAATTGTAAATCTCATTAAATCCAACGGAGCTCACTTGTGCTTAGATACATACACATGGTTACTCATGGGGACACAGTTCTGGGAATAAGCTCCATGAAACTCAGTGGGACTTTCCTTTCGATAGATAAATGAAAGATGTCATTGTTGATTAATAACTGCTGGGTTCACTAGTGGTTGACCAGTCACATGCCGTGCATTTGCAAATTTACATAATTAGCAATGCTTTCCAGCCTGCGGTCCTCCTGGAGTTCATTTGTCTTTTCAAACCAGCAGAGCATTGCCTTCGTTTCTTTCTGGGCCTAGCCAAGAGTTCTGTACCATGTCCTGATGCTAATGCAAGATGACTGGGCAAACCACAGATATCCAGGCTCCTTCTTCTGCTTGTCTGCAGCTGCTCAGGTGGTGGCAGAGCAGCTGTCTTT
>JAHTLZ010003526.1:12304876-12325575 GCA_023846285.1 Phrynocephalus versicolor | reverse complement strand
GCAAGCCTCCCTTTTTGCAGCTTGGATTCCACAGCTCCAGTTACCTCTTTGCAAGCTCCCCCTCCCCCACCATAAAACCTTAGGCTAAACATTTTTCTTGTTTTTCTCCTCCAAAAACTATGTGTGTCTTATAGACCAGTGCGTCTTCTAGGGTGAAAAATACAGTAATTTTTCCTAGCTGCTGATTAGAACAGATCTGAGACATGCCACTGTCCTGTGAATCATAAAACAGGCTCTGCTCCTGGGCCTTACGCTACTCTGTCCATCACATCTTCAAGTTCAAATAGGGAGAAAAAAAGGTAAAAGAGGGTAATGTTTTAAAAATCAGAACAGGAAAAATAAATCCAGGTTGACTATCAAAGTATGGATTATTGATCGGCTGTTGTTGCCTCTCTCTAATGGAGATACTGTGCATACTCCATACAGTTGGTTGACTAACCAAGTTTTAAGTCCTTAAAATATTGTCAAAATGCATTTTGAAATCTTCTGCCATGGGAAATTTGACAAATCCTTCATATACATTTAAAATGCTTGTTTCATTTATATATCAATCTCTTTAATTCTCATTCTCTTTAAATCTCAATCTCTTTAATTTTTATGGTAACCCTGTAAAGTAAATTAGGTGACCCTAGGGATTGACTTGACTTGAATTTATGACTCTCAGGTAATACTTGAATCCTCTTAATTACTGCATTGTGCAGACATATTCTCTCTCTCACTCACTCACTTTCTCTCTCTCTCCTGCCAAAAACATGAACAAAATATAGAAAACCATTACATTCTGTAAATAATATTAAATCCCGTATAAAATTCCTTTAAACAACTCTGAAACATGAGCCAAATCATAACATGTGAATCAGGTATGAATAGCTAAAGCAATAGACGAAAAATTTGAAAAATATAACACTTTTTCTAAACTTGAGGAATAATGGATATATTAGACCAGTGGTTCCCAACCTGGGGGTCGGGACCCCTTTGGGGGTCGAACGACCATTTCACGGGGTCGCCATGAGCCATTGAAGAAAAAGGCACAAACGGCTTGGGTCTGGAGGATGGGGGGGGGAGGAAGTAGGGAAAGAGTGAGTTACAGCTTGATAGGTTGGAAGGGATGTCAGTCAATGGCACTGGAGGCTGCGATTGACTGAGAGTGCCTGTAGAGGGAGGTTCTCTATGGCACCTGCAGCAGTGGCCTGCCAAAGGGGGTTGTGGCCTCTTTCAAACAGGGCAAGGGGTCACCACAACACAAGGAACTATTTGAAGAGTTGCGGCATTAGGAAGGTTGAGAATCAATGTATTAGACTGTGACTCGAGTCAACCACACCAGCATGGGTGGGCTGATGGGAGTTGTAGTTCAGCATAATTGTGGTGGGGGTACCAGATCTCTTATAGTTGTACAATATACAAAACACATACAAATCAAGAATGATAACAGAACAGTGTAAATGGCTGTCAGTTGGTCTTCAGCCACCACAAGCTTAGGTGAACAGGTCAGCGTTTACCTGCTGCCTAAATCAAGACATGTTTTGTAGTGGGACCCACCTGTATACTTACCCAGCCCATCTCTGCCATGTTAAATTTTAATATGAGCATGTGTTGCAACATGAATTGAACAGTAATTAAGTGTAACATAGAGCAGGATGTTGTAACTCATAGCTCGTCACAGGATATCATAAATCGCAACTTCAGAAGAACTATGCAACTTTAACGTTGACAACAAAGAAACTGAAATAGAGATTTTCTATACCTTGGCTCAGTTGCCAATCCAAATGGAAATTGCAGCCTCGAAATCAGAAGAAGGCCGAGACGCTGAAGGGCAGCAATGAAGGAATTAGAAAAGGTCATCAAGTCTTAAGGATGTGTCATGGGAGACCAAAATCAAGACCACCCACACTTTTTTATTTCCAATCACCATGTATGGGTGTGAAAACTGAGCAGGAAAGAAAGATGACAGTGGGGGAAATGAATGGTTTGAAATGTGATATGGAGAGGAGCTTTGTAAATACCCTTGATCACCAGAAAGACAAATATGTGAGTCCTAGAGTAAATGGCGCCTGAACTATAATCTGGAGGCAGAAATGCTGAAACTGTGGTTGTTCTCCTTTGGGCACATCATGAGAAGGCAAGATCCTCCAGAAAAGATAATAACACTGGGAAAGGTGGAAGGCAGCAGGGAAAAAGGAAGATCAAATTATGAGATGGATTTGACCCACTCAGGAAATTGTAGCCTGAGTGGGGCTGTTGAGGATGGGACATTTTGGAGATTACTCCTCCATAAGGTCGCCTTAAGTGGGAGGTCACCAAATGGCACATAGCTCCAACAAATAGTCAGATGATAAATGTGTGGGCTCTCAGATGCTGGACTGCAACACACATCATTCCTTACTATTCCATATAGTGGCTTGGACTAGGGGGAGATAGGCCCCAACCGCATCTGTAAGGCCACAGCGCCCCACTCCCCAGTGTCAACTTGCATTCTGCTAAAGAGGACAAACAGCTGTTCCTTAGCCTTCCTGCAAGAGGTATAGAAGTACTTTATATTTAAAGGTAGCATTCTAAATAGCCCAGGTTGGTAATAAAGATGTAGGGGTGTTGTCCCTTGTTCTGTTCAAACAGTGGGATTATTGCTCTCATCTCCAGCAACAGGGGCATAAGAAACATGGGGATGGTTTGAGGAGATTGCCACTCATTCTACCCTCATACTGTCAGATAGAACTTTCAATCCACCCTCCTGCAGGACATTTTTGACAGCACATGTGGAAAGCGAAGCAGTGACATGCTGGGGATTATGAAAAATCTTTCTCTTGCTATCTGAGCCTTCCTGCCAGCAGAGTTGACCAAAAGACTTGTTGCTGTCACCTTGAACTTCTCTGAAGCCTTTCAGTGAAGGCCTTGAAATGCCAATCCGCACAGTACTCCAAGTCTCCCCCCCTTTCAATATGCCACAGTGCATTTACTGAAGTAATATGTGTTTGCCTTAATTATACTTGTCTTTCCCCTTTGTCTACCATATCACTGTCTAGATCAGGCATGAACACCTTTGGAGGGCGTAATGGTAAGGTGTTTTTTTCCTGCCCCTGTATCCAACTTCTAGAAACAGCAAAATATTGCCCCAAATCTGTTAAACGTCTAAACTAATAGCTCCTAGACAGCCATTTCTGGTTTTGATTTTTTGCCTTTAAGGAATTGGAAGAATACTTGGATAATCTCCCTGATCATCTTTAAAGAAAGGGGGGAAAGTTAATCAAATAAACAGCATTGCCTAGTTGTTGGAAGCAGTTGGCTTCATCTACTAGTGGGTAGACTTGGAGTTTTATTCATTATTTTCTGGTACAAATTTGACAAATGTCTGTGTGACTTCAATCTCCAGCCAAGTAGGAACCTTTAGTTTCAAAAGGAGGCAGTGGTGAAGGGGAAAATGCTGAACACCTGGCAAGCCTTTGTTTGATGAATTGAGAGTGAGAATCCAACCTACAGCCACCAGAAGTGGAATATGAAACCAACACTCCTGACTTGTGTTTACAGACTGCATTTTAGGACTCACTTTTAAGAAACAGACATGACCTGGACATCTGCCATGTCTTGGGGACTTTTGTATTTTTTATTTTTAAATGTACTGTATCATCTACAATATTTTGCCGCCCAGTCAGGCAAAAGCTAATGTAATTTAAACAAAGAAGAAAAAGGAATCACCTATCTATGCCTTCCAAACCCAGGCAGGTTCATAAAAGGAGATGTGGTCTTTGATGCAGCTTAGACCCAATTTGTTTAGGTCTTCATGGGTTAGAACCAGCACTTTGTGCCTGGAAATGGATTGGCAGCCATGGAAGCACCTGTAACGAGGGGGATATAGAGTCCCTGTAACCAGCCCCAGGGAGCTTCTGGCTACAATAACTCTGTGGTGTGGAATGATGATATACTGAGTTGGAGGAAAAACAGACATTGAAATGGGCTTGACTGCCTGGAAAGCGAGGAGGGAGAAAGAGTCATAAGTTCCTGAGGCAGAGAGATCTCCCATCACCTTCTACCACAACCTTCCCATTGCATCTTCACCACTACCCATGTACCCCCAAGAAGCAGAAAGCTGTGGGCTCAGCACAGTTCTCTTCAGAGATGGCTACTTCCCAAGTGCCTGTCCCATTGGAGCCAACCATTTGGATGTAGCTGGCTCTGGAGAGTTGCACAGAGCCTTGGTACCTCTCTAGAGCAGTGGGAAACCTCCAGGCTGGGATGGGAGACGCAGCAACTCAGCTGTGCATGGCACTCTGTCATTGGATTCTGTCACCGTGAGAAAGTGGGTTCCCTCAAACTAATGAAAGGACCAACCATAGTAGAGGAATCATCATCTTGTGTCATTAGGTTCCTTCCTTAGCACACATAAGGGATCCACTTTTAAATGGCTCCCTTGTTCATTTATTGTCAGTTGCACCTGGGGGTATAACAAGGACCAATGGGTGGAAGGTCATCAGAGGGAGAGCCAACATGGAAATAAGGAGAAATGGTGTGACGGTGAGAGCCCTCGATGTTGTGGGGCCCCCATTTCTGGAGGTTTTCAAGAAAAGATTAGCCAGCCAGCCAGCCAGGATGGTGTGAGGGATCCTGCCTTGGGGTTGGACTAGACCAACAGAGTCCCTTCCAACTCTACAATGATTCTGTGAAATGGCTCCAGGGAGAGAAGAAGGAGCTGCTTATAGAAAATGTTGGTAATTTTAATGTAGCAGGTTTTGGAAACAGGTGCATTCACCCTGCTCCTAGAGGGAATCAACTTGTTTGGTCAGAACATCTCAACATGAATGACTCACCGATTGACAGTTGAGGAAACCAGAGTAAAGGAGGAATGGAACAGAAAAAGTTGTTCTAAAAATAGCAGTACTCCCCACTGGAAGAGTCTAATTGCAGCCCCAGCCCCAGCCCCAGTGGTGGAGGATAATGCAGATGCTTCTATTTCAGTAACATTTAAAAATAATCCTGCAGGAGCTCCAAGCTCTAGTATTATATCACGTGTTGGTAGTGATACCACAGTAGCAATCACATGATGTAATAATGGAGCTTGGAAAAGTTGCCTCTTTGGAATCAGGTCCATATTGATTAGGAAATTCTGATTGTTACAGACCCAAATATAATATTTCCAATCTCTGGTCTGAACGGAGGATTAAGATGGACTGGCCCTTTCTTACATTCTTAAAATCTCAACATGGTCTCAGCCTAATCCTGTTTCCCAATCCGCTTGAAGCTGTCTTGTGTTGTAATATGACAGCCTTGGGAGAGTTCCCTGTAGGATGTGATGGAGATAAAATTAAACCGAACCATGAACTTCCTGTTTTGTCGAACCTTTCAGATCCACCTTGAGAGCGTCACATAGGAGATGTAGTATCCTAGGTCTAAATTGCATGATGTAGATACAGAACCTGGGACTCTCCAGAAATTTTTGAAACCCAACTCCCATCAGCTCAGCCTCCACGGTCGGTGAGCAGCGATGAGGAAAGTGGTAGTCCAACAACATCTGGGAGGCTCCTTGTTTCCTTGGGCTTTATAAACCAAAATTAGAACCTTTGAAATATGGTTCTGGTTTTGATTTCTAAACCAAACCCCTGAAAGCCGTAGAAAAGTTAAAATAATGCTTGAGTGGTAAAATTTGTTTGCAGCATCCTACCATTGCCAAGAGGCAGGGCACTACATTAATCATAGCATGGAAGTTATTGTTTTGGTCTATTATTTCCAGATTTTGCAAAGGATAGGTAATTCTGGGTGGTATCAGCTGTTCCAAGCTCTGCACTAGTTGTAGCTTCTGAAGAGTGTTCAAGAGAAGTTCCAAAGAGTGCTCGTTAAGGCAGCCTGGCCTTGAGAACACAGTAAATAAAAACATTAGCCCATAAGTCTTGCATCGTTTACCCTCCTTCTTGCTAATATATTTCAGGCTTGAAAGCGTGATTGAAATGTTCAAATAAAGCCCATCTAGCAGCCAGCATCACTCTCTCTCCTCCGTCGCCTGTACAGATCTTAAACTTCAGTTATTTTTAACCTTGGCATGTTTATTTGCATTTTGCATGCAGATTATGTATGCATACTGCTCGGGGAGATGTTTCCATATGACGGGCCCTGGATTCATGTACCAAATTTATCTCAAATACCCAGTTTGCTTCTCAAGGTTAGCAATTTGTCATTTTTCTCTAGGATGAAAATGAGCTTCAACACAGTGGTGGGGTTGGGGCTTTTTGTGTGTGTATGTTTTTTTCCCCTTTAACATAAGACACTGATGATTAAGTCTGCTTAATCAGTTGGCATACAGTTTATTATAATGGAATTCCCTTTCACAGCTTGTCCGTGGAAATTGCAGTAAGCCAGTGCCACCCTGTGGTGATGCGGAAGTATCATTTTATGATTTACAGTGCTTGACAATTCAATGGGTCCAAGCTGTTAAGTGGAAAGAATGTGAAAGCTCTGGGTAGAAACTATACTGGCTTTGCAGGAGCTGGTAATACAGGTGCTAATGCAACAGTCCTAATCCAACCCTCTTTCCTAGGATCACCAGAGATTGCAGTTTCCCACTACCAGAAGGCCATCCAGCTCAGTCCCCGTCATCACGTGGCCATGGTGAACTTGGGCAGGCTATACCGTTCTCTGGGGCAGAATAAAGATGCAGAAACGTGGTATAAATGGTAAGGAAGCCCATAAAGCAGGCTGTCTCACTGTGGCCTTCAGTTCCATAGCATCTGCTTCCGGAGAATCCCATACTCGCATTGGGTGAACACAAATGTTGGCTCCCTGTATGAATTGTGCAAGCATGCAAAGAAAAACAAAGTGTTCTGCTTCTATACCACCCCATATGCTTAAAGCATTTTCTGGGCGGTTTACACTTTAATTATGCAGGGTACAAATTGCACCCCACCCCCAGCAAAGCTGGGTACTCATTTTACCAAACTTGGAAGGATGAAAGTCTGAGTGAACCTTGAGTCTACTACCTGGGATTGAACCTCAGATCATTAGCATAGTTATAGCTGCAGTACAGCAGTTTAACCACTGCTCCACGAGGCTCTTGTGGAGCAGTGGTTAGTGTAATGTACATTTTAATTTTTGCATTTATTGCAGTTAATATTTTCAGGCTTTTAAAAATAAAAACTGGAATATTTTAGTAGGAGATGGGGAACAGTGGCAGATCAACAGAAGGAATAATAATGGTGATAATCAAGTGACCATTTCCAGGGTTTTCCAGGTAGTTAATACTCAGAAGTGGTTTACCATCCCCTTCTGCTTGGGCGCATCTTGGGACTGCACAGTTTGCCCAAGGCTACACAGGCTGGCTCTTTTCACAGGAGCCACACTGGGGAGTTGAACTCCCAACAGCTGGGTCCGCAAGACACCAAACGCACAGAGCTGTCCAGCCAGGAAACTGGAAGGAAAATGAAAAGCAGTGAGATGATGAAAGCACAAAACACTCCTTTTGACTGCAGAAGGTTTTCTGTCTCTTTTGGACCTTTCAGCAGACAGCTTTCAGTTCATGCTGTTTGCTTTCTTGTGTTCGGTTCTCACCCAACACCCTCCTTTTTCAACATCTTTTAGGGCACTGAAAGTAGCACGGAAAGCTGAAATCCTAACCCCTTTGGGGGCTCTGTACTACAACACAGGGCGATATGAAGATGCACTCAAGGTTTACAGGGAAGCTGCAGCCCTGCAGCCATCCAACAAGGAGACTCGGCTAGCCTTGGTGAGCATGCATTTCCTCTACTCCTGACTCTGTCTAATGGCAGTATGTGAATTTTCAGCTGGATGACAAATGCTTCCAGTATTCTAATAGCTGGAAAGGGGAGATTGAGTCCTTTAACTGTGATGTAGCCTCGTCTTTTTGTAGGCTCAAGTTTTGGCAATGATGGGACAGACAAAAGAAGCCGAACAAATGACCACTCATATTGTGACTGAAGAGGCAGAGTGTCTGGAGTGTTACCGCCTTTTGTCTGCCATTTACAGCAAGCAGGAGAACTACAACAAGGTACGCCTGCTGTGGCGGTGAGGAAATTCCACCAGTTAAACATTAGGTTGGGGAATCAGCTTGCGCACAAGCAACAGCTTGATACAGTCATACCGGGGAGCGGCGTGGCAGCAGACCTGAAGCCAGCCAGCTGTTTTCATATGGTTACATGTATGATCCAGCTAATTGCCCTTGCCAACTGTTTCTGCCTTTCACAGAAAACAGTGCCAACACCCTTCTCTTTTGCTACCTGCTACTCTCAATCCCATTGCTGCCTAGATGCCCTAAGCACATCCGATCTCGCCTGATTTCGGAAGCTAAGCAGGATCTGCCCTGGTCAGTACTTGGATGGGAGACCACCAGGGAATATCAGGTGCTGTAGGCGCCTGGAGTAGGAGCTGGCAAACCACTCCAGTATTCCTGCCAAGAAAACTCCATGGACATGGGGTCACGAAGGGTCGGTCACGACTCTAACGACACAACACACACACGCATACACTCAATCACACCTTTGTCTTTCCACTACAGTAATAGGTCTGCCATTTTCCAGGAAACTGTTTTGGAGCTAATGTGAAGACAATGTGTTGAGCTGTATAAGTATTTGCACACACACACCCTGCCCCATCAGCATTCCCCCAAACGCCTCTCCTGATGCATAATCCTGAAGAGATCAGTGTACATTGCATGGTGCTGAAACCAGCTTCATCTGACTTGTGGTATGCTGGTAGATTTCCCAAGACACTGTTCCTCCTGTCAGCCCCTTCTGGATACAGGACATTGCCCATCCTGTTCAGAAAGGTCTCCCAGTGAATAGGCTTTCTAAGGGACTTTCAGGTAAGATGATTAAAATTGTCACAGTTCGCCCATTATTAGAAAAAGGAATTGTTCAACCGCTCAAAGGATCAGAACCCATTGCAGGAGCTTTTCTTACCTCAAGTAATGTGCAGATTAGCTTGCTTGGTTTCATCTTCAGTCATGACAATTTATTCCATGCAATCTCATTTCTTAAGCTTCAACACTTGTCCGGATCATGGCCACCCAAACACGCTACAGTGTTTTAGCAGTAAATCATGGGCTTTTTTCTGTTTCTCTTCTTAGACAGAAAGAGGAGGTGAGACACTCTTCATCGCTTAACTCCCTTCCTTGTGCAGTTTTGAGGACACTAAAATTTTATCGCTAAAAATTCAGTTTTATGACCAAAACAAATGTAGCAAATTAAACAGGGAAGCAACGGGCCTTATTTTATCTCGATGCTGCTACTGGCAAGCAATGGGAAAGATTTTGCACCTTGGGAAGACAATTGTAACTTTTTTGAAGTAACTTTTCCAAGCTCTGGTGCAGAGTCAACAACTGATATGCGACATAAGAACATAAGAACATAAGAAGAGCCATGCTGGATCAGGCCAAAGGCCCATCTAGTCCAGCTTCCTGTATCTCACAGTGGCCCCACCAGATACATCTGGGAGCTCATGAGACTAGATATCTGTCTCCTGATACCACTCTCCTGCATCTGGCCCTTGAAGTACCCTGGTTTAAAGCCTGGAGACTACACATCTCCATCATGGTCTGTAACCTGTGATGGACTTTTCCTCCAGGAATCTGTCCAGTCCCCTTTTGAAGGCATCCAGGTCAGATGCCATCACCACATTGTGTGGCAGGGAATTCCATAGACTTACAACGCGCTGGGTGAAAAAATATTTTCTTTTGTCAGTTTTTACTCTCCCAGCCCTCAATTTGAGTGTATGTCCCCTAGTTCTGGTATTTTGGGAGAGGGAGAAGAGCTTCCCTCTATCCACTTTACTCATACCCTGCATTATTTTGTATGTCTCAATCATATCCCCCCTCAGGCGCCTTTTTTCCAGACTAAAGAGGCCCAAATGTTTTAGCCTTTCTTCATAAGGGAGGTGCCCCAGCCCAGTAATCATTTTAGTCGCCCTCTTCTGCACCTTTTCCAGTTCCACTATGTCTTTCTTGAGATGCGGTGACCAGAATTGTACACAATACTCCAGGTGGGGCCTTACTATTGTTTTGTATAATGGCATTATAATGTTGGCTGTTTTATTTTCAATCCCCTTTTTGATAATCCCTAGCATGGAATTGGCCTTCTTCACCGCTGCCGCACATTGGGGAGACACCTTCATGGAGCTGTCCACCAACACACCAAGATCTCTTTCCTGATCCGTCACGGATAACTCAGAGCCCATGAGTTGATAGATGAAGTTTGGATTTTTTGCCCCTATATGCATTACTTTACATTTGGTTACATTAAAACGCATTTGCCATTTCTCAGCCCATTCCCCCAGTTTAGAGAGATCCTTCTGGAGCTCTTCACAATCTTCTCTGGTTTTTACCACACGGAAAAGTTTTGTGTCATCTGCAAACTTGGCCACCTCACTGTTTATCCCTGTCTCCAGGTCATTTATGAACAGATTGAAAAGCACCGGTCCCAGGACAGAGCCTTGGGGCACACCGCTTTTCACTTCTCTCCATTGTGAAAATTTCCCATTGACACCTACTCTTTGTTTCCGGGATCTCAACCAGTTCTCAATCCATAAGAGGACCTGCCCTCTTATCCCCTGACTGTGCAATTTTCTCAGCAGCCTTTGGTGAGGGACTGTGTCAAAAGCCTTTTGAAAATCCAGATAGACTATATCAACCGGTTCACCCAAATCCACGTGCCTGTTGACCTTTTCAAAAAATTCTAAGAGGTTTGTCAGACAAGATTTACCCTTACAGAAGCCATGCTGATTTTCTCTCAGCAAGGTTTGTTCTTTTATGTGTTTTAAGATTTTCTCTTGGATGAGGCTTTCCACCATCTTCCCTGGGACAGATGTAAGGCTAACTGGCCTGTAGTTTCCCGGGTCCCCCCTCCTTCCTTTTTTAAAAATTGGTGTGACATCTGCTATCCTCCAGTCCTCCGGCACTGTGGCCGTTTTAAGAGACAAGTTGCATATAACCGTTAAGAGATCTGCAATTTCATTTCTCAGTTCCCTAATAACCCTTGGGTGGATGCCATCTGGGCCCGGTGACTTGTCAATCCTCAATTTATCAACCTGCGACCTGCAGCTCTGAGGAGAATATCTGTTTGCCTTATGCACACATTACCCTACAAGTGAGATGTGTGTTGTTCACCCTTGGAGTAATATTGTGGGGGCTTTGGTCAGACAACCCATGTTTGTAATTGTGTGTCTCTGTGTTTGTGCAGGCACTTGAAGCCATAGACAAAGCTCTACAGCTGAAACCAAAGGACCACAAAGTTGTATCAGAGCTCTTTTTCACTAAAGGAAACCAGCTGAGAGAACAAAATCACTTGGACAAAGCCTTTGAGGTAAAATCTCCACATAAATTAATTATTTAAAAGTCCTTGTCCTTTAATAATAATACTGGGCTCTCAAATTAACTGATTCACGGCCACCCCTTCCCAGGGTTTTTTAGGTAATGAATCCTGGGAATCCCTTCTTAATCCCTTCATCACAATACAATGACTAACACCTATTCTTCTGCATAGGACAAACTTCCTCTTTCCCACAACTTAAAAAACCCCAGTCTCACTCACTCTGTACCTCAGAGCACAGAGAGAACTCCTAGTTCCCTGAACTCCTTGCCCTCTGAAGATGCAGTCCAAAGAATCTGGTGAAACGTCAGGAAGAAAAATTTCCAGAACACGGCCAAACAGCCTGACTAACTCACAACAACTATCAGATCCGGGCTGTGAAAACCTTTGGCGGTTACTTCATGTCCCGTTCGTCCCTCCTTGCTGTCCCGCTTGGGACTGGTACAAAAAATAAACACCTTACTTCATGTCCATAGCGTGACAGCAGAAAGTCTCGACCACGCCCCTAGAACCGGGAACAGAACATGACAAGCCGTACCTGCCCCTGGGCTGCGGAATTCTCTTGTCCTGGTTGGTTCCCGGTTCCTGTTCCGAGACAAGGGACCATGTGGTAACACCTGTCACGCAACAACCAGTGTCCACCTAGTGGTCAGAGGCTGAAGTGGCATTCAACATTAGTTCCCCTATGGCAGGGGTGCCCAAACTTTTTGTAAGGAGGGCCAGATTTGATGGCTGAGAATGTGTCAGGGGCCAGTTGCTACCCGACCCTGCCACCGCCCTGCAAGCCCCACCCACTGACCCCTTGCAACCCCACCCATAGGAAGGAAGGCGGGAACCAAGGGAGGGAGGGAGGAAGGTGGGGACCAAGGGAGGGAGGGAGGGAGGTGGGGACCAAGGGAGGGAGGAAGGAAGGAAAGAAGGAAGGTGGGGACCAAAGGAAGCACAGGAAGCTGTGGCCACAGGTCGCCCCTTGGAAGAGGCAATCTCACCCACCCCAAAGCTTCTTGGCGGTGGCAGAGGCCCGCTGGCCTGCCCATCCCCACACATTGCCATGCGGTGTCGGTGGCAGCAGACCACCCAGCCGCCAAAGCTTCCCAGCGGTGCCAGTGTTCTCAAGCTTCACAAGGTTCCCAGTGGTGCCGGTGGTGGCACACCGCCTGCGCGCCACCCCCGCGCACGCTCCCAGCCTCACATGGTTGCCGGCGGTGCTGGTGGCACAGCAGCCCACAAGCTTCCAGGCAGTGTCAGTGTTGGTGGAAAATTTTAAAAAAAAAAAAAACATGGGGCGAAGGAAGGGGAGGGAGGGGCGAGCCAGCCAGCCGCGGGCCACTCAGAATGGCCTGACGGGCCGGATTTGGTGTGTGTGTGTCTCTCTCCCCCCCCCCCCGGGCTGGACTTTGGGCAGGCCTGCCCTATGGGAAACACCATGCAGTGCAAATCTTTATTAAAGAAAGTACTGAAAATTCTGTAGCATTGATGTGTAAATCCCAGAAGACCAGTAAATAGAAATATCAAAACAGTTTTATTTATGATATTTAAAAAGGGGGTTAAGAAAGCAAGACAAATTTGTCACGGAACAAGACCGTGAAGTAACAGTTGTCACGAGACAAGTAATCACGCCTGTGAGTAAACAGAAACAGGGACTGAAGAGGGACAAAACCACATGACCGCGAACAACACTGTCACTGTACAAACGTAATTGCGGAACAAGGTACGATGTGAAGTAACCACCTTTGAGAATGCAGTGAAGAGGACACTTTGTAAATTCTGTCTCCTCCTTTCCCCAGTTTGTTGCCTTTACTTAGAAAGAGGGCATAGTCAGTCATCCAGATTCCTTTGGAATCTTGTTTGCCTGTGTATGTGTATACGTGTTCATGAAGATGAATCTGTTGAAATGGTAATGCTAAATTCCTCAGTGCCCTTGGAGAAAGGGCCTCTTTCACTCATTATAATCTCCTCTGTTACATGTTTTAAAACCCAAACACAGTGGTACCTTGTATAAAGGAATTAATTCGTTCCAAATGAAATTATGTTAAGCAAATTTTCCTTTATACAAATTCCCATAAGAATGCATTGAATGTAATCCCATTTTTATGTTGTACGGATTCTCCCCATAGATGATTATGTTAAGCAAATTTCCCCTATCTCTGGAATTTTTTATGTTGTACAGCTTTTATGTTATACAAACTGTTTGTTATACAAGGGTCCATTGTATTCTCTTCCATTTGAAATGTAATCTAAGAGGGAGTACACCCTTGCTGTTTTCTACGTGCATCTAGACTTCACCACCTGGTTTTCTTTATGGATGTACACATTAATTCTTTTTTACGCTCCAGCCTCCAACCTGCTTTTCATGTGAGACTTTCAGAAGCCTTGTCGAATGATATCATTGTTGACAATATTCCCTTTGAAAACTCTAGTAAATCAAAGCAGATTTCATTGAGAGAGTTGCCAGTGATTTTCTTCTCTATTCCTTCCCATTATGGGGAGTCACTAGATGTTGTTGAACTACAACTCCCATCATCCTCAGCATTGGCAGTGGTGAGGGTTTCTGGGAAGAGCAGAGGACTGGGTTGTTGTATGGTTCCATGAAGCTTTTCACACCATGACTGCAACTGCAACTTTTCATTATTTTCATTTTCATTAGAGCTATAAAGTGGCTGTCGAGTTTAATCCAGAGCAGGCACAAGCCTGGATGAACATGGGAGGGATTGAGCATATCAAGGTAAGACAATTCACAACCTTTAATTTTTTTGTACATTTAAAGAAAGTGTGTGTGTATGATACCTGTGTGAATGTATAGTGCTTTCAGGGTGCTTCACAATCTTAAACATAGGCTTAGTGCAATAAAACTGGGGACAATTAAAGCATTTTAACAGAAGGGCAGAGGAATATTTAACTCTCCAGAGGTTGCTGTGGAACCACTCTCATCACCCCAAACCATGGGTGATTCTGGCTGAGGCCAGTGGCTACCAGCACTTGGAGGACTATGGATGGTGAACTATGTAAACTGTAAAGTTTGAAACACCCTTGAAATTTGTAACAATACAAATAATTTGGTTACCAACCTAAAACCTGTAAAAGATGAAGCCAGTAGATGTTCCCTCAGGAGGGAATTAAACAAGCCATTCATTTCATTGCCAAGCATACTTCTGGGCCAGCGGCTGAGGCAGCACAAGGATCTATCAATTAAATTTAATTAAAATTAAAAAAAAACAAAGCAATCCAAAAAGGAACAGAAAACGACCAAACCCAAAGACCAGATTGGTTGTATTAGAGCATTAATGCAAAACATACTTCATGTGGTAAACAATCCTCATAAAATTGCAGGAAGACTCTTAGTCCAATTTCCTTTAAATGAAGGGTATTTAGGAGAATTCCATTCAAAAATCCCTCTTCTGACAGTAGAATGCACTGAGAATGATGACTGTGGTTGGCGGTCAAAGTAGATCAAATGGTCAGCTCAAATTTAGAAAGCAATAGACCTGTTTCCCTCTCATATTTTTTTTTTAATTTCAGAGGTTGGTCCTAGAGCTATTCATTTGTATATTATGCTCTTCTTTACTTCCTTAGAACAAATAGAGAAATGGGAAGTTGTTTTGCAAGTCACTGTAGTAAGAATACCTATCTGAGTTGCCAATCCTTCAATTTTCCTAGCTCTGAGCCACTTGGGGTTTTAGCATGTCAAGGCAAGAAAGTTCACAAGCTTTGCAGCAGTCTTTGAACCTTCATTCGGAAGTAATGAAAAGTAGAAAGTTTCCCAGAAACATCAGACTATGATTAAGAAAGCAATCATGGGTATGGCTGAGTAGAGACAGAAAAATGACAAAAAATATGGCTTCTGGGAGAATAACAAAAGTAACAGCAGCCCATTGTCACTATGTTGGTCCTTGATCAGATGAGACAATTCTTTTCTCATGGACAAAACAAAACAAAACATGGAATAAAAAAAAACTGAAGAAACAGACAAACAAAAAGTTCAGATAGCTAGCTTAAACAGCCATGCAAAATACTGTATTACAATGTAGACACATCTGCCATTTCATCCTTTTGGTCATAGACAGCCACCTAGGAAAGATTCCTAAGAGTCTTTGAAGCGTATGAAGTGCATTTTGAAAATGGGCTCAAACCATTTTTAAAAAAAATTAGACAACTCCAAATGCCTGTGTACACTAAAGCTTACGAATTCTTTTCTCGTTGTTAGTTGGCTGCAATGGGAAAGGACTCTCCTAAAGGGAGAATGATGTGAGATGTTGTGAAATAAGGGGGAAAGTCTAGTCAAGGCAAACCAAAAAAGATGAAAAAGGACACAGAGCACTGATGGTAGCATTCAAAACATATGCCATTATATTAACTGTTCACAGTCACCTCCAAATTTCAGATGCAGGGTCTGAGGCTGAGAGAACATGTCATCTTGACCAAAGTCATCTGGTGAAATCATGGCAGAAGTAAGATTTGAACCAGGGACTTTATTTATAATTCAGTCTCTCTTAAGTCTGAGACTATACTGGCATTTCTGTGCTGCTACTCTGAGTTTTATTATATCACAAAGATGGAAGGGGTGCAGACTGGAGCAGAACCAAGAGCTGAAATGTAGGGGCGCCACCATCCCCCTTCCGCTAGCAGCGATTTCTTGAAATAATAGCTTTGAATGTGAATAGCTTTGCCTAGGGAAGCATTTGTGAAAATCATCCCAGTCTCTTTTCTGCTTTGAGCCAGAGGCTAGTTCTTCCCTCCACTTTGCTTCAAATGTGAAAAGCATTTCTTCAGACTTCAAATATTATTTTGAAAGCAAGTGTTCCATGGGAGACTGGAGGACGTAATTTTTAGTTGTAGTGACTGTCCTGCAAAGGGAATGGACATGTTGGGAAATTGGAGAGCGCGGCCTAACTGTACATGGAAGGAGCTGAGGCTAGCAAATGTTAATTTTTAGTATGGTATTTATAGGATCCTTTTTAATTTTTATATACTTACTGTTTTTAGCTTTTAAATATTATCTTTTAGTGACGTAACCCACCTTGGGTTCTTTTTAAGAAGGGCAGGGTAAAAAGTAAATAATATAATTAACTCTACTATATATAATGGCTTCTATGGTGCATACTCTCTTTTTATATGAAAGTGGTTTAAGAGTTAACTGGCTCTGTGCAGAGCAGTGACCTCCAAACTTGAACTGTGGCTTCCGGAAAGCTTGAACAATATCTCTGCTAGCTAAGGTTTCTGAGATTTGTCCTCCCAAAGCGCCTTGTGTCTTAGTGGAAGAATGATTGCTTCTGAAGCAGCTCTTTATTGAAGTTGTGTGGGTATTTTCTTTTTTACAGCGGGGAGGTGAGTAAACACAGAGGGTGTACCAATAAATAACATCACATTAACTGGCATTAATTTTACTTCTGCAATGTTATTTTCATAACACAAAATTTATTGGCGGCATGTTGTGTCATTTGGTTGGGAAAGTGATGAATTCAAGCATCTATGCATTAAAATTAATGTCCCATTTTCAAGCTTTCATAAATAACTAATGAAGACAAAGATGTGAAAAATAAGCAGATGCTCTGAGTTTAAGAAGGCCACGCAGAATATTGATACTTGCAAGGGTCTGACTGAACAAGGCTGTTGGGTGATGGCATTTCAAGAAACCAGATTAGGTGACTGACGCTTTGGTTCATTCCCCTCCCCATCTTCCTTTTTCAGGGGAATTACATCGCGGCACGAAACTATTATGAGAAAGCTTTACAGCTTGTTCCAAACAACAAACTACTGAAAGAAAATTTAGCTAAACTGGATCGCTTGGAGAAGAGGCTACAAGGAGTTCAAGAGAGAGGCTAACAGCATCAGCTAAATGAAGGCATTCCGCAAGAGTTACACTTCTCCTACAGCCAGAAGTCAGCTGAAAGGAACTACGGATGTGACCCCACAAGAAGAGAGATTTATGTGGGGATCACAATTGAGTCATCAAAGCTATAGAGGCCGGCTGTTTGTCTCTGAACGTGTTGTGGAACGGCCCCAAATCTGACCTTCTGAATCCTGTTTGGGGCAATTTGCCTGACAGCAGGACATGCTTATGTTGTATCTCCAAGTGTTCCACTCTTAACAACAACAAAGGTGCAGGAACTTGTGGAAAATGAAGAATGGTTGATTAATCAAAGATCAAAGAAAACAGACCTTGTTATTTAATCTTGCTTTAAGGAGTAGTTTGCCAAAACTCAGCCCATCAGATCGAGAAGGTCGCTGCTACCACAGTCAATGAGGAAAAGTGGAAGGAACTGCAGTGGCTGAAAGAGAAATCAGCCTTCTTTAGTTCTCTCAGGGATTCTTACATTAATTCCTGAGGTGTGATAGTCCGTCATCCAAGAAGAAAACGAATGCAGTTGGTTCACAAGAGTGTTTTGAGTGCAAGTGTAAGTCAAGGAGAAGTCTGCACACGATGTATAAAAGACGCATACAAAGCATTTTTGAGACAGTCTACATTTAAGGCATCATGCAACAGCCGGAGTTCAGTTGGGTGCTGTTTTCTCCACAGAATAAAAGTAGGGTTTTTTTGGGGGGGGGGGTTGTTGCTGAAAAAGAAAAAAATGAAACATTGGGTGGTAGTTCTCAAAACTTTCAAACAGCTTATCTGAGTGGTTCTCAAACTAATATATAAGAATTGGGATCCCAAGCGCTATGTCCCTGCATAAGTGCAAAGGCCTCTCCTGTGCACGCTGGATTTCTTTGGCCTATGATAAATCCTTGTGCTGCCTCAGCCACTGGCCCAGAAGTGGGCCTTGAGCCTAAGGCGCAGTTTGGGAGGTGTTTGTATGGAAGCAGCTGTGAGAAACACCTCAGAGGCTCCATTGGATGCCCAGAATATCTGGCCAGCCATTTTGTACCTTTGATAATAAAGAGGTTTTCTTTTTCTTTTTTTCTTTTTTCAGCTAACTGTACCACTTTTGTTTATGCGTCTTGGTTGGAAATCAAGAGTATTTTTTAAAAACACCTTTTTCCTTCAGCAGAGAGATATATCGCTTCCTCTTGTTTCGTTCACAAAAGGAGAGAGCGGTTGGATCTCATAGGCCAATTACAAAGGACAGACAAAGCCAGACACCCACTGCCAGTGTGGGTTTGTGTCACAATTATGGAAGCATGCAGGCCTTCACAGACATCAGAGCAGTTCTGCCTCTTACACAACTGGCACACACCCACACACACCCAGAGCTTGCAGCAGTTGCAGGGCTACTGTATTCTGGCCAGCACCAGGGAGAGTGAAAGATGATGCCTCAGAGGCTGCTTCATGGTTGGAATTTCACCCAGCGTGAGCTAAGACAGTGGTTGGTTTTGTTCCAGAGGGTGGGTCTGGGTCCGTGCTGGTTTGTTTCATTTCGGAACTGGTCCCCTTCCAAAACAAAACACCCATCTCACTCCACTTCTGAGCAGACACCTGCTTCTACAGCGCAGCAGCCATTGCACCAGCTTCTTTCCTCTTCTGCCACACACTCATCGGCAAGGCCATATCACAGAAGTTGGGGGTTCAGCATTTCTAATTACTTTAACACACCAAAAATTTGCATATTTAATTGTCTTTATGGGTGAGAGTTTAATGACATTTTAATGGCTGAAGTGTAGCTAAACCTGTGGGTGTTGCTCCTATTTTTATGAAGCTAGAGAAGGTAGGAACCACATCGGAGCAGGGAAAGTTAGACAAGTTACTTTTTTGAATGAGGGAATCCCTCAGCCATCATGGCCAGTGTCCATGTTGGCTGAAAAATTTGAGAATCTTTTTTAAAATATCCAACTTTTTCAAGTATTAATTAATTCTCTTGAAACTGTTGCAGGAATCAGATGCCGCACTAGCTGAATATAGTAGTTTCCTCTTCAGATAACAGTTTCTCATACTCCTGAAAGCCTTCAAACCAACATGTATTGGTGGGGTTTATGATGTTAAGTGAAGAGATCCACTGTTAACAGATGTCTTTCATACTGGGTTATTTGAACAGGATTGCTGATACTCTGAGAAAGCGACGCTTTAGGTCTATGCATGGCTTTATGAAATTATGCAGATCAGTCGAATATCCGATACTGAGCCTAAAAATTGGCCTATAACAATAAACTGACTGACTGAGTGGCCATGCTGAGCGATTTCTGATATACTTTCAGTTATGTATTAAAGCTACCAAAAGTCCAAAACCCAGTGGCTTTGTTGGGTGGGATAGATAATAGTTGTATCCAAAACATCTGAAAGGTACAATGTTAGGAAGACGGTTTTAAAACTTAAATTTTACATTTCAGTCAATGAATGAATATCAAAGATTGGTTACCAAATGGAAACCCTCCCATACTATCTAAATACCTACTTCATACCTTCCAAGTTACAAGGACGGTTTTCCAAAAATCTGGGAAATGGTGAATTGTCCTTAACATTTTGCAGAGTGTTAATGCTCTTCAACCTAGCCTATCCCTTTTGGTTGTCTGTCAATATTTTTCCACTGTTGCTAAAGATGAGCTTTAGGATAGTTGAATTATAATTAAAAAGGCTGAAAGCAGTCTAGAGTGGCAGAGATGCAGATATTTGCGTTCGTAGAGAAGACTATTATGAATCACATCAATCTTCATAGAATTTTATGGGATGATTGCATCTCCCACTTGTCTGTGTTTTCCAAGCACTTCTTCAGCCTTTTCTCCTTACTATTTAAAAAAAATGTTGAGGAAAAAGAAACATAATGGATGCACAGTGCCTTTGAATTGGTCCCTCTTAGAAGCGCCTTTCGTTATGAAAAGGAATGTTACCCTGTGTGGCCTTAATAGTTAGACGAATGTGGCTTGGTGCATAGAATGGTAGGAGTGCTGGACTCAAAATCTGAGTCTGCTGCAGACATGAGCAAGTTATGTGTTAGACTTTGTTTCCCATCTGTAAAGCAGTAGTAGCAAATGTTTGTTTCATAGGACCATTGAGACAATGCAGTAACATTGAGAAAATTCAGCAAAAGCATAACCTACTTAAGTTGAATAAAATGGCATACCAAAAGATACTGGAAGAGGATCAAAGATTGGATGAAAAAACATAACTTCTGTTACTTAAATTCTCAAGATCACCTTGAACTTTCCGGATTGGTTACTTTGAAAAGCTTTGTGAAAGCCTTGTTTTGAAACTGACCCTAAGAAAATTAATTTGTCATTAAAAGTTTATCTATGATCACAGTTTTTTTAACATCATCTTAAATATTTGTTGAGGGCATTGACTCTAAGCCCACTCTGTTACATATTCCCAGTAAAGAAAATGTAGTAAGCACAATAATTCTAATAAATAAGTCCCACAGAAATAAAAGAATTTCCAGCTAGATTGTGCACAATAGGTCTCAATCTTGTTTACTCTCTCTCTCTTTCTCTCTCTCTCTCTCTCTCTCTCTCTCTCTCTCTCTCTCTCTCTCT
>JAHTLZ010003526.1:12261622-12304866 GCA_023846285.1 Phrynocephalus versicolor | reverse complement strand
CTCTCTCTCTCTCTCTCTCTCTCTCTCTCTCTCTCTCTCTCTCTCTCGAATATAAGCCTAGTTTTTCAGCCCCAATTTTGGGCTGAAAAGGGGGCCCTCGACTTATATGCGGGTCAATACTTTTAGCCACTGAGGCAAGTGCTTGGGTCGGTGGTTAAAAGTCATTTTAAACATTGTGTGCCGCTTCTCATGCCCCCCCCCCCTGCATCACAGGGGAGTCTAGGGTGGGAAATGCAGCAGGGCCTGGCAAGTGCTTGGGTCAGTGGCTAAAAGTCATTTTAAACATCATACACCACTCCCCCAGCTTACAAAGGAGGAGCTGCCAGGCCCTGCTGCATTTCACACCCTAGGCTTATACTCGAGTCAATACATTTCCCCAGTTGTTGGGGGTTATACTCGAGTCAACTTATACTCGAGTATATACGGTATATATATAAAGAGAGAAAGAGAGAGAGAGACATTCATGGAAATCAGCCTGAGCCTTTCCCCCTCTCCACATGAGGTATGCGTTTGGCAAGAGGCAATTTTAAAAGGAGGTTTTATTTTATATTTTTAAAATGCTGGTACTGTGTTGTCTATTACTTTAAGCCTGTTGATGAGGGGAAATTCTTTCCCAAGCAGAAATTTAAATGGTTTGTAATGTACTAATAATATCACTCCTGCACATGTCAGGCACGTTAGCAATGTATAAATGTATATCCTGCTTTCAATGGAGCCTTTTCACGACTAACTTTAGCTCAGTTTGGACCATTATCTACCACCAATGGAAACTGCTGTCATTGATCAGTGAAATTAATTAACATTAAATAATAGTTAACACCCCCCCACTACCCCATACTGTTACTTTGCAAACCAACATTTCTTGATAGTGCTTGAAGCCTAATTTCAACATATCTGAAGACAAAATAGTGAATATATTGTATAAAGAGATTATAACACCAGGAAAATATAATTATTCCTAATTCCGCAGATCTAGAATGTGAACCATACATTTATTTATTTTTTTGTACGCTAAAGAAGAGAAATTATATTTTTAAGGAGTAGTTTCTGGGTAATCTGCCTTTGAGCTCAGATGGAAGCAGGTTTTCCAGCTGTTAGAACCATAATGGTTGAACAAAATGATCTTGCTTCCTTTCCCAAATCAAACAAGGATTGTTATATTAGCCCGTACTCGTTCTCCTGCATATAAACGTATCTACCTTTGCCAGGAATTGAGATGGAGCCATTAGAAAATGGAATCTCCAGAAAGGAGTTAGATAAAGTAGGGCAGCTAGGAAATGGTTCTGGCTTTTGGAGGATTTGTATCTATACCAACAACCAGAAATGCTGACTCAAGTCCATTATGTTTGTAAAAACAATAAAGGCATTCATCTGCATATAAGACTGGCATTGTTACTAGAACACAACATCATATTAATGCTCTCTCACACATGTGTGAGTCTTCACTGAAAGGTATCCTTTCTGACCTTTTCTGACTTTGCTGTTATAAATTTTGGCACACAGGTTTGAAGAATGAAAATCATGTTTATTTCAGCTTGCCCAGCTTTGAATTTCATGGGGTTCAAATAGGCAGCTCCATGTCAATATTTTGAAGGCAGTGTTAGATAGAAACTCAAGTAACCTCTGGTTGCCACCTTCCCAGATTCTGGAATAAATCAACCACTCAGTTGTGGCAGGTAGATCATTGGTACTTTTCAGATGCAAACAGCTGGTATCAGGCCATTGAACTTGGCTTTGCCAAATTACCTGCAGTATTCCACAGAACAGAGATAGAGAAGCTTTAGATGTGTACAAGAACCACACAGCTTCCCCCTCTTTTGTTGGCCTCTGAAAGAGACACTTGAGGCTTATATGTCCTGCCTTCCTGTACTTCTTCTGCAGTAGCAGTTTATGTATTTACCGGTAAGTGTCATGGAACGGTGATCGGTATTCTGGTGCAGTAACTGCAGTTTTACTGAAGCATACACACAAAAGAAGCATGAATGAAACTTGAATTGCAAGGGTTCATTGCTTTGTTAGATGAAGGGCAATTTTGGAGAGTCACTTTTAAGTCATGGTCTAATTTCATAGCAACACATTTCTCATCGAGTTTTACGGTACTGGTGGGATCGGGTAATTGGCAATAAAGCAGACCTTATTTCTGAAAATATAAGGAAGTGTTTTCCCCTCTTTTCCTTCCAATTTGTATATTAACTGCAGCTATACTTTGACTTCTGCTTCTGGTAATATGCTTAGCTTGCACAGGCTATATTTTTAATCCAATTTTTGCCTTTCAAAAAGAGTTGCTGTGTGGTTCTCTTTTCTTTATAATTTACGTGGCATTTTGCAGTCACATCGGTACAGACACCAGCTGAATCTCAAACAAACATCTGACAGTGAGAACAAAAATTTAAGGTTGTTGAGATGATAAATACTAGTCTCAAACTGAAACTAAATTGAGAGGGAAAAGGGGTTTGGCATAACTGATTCACAACGAAGTCCTTGGTATACGTTTTTATTTGAATGCAAGGGTGAACCATTGTGGCCTAAATGCTAGAGCTAAAATGTCACAGAAATTCAAGCGCATGAGCACAATTACACAAGAAGCCTTTGTACTGTGCCTGCTGTCTGTCATGTTACCAGGTGTGTGGCTCAAGTACGCCAACTGCATGATGAACAGCTGGCAAGATTTTGCACATTTATTTATTTGAATATTTTTACCCCACCTTTCTCCTTGGAAAAGGACAAAAATCCAACAGGATTCTGACATATAGCTTTAATCAAAAAACATATTGTTTATATACTGCCCCATAGTGTTTAAAGTCCATTACAGGTTACAAACCATGATGGAGATGTGTAATCTCCAGGCTTAAAACCAGGGTACTTCAAGGGCCAGATGCAGGGGAGTGGTATCAGGAGACAGATATCTAGTCTCATGCGCTCCCAAAAGCATCTGGTGGGGCCACTGTGAGCTACAGGAAGCTGGACTAGATGGGCCTTTGGCCTGATCCAGCATGGCTCTTCTTACTCTCTGGGTGATTTACAATTTAAATAGGGAGGTTATATACACTGTCCCCACCCAAAAAGCTTGGTACTCAGTTTACCAACCTCAAAAGGATGGAAGGCTAAGTCAACCTTGACCTGGCTACCTGAGTGTCAGGATCACCAGCAGGTCACCAGCAGAGGCTTGGTGGCAGTACTGCAGTTCAACCAATTTGCCACAAAGCTCTAGCATCTTTCAAAACTACAGTACATTTCTTCAAAGCACTTCAGGCTGTGGTGGATTCCCTATCATTCCAATGAAATGGGAAGCTTCATTGAAGCTTCTGTTTGCCAGTTTATCAGTCCATAGAACTAAATGGAGAAGACTGTGCAGGAGCTATTGGGGCGGGGGCTACATCTTATTTGACATGAGGAGCTGCCACGTGCTCTATTTTTGCACACTGCCATGCATAACTTAGCTGTTTGTTTTATGTGTTAATTTGTTTTGATTCTTCATTCTTTTTAAGTGTCTCCAAAACATGTATGCCCTGAATCCAGTTGTTGAATGAGAACAGACCTTATTCATAGAAGTCTGATTGATTCAGTGTATCTATTTCCATTGAAATTAACAGTTGCCCAGCCCCATCCATGTAGTGTTGTCATTATGGAAGAGTTCATGGAGTAGTAAGACCATCTTCTAAGTGGCAGCTGCAGTGGGTAAAATACTGTTGGCCTAACTTCATACAACATGACCTGAATGAGGCACCCGAAGCATTTAATTTAAAGTAATTAAAAGCTTTACTCCTCGACCACGTGCAAGTTCTCCAGGGTTCTCTTTAGCCATGGGGAAGCATTTGGGAGTCTTAGGCTGAAGGAGCAGAGTCTTAAGTCATAAAAATTCGCTGCTGGATCCCAGTGGCAGAATCAGGCTCTCTGGTCTCGCTTCGAAGACATTTTTTTTATATTATGAAAGGGCTTCCCCAGGGCAAAAGGGATCTTTGGAACCTAAAAGGATGGTGAGAGGAAGGTTTTCATTAGTTCTGATGTCCTTATTCAAGTGAAGCCATGCAAAGTCATGCAATGTGGTTTTGTCCAGAGGAGTCTGTGTTCTACTAGCAGAAGATCCTGGATTCAGTCTGTTCCAGATCTGAGTCCCTGGTGATGAACAAGAGGTCTGTTGGGAGACCTGAAGACCTGTTTCCAGCTAGAATGGGCAGCCTTGGCTAAAAGGATGAATGTTGTTTCAGAGTGCCTAGCTTTTTTGTCTTAGTTTTTTAGTATCTCACTGTGATTCTTTTTGTTTTAGATGATGTAACCCCTGAGGTTGAGGTTTGAAGGGAAATATAAATGGCATAGAAGGAGAGGGTTAGGGGGGCATCCAAGGAATGATGCTTTTGAACTCTTACCCTTGAGACCTTTTTCCTGCTAGAAAGGTGCAGTTTTTGTGCAATTCCTTTCCTCTGAATATATTTCCTGTTCATTCCGGTCAAGTCAAATAGATCCAATGTTGGATTCCAACCCGGGAGACCTCGATTCAAATCTCTGTGCAGTCATGGAAACATACTCATGGGTAGCAAGAGCAAATCACTCTCTGAATTATCTCACAAACACTCTTCAGCTTGTCATAGATCAAAAGTGACATGACAACGCACAAAAGATTTGGTGGGAGTAGCAGTTTTAAACAGGAAAAATGGCACAAGGCATAACGCTTTAAAAGCTTTTTTCTCCCACACAAGTACGTACATGCAGAGAAAGAGAGAGGGAAACGGCATTAGAAGCTGAGCTGTTGGAAATTACTACAGAATCCTTTATGAGTTCAGCTGTGCAGGAAAATGTTTCCTAGGGTAAACATCTGGAAAGGACTTGTACAATATGAGTAAGGTGTTTGTTTACACAAATGAATCTTTACCTGATAAAAGTCCAAACAAGATAATGGTGTTAGTCTTGATCCTGATGGATGGCCTAATGATTACCGGTATATAAGTTTAATATTGGAGATGCTGGAGGTTTTTCAAATTTGTAGTGCCCTCTGGCTTTCTTTTTTCTAGCATTCCATTTCCTAGCATACACGTCTATGGAACAGCGTAAGGCTGTAGCCTTGTATGGATGGAGCAAGCCTCACTGAATGCATTGTAACTTTCCAATGAACAGATAAAGCACAAAATTGCAATGTTAGGCTCTAACCCTATATACACCTGTCTTGGGAATCAGCTCCACTGACCTCAGTGGGACTTACTTCTGAGTAGTTATCATGCTTAGGAATTTGCTGCAAACCAGGACTGAATGAGTCCCTGTTCTAGCGTAGACTAATGCTGAATAGAGGAAATACATTGGTAAAGGAGAAATGAAACAAATCCTTTCTTGTCATGCTCTTGAAATTGGCAGGAGAAGGGTGATACTGTCAGAACGCGAGTCCCCTTGTACTGTTTCCCCTCTTTCCTTTTAAAGAGCTCCACATGTGGCCTTATAATTGTATAGTGAAGCACTTCTCTTTTGTCATAAGAATACTGTTATTAAGAGTGATTTTCCATTTAGCTTCAGTATTCCACTAGGCATTAATAGGAGCAGAAGAGTTGGGTTTTAGAGGCAACCTAGAATCTAGAAAGAATGATTAGAAAAATAAGCCCCATGTTGTATACTGGGCTTGGACTGGCAGTGGCTGATTAGCATCATTTGCACCATCTGTGAGTTCTTTTTTGAACAACTAAGTGTGTCCATACTTGCGCCTGGGCCTTTTGCACAGGAAATGTGTGCATGGTGGTTTCTCCTCTGTAAATGTCACTTGCATTTACAAGAGGATCTATACCAGCATGCAGCAGCAACAGCAGCAGCAGTAGTTCTTGTGGGGACAAAGGATGGCAATGACATAGCATGTAGGGGCATGGAAACTGCAAAGCAGATTCACCCAGGGGTCATGGCGAGGTCCAAAACAAATCAGAGAGAGAGAGAGAGAGAATGGCAGCACATGGCCAGATTTGGACAGTTACCATCTCCAAAATGGAACTTTCCCAAACTCTGAGCAGTCACATAAAACTTTAGCAAGGATCCCTGTAAACCTTGACCCTAGTTTGCCATTGCATTGTGCGATTGAGTTAATGCTCATTTGCTTTTCATCTGCAAATACTCAGTGGTACCTTTTTTTCTTTTTTGCCTTAGGGAGAATGTGCAATAGTCAGCTGTCTTGCTTCCACAAACAGTTAGAAACAAGCAACAAGGTAACTTGGCTTTGGCTGTCAGTGGTGTATTTCAGAAGTATTAGCACTGATAATGGTAGTCTTTGAAAATATGTGCTGAATGTCCTTCGGGTGTTCACATGGATTTATCAGAAACTCTTCTTTTGTAACCTTCCCTCCCTCTGTCTTGCTCTCATCTGTGGTTTCTCTGAGTACCAAGGTATCTCTTTGCTGAAATGGGATGCCATTAATCTACTTCACCAAGCAGAAGCTTATTACATTGTTGTGGTGTTTGTCTTCATCTCTCTTGCTTTTTGAAATTTAAAGGCCCAGTGGGTTTTGTTCAATAAAGGCACAATTTAGCAGCTGGATGTATGTCACTGTTAACAGGATTTTGAAAGGTCCTTTATTTTCATTGTCAAATTACCGAAGCCTTTTATGTACAAAAAGTTAAAGTAACGATCAAAGAAGACTTTGAACAAAGCAGATGTATATAAATGTCTATTTTATATAAAAATGATAAACTGGTGTTTCTTGTCCTTGTCTGTCTTTATAGTGAGCTTGAAGAGTGATTTAATGGGACCTTTTATAGCAGGTGTGTGTGAGAGAGAATGTGAGGAAGGAACTCCTGAATTTCTTCAAACAAAATCACACATATCAATGGAATGACAGGCATTGGCATTCCAATAAAACATGCCAGGAAGTATCTACACATAATGTGAAACACTCATTGGTATCTGTCCACAACAGTAATACAGACAACTCGTAATGGAGGTCACCTCTCCCGGCAAACGGCCAGTCTTTGTTCCTGGTTGTCAGGAGACCCTCCAGGGCAGATTTCAGGGTGCACCATAAGAGGAGAAATCTCAAAACACGAGTATCATGTCTTGTGATAATGGATGAATGTAGGACAGTCATCACTGGGACGCTGAATAAAACTCACTGCAAAGGGATTAATACTGGGCCAAGTTGAAAGCAGTAGGAAAAGCAAAAAATCTAACATGAGATAGATTGCCGCAGTAAAAGAAACCATGGCCTTTCACTTCCAAGACCTCAACAGACCTGTTACACTTTTTAGAGATACTGTAGTAGGAAGTTGTTTGGCAGCACATGAGGTCGATCTCTTTCAAGCTAGCACAAATGTTTTCTTCGTCATTCTGAAAGAACTAATGAATTGGATCTGAGATATCTTCCCTGAGGGAGTATTTCATAAGCACAGGCCCATCGTTGAAAGGCCTATTCCTCATACAGGCAATTCCCCCCCCCCCCGCTCACGGTATGTGTTGTAACTTGGAATCCTTCACACATGATTAACTGGATAGCGGAGAGCATGCGGACAAATTTGCAATGAGGGGGTGTGCAGAACGTCCATGTTGTAAAGATCAGATCATGTTCTGCACTTGGGGAGCTTCCTCTGTGAACCATTTGGCCTTTTAGGTCAGATGGGCAGGACACATAATAAATAAATACCTATACATTAAATAAATGCACTTTACATTGTGCTTGTGACTTTCCAAAGGCACCCGGCCCAGGACATCTGTAGGTACAGTATGGTGGTACAACCCGTTCCGAAGTGGGAGAGACAGAACCTGCCTTTCCCGGCTACTCAGCTGGAGAGCAGTTTCAGCCGCCCATTTTTATTACTAATTTTCTGCACACCCTGAGTGCATTTTCAACTCCGTAGAACAAGTCTGGGCAAATTTTATCTGGACTATAAGGTTGTTGTGCAATCTCAAAGCAAGCTGTCCCCAGTCAGATAGAAGGGACACTGTCCCACCTCAAGCACAGGCTGCATGCAGCCAACCCAGTCCTCAGACACAGGTGATGCACTTGCTTGTAGTTGTTCCTCTGCCTCAAAGGTGTCCAGCAAAGGCATTAGTGAAAGGAAGCCTGCTTAATTACCGGGGTGGAGGTTGGGGTGGCAGGGCATTTTGCTAGCAGAGTTGCCATACCTGTGGGGAAGAAAAAGATAACTAATTATCCCAGCCACCCACCCAGCATAGTTGCTAGAGATGCCTCATCCTCCTACCTCCAGATCAATAATAGTGGAAGCTTTTCTAAGAGGATTTCTTTTACAATCTGAGATCTACATTGCCAGGGATTGACCATTTCCTGTATGCATCTTATGCTTCCATGCTCTGAGAGCAAGGTAAGGTAAAGGTAAAGGTTCCCCCCATACGTGTGTGCTAGTCGTGTCTGACTCTAGAGGTGGTGATCGTCTCCATTTCCAAGCCAAAGAGCAAGTGTTGTGCAAGTCTGTGGCCATGTGGCCGGCATGGCTGAATACATTTCTGTGCACAGAACACTGTTTACCTTCATGCTTTTTACCACGGGTACCTATTTAGCTACTTGCATTGACATGCTTTCAAACTGCTAGGTTGGCAGGAGCTGGGGTTAACAGCGGGAGCTCGCTCTGCTGCGTGGCACCCGGGATTTGAACCACCAAGCTGCTGGCTTTGCAGCCACCATTTCAGCGCTCTACCCTGCTGAGCCGCCATGCTCCACAAGAGCAAGGCATCTGGGTGCAAAAGGAAAGCAAGGTTGATTTATTTCTGTGTTGGATGTACTGACTGTGGCTTTCATTCACCCCTTATTTTCATTCAACAAAAGTAGATTTGTGTATGCTAATAGCGTTAAATACACTGACTTCCCATCCATGTGGCCTTGGCATCAATACTCACAAGAAAGCATGAAGAAAGAGCCCAAGACAGGTTTCCTCTTTCTTTCAACGAGACACATAAAAGTAACATAACATAAGAACATTAAGAACAGCCTTGCTGGAACGGGCCACAGCCCATCCAGTCCAGCAGTCTGTCTCACAGTGACTCACCATTGGCTTCAGGGTATTCCCAAGCAGATGTCTTCACCTGCTTACGATTCCCTGCAAATGGTATTGTGAGATATCCTGCCTATCTCTCCAACCCAGAGGTTGTCCTTAGGCATCCATAATGATAGCCATTGGTACCCTTCTTCTCCATGGACATGTCCAATCCTTTCTTAAAGCTGTCAAGGCTGACAGCTGTCACCACTTCTTCTGGAAGGGAGTTTCAGAGACCGGTATTCCTCTTGGTGAAAAAGTACTTTCTCTTATTTGTTTGAGATCTAGCACCCAAAAGTTTCATGGAGTACCCCCTAGAATTACAATTGCAAAAGGAGTAATTAGGTTGCAATGGTAATGCAACTTAGTCATAGTTTCACTAATGGACCAAGGAATTATGAAATACCTAGTCACTGGCGAATCTTGAACGGGTCCTTTTCTGTATTGCAATTTATTTGATCATGTATTTAAAATATTTTTATCCTGTCTTTCTCCTTTAAAAGGACCCAAGGTGGGCTTACATCATTAAAAAGACATTATTTAAAAGTAGAAAACGGTACATACATAAATAAAAATTATTTCAGCTTGCTGGGGGGGGGGCAATGTGTAGCCTGCATACTGAAATTAAACGGTAAACCGCCCAGAAACTACTTGAAGTAGTATGGGGCGGTATATAAGCAGAACACTTTGCTTTGTTATATGAAAAATGCTAAATAAAATCAATACCAAAACATATTTAAAACAGCAGAGCACAAGGATCCATTTAAAAACCCCTCTTAGATCAGCAGTCATTGAGGAAAACCCTTTTTGAAGAGAAATTCTCACAGTCTCCCTGTTAGCAGGGCCACGATTACTGAAACTGCTATAATCTCTTTTTTTCAGACCTTCTCCATTCCCCTCTGCATAATATTTTACCTTTTTTTTTGCACAGAATCTAGGGCAGCCATTCATTTATGCCTCAGAAAGTAAAATTAGGGCCTTTTAAACCCCTAACTAGGTTTCCTACCTGTCCCCCAAAAATTAATCATCAGAATAGAAATGCTTTTCAACAAGATAGAGTCCTTAGAAATACTATTGCAGAATTATAGCCCCGCCTACTTCCCAGAATTCCGTATTCATCTGCATCTACCGTGTTTCCCCGAAAATAAGACACTGTCTTATATTTATTTTTTCTCAAGAAGACACACTAGGGCTTATTTTCAGGGGATGTCTTACTTTTATTAAGTATAATATGCTTGAATGTCAGCCCTGCACACAACCATAGCCACGCCCATCACTAGGTCTTATTATCAGGGTAGGGCTTATATTTACAAACGCATAGAAATTCTGCTAGGGCTTATTTTTGGGGAGGTCTTATTTTCAGAGAAACAGAGTATTTAAAGCAACATAAATAGCCTCCAGTTCAGTTCTGCGGGCTTTGATAATGGGGGAAAAGGGTCCATCAGCAATCTCTCTTCTTTTCTTGCCAAATGGCGAAGTGGAGCCATTTAAACATCTAATGGGCTTGCATGCTTCCCTGCTGTTTCTATCTTGCTGCGTGACAGGGTGGTTTTGCATTCCACGTCGCTTTGAGCTATGAGAATGTCAGGCTGCCTGCTTTTAAGCCTGAGTTTCATCAGTCAGTATGGTAAAGTGCGTTTGAAGATACAAAGGTGCTTTAGGAGGGAGATGTTTATTCCAGGCTGTCACTGAGCTGGTGAGACACCTCCGGCATTACTGTTCTCTGAAATTACTGCTGCTGAAGCACCAGGTAGGGCTTTCTGAAACCATTATATGGAAATGTGAGCTATTAAGAGAGAGAGAAATGGATGTGTTTAGAAAAACCTTTCACAGCTTGTTGTGCAAAGATGTCAGTAAGGCTGCAATTGGAAATCGATTTACCTGGGAATACGATACACAGAACAGAGTGGGCCTTTTATTCGGTAACTCTTCATACGTTTGCTTGCACACGGGAGCTTGCAATTATGGAGCCATTTTCAGATTCAACACAGGATGCTGTTTGTCCTCCTGGAGCAGTATCTCTGCCTTTAATTAACGCCTGATCAGCAGACATTGAGGCACTCAGGGCTTTTCATCCTCTTATATCCATAGCTATCCCCCCCCGCCCGCCGCATTTCTGCACCTTCAGCTGTTTTTAAACACCCAGGGCAACATAAGGGTTCAAACAAGGACTTGAGCTATGAGACTCATCAAATGGCTTTTGGCCGCTCAGGACCTCTTAGCTGGACCCAACTCACATGGTTGCAGTCCTGAGGATAAACTGGGCTAGAAAGGAGTCACGTGTACCATTTTGAACTCATTGGAAGAATGGTGGAAAAGAAAAGTATCTGGAGGGAACTAGGTTCATTTTCATTTTTAAATGAAATGTGCATCCCCCCCCACAATAAATGTGCAAATAAAAAATGTAATTATGCTTTGCACTTCTCCCAATTTTGCAATACTGTACAGCTCTAGGTTTAGGGGTGGTGAAAAGCATGACCAGAAGACTCAAATCAGGTAAATAGCTTAAAGTGGGAGAGACAAAAAAAGGTTACATAAAAAAGGAAACATTTGCAAAATGTATGTTTCGCTCTTGGGCAACACTGCACATGCATGTTCATGCTCATGAAAAATGTATCAGAAAGGGATTGATGTGCTTCCCTGCAGACTTAAAAATAAATGAGCCAACCATTGCTGAAATGAATCAGAACAGGTGTGCCGTTAAGAAAATACAGATGTTCTCAGAAGTGGATCATAGAAACATAGCTGCTTGTGTCAGTAGATAGCAAGTGGGAGGTGATTCCTGGAAAACTCTTGGCAATGATGAGCCCCACTGGCCCCCGCTGGGTCACTGGGACCCCTTTCCGCCATCCCAAATTCAGAGGTGGGAGCACAGGCGATTCTGGGCAAATGGGTTTTATTGTAACTAGGATAGGCGCAACAAATAAACAACGGCTGGTCTCCTCATGGTTAGTTCCCCTTCCCATCCCTCCAGTCCAGGAGGGGATGGCGGGGACGGCGACGGGCGCAGGGGGTGGGCAGCGATGGACGCGGGGACGGGGGGCAGCGACAGGCGGCTGGCGGGCGGGGAGACGGACAGCGGTGGCCAGCGGCGGGAGGGCGGCAGGGGGCAGCAGGCTGTCCTGCACCCTCTCTCCATTTTGGTGCCCTAGGCAACTGCCTAGATCACCTTAATGGAAGCGCTGGCCCTGGCTACACCACACTGATCTGAATCGGTACTGTTTCGCCTGCACCAGCCTGCTCCTTAGCTGTGCTGACAAGAACTCGGTACATTAGCAGGTGGAGCCAGGAAGTCTCAGATGCAACTGAAGGTTTGCAAACACAGTGACATTTTATGGATTTTTCATGTCTGATACACATTTTAGAGAAAGATGCATTTGAGTTCTGAAAACAAAGTGTCATGTGTTCTGTGTAAGAGCTTTTAGAATATGAGGCACGGTTGGGAGGTGGGGAGGCATGGCTAATCCACAAACCCCACAGGATCAACACTGAAAGTTGTGACAAATTGGGTTTTGCCTTACCATAATGGATGACAAAGCCCATCACAGCCCCTTTGGCAAGCCAATGCTTGATTTAATCAGTCCATCGGCCTTTCACCCCTCTGTGTGCTGGTCCAAAAAGAGCTCAACTAAAGCTCCTATTTAACTGAGCCACCTTAGGCATGGGAACTGTAAATCAGCACATTCTGGATATTACCAGGTTCTTGAAAGGAACATTGATGGCCATGCTGTCTAGCGATGATGAACTCTATGTTCCTTCTTTGTCATCCACCAAGCTGGGTAAAGAACTGGGTATAGCAAATATGTTGGAGAGGTTTGAATTTCTGGTTAAGTTTCTCTAGCTGCACTGCACAAGTGTAGGGATTCAAAGAACAGAATAGCTTCAAGTTTCCCAGATTAGTCCACTCCCTTTTCTCATTAACTGACACTGAAAGTCTCTATAATATACTCAGAGAGGTGAATAGGAGGGGAAAAAGTTTCATTACTTACAATGTAACAATCAATCAGTCAGCCTTTATTGGCATACAAAAAGAGTAAACATCATAGTTTCAGTACAGATTTAAAAGGTAATTACAAAATTAATACAAATTTTAAAATAATTAAGTGCATCTCTGCCTGCGGGTCCTGATCACTATTAGATGTGTTGAATGGGGATGGCCTATTGAGGCTATTTTCCACCTAATGAGCCTACTCAGGCCATTGTTCCAGACCAGGGTGACAGGAGGTCAAAGTGAACTATAAAATGGAGGACTCACAACTAGCCTTCTTCAAACTGATGAAGCTGTTTGGATGAGCAGTGAAACTTTTCAATCTCTCAAGAAAAGAAGTCCAGTTGCCATGACTCAATTTCCAGCCATCCTGAAAACTGTCATATTTATTTATTTATTTATTTATTTATTTATTTATTTATTTATTTATTTATTTATTTTTACATCTAATATATGCCACCCACTACCCAATGGTCTCTGGATGGCTTACAATAAAAATAATTAAAACAGTTAAAACATTAAAATATCAATAAATAATTAAAACAATAATAAAAATGTTACACTAAGCCATCAGGACCCATAAGTTATATTATGTCAATTAAAAAACTTATTTGGACTCTGTAACAGGAAGGTTTTTACCTGGTGCTGAAATGTCATCAATGTTGGCACCAGGTGGATCTCAGCTGCCAAGAAGGCCCTATGTCTACAAGCCATCCCTCTCACCTCCTTGAGGGATGGCTCTTTTAAAAAGGCCCCCAGGCTCGATGTTAATTGCCTGGTAGGTTCATATGGAAGGAGGCAGTCCTTAGGGTATCTAGGTCCTAAGTCATCATTAGAGGGCAACATTTTAAGTAAGAGAAAGGAAGGAAGGAAGGAAGAAAGGAAGAAAGGAAGAAAGGAAGAAAGGAAGAAAGAAAGAAGAAAGAAAGAAAGAAAGAAAGAAAGAAAGAAAGAAAGAAAGAAAGAAAAGAAAGAAAGGAAGGAAGGAAGGAAGGAAGGAAGGAAGGAAGGAAGAATGAATGAATGAAAGAAAAAGGAAGGAAAAGTTTTATGCATAGGAAGAATTTCTTGCAGGTTCCTGCTCAGTATTTAAATTGGAATGGCCTTATCTCACATAAATGACATTTTTAACAAGTGTCTTGAACTGTAATTTCAACAGAGGCAGTCAATCCAAACAATATTTCTTGGATATAAATCTTACTGAACATCAGTGTTACGTTGTTCTGTCTATTGATTTAAAATGCTTCTCCCTTCTCCCTTTGAATGGTAAGGGATCCTAGAATAGCTTAAAGATCAATAGATAGAAGAGGATTTTTTGACCCTCAAGCTTGCAGGCTAAACAGACTGGCACCAAAATGGAGGACTCAGGATGATGCTTTGAGTCAATTTGAAATATAATGATGGGTTTTTATGGGATTGCTTATTGTGTGGGTCAGCACTTCATCTCTCCGATTATCTTGCATTCTCTTTCCGTCCATATATAATAGTATAAAATTTCTGGCACCACCATTGATTTGTGCGCATTTCAGCCTTGTGCACAATGTTAATGGGACTTGCATTTCCCTCTTTCCTCAGCTGCCTTCCCTTTCCTGTCACCTTGACTTCGTTTTGTCTCGAGACTACAATCACTTCCTCATATTTTGCAACATTGGGCATGGACTCCTTTTCCATGTCTCAGTTTCTCTGCTGTTTCCAATACTGTATAACGGAGTCCACTTGATAAGCTTTGGAACATCTTACCATCATGCGGCATCATCTATCAGTAGTTCCAGGTTGTTCTTGGTCTACACTTCCTGGTCAGCACAGCTGGTGGTGAAGAATTCTGGTAGTAGTAGTCCAAGAACATCTGGAGACCCAAAGTTGGAAAGCACTGGTGTAGATGTCTTGGATTATTACACCCACAAGTCATGACCAGCATGCCCAAGAAGCAAAGCAAAAGCAAAGTATTCTGCTTATATACCACCCCATAGGACTTCAAGCACTCTCTTGGCAGTTTACAGTTTAATTATGAAGGTTACACATTGCCCCCCCCCCCGCCAGCAAGCTGGGTACTCATTTTACCGACCTCAGAAGGATGGAAGGCTGAATCAACTATGAGCTAGTTACCAGGGATTAAACCCCAGGTTGTGAGCACAGTTTTAGCTGCAGTAGAGGCATTTAACTACTGTACCATCAGGCTCCTCTAGTTGACCAGTGTGGGTTTCCAGCACCCACGGCACCCGGACCAACATAAGGATTGTGAGGCACATGAGAGAAACCCACAGGGTGGTATGACATGGCCATGGCGCAACTCAAGGTCTGCCGCTCTAGCAGTGGCAACAGCAGAGGCAGGCCTAACACCCCCTGGAAGATCTGACTCAGGCTACTGGGAGGGAGGAGTGCATTGAGCATCAGTGGGCATGTGACCTGTGCACCCCTAAGAATTTTGCGCCTGGGACAACTGCTCCTCTACCTCCCCCCCATTACCAATAAGCAACAAGGGTGGTCAAAACCTGCTTGGAACAAGATCCTTGATTTAAAGACTGCTTAGAAAGCCAATGCAGAGCTTTTCTGGGAGCCCTAAGCCAAGATTTAACCATTGTTTCCCAGAAACAAACTATATTTTACACTCAGAACAGGAAGCCTACATCATGAATGCAAGGGAAAGAAAGGAGGAGCTGGTTGGACTGTTACTAATTGTTCAGTGATAAAAACTTCTTTCCTTGATAAATTGTGATTTATCAAGCCAAGTTCGCTATGTCTGAACCAGCTCCGAGTTTAACATTTTTGTTGCTGCTTCCCTTGATATCACTGGAGGATGGTTTCTCCACCAAATGCCATCATTCGGCTGGATTCTTCTGTAGTTTGTGTTTCAAAAAGCCCATTCCAAATGTCACGATGGACTGACAGTAGATGAAGGATTTGGATCTAGCAAAGAAGTGCATGGTGAGTTAATTTCAAAATACAATGATATACTGTATATTTATTTGCTTATATGAGAGTCAAGGCAACTTGCAGCCTATGAAAACTATACAATAATCGCAGTTTAAAAACTGTAAGATGTAATATTAAAAACAACTAACATACAGCAATATTAAAAACTGTGAATAAAACACTTTAAAAACATTTTAAGCTTTAGAAAATCTATAAAATCAAAAGATACAGCATTCATTTTTTTTAAAAAAAACAGTTATTTCTTAAATGTTTATATGAAAAGGTATATTATTACTAGATGATGGAAGCAAAATGGGACGGGGCACAACCTGGCATTTAGAGAGAGTGAATTCCACTGGGAGCAGTCACTGCAAAGGCCCTGGTATAAATATTTTCTTTGCCATGATCCTTCCAGCAAGTCCCAAAACTGCACCCCTACAAGGCACATAAAATGTGTTGCCAGAATGGTTGGAAATTTTATTTCAGTTTATTTCTCATCGGAACCTACACAAATCCACTGGAGTGTGGGAACACGCAGAACCGATCCTTAACCTCCTTCAGAATTTAGCCAATGCAGATCGTTCAGTGTGTTCGTTATTTATTTGCCTATGGCGTCAGAGACGGAGAGATTGAATCCCCACTGTGCTAGCCGGAGTAATGTTAAAGTAATGTGATGCGGCAGCCAGGAAAGCCAATGTGATTCTTGGTTGCATCAACAAAACCATAGTGTCAAGATCAGTGGTTCTCAACCTGGGGGTCCACAGATGTTCCTGGACTGCAACTCCCTGGACTGCAACTCCCAGAAATCCCTTCCAGCACATAAATTGTGCTATATTTGCCCATGCCTTTTACCCCAGAGGCCCCGGTCCTTGGGAGTGAGGCCCACAGGCTGTTGTCAAATCTGAAAAGTGTTCCTCTGCCCAGAGAGAAACAGAAACAGAGATTTTCCAGATTCGTTTTGGATTAGAACAGTGATCCTTTCCAGATTGTGCCCCATTACGGTTTTTCCCCATCTCTCTGGGGAGTTCTGCCTACCAGTTCTTTTCCCGTAGCCTAGAGGGTCTTTATTAAGAATATGTTTGTTCTTTCAGCCCTTTGACATTTAGGTCATGACATTTAGCCAATGGCGAAATTGACTATGACTACATGGCTCAGTGGACTAAGGCACCGAAACTGTAGACTGCAAAGTCAGCAGCTTGGCAGTTCAAACCCTGGGTGCCACGCAGCAGAGCAAGCTCCCGCTGATAACCCCAGCTCCTGCCAACTTAGCAGTTCGAAATCATGTAAATGCAAGTAGATAAATAGGTACTGCCGTAAAAAAGCGGGAAGGAAAAACAGTGTTTCCTTGCAGCCATGCCGGCCACATGGCCATGGACTTGCACAGCACTGGCTCTTCCGGCTTAAATACGGAGATGAACACCGCCCCTAGAGTCGGGCACGACTAGCATGCATATGCGGGGGGAACCTTTACCTTTTACATTTTTCTTTTATTGTACTGCTTCATCGTATAAATGATACTTTTGGGCTTTCATGACTATCCTTTTTATTCTTAGACATCTTCGGAAATATTGCTGTGAAATTTTGGCTTTTAACTGAAAACTATGGAATCTTAGCTAGGAAAAAAAATGCTCAAGTAATCATTTTTCGATATTATCCTTGGTTTTTATGGTTAAGGCGACACTTGTTTTTTTAAAACTAGAACAAATTCGGGGGGTGGGGTAACTGTCATAGATAAAAGCTGCAATCATACAGCAGTTCCATGGAATACTGATCTACAACTAACCCCTTCAATTTTTATAATGGATAATTTCCAGATGTGGTTGGATTCCAATTCCTTTCTGTGCCAGCTAGGATGTCCACTGATTGGGGACAATTGTAAAATATTATTTATTATTTTTATTTCTTTAAAATACTCTTATTCCACCTTTCTCTTTAAAAAGGACCCACGGGCATCAGTAAAAAAAGACAATATTGACAACCTAAAAACAGTATGTACTGTATAGGTGTATTAAAAATGAACATAAATAAGTATTATATTAAAAATGGTAAATAAAACAAAATAGTATCTGAATTATTATAGATTATTTATCCGTACTTTATATGATCAGGCAAGGGTGGAAAATCATTGTTACAAGTGAAACAGAAAAATCCAAAAATTTCTAATTAATTATTCTCTCTCTCTCTCTCTCTCTCTCTGTATTTCTGTACAGTACTTTATATATATGTACACATGTGTGTATGTGTGTGTGTGTGTGAGAGAGAGGGGGGGGATGTCTTTTTCTACCAAAATAAATATCTTGCTTTTCACCCTTTTCACCTTCAGTGTTGTTCAAAATACAAGTTTGTTTGTTTTAGCAAAACCCATTGTTTTGTTGTAAACATAGCTGCTTTTTTAAAAAAAATGCTGTTATTTTCACTCTTGTTTAAGGGGACATGCTTAGATTGATATGTTAGATTTAAATCTGCTTCCTCATGGCAATAAAAAGAAAGAAATTTTAATTGCAGAAAATTGGCCCTCACACTCCAGCACCACCATATTTTATAAAACTGAATGATTTCTGTTTTAAAATCCCCACCAAGGGAGATGCTATAATGTAAGCAAGATGTCCACACAACTGCTTTACTACATGAGTATAGTAACAGTTGGGATTCTGTATAAATTTTAGAATACCATAGTATTTGTCATAGTAACATACACAAAACTATCCACCATCTTTTACATGAAGTAATCAGTGCCTTAGTATAACTGGGCCAAAATAAATGTAACCAAAATGACGGTGTAATGATTACAATTGTAAAAAAAAGAGAAAATGTGATCACATCCGGTGTATCTATAAAAACACTCTGTAAAACTTTTGTAAGTAGAGCAGTGGTTTCCCATAGGAATGCATTGAAAACCAATTAATCTGTTCTGGATGGAACAGATTTCAATGCACCATGGCCCCTGAACTGCCCCGCTCGGCTGAGACAGTGGGCTGGCAGACCCAGAACTTTGCTGGGGCAGTGGTGGTCCTTAGGATGGAGGGGTGGAGAACTTATCCTCTCACTTTTTTATTGATGGCCAGCAGGCTACTTTTGAACCCTTCACGGGCTACTAGTAGCCCGCGGTCTACCTGTTGGGCAGGCCTGTTTTAGACAAACACCCAGAGGAGGGGATACCTCCTGCAAAAATATTGTACCTACTGAGCTGGACCGGATGAGTTCTGTAGGTAAGGGCGAAACCCTTCATACTTGTAACCTCCTCAGAAGAAAAGTTCAGGGGCACCACAAATCTACAAGACTTTAGTTTATATTGCGGAGATTCCTTGTAGTAATTACGTGACAAATGGGTAGAGATAAGAAGGGACATTTCACAATTCAGTCTCTTCCTTTACCCTATCCTTCCTGGAAGAATACACCACTCTTAATTTTAGCATGCCGGAACATTCTGCCATTAGACATAGTGTCTTAAAATCAAATTGTCATGCATAAATATACATCCTCTAGAGACTAAAGCGGAGAGTCAAGACCAACCTGAAGATTTGGCTGCCTCTGATGGAGAAAACCGGCACATCCCCCACTCTCACAAACACACAACTTGAAACCAATCACGTTTTTTTAGCTTATGAGGGGAAAAGCCCACAAGTACCCCTCCCCATCTTCCAGGTAGTAAAAATGCAGCAATAATACCTGAGTAATTCACAATTTGCCCCCTTATCGATACCCAAATACTCCCTATTGCTGCTTCATGACACCCTAGCCCCTTTAACAGAGTAACCCTGGAAATGTTACACAGGAGCAAATATGATTTTGATTGAAATTACTCCCATGCAACATATCGGTGTGGGTGACATGGATGGACCTATGAAAACTTATTTCTCTCAACCATGTATCTGACTCTCCTGGCATTTCCCCCTTCTCTATAACCTTTTACAGGAGGTAGAATAAAAGATGCTGATAAAGGTATGAGTTTCTTTGCACCTGCTTTGCCATAAGTGGAAGTTGGGGCAAAGAACATTTAATTTTATACTGTATATCTTTACTTGGGAGTAATGCCCATTAAATTCAGTGGGTGTGGTTTCTGAGTAAACATGGGCAGGAAGAGGAAGAGGAGGATAATTATGATGATGGTATGCTGTCAAGTCAATTCTGACTTCTGAACTCTCAATCTCTGTCTTCACCGCCAGAAACTTAACTCACTGAGCCACCCGAGTGGTGAGGGGACAATTACATCAAGATATTATCAACTTGACAATCATTTTCTAGAAATCCTACTGTCTTTTGCATGTTTTCTCAACTGACTCAACCGTAAGTCTGATTTCTGTGCTGTTGTGGTGTAGCCCAGGCAAAATCACTCACAGCCTATCCATTTGATCACCTTTCCTGTCTAGGTCACCCTGAATTAGGTTCAGGATCGGTTGGTTGCCTAGTTATTGTTTTATATTGCAGGGAATGGTTTGCCACACAGGGTGGCTCACAGAGTTGTTTCCAGTGCTGCTGTTATTTCCTTGGACACCGTGGAGAAAAATATATTATAATATTTTCTTCCTGAGTATGTAAAAAAAAAAAAAAAGCACCATGGTTGAGGACAGTTTTCAGAGAACTGGTTGGATGGATATAGGTGAAGATTCTCCTGCTGCTCCGTCTCGCTGTACCTCCACTTATATTCGAAAGTTTTCGAATATGTTGTTTTTACTTGGGATTTTAAAGCAATGTAAGAGGATTCAAAGACAATCCCAGTTATCTAAAAATACTGTCTTTCCCCCTTTTTCTTTCAGGATGTCTGATTTTTTTAAAATTTGATACCACTAGTAGGAGTGGCTGGGATTGTTTCTCTGAACTACCCACTTACCCAGATTTATTGCCATACACTTGCCCATCTATTCTGCCTCAAGAAACAAGGTGAAGAGTGTGATCAAAAATCTGGTGGTAGAGGACACCAGAGATTGCAGCTGGGACTCCCTGAATTTTTACAAGGGACCAGATGAACAGTCAGAATTGGTTGGGTGCCCTATCCCTTAGCCTATTATGTTGTTGTTGTTGTTGTTACAGTTATGACCAACTCTTTGTGACCCCATGTCCATGGAGTTTTCTTGGCAGGAATACTTGAGCGGTTTGCCAGTTCCTACTCCAGGTGCCTGCAGCACCTGGTATTCCCTGGTGGTCTCCCATCCAAGTACTAGCCAGGGCCGACCCTGCTTAGCTTCCGAGATCAGGCGAGATCGTATGTGTTCAGGTCATCTAGGCAGCTTTTTAAGCCTATTATGCAGGAAGTAAATTGTGCTCCAGCAATCTGCCTTCGCTGGGATAATTTTGAGCTAGGGGGAAATCTCTGAGCAAGCTCTGAGTCCTTAGAGATGCCAAGCTGTTGCTGAACAATAAACCTTGAACTGCAGTCATTCATCAAGATGCTCAGGCCTCACAAGCACACTGCCAAGAAATGCAAAAAGGCAAGTCACTTTGTTAATCTATGTCAGTGAACTAGTTCTGTACAGTAGTTTGTTTCCCAAAGGAGCAGGTCTTTTTTTCAGGCTAATTGGTTTTAACTGCCCATGCAAGACCAGGCCATCTGCATGTACTTTGTTTGATGACGAGGAAGGCGCATAATTATATAGTTGTGGGAATGTCTCCCACCCCCTTTAATGACTGCTTATAAAATTAGAAAGGAACGGGTAGGAGGTGGCATTAGCCATGCTAATTAGAAAGCCTTGAAATTCAGCCCAGGGCATTCTTACTGCACTATTCTATGTATTTTATGTGCTTTAAACACAGGGAAATAAAAAAGCCTAACACATTTGATTTGGATTTATGGTTCATGGTCTCCTGCCACAGTCATAAAGGAACACGACTTGACATTTTAGGACTATTAATGATAGAATCCTTCAACCAGCTATCTCCTGTCACAGAGTGATTCTGGGAGCTGTAGTTCAAATAAATAGCTCCTCCTCTCTCTGTAAAGGGCACAGAAAATGATCCGTCATCTGTTTCCTATCCTGAGGCTTCTTTGGACTTCTCCCCGTTACTGCAAGTCAAAATGCTTCACTGTTATCTTTCGTCTGGGTCTATGTTTATCGGTGGTCACCTGGACGCCGGTGGGGTGGCTGAGAAAATGATCTTTCAAGTGGCAGCTCCTTGGCAGTGCATTTCCAGACAGACGGCTCAGTTGGGGCCAGGGCCTTCAGGATCTTCTCTGAAGAGATGGATCACGGAGCAGCCCAGAGAAGCAAGAATGGAGTAGAACTCAACAATCTGCGTAATGTACGGATCCTTTATTGTGCCATGAACTGACATCTCCTCTCATTGGGGAATGTGGTGGCCATGTCCCTGCTGGTCATGACAAAGCAGTGGGTGTTTCCCTTGCTTACTTGATTATCTACTCCCACCTCTGTTTTTTCCTACTCACTCTTCCAGTCAGCATGAATGTCTCACTTCCTAATGGTGTGTGTGTGTGGAGGGGGGGGGGACTTGCAAGTCACGATTCACTGTCGATTCCGGAAACATGATTCGGACTAGACTAATGATTTGCACCAAGTTGATATTAGGAATTTTTTCAAAATTGGCTGTGGTAAGCCAATACGACACCACTGTTTTAAATACAGTGGACCCTTGTATAACAAACGGTTTGTGTAACATAAAATTTGTATAACATAAAAAAATTCCGGAGATAGGGGAAATTTGCTTAACATAATCACCTATGGGGCGAATCTGTACAGCATAAAAATGGGATCACTCTGCTTTCAATACATCCCTATGGGAAATTTGTATAAAGGAAAATTTGCTTAACATAATTTCATTTGGAACAAATTAATTCCTTTATACAAGGTACCACTGTACTAGGGTTTTTTTCTCAGCTTTGTGCCTATAGGTTGGACTTAGATGATTACAAATTTAGGATAAAATCAGATGAAAGTCAATTATTATTGTTGTTGTTGTACTACTGTGTGAAAGAAACACAGTTGGTAAAAATCTCCTATGTCCAGTTATATTTCCTACCAGCATCTTCTGAAGAGATTTGTTTTTCAGTAACAGAAAATTAAAAATCATTTCATGGATGCCGTTGTGTTCCATTCTTTCCTCATTCAGTGCTTGATTCTCTCCCCTCCCCCCCCCCAAAAAAAGGACATTTGAGAAACAGTACTCAAAGGCTGATGAAGTGGCATGTATGTCTCTGGTCCAGCCATTCTCAACCAAAATGGCTCCTGTTGAGAATGCCTGCCGTCCATAAAGGAGTGGCTGAATAGGGATGTGCATGGGGAAAGCAGTTGTGTGAGAGGAATGCTACAGGTGGCCAATCAGAAAGGAAAAGGGAGCTATTCTGTTTCCCTGTACTTCATACATGTTGAGAAGAGCTGCTAAACTACAATGTCTGTCACAGAAAAGACCTGTGCTTAACTGTATATCTTACATTTGTTTTGTAAATTGGCCCCTAGAAGGCAAATGTGTGCTTTATTTGCTAGCCTAATTATGGAAGATGACTCTTGTCTTGGAGGTGATGCTACTGTGAGAGGGAAAATATTTTAATTGAAAGAAAGGCAACTTTCACCTCAGCATCTCATTTGACTCTGCCAGCTACCGGCATTCTTTGCTGTGGAGAATGAAGTGAGATGCTACTGTACCTCTTTCCCTCCGATTTTGGCAAGGACAAAAATGTTAGGACAGAATGCCAGTTGAGCTTCCTCACCCTTTTATTTAAGTTCCAAGAGTTTCTGCAAAGCACCTTATTCATTTATTTATTGTCCTCCCTGAAACCCCAAATGAGGAGAGGGAATAATTTCTTCCTTCTCCTCCCTCCAGAAGACCAGAGCCCTTCCATTTGGATCCTCATTTCATGCAGATTTATAATTGAGCCCCAACAGTCTTTTCAAGGCCAGTTGTCTGTCCTTCGCCCAGCACCGAGGCATGGGGAGAAATGGGTCAGAAAGACTTCTGAATTTTGGCAGGTGAACTGAGATAACCTCTGGACCCTGGCAGCCGGACAGTTGTTCTGGCTACAGAATGCCAGGGATTAGGGTTAGGGTCTCTCTGTTCTCTCCAAAAGACACCCCCATGCCTTTGTAGTTGGGTCATCTCTTGAGCTTCATGGAGCGCTTAGACTTCCTTGGTTGTTCCGGAAGGTTCAGCGCCCTCAGCAGTTGTAGAGATGTGGCCCTCAGCTTCCGTCTCGGTATTATTTCCCCCTTGGTCATTAGATCCCGCATGGCACGTATTAAGTGTTGCACTCGATTGTCCTGCATTTGGAGGAAGAGCCTCTTCAGATCATGAGAAGGGAGCTGCTGGGGTCCAGGAATGCCTTCCTCTTCCTGGGCATCGGAGGACCTCACGCCAATCCGTAGCAGAGGAATGAGTCCCAGCACCCCTTCAGGCTTATGGTGGATGAACTTAGAGACAATGACAACGCCCATGCTGGAGTTGGAGTGGGGAGAAGGTTTTGCAAGATCCAGAGGAATTGTGGCTGAAGGAGCAAAAGTGTCAGGGGGACAAACGGTGACCAGACTCTGGTGGAGATGGTTAATACAGGTTGTTTTGGTTTCAACAGGTGCGGCAGCGATGGTATGTTCGGCGGAAAGCTCAGAAGGGGACGTGGAAGCCGTGGCAGAACTAGAGGAGGGAGAAGGCTCTTCGGAGTTTTTTTTTTTACCGGCTGTGATCACAGTGTGACTGCCTGTGGTGATTACAGCAGTCGCGACGGGGGTAGCGAGCTCTGAAGAGGAATCTGTGGTTGGGGTGTCAAGGGAGGTGCTCACCTCAGACATAGCGTCAGCATTGGAGACGGACGTGGAAAACTCAGCAACTGACTCTGGATGTGCTATGGTGGTAGCAGCCTCGGTGCTTGTCACCGCCTGGGAGGCAGTGAGATTTTCCAGCAAACTTTCTATGTCCGGTTTGGCAGCGGTGGGAGAAAGAAGCTCAAGAGAAGACTCCAAGAGAAGGTCAAGCACAGGCTCTGTAGTGCTCATGGCGGGATGCGTAGTGGTGCTCTCAGTCTCAGTCTCAGTCTCAGTCTCCGCCTCAGTCTCAGCCTCAGTCTCAGTCTCAGAAGCAGAGAGGGTGGTCGGAGGAACAGAGGTGGTATGCTGCTCAGGCGAGAACTCTGGTTCAGCTATTTCAGCTGTGGGGGTGGCAGAATGAACCTCAGGAAGGGGCTCGGAGACGTCGCTGTGGGTGTCAGTCTCGGTGGTGGCCTCAGCGTGGTGGGGAGGAGACTCGGTGAGAACCTCAACGGATTCTTTTTCAGTGGTTGTGTGGAAAAGAAGGTGTAGAACTGATTCTGCAGGAGAGGACAGAGCAGCAGGGCTGGTCTCAGTAACAGAGGTCGTGCTCTCGGGAGAGATCTCCATGACAACTCCTGCAGAGATAGACAGGGAATTGACCACCCCTATCGGCGACTCGCTTCCGCTGTTGGTATTAGGATTGCTAGGTGGGCTGCTGTGCAGTAGCATAGGCAACGATTGTAGTATAAAGGATAGATTATGAAGAGGTTCTATTTTCTGGCCAATGGCGTGTGCATCGTTAGACGTTTCGATGGTCTCACCTGGGCACAAAACCCTCTAAAGCAGGAATATAGAAAAGAATAGTAAAATAAAAATAGAAGTGTTTCATTGTGCGGTAAATCTTGTCAATGGTAATTTTTAAAGAAATAAAGTAGTGAGCTACTCCTGATTTCTCTCACTTGAGCTCAAAACTCTTAGAGACGGAGAGAAACATAATCTTTGTGTCCCCCCCTTCACTTCTATTTTCCACTGTCACATATTTCCACCGATATATGATTCAGACTATAACAAATTCAACTCACTTTCTGAAGAGGTAGAGTTCCTGTACACCGTGCAGCTGCTAAAGGCACAGGACTTTTGTCAAGGAAACATGTGGCAGCCCTATCATTTTTCTCCAGAGATACGGTCCAAAATACAGTGATTTTGGAAACACCATGTATCACTGCCACCATCTTCACAATAACTATAATTAATCGTTTTCTGCTTTTTAGAGCCAAAGTAGATGTAACATTAAACAATTCATTAGCTGCAACAGATCCTTTTAATTTTTTTAAAAAAAATCATTGCTGGGAGAATTGCACTGCAGGATAGAAGGCTTAAACCAAAGAAATGAGAACTTCTGGTCAACAATGGTCAAAGCCAGTACCCACTACTTTCCCCACAAAGCTCTCCACCCAGTTGTCCCTGATCAGAAATAACAGCATGGATTTCCCCTGAATGTGGTGGTGATTGTGGTGAATGGAGATGCAGCCTGCCATTCACCTCTTGGTGTTGTTGGGAGTCCCAGTTGAACCATTTTACCCCGTCACAGTCCCGTTCAGAGCTGAAACATCCAATGTGGCTGCTAACCGTGCCCTCCACGTTGTTCCCAGAACCGGCCCATCTTACACCACCTTTTACAGCCAGCCAGTAGGTGCCTGGACTCCCTCCCCTTGTATAGGAAGGGGTGTTATGGGCAATGCAGAAAGAATTGTGTTGCTGACAATAATATTTTGGGGACAAGCATCTTCTGCCCTAAGCACATCCGATCTCGCCTGATTTTGGAAGCTAATCAGGGTCAGCCCTGCTTAGTACTTGGATGGGCGACCACCAGGGAATACCAGGTGCTGTAGGTGCCCGGAGTAGGAACTGGCAAGCCACTCCAGTATTCCTGCCAAGAAAGCTCCATGGACATGGGGTCATGAAGAGTCGGTCACGACTGTAACGACACAACACTCATCTTCTGCTAATGGTCAAAGTGTCATTTGAGGGCTTGGGGAAGAGTTATAATAGCTCATTGGGTGGAGCAGCTGCATTGTTTTTAGATGTTCCCAGGTTGAATCCAGTAGGAAGTCCAGGGAGCCACTGCCAATCAGTATGATTCTAGACCAGTGGTTCTCAATCTGCGGGTCTCCAGATGTTCCTGAACTGCAACTCCCAGAAATCCCTTCCAGTACAGCAAGTGGTGGAGGCTTCTCGGAGTTGTAGTCCAGGAACATCTGGGACCCATTGGTTGGGCTCCTGGATCAGCATAAGGCAGTTTCCTTTGTTCCTATTGGGAAAGCACCATCCTTCAGCAGAAGGGGGTAGTGTAGGATTTTAGAACATCTTATGTATGAGGACTAAATTCTTGTCCCTGAGACCTGCATGGGAGATTACACAGAGGTGCTCCTGTGATGTGCTGATCACCATAATCTTTATATGCGAGCAGAGCAAGAACAAACAAAAGAAAATATTTCTTTGCCCAGCATATTGTTAGTTTATGGAACTCCTTGCCACAGGATGTGGTGATAGCATCAGGCCTAGATGCCTTTAAAAGGAGATTGGAAAGATTTCTAGAGGAAAAGTCCACCACAAGTTCAAGCCATGATGGCGCCATGCATTCTTACAAGGGTACCTCAAAATGCCCGACACAGGGGAGTGGTATCAGGCGACAGGTATCTAGTTGTCTCAGGTACTCCCAGAGGCATTTGGTGTGGCCACTGTGAGATCTAGGAAGCTGGATGAAATGGGCCCTTGGCCTGATCCAGCAGGGCTTTTCTTCTGTTCTTATGAGTTGGTATAGCTTGGTGGGTTGGGACCAGGGGATCCCCTGGTAGCCACTCTACCTCCAGGGAGATGACCAGCCAAGATCACCTGTAGCTTGTGTTTTGATGAGGTTACATGCTCTTCCACCTTTGTGCCATCATTCCAGAGTGGAACCACAAGTGGAATCTGGTGCCCAGCTTCTGAATAATTTATATTTAGACAATGCCAGGAGGGTTGTCATAAGTTGGAATCAACAACATATATGTTGTTGTTGCTATTGATAGATATATAATAGAAGAATCTTAATTATGGAAGTATGGCTATGGTTTCCAGTCTGTCATCTGAAAAAACCTGTTTTGGGGGTTGCAAAGTTAAACTCACTCACATGCCCGTAAGGCTTAGTAACATGAGACCTACCTCTGACAGCACTGCATTGTTTGTTAATACTTCTAGGTGGTCCAAGCTGAGCCAGCAACACTGAATTAAATCTGCCACCATTAATGTTATTATGTTCACAATACTTTTTGACTATGGAAGGCCCGAGGCCCTTTTACCCCCTCACTCAGGTCTGGGTGAGCCACACTAAGCATTTTATTGAAAGCAGAGATGACCAAAAAGGTCACTTCCAGAATTTTTACTTTTAAGGCTCTTTTGAGCCTTCCTTCTCTGAAACGCTTCTCAATCTCTTTTCGGTTGCCTTTGTTATTTGCTCCCTCGGGCGACCTATTTGGCCCATTGCAGTGACAGTGCTCACCCTTTTAGCTCACCTTCATAAAATACTTCCTCATGGCACAGCGATATAAAGTGAAAGTACAAAAATCAGGAAAGTTGGGCCTTTTTCTCGAGCTCGAACACACTCGCCCTAGGAAAAGAGATGTTGACAGTCAGAGGAGAGATGGTCATGCATGCTGTTCGCGCACATCAGAATGGAATGAGCCACATTCTGACGAGCACCACAGCTGTAGGCCTCATCAGTGGGGCAGTGGCATGCTTTGAAATGCAGGTACAGTAGAACCCCGGTATCCAATGGGGATTGGTTCCAGGCCTACCCGCGGATAATGAAATCTGTGGATAAGAGAGAATGTGAAAAAAACCCCAAACTGCTGTTCATGACAGTAGCTTGCTTTCTGGCTGTGGTTTTGAGACAGTAGCTTGCTTTACAGCTACTGTCTGTGACAGTAGCTTGCTTTGCAGTTGCTGAATTATTTAATTTTTCCTGCAAACTGGATAACTGAATCAGTGGGTAATGAATCAGTGGATATGGGAGTCCTACTGTACTTACCATGATAGACCTACACCCCAAGTTGCATTGACTTCTTCTCCCCCATCACCCCCCGCCCCGCAGCTGTGGTGCCGGACCCGATCTGGCTGAGGCAGCAGCGCGGATGGCAGTGGTGAGATACCAGGTTGGGGACCCTGCTCCGCCCAGGTGACTCATCCAGAGGGTGGGGGCAGCAGAGGCATGGCTGCCTCAGGCTCTCCCCCCCCATCATCACCCACCTGTGGCTGTGGTGCTGGGCCTGATCTGGCAGGGGGTGGCAGCGACCAGCAGCGGGGACGGTGGTGAGGGACCAGGTGGACAGCAAAGGTGTAGCTGCCTCCGGCTCTCCCCCCATTGCCTCCCACCCATGGCCGTGGCATTGGGCCTGATCCTCCTCCGTGGGCTCGGGAGGGAAGCATGGACCAGGCTGGGCAGGAGGAGATCTGGGATGGGGGGCCGTGGCAGATCCCTGCCACCCCTCCCGTAAGGCAAGGGTGGGGATTTGCTACAGGGGATCCGCTGCAGTCCTCCTGTTTCAGATCTCCCCCACCCAGCCTGTTTTTTGCTCCCCCGTGAGCCCACGGAGGAGAATTGGGACTGGTGTCACTGGTGCTGGTGGCGGGCAACAGGCAGAAAGCAGGGGGCAGCCATGCCTCTGCTACCCCCCATTTCTGGGTGGGGTGCCTGGGTGGAGTGGGGTCTCCTGCCTGGTCCCTTACCTGTGCCGCTGCCGCAATTGTGAACACGGTGGCTGGTTTTTGTCCAAGGAGGGTGGGTCGCCCCTTCCTCCTCCCTCCCTTTGCCGACCCTCCTTGGTTCCCTTCCCAGCGCTCCCCAAGGTTGGGCAGGTCAATTTTTGAAAAAGACCATGCAGATCAGGAGGCCTGAGACCTTGCAAGCTACTTCAAACAGCCCCAGGGTGCACCGGTAGCCCGCGGTCAACATTTTGTGCAGGCCTGACATAGAGGATATCCACACCCACTCACTGGGATTTAACTCTGGGGCAGAAGAGCTGGATAACTCAGTGCTTTCGGGATATGGTTGGGAGTTTTATTCTCCACTGTTCCTCCACGACCGAGGCTATCCACCTATCTGTTGGCTGGGCCCACATAGCCAGGGGTGGGGGAGGTTTGGGCACAAAGTCATAGAGTAGGCTATTATTTTAACAGCCACCAGTCATGCATCAACATTACTTTAAGATTTCTTTTTAAAGTGATAGGTAAACTTGTATTTTTCATCCCTTTTGATGGGGAAAACTAATGAATATACAGTAGCATGTAAAATGTAATGCTTTCTTTCCAAGCTCTGAGCAATTCCCAGAAGGATTGCTACGTTGCAGCCTGGAGATCTGCGCTGTTTTCTTATGCACATCCAAATTTTCCAGAGGATAACCTTAAGAGGCATAGATGTGCATAGAGAACAAAAATAGATGCTTATCATCTTTTCCCAGTCTACAAAAGGGCTCTGGAAGCAAACACAAAAACAATGCTTTATATTGCTTCCCTTGAAGTTTAAATCTGCATTAATCATGTGTGTAATATGAAATACAGTAGGACCTCCTTATTTGCGAGATCAACATCTGCTGATTCACTTATTCACAATATGAAAATATTAAAAGAAAAATTCTAGAAACAGGCCTTTTGAACCGTGATGTTAGCAAAATTGACCACAAGAGGGAGCCAGAGATCACACTATTTTCAGCATTCTTTATAATCTGTTTTCATCTGCCCAGGGGCCCTATAGTAAAAATATATATCTAAAGAAGACTGTTAACAAGAAGACCCACTTGGTAGGATTAGGAAAAATTAAATCTCTCCCAAAAGAGATGAAATCTTGCCACAAGTTCGGATTGTGAAGTAGTCACTTGGGGTTTCCATGTCTAGTTTTAATTAGATCACAGGGATCTAAAACAACCTTGTGAGAGTGAGCGTGGCAATTGACTTTACCTTGAGGAAGCATGCCATGGTTCTCATACCGGTCCACCATTTGGATCAAGGGCTGTTTGCAGCCATACACCGCTCTTAAGAAGCAAACGGCCCCCACGCGATGAGGATCATTGAAGGTTTCGAAGAATTCCTTGTATTCAGCATCTGAGAGCGGCGTTCCAACTAGCACCTCCGTGCCCACGAGGAACAGGCATTTCAGGAGCGCTGGGTTGAACGAACAAAAGCAGCCAGGGAATGGTGAAGCTGGATCGAAACCTCAAGAAAGTGTATTAAAGGTTGCCCAGCACAACAAAGTTCAGCTTTGGGAACTTTGTTCTCTTCTTACCACTACTGCCTAAAGTGAGACAGTACTCCTAACCAGAGTACAGTCGTACCTCGTATAACGTAAGGTTTGTATAACGGAAAATCCGTACAACGTAAAAATTCTGGAGGTAGGGAATTAGCTCCACCTCATCCGCCAATCTTGCTGGCGGGCTCTGCCAGGCTGTAAGGCACTTCCTCCTCCTCCACAGGAGGGTCGGGCGAGTGGGGTGGGAACAGGAGCCCAGGGATCACTCTGCACCCCGTCGCGCTTCATCACCTCTTTGTGGGCAAGGGAGAGAGGGAGGGAGGGAGGGGAGGAGGATGCCTAACACACACACACACACACACACACACACAGGTTACCCCGTCTTTCATGGCTCAAATACCACCTCGTCTTCCGCTCAAACCCAAGCTCTTGCCCCTCACCGGGAGCCCCACACTCACCTCCTGGTGGGGTGGGGGTTCCTGGAGAAGACCCGCCACCGCCGCCACCGCGCTTGGGAGCTCCTACCCCCTCCCGACCCGCCCATGCCCCTCCGCTGCTGCCGCCGGAGCTGCAAGGCACCCTGGTCAGGAAGAAGGCGCAGCAGCCCTTCCCGTGGACTTTCTGCTGGCCTCGTGTCTGCGCAGCTCCGTTCACCAGAGGGAGCTAAGGGCGCACCTGAGCGAGAGAGAGAGGTGTGTGTGTGCGTGTGCATGAGCACTCACATGTGCACCTGTATAGAAGAGGGGGGGACACAAAAACTGATTTTGTCCCTGGGCACCCCTCCGCACCCTTTTCGGTGGCCAAGGCTGAGGCAGCAGGGGCAGCGGCAGCAACCACCTGGCACCCCCCTGGGGGTCCTCGAGGCACCTGTGCTGCTGCCACCCTGAGAGTCGACCGCGGGGGACATTGGGGACCATCAGGTAGGACATCAAAGTTGGACAGCCCTGGTCTTGGCTATGCATTGGAACGGATTAAATCTGTTTTCAATGCATTCCTATGGGAATTTTCAATTTGTATAATGAAAAATTTGTATAACATAATTTCATTTGGAACGCATTAATTACGTTATACAAGGTACCACTGTACTCTCGCTGAATTCAATGAAATGGATGTAGTGTTCTCTCATGGTTTGCTGTAGGGTGAGTTAGCGCCTTTGTAAATTCCACTTTTGGTGAATTCCGTTGAATTGAAACCCACCTGACCTTTGGACAGCCGTTCTTGTTGACTCTACGACAGGGGTGTCCAAACTTTTTGCAAGGAGGGCCAGATCTGATGAAGTGAAAATGTGTGTGTGGGGGGGGACCATTCAGCCACATTTGGCCCCCGGGCCAGACTTTGGACAAGTGTCTATAACATGCAACAATGCGGGGAGGATGCTGCAGCAACGGAACTGGGGGTGGGTAGGCTGGGAAGGTGACTGGGGGGATGGACAGAGGCAGGGAGGGCAGGCAAACCATAAAACTGCAAGCTAACGCCTCCATCTGGTATGGGGAGGGGCCAGCTGGTGGGGATGCATGCCATTCTGAGCTGATGGGGAGTAGAAGCTGCGGGCCACTCAGAATTTGAAAATGGGCTGCATTTGGCCCCCGGGCCTGACTTTGGACAAGCTTGGTCTATGAGGACTAATGCGTAAAGGATAACCCCCTGTAATAGAAAACTACCTCCCAGAGATGGGAAGCAGGGCCCACTCCACTGGCTTTGCTGAGAGACCAGTTCTGTTGGGCTCGCCTTTTCCCTCAACTGTCACCAAGCAACTGCCATTCCATCTGACTACAGCTGCAACAGAAGAGAGAGGAAGTGGTCCAGATGAAAGGCCAGCACTCCTGAAAGAACAGCTTTGTTATGCCCTTCCTTGCCCTCAACTGTTTCTATTCAAAACAGTCTCAATAAAAAGGCCTGAGGAATCAGTGCCTGTTCTCCTCTTTGTTGTTGAGCATTGTGTACTTATTATTACTTCTGGGGCACACTTGTTGGATCTTCCATAAGCATGATGGGACATAGTGTGAATTGTTAAGCTGAATATTAAGTGTACATTTCAGTTGTATTAGACCTTATCTGAGGAAAGTAGAGGAACAGGCATAACAAACTAGCAGCACGGAAAATGGTTAGCTACTAGAGATGGGCACGACTAGGGAAAATGACGTTTTCGAGTTGTCGTGTGTCAGAGGCAGCCCGTTTCGGCTCGTTTCCGTTTTTCGCGAAAATTCGCAAAAATTAGTCGGTTCGTTTTTTCGTTGTCGTTAGTACTGTTTTTTTGGGGGGGATTAGCGGGCTCCTGGAGGCACCTCTGTGGGGTGGGTGCCTCCTCTGGCCCGCTAGGAAGGGGAAGCAGGCTCCAAGAGACCCCTCAACATGGGGGTCTCCTCTCCTCACCTGCTGCTGCAAAAGGGCATGCATAGCCATATGGATATGCATACCAGTTGCAGACTAGTGAGACCAGTGCACTGGTGCATGACCGTCCGTCCAGGAGAACCCTGAGTCAAGACTGGGTCGCACCCGCTATGTCTCACAAAGAAGGGAATCGTACTTGCGTGTAGTGCAATGCAAGTAGATCTGGCTTAGGGTTAAGGTGGGTTAGTGCAAGGGCTAGGGTTAGGCTAGTGACGGGTAAGGTTACGGTGGGCTAGTGGGTTGCACCTCTGGGTGCCTCTCTGACCCACTAAGAAGACAGTTTACTGTGACGTATGGGTAAGGAGTCAAGGATTAGGGTTAGGGTTAGGGGGCTAGGGCAGGGTTTAGTGGTCTTTTTGGCACATCCCAGAAGTCTCAGTGGCCAAGTGGCCATGCGATTGGTGGGATGGCTCCAAAAATTTGCATGGTCCACTCCCACATGGCCACTCGGCCAGCCCATCATTGCGCAGGTGTAAATAAAATAAAATAAAATAAAATCAATGGAGGACAGAGGAGGAGAGGAGAGACATTTTGTTGCAAGAAAAAAACCACTGCTACTGTAAAAAATCTGGCAGTTTATAAATTTTCGCATGTTTCTGTGGTGCTTGTGTGTTTTTGGACCACGATATCGAAAAAAATATTGCGGTCGCCGCCCCATTTTTGATCCCCCGCCCGCACCGCATGGCATGGCAACTCGAGACCGGCTGCCCAGGACAGGAGAGGGGGGAAGCCGGGACCCCCCCCTCCAGAAACCACCCCTCTGGTAGGTGCCCTGAGCCCTTAGTCAGGCAGGCATTTTTTCGCCTGCTTTTTGGCCCAGGAATGGGTGGGGGGAGAGTTTAAAAGTTTTTTCCTGTGCCGTCCGTGCCGCTTGCGCTGGCGGCGAGACTCGTGCGGCTTGTTGCTGCGAGCCTGCGGTGAGTCCCACCAGAGCAGCCCAGGACGGAGGAGGGGGGGAGGCTGGGGACCTCCAGAAACAACCCCTCTGGTAGGTGCCCTGAGGCACGGCAGGCATTTTTCCGCCTGCTTTTTGGCCGGGAATCGGGTTTTTGTTTAACTTTTAAAAACTTTTTTTCTGTGCCGCGTGGCATCGCGCGATCGCGCGATGCCAGGAACGACCGCGACAAATCAGACAAAATTGTTCGTTCGTCGGTTCGAGCTCGAATTCTGGCGGAGTAATTCCCGTTACCGTTTCCGTAGAGTAACAGAACCGAGTAACGGAAACAGAAACGGGAATACCGCTAAGTTGTGCCCATCTCTATTAGCTACTATTGGTCAATTATGTCATGTGACATCTGGAAGCTGTGAGAAGATGAGACGACAGAGAGAAGCTATTATTATACTGATTATTATGCTGATGGTGAGCTTAGGATCACTTTGAGCAATGGAGCTCACTGCAGTTAGGTAGAATAGGAAAAGTTAGCTTAGAAGAAATTTTGAATGTAATCAGTTAGTCAGGATGACTTAGATTTTATTATTTTTTAGGGAAATAAAACTATGATTTGAGATTTGTTAAGGTTTTGATATTTTTGATAGTTCTTTAATTCTTATTTTTATATCTTAAGAATAGAAAATAAAATACTATTTTTGAAAAATAACTTGGCCTCTTATTTTGAAAGGAACCCAGAGTAAATCAGAAAGTGGAGATGTTTTGGAGTATTTTGCCTCAGAGAAAAGGAATTCTCTTTACTTTTGAACCTGGCCAGTGCAACCCCATTTTGATTTACCGTGCAGATCCCAGACTGCTTGATATGCTTTTGGGACCAGACACCTTGGGTTTCTGGCTAATTCCTCCAAAATGGTGCTGTTTGCTCTGGGGAGCAAAATGGTTTTTTTTTAAATGCCAGGCCAGCATACTCACAGCCCTCAGGGCATGTTCTGGATGGTTAGAGGATATCCCCCCTGACCTGTGACTATATCTCCAGAGAGAACATTCCTACTTACCAAGATTAAACAGGAACCCCTGTGTGGCTTTGTGTGGCCACCTCATCTTCACGGTCAAGGATTTGGGCACCCAATGGTTCCAGAGAAAAAAACATTAGTGAGCACCACCAATAAAGGAAGTTCCTGGGTTCTCTGAATCCTGGCTTTATTCTGTTAATCTACTGCAGCTTTTACTCTATTCAAGGTTCTGGGGGAATCAAGGGAAAAGACACTGGAAGACCAAAGAAAAGCAGCTACAGCTGCCTATGTCATAAGAGGTCCTTGTGACATCATCGGGCAGCAAGGTTCTCGTGAAACCTTGTGACTAACCAATATTTTACCTTCGCTTCAACATTCTTTGTATGTTACAGTAGCAATCACATTTCCTTATCTCAAAACAAAAAATAAAAATAAAAATAAAAATCTACAAAGTACCCATTGCCGTATGGATAGAATCATGGACTAAGACGCAGGAGACCTGAGTTAAATCTCTGTTCCGCCATTGAAACTTGTGGGTCGGTGTTTAAAACCATTCTTTCACTATCTCGCTTACCTTGAAAACCCTATCAGGGTCTCTCTATAAATCATTTGAGACTTGTGGCACATTACGAGAAGGTAGTGTTTCACATTTTAAACAAACTTAAACTTAAACAAGCTTCAGTAACAAAACACAGCCTGCTTCTGATGAGAAATACTGTATCGTTACTGAAGTAGAAATAAGCACCACTTTTAATACAATAAAGAAAACTACCTTAGGACCCCCATATTCATGCTGGATGCTGAAAAATGTGGTATCATGCTTCCTCTAATGGCAGAAGTACAGTTCTAGTAATTTCATCATTAAAGACATACATTTTGGAGATTTTTCTTTTAATATTTTCAGAGCGTGGCTAAGTGAATAATGGATGATTCCACAGATAAGGGCTCCTATTGTGATGTCTCTTTTGTCAACAGAAGCTAGTAGCTCATCTTACATTGAATAAATGAATTTAATATATAAAAATATAAATTAAATAAATTAAATAAACATTTAACACAGAATTGGGAGTGCAAATTACAGAGTGAAAATGGGAACTGAGCAAGCATCCCTCCCACTCCTCCATGTATCCTATTCAGGTGTCAAACCCTGCCAAGAAGCTGGGTCAGAGGTACATCAGCTTTGCCACCATACAACACACTTATGCTGCTTGATCTGAGAGACAGGAGGTGCCACCAGCCTAGCTAGAAACTGCATATTGACACAGATCTATAATCGGGCTTCATCTCACTACAGAGAGAACATGTACAGAAAAACAGCATCCGCACCAAGTATATTTTTAAAATCTCAAACAGCCATGTGGGAGTTCAACTACAAATTTATCAATGGGAGGCCATCACAGTCATGGTGAAAGTAGGATCCCAAAAGCCAGCCTGTGGGAAGAGATTTGGAGGCGAGGATCTGTCACCCTTATCTGTGTGTCCTCAGATCCAAAATCACCCCTTAGTGGTGGCGATCCTTTGGCACTCCAGCTGTTTTGGACCACAAGTCCCACAGTGTGGAAGTCGAGTAATGGCAACTGGACTTCTTTTTCTTGAGATTGAAGCCCAGTTGCCATGACTCAACTTCCAGATAAACTCCCCTGGATGACTGAGAATCTTCACAGACAACTCCAACAGTCCTTTGCCATTGGCAATTCAGGCTTGGAATTCAGGGAGTTGTGACCCAAAATCTGGAGTGCCCAAGGTTCTCCATCACTGATGCTTTTCTATGCGATGGCATCGTTTTTATTACAGAGATCTGTTGCTGTATCCGAGACGCAGCTGAAGAGGGCAGTCCAGGAAATTTACCGCTGCTCACCAGAACTTGGAGAGCAAGGGCAGGAAGGGCGGAAAGCCACGGAAACATGCAGCAACGACAGTGGCTTGAGAAGATGGAGAATAAGGGGGAGAAGGTCCAGAGTCGGGGGGGGGAGAGGTTTCTCCAGATGCCCAGGTTGGGGTGGGCACAGGCAAGGAGCCCAAATGGACGGTGAGCCACAGATCGCAGCCAGAGGGGTGGAGCACGGGCCGCAGAGGGCTCCGATCCCGGCCAGGCAGGATCCTTAGGACAGGCTCAGAGATGCAAAAGTGCAGGACTGCAAAAAGACTCATTCGCGGGCTCCCCGGGACCTTTCCCATTGAGAATTTGGCGCGCGCGCGTCCCTCTTCATTCCTGCCTCCCGATTGGCTCGCGCGGGACTCGAGGCGAAACGCCTCCGCTTCCCCCCCAACCAATCGCGTTCGGCCGCGCTTCCTCCGCTCAAGGTTCTAAAACACACCCACGAGCGGAAGGGCGGGGGTGCTTGAGTGGAGGAGCCTCTTTCCCGAGTCCCTTCTTGCCGCCCGCGGGAAGGCAACGGCGGTGACGTCAGCGCGGAGGGAGGCGGGGCCAAAGCTGCCTACGTCTGGCTTTTGGCGCCTGGTTCGAAGGGACCCCTTTCGGTGTGTTGGGGTCCGCGAGGCGGGGGGAATCGCGGGATGGTGGCTGGCGAGGGACAAGAAGGTGCGGTGGGTGGCGTTCTGTGCGGGCATCCCAATAGAAATTGGGAGCGCTTCAATGGGATCATTCACCCCCACCCCCGTTTTGCAATTTTGCCGGGCATTTTTGTTTTTCTTTTCTCCGTTATTTGTAGTATTGTGTGTTTGAGGTCTGCTTTTATTTAATGTTGCTGTTAACCGCCCGGAGTTTCTTTGCGAATACGGGCGGTAAATGAATGAATGAATAAATAAATAAATAAATAAATAAATTTATTTTGGTAACTGGGGGAACCGGTTTGGCAAACTTGGCTCAGCCTCTCCTAGCAACAAGTGGGGCTGAGCTGAAAGTTACTGCTTGTACTAAGCCACCACCACGGTGTTGTTCATCCTCGCTTGTGCTGCTTGGTTAAAATAATTCAAATTTATAGCCAGGAGCCTTTTGTAGCAGGAGCTGGACATTGAGCTGCTTGAACTTGCCATCTGTTGCTGGCAAAGCGATGCTTTTCTTCTCCTGGGCTCCTGCAGCCCTGCCTAAGGTAGCTCTGCAGTCGATCCCATGTAGATTTCATCCATGGCTGTGAGACACTTCTGGTCAAATTTCTACACCTAAGGGGTGAAACTTAAGGTTCCCTTTGGTCTTCCACCTAGAGATGTTGACCTCTTGGGGCAGTTTCATCTCAGGTTGTGGGGTTAAGCAGGACATCCCGTTGGATTTGGATAGGCTTGCTCTGTAGTAGATAGAAAGACCGGAAAGAAGTGTCTCCCAGGTTAAGTTGAAAATATAAACGAGAGAAGGAAAAAGAGACTGTTATACGGTGTTGTAGTCAGCCAGTTTTTTCCCCAGCCTTGTTTCCCCTTTTGTCTTTAATTACAAAGTGGAGATGCAGACTGGCCTATGAAAGCACAGAGGCAGGTCCATGAGCTCTTCTGGAGTATAAATCTATGTTACATTCACTGCTGCAAGCAGTTTGCCAGTGTATTCGTCATCTTTGTAAAAATAGGAAGATAAAGATCCTCTTTTGCCTGCATGGGCTACTTTTCTACGTGCAAGGATGTGGTGATGTAGGCGTGGTAAGCTTTTATCACTACTAGCTGGGCAAAACCATACATGCCAGCTTTCTGACCTTGTAACCTTGTAATAGGTGTAGCTCAGATGTGCATTTGCTGGTGAGAATTGTTGCCCAAATAAGTAGTTTTAACCCTTCTGTTGTCATGTTTAAATCAGGTCCTTTAAAACAGTTTTGACACTGCTCAGAGATGAATGAAGCCTTTCTCCTGTTTGGTGTCACTGTTACTGTTTTTTAAAGATAATTTAAGATCATTGGAAAGGGCTAGGTAAGCAATCCCTTTCTTGTTCCGTTCTGTTTGTGTAGTGTTTTCTTTCAGAGATATGATAATGAAGACGACAGCATCCTTTTCACATGCCTCTGTAAAAGGTTTCTTATCAGGTCAGTAATAAAACTATTCATAATAATGTTTTTATGCCTTTCTGAATTTCTTATTGCAGAATATGGCTGGAGAGAGCCAAGGAAAACCCCAAATGAAGTTTCCATTTCCATACACACCCTATTCCATTCAAGAAGAATTTATGGCTAAACTTTATGAGGTTCTGGAGACGGGAAAGATTGGAATATTTGAGAGCCCAACTGGCACAGTAAGTTACAGTGGCCAAAGTCTTAATGGGTTTTTATGCCAGCAGCATAAATCTTGTTAGCAAATTGCAACAAATTAACTTGCAGTATTTCACCAGTGAGATTTATGCCAGCAGCAATAATGCATAGAGTTTAGCTAACACAACTCTAGCAGATATATTTTATTTAAAACATATGCCCTGCCTTTCCGCTATTTGCCTTTGAAAGTGGCGAGGTTAGCCATGGTGGGCAGTATTCCAAGAACTACCAGTTGGAGCTAGTGATGTAAAATTTCTGGAAATTTACTTGAAAAAAACAAACACATTTTTCTGTTCCCCCCCCCTGGAAAAAATGGAAATTTTCAGAAAAATTGAAAAAATGCTACATTAGCACTCCTCACCCTCTTTTACAGCTTGAAAGTCTGTTACATTAGGAACATAAAATATGACTATGGACCATTTGACTTAGCATAAAATTATCACAAGTATCATATATCCAAATAATTATTACAAACAGAATTTATTTTTAAATAATATATATTTCTAATTGTAACAAATGGAGTAACAATCTCCTGTACTGTTTATGTGGAACAAAAAACCCTCTACAAACAATGTTTAAAAATCTAGAATTAACAATTATTCCTATTTCCTCTCCATACAATACAAATAAAAACAATACAAATAAAAATACAAACAAATACAAATAAAATAAAAACCTCATTCTCATAAAAAGTATTGAAGGGGGGGGAATGTATAATGAATGGACATGAGATTTAGTCAGAATCATTTTCTGAGCTAAAACAAGTTGAGGAACTATGTAGCCATCACAAAAACCAAATACAAAAGTGGAACAGGTAATACCTTTAAGGTCCTTAGCAAGTTGGAAAAAAGCCAGGCAGTTTTCTTAGTTGAGGCTCAGAGCTTGGATGTTCTTAGGCTGCATCCGAAATGAAGGGAGGGAGGTGTTTTTATTGTCCCAGTCATTTCAAAAACATGTCATGGCTCAGGTATACACATTCACACCTCTCCTACATCTTCTGCAGCATGTGAAAGAATCTGGTCTATGTTTGGAAACACTCACTCTAAATCAAGAAATAAACTGACATGTGAAAGGGTAGAGAAGCTTGTTTCAATCTGGGCAAAAACAAAACTGAAACTTTTTTCTTCTGACAATAGCAGCGCCTCTTAAAGGAAGAAAAGCATCTTGTTCTTGCATTATAGAATCATAGAATTATAGAGTTGAAAGAGACCTCATGGGCCATCTAGTCCAACCCCCTGCCAAGCAGGAACCCCTTCACAATATTTCCGACAGATGGCCATCCAACCTCTGCTTAAATACCGTCAAAGAAGGAGACTCTACCATCCTCCGTGGCAGCATATTCCACTGCCGAACAGCTCTAACTGTCATGAAGTTCTTCCGAATGTTCAAATGGAATCTCTTTTCCTGTAGTTTGAAACCATTGCCCCGAGTCCTAGTCTCTGAAGCCATTGAAGCATTGAAGAGTTCAGTTTGTAACCTAGGACTTGCTTATCCTCAATGGACAGAAATTAGAATAATTTGATACTATGCATATTTTAGAAATGATTTGGAAAACATTACAACACCCTGTCTTAAAATATTTTATTCAACATGTTAAAATAAAACATTTCATAATCATTTTTTATTTTTTCAATTTTTCCATTTTTTTCGGAAGATGGCTTATTAGAAATGGCTGAGTTGTAAAAAAAAAAATTGCAAGACATTTGTAGTTATTTTGGTAGCCAACCTTTGTTTCCCGAATAAATGTGTGTCTCTTTTAAAAAGCACTCTGCTTCTTTGTTGTTTAATACTCAGGGGAAGTCTTTGAGTCTTATTTGTGGAGCCCTTTCATGGCTCCGAGATTTCGAAGAGAAGAAGCAGCAGGAAGAAGCCCGGCTGCTGGCCGCTGAAATGAATGGGAAGGATCTGAGCGGGCAGCTTCAGCAAGACGGCACCACATCTGTAGCCAGCCAGGCATCGACTGGAGATCCAGACTGGATAACTCAATTTGTGCAGCAGAAAGAAGAGCGAGAAATGGCACAGAGGCTGAAGGTAGAAATTATGGCTTGCTGGGCCGAGAGAGATTGATCGGGTTGGCAAATTCTGAGCTGTGTATAAAAACAAGAGTCTGTTACCTCTATGTATGTAACTTTAGTCTTTTTTGACTGGATCCGTTTACCCTACCTTTCGTTGTTCCACATGCTCTCCTTGGGAAACTGGGATTTGCTGCATGCCCCTCATCCTAGCTAGCAGGATCTTTGGAATTTTGATAGAAGCAGGAAGCGTTGTTGGGAACTTTAGTAGCAAGCTTTCGTTGACAGCAATTGTTTCAGCTCCTGGTTCATTCGGGTGCAGAATGTCTTGTGCCCGCTAAATTATACAACTCACTATAAAGAAAAAAGCAAAGTGATGTGCGTGTAAAATAATGCAAACCAAAATCTTGATTTCTTTTTATCACACACACCCATGATGGTCTGCCCTCCATGCGATTCCTCTTTTCCTTGTCTTTCCCCAATGAGTTATTCACTTTTTTTTTTCAAGTGGAAGCCTTGTTGCTTTGAATGAAGCGTTCCTTTGCTCGTGTCAGAGAGCGTGAAGAACCCTATGTAGGCAGAAAGATTTGCTGCTTATAACCTGCCTGGCTTTTTTCCCCCATTTTGCCAAGGGCCTTCCATCTAAGAAATAACTCCTGGCAAATCCATTTTTTGCCATGTTATAACCTATTGGTACTGCTCTGAGGAAGAGGGTTTTGCCCTTGAAATATTAGCAATGTTTTTGTTATTTTTCTTGTAGCCTAAAAGTATCACCTGTTCCACTTTTGTATTTACTTATTGGGTGTTATTTTTGCTTCACCGTCTTGAGACCTGGGGAGGCCTGTTACATTTTACTGTGGTTTTTCTTGGTATGTTTTATATTAATTCAGGTTGAAGATATCTGTTGCTTTTTTTGTAAACTTCCACAGTAGTAGTTTGCCACTAAATGGGGAGAGAGCAAGCACAACACATAAATAAAATTCGCAACAGGATTGTGCCCACCGTGATTATATTTGCAATTCTAAACCAGAGAGAAAGTACTTCCCAAGCAAAACTAACACAAAATGAAAAACAAAACAGCTCCACCACTTATTGATACTTCAAAAACCAGAAAACCTCTGGCACAATTCTGGTGTTTAATGAAAAGCAGTTCCTACAAAATTAGGAATACCAGTTTTCATACTCTTTAGCTATAGGCAAATGTTGGAGTCTGACTGTGGCCTTGATTTGAGCAGAGGATTGGAGCTGATCTCCTTATAGGCCCCTTTCCAACTCCATTAATCTATGAGTACTGAAAACAAGGCAAGACGGTGGATGTCTAGCAGATGCTATCAAATTTTAATGTACTGTATAACTTAATGCCATATGTGCTTTTCATCAGGATCTATGTAGTTCATTATTTTTAATAAAAGTATTCAAGGAGCAGCAGGTGATCAAAGATCTCTCGAAAAATAGTAATTTAGTTAGAAGAAGAGATATTACAAATTTGTTCCAGATCATTGCCAACTGAATGAAATGCGACAGGCACGATGTTTCTGTACTGAATAATTCATAGCTGTACAGGAAGAATCAGCCGCCTAGACTGTATAGAAACCTGGCCTGGGCAACTTGGGGGCTTTCAGATCCAGGACGACTGTAATAGCTCAGATAGCCAATGGTGACGGATAATGGGCACTGCAGTCTAACAGTCTATTGGGAGGAACAGCCGCTGGCCTCCTGCCTTAAACTGTGTGTGGCTTTGTTCCTGTCTGTTGGTTATGTTGGCAAACACAGTGTCAACAAGATGCTAAGGTACAGATTTATCTTGTAGAGTTTTTCAAAGAGTCCTTGCCACCTATGTACACACTGGGCGCTTCATCACTTGCATGGCTATTCTGTGAAGTCTTGCAAGTATAGTAGCACTCCCAGATCTGTGAATACTATATA
>JAHTLZ010003526.1:12249740-12261582 GCA_023846285.1 Phrynocephalus versicolor | reverse complement strand
ATATATAGTGTTTATGCATTAGCAGAACTGTTTTCCTTCAAGAATTTATAGCACAATCTCTGGCACCATCTTTTGGCCAATTCTGATATGTGTGTGTGTGTGTGTGTGTGTGTGTGTGTGTCTGTCTGTTTGTCTGTCTGTCTGTCTGTCTATATCTGGACATTTTAATATTTTTCAATATTAATTTGAATATGTTTTAAATGTTCTGGACTGTGTATTGTCTCTCATTATTGTAAGCCACCTTGGGTCCTTTTCCAAGGAGAAAGGTGGGGTAAAACTATTCAACATAAAATAAATAAACAAGTAAATATTTTCAGACCGTGGAAAAGTGAAATTGCAGATATTGATCCTGAAGATCAGTACGTTCTGCAATGAGGGTTTAGTAATGACTTTTGGAAAACTAAAATGGGCGCAGAGGCTGCGTTTGTCGTTGTTAACTGCCCAGCCTGGCCTTGGTCGCTAGATGGGCTGATGAGGAATGAAATGAAATAAATGTTGCTGCTTGCTTGCTGGGCCTGGGCTTCACTTAATGCTGGTTGTTTTTTAGGAAGAGCAGATCAGGAGGAAGAACCGAGAAGACCGCCTGGAACAAATTCGCCACAATGTGCAGCTGAAGCACGCGTCTAAAAGAAAGGTTTGTACTCTCCTTTACCAGACATCTGTTCTTTAGTCACAAAAGGGGAAAGGGTGAGCAGTTGGGAGCACGCAGGAGGTCAGCCGTTAGATGTACCTAATTGGTTGTTTTAGTTGGCGCATGCTGGGGGCCTCTGTGCGGTGGAGGCGATGGTGTCTTTATGTGTTTCTCCATGGACGTGCTGTCAGAGAAGGAAAAGGCAGGCCGTGGCAGGGCAGCTGGCTCTTGTCAGAATGTGCTTCTTTTCCTTTCTTTTGGACTGATTCTTAGGGACCCACTTGGAAGTAGAGGAAAATGAGAGGCGGGAGGATGTCCAGAGATACTGCTGGCCCCATAATTTCAGGTGCTTTCTTTAACTATAAACATCCATTCTGCCTGGGGTCCAAGCGGGCTCCAAGGACCTGTGCAAAAGGCCAGAGAGGAAGTAGCCCCTGACAAGAGCTGGCTGCCGTACAATGGCTGCCTTCTTCCTCTTCTGGCAGTGTGTGCGTGTAAAGGAACACGAGAGGCGGCCCCTGCCAGAGGGGGGATTTCTTCTCTTGGGCTGAGTCAGTGTGATAGAGATGGGGGCAAGATGCAGTGTCCTTCAGGTGACAGGAGGACCTGGGTCTTCGTTGGTGACCAGAAATGAAATCTCTCCTCCTCACAAATGCAACACCCTTGCTGTCCTTCCACAAGGTGGCATAGACCTCTCTCTTCAGGCCAGCTTTCTCTCAGCCGAGAGTGGGATTTTTTTTAAAAAAACATTGTTTTGCCTTATTTCTTTGACGGTGCTTTTGGTGTGCCTTCATTTACCATTTCTGACAATGGGTATTTCTTTGATCTTTTTAGAATTTGTATACCTATCATTTTTAGCTTTAAATGTTGTTTTTGGATGGTGTAAACGGCGCTAGGTCCATTTTTTTAAAAGGAAAGTGTGCTGTTTATATATCACTCCATAGTGCTTAAAGCACCCTCTGGTGGTTGTCAAGTAATTATGCAGGCTCCACATTGTACACACACCCCTTCAGTCTGATGGGTATTCATGTTACCAACCTTGGAAGGATAGAAGACTGAATCAACCATGAGCCATTTTCCTGGAACTGAATCTCAGGTCATGAGCACAGTTACAGCTGCATTATTGCCTCTTCAACACTGTGCCACAAGTCTCTAGGCCATGAGGGAAGCACTGTCTTATAGGGAATGTGTATTGTGTTGTTACAGTCATGACCGACTCTTCGTGACTCCATGTCCATGGAGTTTTCTTGGCAGGAATACTGGAGTGGTTTGCCAGTTCCTACTCCAGGCGCCTACAGTACCTGGTATTCCCTGGTAGTCTCCCATACAAGTACTAACCAGGGACAACCCTGCTTAGCTTCTGAAATCAAGCGAGATTGGATGTGGTTAGTTCATCTAGGCAGCTGAGGAACTAGTCAGTTATCCTCTAATGATGGCCATGGTGTTGCATTTATTTCAGAGGGTTGAGGAAGAAGAGATGGCACATCTGCTCCAACTCAGTAAAGAGATTTTGTCGCACTCGGGTGAGTTGGGGGCTTCAGAGCCACCAGATCAGAGCGAAGAAGATCTGATCCTTGCAGAGTACGAAAGCGATGAGGAGAAGAAAGTGGGAAGTAGGTAAGACTATCACAAATACCACACAATATTCGAGGCAGGGATTAGGCTGCTGGGGAGAACTGGAATCTTATCCCTTGGAGGTTTTCCAGAGAATTGATATTACTGGAAAGTGCTGCTACAGTAGGACCTCCATATCTGTGGGAGATCGGTTCCAAGGGCACCCCCTCCTCAGATACTGAAAAGCACAGAGTGCTATTTTAATAGCAAATGCTACACAAATTACATAGCATGGTCTCTGGCTCCATCTAGTCGCTAGTTCTGGTAATGACATCATGGAAATCTATTTCTGAATGCTATACCTGACATAGTACAATCTGTCTCCCTCTAGTGGACGGTTCTGATAATTTAGAACCTAGAGTTGGGAAGGACCTCAAGGGCCATCCAGTCCAACCCCCTACCATGCAGGAGCCCCCATCAGTGTACTCCCAACAGATGGCCATCCAGCCTCTGCTTAAAAACTCCAAAGAAGGAGACTCCACCACCCTCCGTGGCAGCATATTCCACTGCCGAACAACTGTAACAGTCATGAAGTTCTTCCTAATGTTCAAATGGAATCTTTTTTCCTGTAGTTTGAAACCATTGCTTCGAGTCCTAGTGACTGAAGCCATGGAAAACAAACCAGCCCGCTCTTTAACATGACATCCTTTCAAATACTTAAACATAGTTATCACATTCCCTCTCATCCTTATTTTTGAAAGGTAACATTCCTAGCTCCCTAAGCTCTTCCTCGTAAGACATTTCCTCCAGACCTTTAACCATCCTGGTTGCCCTCCTCTGGACCCGCTCGAGGTTGTCAACATCCTTTTTAAATTGAGGAGCATTATCAATTGATTGATAGAATGTATGTCTATGTGTGTGTCTATATATGTGTTTGTGTGATGGTATATGCGTGCGCGCGCGCGCACACACACACACACACACACACACACACTTTACATGTTTTTAATTTTTTTTAGACTGATTCAGAAGTGAATCAGCAGATAGTGATCCCGTGGGTAAGGAGACTCTACTGTCTACAATATCCTGCCTTAGCTCATAGTTTGAGCTCAGTTGGGGTCAGCAGCAGGCAACCCAAAGGATCAAAAATGCCTTTCTTTTCGAGAAACCCAGATGTAGAAGTCAAACCTGGGAGTGGATGAGGAGCATCTCTTTCTGTGGGGCTTAGCACTAGCTTTCTTGGGAGTGGGGCTTGCGGCTATTAAGAAGAGAACCATTTTTCTGCTTTGACCCTTTAGGTTAAGTGAAGGAGAAGACGACGATATAGAGGAGGAGCATGTAACCAAGGTAAGCCTTCACAGGGATCCTGCTTCTGGTGCCTGCATGCGTTCCTAGAGCTGCCTGGCAAAATGATTTGAGAACCTGTGCTGAACGGCAGCCATCTTAGAAGCTCCTCCTCATTTGCTGAAGTGCAGCCCAGCTTGATGGAAAAACACCTCTCTCTTTTCCACAAAGTGCTTAGATAGTGCCTTAGGGACCATGAGGGTGGCCTTCGCCAGCCTGATGGCCAGGGATAATAGTGCATACAGAACGCTGTGTTAGGGAAGGCCTTGTGAAGTTTTGTATTTGTTGAACGGGCCATGAAATACCTGATTATTGGCTGACAAACCAGTAGTAAGTCACAGCTCAGGTAGGCCCGTGGAATCTATTTTATGGAGGTGCTGACTCATCAAATTCTTGTTGATCCAGTGGTCCCAATACTGATAACTTTCCGAAATGCTGATTTCTTTCCAGAAACAGGCAAAGACCTTTCTCTTCAGGCAGGCTTTCCCTGAATGATGGACTACCTATTATGTGTTTTTATATGAATCTGTATGATCACATAGTAGACTTTGTGTTTATAACCACTTATAACCTTGTGTGACTGCATTGACACTATATTTTTAATGTTCATTTTCATCACTCATAAGTTTTACATGGAATTTTACTCTTTTTTCAACTGCTCGCATTCTCTTGTAGGTTTAATGTAATGTTGTCTTTTAATGCTATAAGATATCCCTCAGTTCCCTGTTCTCAATACTTGAACATGTCTTAATTGTGCAGGACTGTATATTATCCCTCGTTACTGTAAGCTGCCTTGGGTCCTTTTCCAAGGAGAAAGGCAGGGTAAAAATACTCTAAATTAAAATAAATAAATAAATACTTACTACTGTCACTTATTACTGGGTTTCAACCCTTATGTTTTAGGTGACGTTTTATGATTTATAATTTTAGATACGTGCCATGTGTGCTTTTAAACGTATATTTTTGTGTAGTTGGCCATTCTGAGCTGAAGGAGGAAGATGGCAAAAATAGTAATAATGGTGATGATGATGAAGGTGATGAATATGGATGGAAGAGAGGAAAAGGCGCTGTAAAACCTCCACTGATGTGACATCCAGGCAGGGACAGGCCCCTCTTATGGAAGGCTCTTTGGTCCTGATGTTCTCCTTTTGTCTGTTTCTCGTTCTCAGATTTATTACTGCAGTAGAACACACTCCCAGCTGGCCCAGTTTGTGCATGAGGTTCAGAAGAGCCCTTTTGGCAAGGAGACACGGCTGGTGTCCTTGGGGTCTAGACAAGTAAGCTCTCTCTCTCTCTCTCTCTCACACACACACACACACACACACACACACATTCCTCAAGGGACCTGGCTTGGAGCAGAACGTTGCCCTTGGGCAGAAGGATGCATGGGAGCTATAGGGGCATGGATGGAGAGTGGGAAGAGCTTGCTTGTACTGGGGAGATCATGGAGGATAGTGCTGGTTTTGCATCTCCTGAGACTTAAGGCGAAAAAAAAGGCAAGAATGAATTGGCTCATATGTAAGGTCAAGGGAGTTTAAAAAAAATTAAAATAAAGCCAGTGCAGAGAACTAAGCGCAGAATGTAACAGATAGGGTAGCTGGGATGTATTCAGTTGAAAGGTGACCGCAAACACATTGTAGTGTGTGTGTGTGTGGGGGGGGGGATGCCTAAGAAAGTGTATGTGTTGGCAAAATGCCTCCCAAACATACCTCCCTTAGGAGATAACTTTTCTCTGTAGAGAAAATGCATACTGCATTCTGTGAGGGAAGAAAGAAAGCAGTTCTACAGTGTAGTAGATAAATTTAATTAAGTTCTTTCCTGTGGTGTTAATTTTATTTCCTTTTTTTTTTTACTGTATTGCTGTTTGCAGTGATTCTTGCGTTGATAATAGGTTTCCAGTTCCTAGATAGCTGCCCATGGTTTGATATGTAATGGGTAGAATGTTATGGGTTTATGTTGTATTCTTTTGGGTATTTGTTGTTTTCTTGTTTTAAACCTCCCAGAGTGGTCATACAGACAGATGGGCGGGGGTATGAACAAACAAACAAACAATAAGAACAAAAGACAACATAAGAATGCTTGAGATAATATGCTCAATAATTTCCTCTCTTGCTGCTTTTAGATCAGGTGTAAATGGGCTTCACACCTGTGACAGTTGCTTCACATCTATGGATGAATTTGACTGTTCCCAGATTTATTCATTTTTACTCTTGTTGTGGTTTTGTATTTTTTTTTTAAAAAAATCCGATTCTAATGATATTGTGGCTGGGCTGAACATGTTTTCCCTTCCATTTTTATTACCGTTATGATTGTGAGCCACCTTGAACATGGCTTTACTGGTGTTGTTAAAGGTGCCTTGCCATCAAAAAGGTAATAAAATGGAAGATGAATGGAGCGTACATTGAACTTGTAATGAAAGTGACCACAATGGCAACGAGAGTGCTAACAAATGACAGCAGTAATAATCTCACCCACAGGTTTTTAGAGCTTGGCTGCTAATGCTGAGAAATCAGAAGCACAATATGTGAACAGCCGTAACAAAACGGCAGCAATGATACTAATCCCTGCCTTCTTCTTTCCTTACTCGCCTCCCCAGAACCTTTGTGTGAACGAAGAGGTGCGGCACCTCGGAGCTGTCCAGCTCATCAATGATCGCTGTATGGAGATGCAGAAGAATAAGCATGGTACGGGACTTAAATGTCACAGCAGCTTGGGAGAGACAGCTGTTTGAAGGGTGCAGACGCATGGCGGTCAGTGCTTTGCACGTTCCTGCAACCGTTGCTTTATTCTTTTTGTAAACTATGATCAGGGAGTGCGGGACCTGTAAAATCAGGTTGCACTATGGGGCCCTCACATTCTGGGGGTCAGCCAGCACCCTCTTCTAGCGGACTCCATTCAACGTCCCTTTCCTTGCTTGGCTGAAAACAGACAAAAGAATTTTTTTTTTTTACCCAGCGCGTTGTTAGTCTGTGGAACTCCCTGCCACAGGATGTGGTGATGGCATCTGGCCTGGGTGCCTTCAAAAGGGGATTGGACAGATTCCTGGAGGAAATGTCCATCCCAGGTTACAAACCATGATGGAGATGTGTCATCTCCAGGTTTAAAACCTGGGTACTTCAAGGGCCAAATGCAGGGGAGTGCTATCAGGAGACAGATATCTAATCTCATGCGCTCCCAGAGGTATCTGGTGGGCCCACTGTGAGATACAGGAAGCTGGACTAGATGGGCCTTTGGTCGGATCCAACATGGCTCTTCTTATGTTCTTATGTCTTCTCTGTCCAGCCACGGCCCGGCCTCGTCCATTCATTGCGCTTGTTCACTGTTGCACTGTTTTAAGAGTCTGGTGGGCATTGTCCTGGAGCTTTTCTTAAATGCCTGGATTTACATAAATATTGGGATTTGCATAATCCCCACCCGATGCCCTCCTAACAGATGGTTGTTCCTATTTTGGCTCTGTAAAGACACATGGCTGGAGATTCAGTTTGCTGTTAAACTATGAACGTGACAAGGAAGGGATGTGGTGTGTTTTCTCCAAGGAGTTTGCTTTGGTATCCACGGATCACCTGTCCCCTTTCTCCTACAAACGACCTTGCATGGAGGGCTGGTCTCTCTCTCTCTCCCCCCCCCCCCCCGAATTTCACTGCGAGAAGAGATTTGAGCCTAATCTTCCTGATTAAAGCCCAGCATCGTTCGGGCTTGGCAACAGATTAAATTTCATACATTTTTAAGAAATCAACCCTAGAACTGAAAAAGAAAAAAAAACCACTTAGATTGTCAGAGGCTCCCTGCAGGCTTGTCAGGGGGAAGTAGAAACATCACATCTCAGACCAAATAAATTATTTTGAGAAATCTAAAACTATTTTGAGAATGGCTTGTAGCCTTACAAATCTGCCAGGACTCTCAAAACAATTTGCTGAAGACCCCCCCCCCTTATGTTCCTCCGGAGCAAGATGAATGGAAGGGACAGAAGTGTCTCTATCAATGACGGGGGACATTATCGGACAACCTGTCCAAAGAAATACAGTCCTTCTTGCTAATATTTCCCCACATTCTTGCTGGTTTTACTGGATTTCAAAAAGGTCCATCTTTTGATGTCTTTATTTAGGCTTTAAATTGGATCTTCCATCATCAGCGGCCTTGAATACTTTTTGGAATTGCAAAAATAAATTAATATTCTCATTTTGCTGCAACTATCTGAAATTAGATTGGAGGACAGACCTTTCATCTTCTACACATTACTCGAGGGCAGCCTTTCCTAGCTTTGGGTCCCTGGAAATGTTTTAACTTAAAACTTCTGTGATGATGGGGCGCCAAAAGACCCATCATAGCACCAAACTTTGGTGCTATGATGGGGTTTCTAGTCCACACAATGCGGAAGGAATTGAGAAGGACCACACCGCCATCTAGGAAGTGCCACGTGTACTGTCCTAACTAGTTTAGTGAATTAGTTACTTGTTATCAAATCATAACCATCCTACAGCAAACCTAATAGGACTTCCAACGTGACTGAGACATTTAAGGAGTGTTTTACGAGTTCCGCTCCCCTAGCCAGTTTCCATGCCTAAGTAGAGATTTGAACCCTAGTCTCCGGAGTCCTTTTTTTGTCACTCTATCCACTACACCGCACTTCCCCACCCCTTGACCTCACAACTAGGTTAATATTAGCCTTAGATTCCCAATGTTTTTTTCTTTCCTCCTCCTTATCTCCAGAGAAGAAGAGTTCAGGAGAGGAGGCAGAAGGGAAGAAGAAGAGAAGTGGGAGGCGCCTGGTGTGTCCATTTTACTCCTATGAGAATATGCAGTTTCTTCGGGATGAGGTTCTGGCCGAGGTCAAGGATATAGAGCAGCTGGCGACTCTGGGCACGGAAATGAAGGCCTGCCCGTATTATGGAAGCCGATATGCTGTGCCAGCTGCTCAGGTGAGTACTCTGACGGGCACGCTGCCAGGTCAAGGAACTGGAGGCTGGAACATCCTCCCAACTTTATAAACCTGTAGGAACAAATCAGAAGTCTGTGTTCTTCATAGCTGGAATTTATCCCAGGGGGAAAAAAGGGTTAATTCCAGAATGAAATCAGCCCTTACCAGGCATATCAAAATTCATCTGAGTATCAGAGTGTATATCTTTTCCTTGTTGCAATATGTCCAGGCAATAACACCAGCTTCTCTTAATTTTACCAGCTTTATTTATTTACATGCTTTGTTCCATATGCACAAAAATACTTCAGAGTTGTTGAAAACATCCAAAAGTCATGGAAATTTTTTAGGCACAAGTGCTTAAAATATATACGAAAACTAAACTTGATGCAATTAAATCTTTAAATCAGAATTCAGCCCAAACTACTGGAGACTAAAAAGCATAATAAAATGCCTAAAATAATGTTTTATTTACATTCTATAGAATGCATGTGTTTATGGCCCGAGGAAGCACAATAAAAAAGCAGAGAATATATCTCTAAAACATTGTTTAAAAGTAAAAAGCATAATAATTTTAAGTTCTCTTTAGCTTTTAAGCATATTGTAAGAACACATGCAGGAAATTAATCTAAGTGCTCACCTAGTCAGGCCATTTTGAATCTATGGAGGAAAATCCCTGTTGTTCTTGTTTGGCACCAGTGTCATTGCTATATGATTCCTGATGCTCCTTGGTATCTGTGTTGTTGATATCTAGTATGTGTGTGATGTATTGTGTTGTATTTTGCGTTTGTCTTCCGCATCCCTATATATATGTTTCTCTCAGAATTTTCTCTTCGGTTGTAAACGATTGACTTTTGCTTGTATATTAATGTACAGGGGCTAGATCAGTGGTTCTCAATCTGTGGGTCCCCAGATGTTCCTGGACTGCATCTCCCAGGAACCCCTCTCAACACAGCGAGTGGTGGAGGCTTCTGGGAGTTGCAGTCCAAGAACATCTGGGGACCCACAGGTTGAGAACCACTGGGCTAGATAAACAGTCAGAAAATTCATAATGGAAATTTCTATTGCTTTTACAACTCCTATAAAATACAGCTCCTATAAATCAGAATCTAGCAAGCTGTTGTTATAATGATATGTTATTATTTTGCCTAATACTTGCTGGGCTAGTGAATTACCCTGGATATTAATAACTAGAATTTGTGAAATACAGGTAGAGCAAGTCATCACCTGCTAGTCATGACAACACATTGCAATGTTCTATGTAATATAAACTATTTTAATGCCATTTCAGTTATCTCCTTTGTTTATTCTTAAACACATTTAACTGTCTGGCATTAAAGAGATTCTTTTGGAAAGCAATGTTGTTGAACATTGACCTTGCTTCTCAAACTGGCTGGAGAGATGGTTCATTGTTTTGCCGTGACTTTTAGCCAGCTGTGGTTCAAAACTCCTTTTCAAAGCACAATGCACATTTTTAGGGTTGCATTTTCTACACCCCCTTAATTTAGCACATTCGTTTATTCTAAATTCCTCATGTTGGCAGTGCCTTATCTTGGAGGGTGTAGGTCTTAAATGCTTGGAAAGAAATCCCTAGCTGCTTCTTTTTTTCAATTTCTTTCTTAAACAAGATAGATGAATGTGATTGCTCTGTGAACATACAGAATAAGCATCCCATGGGACAAGTTAGAGATCAAAACAAGGACCTATGCATTGTCTTGAGGTGGTATCGAAGGGAACACAGGTTTTAAGACAGGCGCTCAGATGTAGTGCACAAGCATTAACCTCTTCCTCTTCTTCTCCTTGTTTTCCCCTATTGGAGGCTGAAATGTCTTTGTGGCTGTACTGACCTTAGATGCACCAGCTCTAAATATGTTGTTCTGCATCCAAATGAGCCTTCCAGGTTTTTCAGTCACTGCATTCTCCTTCCTGGGCTGCTTTGCCCCATTTAACTTTGAATACGTTGCCCTTCTCTTTTCTCGTTGTCCTCTTTTCTTGTTATGTGGCCACAGATTACATAAAAGATTACGTAAAACATTACGGCTTTTTGCATTTTATGAACGTGATGATTTCTTGGCCATTTTTTATTTACTTTGGTACTTTGTCGTAAATCGCCCTCTCCCAAAAAGAATGTTAACATCCAGCAGTTCAATGCCACTTTTCAAATGCTTCTCTCTTCTTTAACATACCCTGGGGTCCACGTCCTCTTGCCTGCTTACACTGGTGCAGTGCAAACAGCATCGCTTTTGGAAGTGAATTCCCTCGGGACATCATCTGTCGCATACAGAGTTGTGTGACTCAGCATACAACTGATATGGTCTACTGCAATTTATTTCCTTCAGGCAATTTGCTTTTAAAAGCCGCGGTAGTTGCGAAGCTGCACAAGGAGAATCCAGAACCTTTCCTAAACTAGAATTACTGAATTAGAAAGGGAAAAGATTGCAATAAGTGGGAAGAGGAAGTTTCCGTTATGGACAATGTGATTCTAAATTACAGTGGATTATTTATTTCAGGCTGCTTTGGGTAGGTGTATTACTGTAACAGGGGAAACTAGAGATGTCCATATTTGCATTTCTTTGGACTAAAAGTCTTTTAAATGGGGGCATTCCATATGTTGTAGTCCATGAAAACAAATCAGTGCACATCTAGGGGGGAAATGATAAAACACAGTCTTTTCATAGTTGTGTTTTGGATACTTTTTCGGAATTCAAAAATGGCCTTCTAGGGAGAAATGACTGGCCAATTAAAACTTTCTGAATTACTTGACAAGCCTTACTCTGGCCTTGGTAGTTTCTACGATTCAGAATTGTCTTTTGCCTCCTAAAGAGAAAGGTAAAGGTCACTTTCCTCTAAGCCTTGGTTGTGGGCTTTTCCCCACATTTTAAGGATTTACTGCTCACTCTTAATACAGTAGGAGTTGAACACTTCTGACTTTTGATGAGTATAGGCATGAGTATGGTGTGCATCTCTGTATACCCTGTTTCTCCGCATTTCCCTGAGCGCACCGCAAAAACCCAACCGCATTTTGCTGCCCCCCCCCCCCAAATTTGTTCTGTGGCTGATAACTCGGGAGGAACAGATGGTCCTTGTAGCTGAAAGCCCGTGTCCATCCTGCAGCTGGTGGTCTTGCCATATCAAATGCTTCTGCATGAAGCTACCAGAAATGCCTCTGGGATCAAGCTGAAGGATCAAGTTGTGATCATTGATGAAGCCCATAACCTGATTGATACCATCACCGGCCTCTACAGTGCTCAGGTCAGCGGGTCTCAGGTGAGTCAAGCATGCACACATCTCTCGACCGGTTCCTGTTGTCAATGATCTTCTAGGGAGATATCAGATTTCCAGGACTATTCTTATCTATCTATCTATCTATCTATCTATCTATCTATCTATCTATCTAT
>JAHTLZ010003526.1:12239408-12249730 GCA_023846285.1 Phrynocephalus versicolor | reverse complement strand
ATCTATCTATCTATCTATCTATCTATCTATCTATCTATCTATCTATCGCTTCATCTAGCTGCACGGCTACTCTGGGCGGTTTACAAAATTAGACAAAAAATTAGACAAAAGCTGCTAGATTCCATGTTAGAAGTTAGCGTTGGGATTATCACAGAGGACAAGGAAGCTGTTCTTAACTCCTTATTAGGGCCACTTACTCTTGCCAGTATCGTCTACAGTACCTTTCTGTCTGAGCATAAGGAGGGGGTGCTGTTGCATTCATGTCCTGGCTGTGAACCTCCAATTGGGACATCTGGTTGACCCATAATAATGGGAATAGGGCGCTAATATAGTTCTGTTCCAGCAGCGCTGTGCTGATGTTCTTATGTTTTATTCCCATTGTAGCTATGCTGTGCCCATTCCCAGCTGTCACAGTACATGGAACGGTATAGGTAAGGTTATTCACAAGTTTATGGGGGGTTGTTTATAAGCTGTGACATGTAGTCTTTGGATGCCATGGCAATTCTATCCAGAACTTTACTTATTAATACAGCACTTGATCTGTGTGCTAGGAAACGCTTGAAAGCCAAGAACCTGATGTACGTGAAACAGATTCTGTTTTTGCTGGAGAGGTTTGTGGCCGTTCTTGGAGGTAAGAAGAGAGATCAAGTCCATTGAATTCCATTCCACTGTGAGAGTATCATGTTATAAATACTCGGGATGCTTTGTCAAAAATAACTGGGATCCTTCATGTGAAATTTGTTGTAGAACTGAACAAGCTAGAAATTCCTTCCAGAAAAGGAGGAAAAGTCTTGACAAACCGGGACTTATCTATCAGAATTTGTACTCGAGTACTTCTCCATGGGGTTGAAACTTGGACCCTTACAGACACATTATGCAGGAAGCTGGAAGCATTCGAAATGTGGACGTACAGACAAATTCTGTAGATACCTTGGACACCCAGAGTCACTAATGTGGCTGTATTACAGCACATGAATAAAAAGCTAGAAATCCTCAATACCACAAAGAAAAGTGAAATGCAATATTTTGGACACATAACGTGTAATAAGAGATGCCATCTGCTGCAGGTTATCCTTCAAGGAAAAATAGATGGGAAACGTGGCCCGGGGCGTAGAAGAACATTCTGGCTTAAGAACGTAAGCCAGTGGTCCGCAGTGAGCACAGCTGCTCTGTTTAGAATAGCTTTAGATAGAAACCAGTTCAGGCTACTGATCGGCAACATTCTACGAGGACATGGCACTTGAAGAAGTGAACGTGTTGTAACCATTTTTGACGCTGCCTCTTTGGCCCAGCAGGATCCCATAATTTTAGCCACACCATGTTGGGTGGTGGGGTAGTTTCTCCTGAAGCTATGTATGGACCGCATGGGGCATCTGTCATTCTGGAAGTTTTAGCATTGCCTTGGGTGCAATATAGACCAATGGGTTTCAGAATGCTGACAGGGTTGAGGGTAAGGGACAGAGCTTGAATAGAGGTGGGGTTCTTATTTCCTGTATTCTACCCTTGCTCTTCCCCTTTGCAAAGCCCCTTCTATTCTTCACTGCTGCCACCTTCAGCTTGTCCGTCATCCTCAGCCGCCTTTTTGTCTCAGCTCAACAGGACAGACGTAGGGGGAAAGGCATATAGCAAACAGAGGCTGTGGCTTACGACTAGCTTTAGGTGTGTTGAAGATTTGCCATATAATGAAATTAAAACATCTGTGTAATTACATTAGTTTCCAGTATTTACTGAACTTGGTACCAGCTTAACGTAATCCAATTCCAAATGGGTTTGTTGAATTTGTTTTAACTGTTGCATTACAAATGCAATAAACTGTTAAATTAGGAAGCAAACTGGGATATGCATTTAGTGAAGCGGAAACTTTAGCCAAGAAAAAGAACATTTCCCTCTAAGGGAAAGCCTGAGGGAGAAACCAAGAGGCCAGTAATTGTGGGGTAGCCCCAACTGAGCAGCTGCTTGCTTGCTTGCTGTATGTTTATAGCACAACTCAGAAATAACTCTGCTTTTACATTGGGGCGCTCTCTATAGTACAGGGAGCCCCAGACCTGTGGGGTTACTGGAAATGTTGTAGGTGGACTTTCAGAACAGTTGCTTTGATGTTCAGGCTTGCGGGTTCATAAAATGTCCGCCATGACAGGCAGCCATTTTATGCCCATGGTTTGATGAGACTGAAGGAAAAACCATAATGCCCAAGAACTACAGAGGAGGCAAATGAGATCTCCAAAACATTAAGCCACACTGTGGAGCTGCCCAGCCTTTTTCTGTTCTGGTACCCATTCCCAGAAGTCAAATTGAGGAGGCTCAAAGATGATGTAGCCAAGGAGCACGAGCACGAATCAGAAGTGAGATGGGAGTCCCAAACGGCAGATCACATAGTTGACCCTGCAAAGCACATCAAACCAATACTAGTTTAAATGAAGACAGTTTCACCTCCAACCGAAATTGGAGTAACGTGTATACACACAGAGGCAACCCCCCCTACACCACTCCAAAAACAGTGGCCCAGGCAGCGAACTGTATACAGACTCCTAGAGGCCAGTCCCAGCCCTCACTTACTGTCACCTCCACTAGCCTTCTCAGATGTTAATCTCTTCCATTTCTGTAATTAGCTGGGCAGACTCCAAAATCAAGAGTTGGATAAGAGCCACGATTGCTTATTTTCTAAGAATGATTGTTGTTTTTGTTATACAGCTATGACCAACTCTTTTTAACCCTGTTTATGGAGTTTTCTTGGCAGGAATACTGGCGTGGCTTGCCAGTTCCCCTTTCAGTTGCCTACAGCACCTGGTATTCCCTGGTGGTCTCCCATCCAAGTACTAGCCAGGGCCGATCCTGCTTAGCTTCCGAAATCGGGCGAGATTGGATGCACACAGGGCATCTAGGCAGCTCTAAGAATGATTAAGCAGCTGGAAATACAGTGGTACCTCTACTTACGAGCACACTACTTATGAGCAATTCGACTTAAGAGCAGAAACCCATTGGCGTGTTTAACTGCCACCTTAAAATTTTTAGATGTGGTTTGCTCTACTTGCAATTTTTAACTGTTTTTTTTTTTAAATTATATTTTATATTTTTTCGAAAAATGTTGGCTGAGGGTGAAGCATGTTCAGTGTGCCTGCCTGCCTTTAAAGTGCATAAGTGATCTGTATCAGGTCCAAAAACTGTGATGTATGAGATTTGAAAACGTTGGCTGAGAGTGAGGCACGTTCAGTGTGCCTGCCTGCCTTTAAAGTGCACTGAACTGTTCTGTATCATGATCAAAAAATTGATATGTGTTGTTGGAAACGGTTATTCTTGAAAAGTAATACTGCTGTGCAGTGTGTGTGTAAATGTGTGTTGTGTCGTTACAGTCATGACCGACTCTTCGTGACCCCATGTCCATGGAGTTTTCTTGGCAGGAATACTGGAGTGGTTTGCCAGTTCCTACTCCAGGCGCCTACAGCATCTGGTTTTCCTTGGTGGTCTCCCATCCAAGTACTAACCAGGGCCGACCCTGCTTAGCTTCCGAAATCAGGCGAGATCGGATGTGCTTAGGGCATCTAGGCAGCTATGCTGTGCAGTGTGCATGTGCTCAAAGTGCATTTTATAAAGAGTTTTGCACAAAAAAACTGGTGTCTGTGTCTTTTTCCAAGCCTCTGGAACGAACAATACATTTCCAATGCTTTCCTTTGGGAAACCGCTGCTCTGCTTACAAATTGTTCTACTTATCAGCATGGATTCGGAATGGATTAAACTCGTAAGTAGAGGTACCGCTGTACAGGGAATATGAGATGCTAATGCTCCCCATTGCATACCACCAGCTCATTTCTGAAAGTTGTTTTTAAAAAATCCTGAGAAGAACAAGAGCCTGATGGGTGTGGAGAGAGGTGTCCACGAGTGGTCCATTGGGGTCTTCAGTTTTGGTAAACTGCTGGCTGTTTCGTTAGAATTTGTTCCGAAAAAGGAGATTTGGTTCAGCCGAGCTGGCTTTCAAATTGCTGTAACTTCTTGTTCTGCTCTTTTTTTTTTTTTTGCATTTTTACAGGAAAAGTGAGCCAGAATCCAAATACTCAGAACCTCCCAGAAGCTGGTAGGTTGTATCTGTGATCGTGTCCTGTGCATAAAATGAACAGGATGTTCATCCTGGAGAGTGGGTGGGAGGCTTTACATGAAATGCAGAAATATGCCTCTGTCTTTGTTGTGTGATTCATCATTCATTCGTTTCTTTATCTTTAGGTGTGCAGTTGAAATCTATCAATGATTTTCTCTTCCAGTGCCAGATTGACAATATCAACCTCTTTAAAGTAAGGAATTATTTGGCTTGCTCCAAAGTTTAATCATCATCAGCACGTGCCATCATTCATTCTGATTTATGGGGACCCCTTTCTGAGACTACTCAAAAGTGGTTTGTCGTTCCGTTTTTCTGGGAGGGCCCTAGGAGTGTGCGTCTTGCCCAAGGAGCATGAGCACAGGAGGCACAATGTAGAATCCAACTCCCTGCCTCTGGCTCCATAACCAGATGCCTCCAACCACTGAGCTATACAGCCAGCTCCCTCACCAACATTTAGCACTGTGCTAAGAAAGCCTGCTTGTGGAATTCAGATTCCAGCAGTGTTCCTTTTTCTCCCTCCCAGGTGGTAGGTACTTCATTCTGATTTGTTTTTCTCCCCTTACTACAGTAATACCTTGTAAGCCAAATGCCCCTTGAGACAAAAAAGATGAATGAAATGTCCGGGAATAGGAAATCCTCGTAAGACAAATTTTCCTATCGGATGCTTCGCAAGATGAATTCAATGCATTCCTTATGGGAATCTGAATTAAATTGTGCTTTGTAGGATGAATTTTTTGTAGGATGAATTGACCCATAGAATGAATTAAATTTAAGAGGCACCATTGTATTCTGTTGAACAATTTAGACCCTAGCAATGATATCCCAGTGTCTTTCATTTGTGGGACGAGTGGGCAACTTGGTGCCTTCCATGTGGTGTTGGCCTACCACTCCCAAAAGTACCAGGACCAATGTTGATGTAGTGCGAAGTACCTGGAAGCTGTAAGATTATCTACTCTCACCCTTAAGTCAATCTTGCTTCCTTTTCTAAATGAGACATTCTGGGTCTTTCAGTTGCAGTGATCATAAACACTGCTAGCCTTCATTTTTTTTAGACTTTAAGCCCACCAACCCAGCTGGACGGCACCTGGTTTTAAACTTTTACTTCTTTCATCTTAATTTATGTTTGTTTGCTTCATGTCTGTTCGTTGTTCGCACCCACCTTTTCTGCTGCGCTACCTGATCGACATGGTGTGTTAGAATGCAGTAGAGCACACACTGCACCACCATATCCTATATGAAAAGGACTACAACTTATGCTGCTTCTCTAAATGAGTTATAAATAAAATATCCTTTTCAAGAAAACCAAGCAGATAAGGCTTCCCGTTCTGCTGGTGTTCTGATAGTTGTTAAAAACACGTCCCTTCAAAGTGGCGGCAACCCTAGGAATTAATGGTCGCCAAAAAGTCTTGTCGTGAACCTCCCTGCTCAGGTCTTGCAGATGTATGCTAGTCAGGTGCTTTCAATGTAGGGAAGCCTTCGTAATTATCTTCCCCCATGTGTAGCATGAAGTGGTACATTACATCCTACCACCCCAGATGCCCTCTGTCTCATTTTGCATTCTGCATTATCTTGAACCAAGCCTTATGCTCAAATGGCAGAAAGATAAGTTGAGTCGTCTTTCTCATTCTCCCCCTCTTGAACAAATTAAGAGGTTAGCACGACAGATCAGTATTTCTCTGTAGGTTGTGGTTGTGTGCATTATTACTTAGCAACGGCCAAGGGTCTCCTATTCCAAGGGTGCAGCAAAGGTGGAATCTGCACAAGCTGGTTTCATTCATTCCCTGCCGAAACGTGGGTCACCCGATATGAAATCGGCCATAGGTGGGACTCTGCCTCATAGCAATCCAGTCGTTCCTTTCTGACCATTGTTCTTCCAGCTGTCACCCAAATCAGCACTCCTTGCCTCTGGCTCCTTCCCCTTGTTTCTCCGCCAGCCCCGTGTATGGTGATTCCAGAAGAATAACTCTTTAAAAGATGCACCCTCCTTGGAACAGGGTGACATCCAGGCCTCTGGGAGAGTCATTCAAGCAGTGTAGGTTTTGCAGCCACCCAGAGATGTCTGGAAGATCGGTTTAAAAACAAACAGCTGCCCTAAGAACCTTTCCTCGTGTCTTCTCTCTCTTTCTTCCAGGTTCAGCGCTACTGCGAGAGAAGCCTCATCAGCAGGAAGGTACTGTTTGTTGTGTCAGCTTTTCATGTAGCACGGTGCTCCCCGAGAGGTGACCTGCTTTTATAAGTCGAGTAACCTGTGACCCCTTCCCTGCACTGTTAGAAAAGGGTGTTTTAATAGAGTAACACCTTAAAATAGAGATTTCAGAATATAATTCTCACTGACTATATTAATACATAATTATGGGGTGTGTGTGCACATCTGCCCCTTCCAGATAAAAATTGAGAAAGAAAATAAAGGCAATATACTTTGAGTTTAATTTACTTTGTGTGTGTGTGTGTGTGTGTGTGTGTGTATGTGTGTGTGTGTGTGTAAAGGACCCTTCCTTTGTCCCCCCCCACCCCACCCCAAGCTTCCTCAGTGAACAGCGGATACTGGGGTCCTACTGTATTTCAATACTTGGGTGTTTTTTAGCATCTGGGGCAGTGGGGATGGGCTTTGAACTGATTCTCAACTGTATTTATATTTTTATTAGGAAATAGCCAATGCTATTTTAGGATGCATTTACAGCCTCAAAATCTCATGATTAGACATGGGCACGACTCAGTGAAATTTCCGTTTCCGTTTCCGTTTTCCGTTTCCATTACGTAATGGAAACGGTAACGATAATTAAACCATCAGAACTAGAACTCGAACCGAAAAAAGAAAAATTTGGTCGGGTTTTTTGTTTTCGTTTGTGGCATCGCGGCAATCGCGCAATGCGAAGCACAGAAAAAGTTTTTAAAAGTTTTTTTAAAAAACCCCGACTCCCGGCCAAAAAAGCAGGCGAAAATATGCCTGCCTGAGGCTTTGCCACCTACCAGAGGGGTGGTTTCTGGGGGTTTCCCAGCCTTTCCCCTCCTCTTCTCCTGTCCTGGGCTGCTTGCACCAGGCTGGGGGGGTCATCCTCGTCGTCTCGCCATGCCATGCGGTGGGGGGGATCCAAAATGGCGACCACAATTTTTCTTTTGAAATCGTGGTCAAAAAACACACCAAATCACCACAGAAACATGTGAAATTTATTTATTTTAAATGCCTGAATTTTAATAGTAGCAGCAGTGGGTTTTTTATAGCAATAAAATGTCGTATTGATTTTATTTTATTTTATTTTATTTTTATTTTTTTAGACCTGCCCATTTGGGCTGGGCATGGGATGGGACCATGCAATTTTTTGAACCATTCCACCAATGGCATCGCCAGGTTTTTGACTGACACTTCTGGATGCCTTGGAGGGCATAAAAAGCCAAGGCACCTTCCAGAAATCGCAGTTGGGTGTATGGATGTGGTTGAGGGAGGAGGGCTGGCTGCTGGTGCTGGTATGATCCGATCGAGATTGAGGAGGGAGGCTGGAGGCTTTAGGATTTAAGTTAGGCAGGCAGGGAGGGAATTGAATTTAGAAAATAATGTCTTTGATTCCCTGCAGCTTTGTCTGCTGAAGGGAATAGCAGTTTATTCTTTATTTCTTCTCTGGCAGTTTGTGAGGATTTTTTTCTGATATTGGATAAAGGGGGAGGTTCGACTGGGAGTGGGAGGTGTGGATTTATTTTAAAAATATATTATATACTACCATTTATTTTCTTTTTTCCCAACTTCAGTTTGCTTGCACACACACACATTTCGGGTGCAAGCCAAGAACAGAACCTCTACCCTAAATGATATCCTAACTGCCCACTCGCCTGTCCGCCCGCGCCACCGCCCGCCCACTCGCCCGCCTGCAGCCACCGCCCGCCTGCTCGTCCGCCCGCGCCTCCCCCGCCTCTGTCACCGCCTGCCCATGGCCCCCCGCCACTGCCGCCCGCCCGCACCTCCCCCCGCCGCCCACCACCCCGCCCCGCCCACCGCCTAGGGCGCAAAAACACCTAGCGCTGGCCCTGATTGCGGGATGCCCCTATGCTCTGAGAAGTCAAATCGCACTAAATCGAGGTGGAAACGACAAACAACACATTTTTGAAAACTTTCGCGACAAACAGAAACGACCCGAAACGGACCCGTTCCGACAAACGAAAACTCGAAACGTCATTTTTTTCTGGTCGTGCCCATGTCTACTCATGATGTATGATTTCCACTCTACTTGTGGCTGGTTAGGCCTCATCTCAAGTACTTGTGTCTAGAGATGGGCACGACTTAGCGGTATTCCCGTTTCTGTTTCCGTTACTCGTTTCCGTTACGGAACGGAAATGGTAACGGGAATTACTCCGCCAGACTTCGAGCTCGAACCGACGAACGAACAATTTGGTCAGATTTGTCGTGCTCGTTACTTGCATCGCGCGATCGCGCGCGATGCCAAGCGGCACAGAAAAAAAGTTTTAAAAGTTAAAAAAAAAACCCGATTCCCGGCCCTAAAAGCAGGCAAAAACTGTCTGAGGGCACCTACCACCAGGCCAGAAGGGTTTTTTTTGGGTGGGGGGTTCCCCGCCCCCCTTTCCTTGGGCTAGTGCTACTGCTGCGCTGCGCTGGTACCAGGCGGGGGGGCATTGCCAATGCCATTCGGTGTGCGGGCGGGGGGATCCAAAATGGCGACCGCAAATTTTTCTTTGAAACCGTGGCCCAAATACCCAACAAAGCACCACAGAAACATGAGAAAAATAGCTATTTTAAACACTTGAATTTTTACTGTAGCAGCAGTGGGTTTGTCTTGCCAAAATACGTCTCCGTTGATTTTATTTTATTTTATTTTCATTTTTTTTTACACGTGCGCAACGGTGGGCTGGCCATGGGACGGGACCATGCAAATTTTCGGAGCCATTCCACCAATCGCATGTCCAGGTTTTGACTGACACTTCTGGATGTGCCAGAGGGCATAAAAAGGCGAAGCAGTTCCAGTCCGTCGCAGTCTGGGCTTGGATTTTGTGGAGGGTGGTTTAGTCAGGGCTGGATTGCTGCGCTCTCTAGTTTCGATTTCGCGGTCGCGCTAGGCAGGGACTCAGGGATTGAGGGAATTGAATTTAATTCTCGCAAAACATACGAATTTCTTTTATTTCTGGCTGTGGGGAATAGCAACTCAGCGTTTATTCTTTTTTGTTTTCGGAAGAGTTCCGTTTTTTATTTGCTTTGCTATTTGCTTCAAGGGGGAGGGAAGATTTGAGCGGGAGGGGAGGGGAGTGCGGATTGGAAATATATTATTTTTATTTTACACTACCATACTATTTCTTTTCTATCCCAATTTCCCACCGAGTTCATTTACTTGGCAAAGGTCCTTTTACCCTGCGCCTACCTACAGCTTTTTTGCTGCTGTTGCGATTGGGGTTTTGGAAGGGAATCCAGCAACCCTATCCTACCCTAGCAGCTTATAGTTTTATTTATACCTTACCATTCATTTTCTATTCTACCTACAGTTTAGCAAGTGGCAGTACTAGTGCTTAGAAGGGGGGGTTGGAGGCTGTGGATTAAATTATTTTAGAACTATTATTCAGAAGAACTCAGTAGGCAGAGTCTCCCTTGCCAACCAGTGCACTCAAAGATCTCTCACATCACAAGCACATTTGTGTTGGCATTGGCATTGGCATTTGGCAACAAGGCTAGGGCACCTTCTATAGAACATTTTACAATTTCATTTTACTTATTTATAGTTATATATTCTTTCTCTTGTCCAACACCTCATTCATTTTTTTGGATTAAGGCACTGAAACAAACATTTGTTGAAGGGCAGGCACCCAGCCACTTTATAGACCTTTTCCTTCAATTACATCTTTGAATAAGTTACCTGTGCAATAATACACTTGCCTTGTGAAACTTGTTTGCCAGGATTGGCAAACCCCTTCCTTCTACTAGCTTGGTTTTTGTGCTGTTTGTGAGTCAACCTCACTCATTTACTTTTGCCACCAGGCTACATAAACAATTACATTTTTGAAGAAGTTACATTTCTCTTTGTTACACTTGCCCTGTGCTATGCATTGAGAAACTTGTTTGCCAGGATTGGCAAACACCTTGCTCCTATTTCCTTGTTGGTTGTGTTGTTGTTTGTGGTGGTGTTGTTGTGAGTCCATCTCACTCAATTTCCTTGCAAGCTGAGCCTACATAAATACAATCCTATTATTATTTACACAACTGTGAAGAAGCTACAGTTCTCCTCCTAAGTACAGA
>JAHTLZ010003526.1:12217350-12238908 GCA_023846285.1 Phrynocephalus versicolor | reverse complement strand
GCTTCCCCCCTTTTGCTGGCTACCCCAACCCAGTGAGAGGGGGGCAAGGGGGTGACTCTACTGCTCATGCCCTTCCTGCATTGGGGCAGCCCCCCCCTTTTCCTGGTTTATGCGCTGAAACGGCTCCATGCAGAGAGCCGGACGAAGGGGAAGCAGCAGTTTGTGGGCTCGTTCGTAGCCCCAGTTTACTCTCCAGCCATGCTGCTCTGGGCATCCCTAAAGTGCTGTGGCTGGAGAGTAAACTAGGGCTACGAACGAGCCCACAAGATACTGCTACTCCCTGCTCCCCCTTCGCCCAGGTCTCTGCGCCGAGCCCTTTCAGCACAGAGACCTGGGCAAAGGGATTGTGGCAGCAGCAGCTTCTAGGTGCTGGCGGCTTAGATCCTGGCTTTCCCAACCCTGTCGCACCCGCAGATTGGGTGTGACAGGGTTGGGAAAGCCAGGCAGGCTTTTGAATTTCTCATGCCCACAACCCAGGGGGTTATAGACCCGTGAAATTCAAAAGCCTGGTCTTCCATCCTTGCTTTCCCGACCCTGTGTGGCAACTGATCCATGGGTGCTACACCGTGGGGAAAGCCAGGATCGAAGCCGCATGCTGCTCCTGGCAGCCCAACCTGTCAAAACCAGCTGGGTGTTTGGGCTTCCAGGAGCAGCATTTGTCTTACGAGTTTTTCACAAGGCATCCCATAGGCAAAAATGTCATCTTGCAAAACATGCCTAAACCTGGAAATTTTATTCATTTTGTGAAAAATTCATATTATGGGGCATTCGTTTTGTGACGTACCACTGTAGTTCATCTTGAAGGTGCTGCAAACATTTTTGTCGTCTTTATTTTTGAATTTAATTTTGTTTTGTTCCCTCCCCCCCCCAATGCTCCCCTTTAGGAGCAAAGCATATACACAACTCCAAAAGCACAGGGCAACTGCCTGCTTGTATATAAAGAAGGAAGCAACTTTCTTCGATGTAATTGCTTGTTTTGCATTATTAGCTCAAAAATAGGTTTATTCTGTTATTGAAAACTCCACAAAATACCTTGCCTTCTCATGGTATGAGGAGAATAATTTTGCAGTTCACACTCTTACATGTGAGGATGAGACAAGCATGATTTTCCCCTTTCCTCCCCCCCCTTTTTTGCACTTTAACTCCCAGAATTCTCCAAGAACATTTTGCTCTCCTCAACCTCCTGCTTTGCTGCTATGGTAGTTCTTTGGGAGGAGTCTGCTGTAAATCCTAAAAGGCTGTGGGCCTGTTATTCCCAGGAAGTATCACAGCAATGCCCCCTTTACTTGAACAGGAAGCAAGGCCTGAGGTCGACCTTGGTGAAATGGCTGATTTCTTAGGAATTCTTAGAGAGAATTCTGGGAGTTGAAGCTGAGAAAAACAAAGAGCACATCCCTTGCAAAAATGTATATGACTAGTAAGAACACAAATTCCCTTGCTTTTCTACATTCATGTGAACATTCATCAGGCAGCACGAATGGAAAAAAAAAGTCCTTTTGAACCTGCTCACCTTGTTTGTGGAACAATCAAGAAGTGTGGAGACTTGAGTTCCTCAACCTCTGATCTGCAGGCATTCCACCGAGCTCTACCGACGGTCAGCCCAAAATGGCGTCTCCTCTGATGCACATTGAGGGGTTCCTAGCTGCACTCACAAATGCCAACCAAGATGGAAGGGTAATCCTCACCAGGCAAGGTATCTGAAGATTTATTTTTGACCTCCTCGCCCTGGGTGGGGACTTTGGGTTGATGACTTACCAAAGCTGGCCACTTAAACTTGTAAGAAAGCAAAAAGTGATGGGACGGGTGCTGGTTAGTAGAGCTTTCAGCAAATGAGCTGTTGATCCAAATGTGCTCTTGTGTGTGTGTGTGTGTGTGTGTGTGTGTGTGTGTGTGTGTCTGTGTGTTTTCCTGACCTTTTACTCGGAGCCATGCAAAGAACTCATAGAAATGGTTGGCCTGAAGACTCAGTGGGAAGGCGAGATGATGTCTGTCCCTTGGTACTATTAAAATGTTCATTTGCCGCCTCTTCTCCTGTGTTGATGTCACTCTTTTCCAGGCACTTTAGGTCCAAGCAGCCTCAAGTTTCTCCTCTTGAATCCAGCAGTGCATTTTGCTAAAGTGCTGAAAGAGTGTCGGGCAGTCATCATCGCTGGGGGTACCATGCAGCCGGTGAGACGTGGTTTTGAATTCTCCAAGCGGTTGTTGTGGCAGCTGGTTCTAAACTGGTGCCAGACTAGAGGAGGAAACGGGTTCACGAGTGTGATGGGGAAAGCAGTAAAATGTCCAAAACAGGATGTGTTCAGTTGCATGTAACCAAATGAAGAATGTGCCTTAGGCTGCTATCCCACAACCACTAAAAATCGCTTCAAACTGCTTGAAAATGCAGTTAATAAAATTGTGTCCCCACAACCAGCAGACTTTAAAGGGGGGGGGGGAAATGTGACCATGCCCACTTAAGCACGACCCAGTTAGTTTTACAAGTATCTTGTCTCGAGGTGGTACAAAGCTTGTCTCAGTTTCTATGTGGATTTTAAACCAGTACTTGAGTCCACGGGGACTCGGAAAATCCACATCAAAACCTTTTCGTTCTGCTGTGTTGCGGTTCCCGCTTGTGGGGACACAAAAGATGCAGTTCTTTAAACTGCACCCGTGGGGACACAGGAACCGCATTTTTATTTATTCATTTTATTTAATACTGTGGAGAGGAAATATGAATAATTGCTAATTCTGAATTTTTAAACATGGTTTTATAGAGGGTTTTTTTTGTTCCACATAAACTAGTGAACAGTATAGGAGACTGTTACTTACAATTGCAAATAAATATTATTTAAAAAGTACATTATGTTGGTAATAATTGTTTGGATACACTATATGTTAATATGCTAGTTGTGGCAATTTTATGCCAAGTCCAATCGTCCATATTCATATTTTATGTTCCTAAAGTAACAGAATGGCTTTCAAACTATAAAAGGGGGGAGGGTGCTAATGTAGCATTGTTTTTCCATTCCCCCCCCCAAAAAAAATCTGTTTATTTTTGGTGGGAGGAAACAGAAAAAAACTGGGTTTTTTTCCAAGCTTCAAAATTTCCAGAAATGTTACATCTCCAGCTATAGGATTTCTGTAAATCCTATTGCCAGTTGTAGGATTCTTGAATGGTCAGTTTGCTGATAAGTGGATTGATCATTTAATGCATAGATACAGGACTGCTTTGCTGATGTTTGGGGTCTTCTATATATTCATTTCAGGCATCAGGGACCACATTTATTATCCCATTATTCTTATAGATTGATTTACAGCTGCAGGTTATACTGCAGTTCATATTATTTGCATGACCTTTGTGAACCTCTTTGATGAGGCCTTTGATTTTAGTCTTGTGTTTTGTTCATCATTACTTTCTGCCTCTTAATTTAGATCAGTTGGTTTTTCTCTTGATTGGTTTCTAACAAGGATTCAGAAGATGATGTGTCAGAGAAGGTAGCCATGTTAACCCTTTCAAGAATTGCAGGCAAAAATCAAAGAAAAACAAAACCAAAGACACAAAACAGTGCCGCACCTTAAAGACTAACATTCATATTTTAATGTAACGTTTCGTGGACACATCCACTTGTGGTGAGGCCACATGGTGGCAGTGCTGCTTTTCATTTAGCAGCCTAGCAAATGGGATTCAGGTGATGTTGCACAATATGGAACTGCAAATCAGATAGAAGCAAAGACGGGAGGAACAGTTAAGGCATGCAGTGCAGTGCTAATGTTTGGAAATCTACTGCTTGTAATGAGCCTGTGGCCAGTTATGTTAAGCTTAGCCATTGAATGGAACTGGACTGAATATTGTCCCTCATCACTGTAGGCCACCTTGAGTCCTTTTTCAAGAGAACGTTGGGGTAAGAATACTCATAAAATAAATAAATAAATAAATAAATAAATAAATAAAAAAGACACAATGTTCATAGCTTGGTCTCTCTCGGTTTTCATGCAGATGGTCTGTGCAAGAGATCCACTAAGATGCTGATTGCATCATCATGTCCAGCTAGCCTTAAGAGCACTCAGCAGCTATTGATCTGTACTGTGTGTACATGCAGATGTGTACAATCTATATCAGCTGAAAAGACTGTGTGCCTATTGGCTAAAAAAAAACCTGTTGCATAAGTTACACCTGAGGAAGAGCAATGGCATAATTGTCAGGAGGAGTATTTCAGTAATTAAAGACTTCCTTGTTTTTGTCCCATGGCTTGTTCAGTTTGTGAGTATTGTGTTTTGATGCATGGAAACCATCCGATGGCAGGAGGAAGTGTTTAAATACCTTAAAAAGAAAGAAAAAAAGAATATTTCCCTGTTTGGAACGTTATACATCAATAGAGATTTTTGGTAATTGTATTGGTTTTATCTGTGCTTCACAAAATCGTAAGCAAGTAACAACATGACAACAGTCAATTTCTCATCTAAAATACCCAATCTAGTCCAAACATTATAGGTATATACAATACTTGCACAATGACAAGCACAAGTCTAGTTTCAGTACTGGTAATTAAAGACTTCCTCCTTGCATCTTGTGGTTCCCATGGCTTCCACACAATGAAACACATTACTAGCAAGTCAGACAAGCTGCAGACAGGAGGAGGAAGTCTTTAGTTCCTTAAAATCTTCCCCTACTGTTGACATAATCACTCTTATGCAAATGCGTACCAGATCTACTATATCATCCAAAGAAGGGGGGAGGGTTCAATTTTGCTTTGAGAAGTATGCCTTGTATGATGCTGTGTAATTGCAGTTTTACTGCCATGGCATGCATTCTACGACTAACATAACCTACTTTAAGAATGGATAAAACTATTTGAAATTCTGGTTTATCGCAAGATGCTATGAATTTCTTAGAGAGAGTGCCTGGTGAAGAAGGACTAAGGCAAATGACCAAGAAATAGCAAAACATGTGAAATGAAGAAAGCTTAGAATATTTTGTTCTGGCCATGAGAAATGAAAAGAACAGATTGTTATAGCCATCTAAAAGATACACAGGAAGGAGAAGAACTTGCTGTCTAAACATTGGAAAAAAGTTTGGATGCAGGATAGCATCATTGCTGTTAGAGCTTTTTCCTTCAAGCTCACAATAGACACGCCCAACGTATGTTAAGAGAGGAGGCATCGGAACCAACGTTTTGGCTTTTAACTTGTTTCCATTGGCAAATTACAGGCTGTAAAAGCCAGCTCCCTTGAATCTCAGCTTTCACTTCAAAAATCAAATAAATAGGAATGTCTGGCTCTTATGGTTGCTAAGATTTAACTTGAAAGTCTGTGGGTGTCTCAGAAACTCGAAAGCTGTGAAATCAAGTGTCACAAGGACACCAATTCTGTGTCTTGTATGGTTTCATCCTCTTTTTCATATGCATAAATCATGGAAATAAGAGGTCGTGGAAATGTTCTCCATCAGCATAACTTAGAGCAGTAATATTAGGGTCGGACACAGCCCAATAGCTGAGGACCGCTTTTGCTTCCCTGGGGAACAGTTCACAGAGGGCAGGTTTGAATTAAATCATGATTTAAAGCACTGCAAGGTGGGGGGACATCAATGATTTTTAAAAATAATAATTAAAAATTCATTTTTTAAAATTTAAGTCAAATCTACCTTGTTTAGAGGGCTCTTAACATGTACAGTTGAAAGATTCCTTGCGGTTCTTCCATCTTCTGTCTCCCTGAATTGATTTCTTTTCCAAAGTGGGAACCCAGCAAAGGTTGGCAAATTGAAGATGGGATTGTCTGGGCTTTTCTATAAAATTGCATGAAGGTGGCTGTGTGCTTGGGCAATAATAGCTTAGCCTGGGGGGTGGGTGGGGTCCATGGTCTGTAGTAGCTCACACCGAGGTGGCACAGTTGGGATACATTGCTGAACACAGCCTGCGTTTTCATTTAAAAGGATGTGCTACACCCAGCACGTCAGCACTTACTAAGTTTCTTTCTTCCTTCCTTCCTTCTTTCCCCTTCTCTTTCTTCCTTCCTTCCTTCCTTCCTTCCTTCCTTTCTTTCTTCTTTTCTTCCTTCCTCTTTCTTTCTTTTCGTCTTTTCTTTCTTCTTTTCTTCCTTCCTTCATTTCTCTTTCTTTCTTTCTTTCTTTCTTTCTTTCTTTCTTTCTTTCTTTCTTTCTTTCTTTCTTTCTTTCTTTCTTCCTTCCTTCCTTTCTTCCTTCCTTTGTTTTCCTTCCTTCCTTCCTTCCTTCCTTTGTTTTTCTTTCTTTCTTCTCTCTCTCTCTCTCTCTCTCTCTTTCTTTCTTTTATTGTATGGTTTGTAGGTGGCTGATTTCCGGGAGCAGCTGCTCCTCTGTGCAGGTGTCAGCATGGACCGGGTTGAAGAGTTCTCCTGCGGTGAGTCTCAGAGGACATGGCATGCTTTTTTATGTGCTGTAAATTGCAGCCAGCAGGTGGGTCCTGCCTGGCGGAGGCTGCAGCACTGTGGGTGGCTGAGCTATGCTGGTTCTGCTCTTTCCCGCCAAAAATGCCAGAGCCACAAAATGAAACAAGCTTTCGCCTCTGGCTGCACTTCCCTGAGGAGAACCCTTGCCGCCTTCAGCTGTCAAATCTGGCTACAGCTGTGTTTCTCTGGAGACAGGAGGCAGGAGCATTTTATTTCTCTTAAAGCTAAAGATGAGCAAAGCTGGCTGGATAGCTCAGTGGTTTAGGCCTCTGGCTGTGGAGCCTGAGGTTGGGAGTTCAATTCCTCCTATGAGTAGAGCCCGCCTGTGGGGCCTTGGAAAAGCCGCACATTCCCAGGGCATCCTGAGAAGAAGGGAACAAAAAGCCACTTCTGAGTAGTCCCCTCTGGTTAGAATACCCTGTAAGGGGTTGCTATTAATCAGAATGAACTTGTTGGCACATGGCAATTATTATTCAAGATGAATAAAAAATAGCCAATTGGTACTAAGAAGGACTGAAATACTGAGCAATACTGAAGCTAAGAAAGCAGTGATCAGGATAAAGCCTTTTAGAGAAGGGACTGGTTTGTTTTCCATGGCTTCAGAGACTAGGACTTGGGGCAATGGTTTCCAACTACAGGAAAAGAGATTCCATTTGAACATTAGGAAGAACTTCATGACAGTTAGAGCCATTCGGCAGTGGAATATGCTGCCACGGAGGGTGGTGGAGTCTCCTTCTTTGGAGGTTTTTAAGCAGAGGCTGGATGGCCATCTATCAGAAGTACTGTGATGGGGGTTCCTGCATGGCAGGGGGTTGGACTGGATGGCCCTTGAGGTCTCTTCCAACTCTATGATTCCATGAGTTAGTTTTGTTTAAACTTGTACTGTATATTCTATTGAACTTTTTAAATGGGTGGGATTCAAAAAATGATGGCAGCAGCTGGTCCCATGTGCCTTCTGTCCCTCTCTGGATTCAACAGCTGTTTCATCTCCTTTATTTGTTCCACTGATTTGCAGGCACAATTATGTGCGGGTAAAATGCTTTTAGGAGGAAGCCTTTGTCACTTGGCTTGTTTCTTGAAAACATTCCAAGGTGTGGATTCAGGTGGTGAAAGCTATGGACCGTTAGATGTTTGGGGCCTCAAGTCATAGAAGCTCCAACCAGTGTGCCCAAATTCCAAACATCTGGAAGGCCATGAAAGCTGAGCAGACACGGTTGTTCAACTTCTTTGCTTTTCCTCACTCCTGCCTTTTTTTCTTCTGTCAGGTCACGTGATTCCCCCGGAGAACATTTTGTCCGTCATACTCTGTTGTGGCCCATCCAGTCAGCAGCTGGAGTTCACGTATGAAAAGAGAGGCCTGCCTCAGATGGTCAGTATCCGGTCCTTGCCCTCTTTCAAGCAATGCGCAGCTTCAGTTTCTGAGCTCACTTGCAGGGGAGGGGCGAAGCGGCTGAATCGGAAGGGCACATTTTGGCATGGAACGACAACCGTCGTCTCTGGAGAGCACTGTGGTCTAGGTTTAGGCCTGCTGGCTAGCTGTCTCCTCCTTCCCCTGTGATTTTTGTGGCCCCAGTAGAGCTACTAAAGGTTAAAAGAAAACGGGAGGGCGGATGCGTCCAAGCCAAAAGGAAACCGGGGGGGGGGGGGGATAAAATCAATGAACCTAAACATTACATTGATTTGAATTGCAATCTAAATGGAAAAAATGATTTTGACTTACATTGTATTTCAATCAATTTGATTTAAATCAAATCCCACCGTAATAGGAAAGAAGAGTCAGGAAAGGAACCAAGAAGCAGGGAGGAAAACACTAGAAATGCTAGGTGGAATTCAGAGCTATTTGGCAATTTTTAGAAGACAGTTCTCTGACACCCTTAGCTACCATGGCCAGTTGATATACTGGCTAAGGGATGGAGGGAAGTATGGACTCCTCACTGAGTGACAGAGTTCCATTCCCACGACTAGGCCATTAGGTGAATGGGTTGTTGTGAGTGACTTCACTTTGTTCTTCATTCAATTTGATGTTAGTTAATAGATTGATTATTGATTCAGGTCTTATATTCAACATGCTTTTATTCTCTAGTGAATTAACAACGGAACTCCTTCCATCCTCCTGTACGTTTTCTGGAACGTTACAGAACGTTAAATTGACTTCAACAGTTTGAACATTTTGTTCGCTTAACTTTAGTAATGGTACCTCCCAAAACTGGGGAATTTGTCTTTCCCCCAACTGGGGGGGGGTCTTCTCTGCTCCAGGGCAAATGGTGCCACAACACGGATGTCGTGCTCAACAGGGCACTTCCCGACATGGCTGATTGGGGAGTTATTTCCTCAAGGGGACTTTCCAAGTGCCATTGTTTCCCCATGAGGTTTTCTTCCTCCATCCTTGCCCCTCAACTATCTCTCAACTGTCAGTCTGTCTACCCATCTCACTTATTTCTTTCACTAATCCCTCTTCTCTCTCTCCCAAAATACCAGAACTAGGGGACATACACTCAAATTGAGGGCTGGGAGAGTAAGAACTGACAAAAGAAAATATTTTTTCACCCAGCACGTTGTAAGTCTATGGAACTCCCTGCCACAGGATGTGGTGATGGCATCTGGCCTGGATGCCTTCAAAAGGGGATTGGACAGATTCCTGGAGGAAAAGTCCATCACAGGTTACAAACCATGATGGAGATGTGTAATCTCCAGGCTTAAAACCAGGGTACTTCAAGCGCCAGATGCAGGGGAGTGGTATCAGCAGACAGATATCTAGTCTCGTGCGCTCCCAAACGCATCAGGTGGGGCCACTGTGAGATACAGGAAGCTGGACTAGATGGGCCTTTGGCCTGATCCAGCATGGCTCTTCTTATGTTCTTATGTTCTCCTCCTGCCAAATCACCTCATCCCATTCGTCCATTTCCTTGTCACAAACCCACATCCCTTCTACCATCACATCTGGACTTAAACCTTTACATTCTTTGCATTCTTCCTTTTCCTCTTTTCATTTACATTCCTTCTCCTTTCCTCTCCCCTTTTCCGTCCCAACATCAGTGGACGGGTGCACCCTCCTTATTTTCATCTTGCCTAAACATGGCTATTTCACAGTTGTTAAGGCAGATGTCTTGCGGTATGTTGAGGCAGCCCTCCTTGCAGACAGGCCAGGGAAAAAACTGAGGTGGCCAATGCTCCACCCTGCTTGGGTCATTCACCTCCTCTGCAGAGGCATTGTGACACTCGCAACAACACCAATCCCTTTGAAGCAGCAAAGGAGGCAGGCGTTGGGTGGTGGTGGATGCTGTATTCCTGCTTCCTCCCCTCTCAGCTGCTGGCAAGGGAGGTGCAGGCAAGTAGAAACAGACTGGGCACTTTGGCCCAGGCCCTGTGGACTGGAACTGCAAGTTCCTTCTGGGGTAGGCTTTGGCTGCTGCTGGTGGTTGCAAGTCTGAGCTGTCATTAAACAGGTAGGTTGTTAAGTGAGGAGCAGCTGTATAGCTCAAAGGGCAGTTTTTTTCCAAGCCCTGGTGGCAGCTTGGCAGACATTTGCAGTATATTGTGATGAGGTACTTAAAGGAAGAGCACCCCCTTGGGCTGGTGTTTGAGCTTTCACTCAATCGCTTTGGATCGTGCCTTCTAAAAAAAGGCAGAGTTGCTCTGTTGTAGCCTTGCTTGTTCAGAGGCTGTTGGTCATCTTGGTGGAAAGTGGATAGAGGGACGCTCTTCTCCCTCTCACAAAATACCAGAACTAGGGGACATACACTCAAATTGAGGTCTGGGAGAGTAAGAACAGACAAAAGATTTTTTTTTTTTACCCAGCGTGATGTTAGTCTGTGGAACTCCCTGCCACAGCATGTGGTGATGGCATCTGGCCTGGATGCCTTCAAAAGGGGATTGGACAGATTCCTGGAGGAAAAGTCCATCACAGGTTACAAACCATGATGGAGATGTGTAATCTCCAGGCTCAAAACCGGGGTACTTCGAGGACCAGATGCAGGGGAGTGTTGCAGGAGACAGATATCTAGTCTTGTGCGCACCCAGACACATCTAGTGGGGCCACTGTGAGATACAGGAAGCCGGACTAGATGGGCCTTTGGCCTGATCCAGCATGGCTCTTCATATGTTCTTATGTAAGAGGGATAAGACTTGAAATGGGGCACCTCAGGAGGGTGGCAGGTGGTGGAAGGCACCTCTTGTAGAAGGAAACACAACGGCTGCCTTCCTCACAGCACCAGATGTTTGCGCTTTCTTGGCTGGTCGCACCCAGGCTGATGAGCTTCTAATGTGGCTTGAGAGACCCTCTTTGGGTGGCAGTGGAGTAGAGGGCAACTTTCTCCTGTTGTTGTTGTTCAGTCGTTCAGTCGTGTCCGACTCTTCGTGACCCCATGGACCAGAGCTCGCCAGCCCTTCCTATCTTCCACTGCCTCCCAGAGTTTGGTCAAATCCATACTGGTTGCATCGATGACACCATCCAACCATCTCATTCACTGTCGACCTCTTTTCCTTTTGTCTTCAATCTTTCCCAACATCAGGGACTTTCTCAAGGACTCCTCTCTCCTCATGAGGTGGCTAAAGTACTGGAGCCTATGTGACCATATCTGTTGCAGTGGCCCTAAACATCAGACCTGTTCTATGAAGGGCACTTTTATTGCTTTCTCGGGAATCCGTGGCCCGGGTAAAAGCAAGCCGCAGGCCCATCTGGCAAAGGATATTGAGATACTTCTGTGTTGTGCAGGAGAAATGACTGGAATGGACTTAGCGGTTGAGGAAGCCTCTCAGTTAGTGAGTCACAGCCAATGGGAGTGTTGTAACCTTCAAAATGAGATTGTAGCTATCGAGCCTGTTGCTTGAAATCTGGAGTTTGCCAGGTTGGGACACACTCATCCTTCTGTACCAACCAGAGCTGTGTGTCTTCCTACCAGTCTTGCTCTGTTAAGTTTGACCTTAAGCAAGGTTCGTGGGGAGCAGGCAGTATTTGAAGGAAAGGGCAAGTTACATGGGGTACCAGTAATGCTGCATGTTCAATTCAGTATCAATTGTTTCATCACAGTGGTTAAATGCCTGTACTGCAGCTAAAACTGTGCTTATGACCTGTGAGTCAATCCCAGGTAGCAGGCTCATGGTTGACTCAGCCTTCTATCCTTCCGAGGTCAGTAAAATGAGTACCCAGCTTGCTGGCTGGGGGGGCAATGTGTACCCTGCATACTGTAATCAAACTGTAAACTACCCAGAGACTACTTGAAGTGGTATGGGTTGGTATATAAGCAGACCACTTTGTGCCCATCTCTAAATGCCATGCGCTAATCCCTGCCATTTGGTGCAGCTACGAAACTTGAATAGACTGTTGCTGTTTGTTGTTGTTGTTGCATTTCCATGAATTGGCCGTGGGGGTGGCAGGGGCCACCAGACAGGCCAGCGAGGGACAGCATTACAATTGTCCATCTGAGGACAGGGATGCCCGTCTTTTTCTTTTTTCAGATGGAGGAGACGGGGCGGATTCTTTGCAACCTGTCCAACATTGTCCCGGGAGGCATGGTGTGCTTCTTCCCCTCCTATGAGTATGAGAAACAGGTGTACATGCACTGGGAGAAAGCAGGGCTGCTCACCCAGCTGGCTGCTAAGAAGAAGGTAATTATCCATCCAATCCTCAACTGCTTCCTGGTGTGTTGGCGTCAAATGGTTCTAAAACCAAAAACGTTTATTGGCCAGCTGGGTCCTTTTGCTCTGGTTTCCTCCTCTTTCCTTGCCCTGCTCCCATTTCCTGTGCAGTGAAGCGGAGACTCTGTTTATATAGCAGATCCCTCTTCTGGATCTAAAATGGACAGGGTTATGGTGTCTTGGTTTCTTAGCACAGGAAATGTAGCATGTTTGTATATGGCCGAGAAGGAGATTTGTACAAGCTCCTGTGCTATCGGAGACCTACGTTCGTTTGGCGTGTTCTTTGGAGAAGCCAAATGTAAGCCTTTTGAAACCTTGACAGCTGAATCCTGTTTTTCTCACACATTCCAATTACGACAAATTCCGGGAGATGTGTGTGCGAGAGAGAGAAAAGAGAGGGCAGGGGAGACAAATGTATGCCCTTGTCGTCACTGCAGTCATTTAATCTCATAGCAACTCATTGACATGGGTGTACCAGACAGGCTGATTTTGCCCATAGGGCTCCCAGTGAGTATCATGAGCCTTATCTGGACTACTGAAAGGCTACACAGGAGGAGGGGAATCAGGAAGCATGGTGGCCCCATCTTGAGAGCAATAGCCCGGAGAGCTGCATCCATGTGCATGGATGGAGAGGGATGGAGGAGATATAGGAGATATTCAGCCTAATAAATAATCCCATACTCTTTGTGTATTCACTGATTGGATTTATGAATGCATTCCAGCCCAGCTCCAGAACTGTATGTAAGACAGAAATGTAGGAGAGATTAAATAAATAGACATCTTAGAAAAAGTAGATTGCAACTTCTTAAATCTCATACAAAAATTGATCTATTAGTCTTAAAGATTCCACAGAGGTTTTATCGTATTTTTTGGTTATGTATGCAGCCATAGAGTTTTAACCTTGGTTCTTCAACATTGTTGTACCCAATATCAATTTGTTGTTTATTCTGGGATGGTGCAGAAACCACCTTATATCATCTACATATGTGTTCATCATCCCCCCCCTTGTATAGCAACTAATTCATTATGACTTTTAACAGATATTTCAGGAACCAAAGAGAGCTAATCAGGTGGAGCAAGTGTTGGCGGAGTATGCCAAGTGCATTAAGGTGAGAGAGGGCAAACTGGCAGATGCCCAAGTATTGGGGAAGGGGGGGTGCCCTTGTAGCTGGACGCTGCTCCGACTGTGCTGCTTCCCCCTGGTCTTTGAACCGTCCCTGCTGTCTCTCGTCTTTTTTTCATCTAGCGTTGCAAGCAAGCAGAGGGGCCCATGACAGGAGCGCTCCTGTTTTCTGTTGTTGGTGGCAAAATGAGTGAAGGCATCAATTTCTCTGATGACTTAGGAAGGTAAACAGTCCGCTTCTAATTGGGGTGGTGGTATGGAATGCTGCTAGAGATGAGCACGAGGTGCAATGAAGCATTTTGTGCTAGATCGAAGTATGGTAGCACGTGTTCTGCGTGTAACCTGCCACCTTCCCCGTGGTCGGCTGCCCACTCATCTGTCTTTGTGTGCTGCTAGGGTTTTCCTTCCCCAGTAGCATGCCAATCTGGGCAGGAGTTCAGGCTGCCCTTCCCCACCTCCTTAGGCAGCCAACCACTCTTTGGCTGTGTAGAGAGAATGCACGTCCCACCTTTTCCTTAAGAGTGGTCAGCAGCCTGAGAAGGCAGTGAAGGGCAGACCGGGCTCCTCCTGCCTGGAATAGGGTGCTGTCACAGGAGGAAGATCTTGATGGCAGGCAAATAATGGAAAGTGGGCCAGGTGACCATGGGGTGAGGGGAAGGTGGGTTACGTGCAGAATCTGTGGCACCATAAATTTGACTCACTACGAATTGCTTCATCACACTTTGTGCCCATCTCTAATGCCACGTGTTAATTTCTGCCGTTTGGTGAAGCTTTGAAACTTGAATAAATGTAATGAATCCACTGTGAGTGAAATGTGAGGTTTTAGTGCTCAAGGGAAATTCCTGGAGGAAAAGTCCATCACAGGTTACAAACCATGATGGAGATGTGTAATCTCCAGGCTTAAAACCAGGGTACTTCAAGGGCCAGATGCAGGGGAGTGGTGTCAGGAAACAGATATCTAGTCTTGTGTGCTCCCAGACACATTTGGTGGGGCCACTGTGAGATACAGGAAGCTGGACTAGATGGGCCTTTGGCCTGATCCAGCATGGCTCTTCTTATGTTCTTATGTTAATGGAAATTCTTGAGCCCTCATCTAGATAGAACAGGGTGGAAAATGCCCACCATTTATTGCTACTGGCAGTGCTGCTAGGACTGATGCAAGATGGAATCTGGCAGGCCTTGGAGAGGCACATGTTCCCTGTCCATTTTTTTAGCCACTAGCAGATGCCCGTTTCCATGCTTCTTGCTGTTGAGAGTGCTGAAATGATGCAGAGTTGTGCAGCTGGACTGCAGAAACACTTTTATCTCAAATGGAAGGTTGGCCTATCCCCAGTTGCTCCATACAGTGGTTCTCGAAGAAGTGTGGCTCCAAAATGTAATCCACGGCTCCAAGAGTGGCAATACCATCTTTGCCACTCTACAAATATACCAGTCATACCTGATTTTCAAAGTTGTAGGAAGTCAGGCTTAACCTGACCACAGAATAATGGGGTGATGCCCTGGGTAGGGCCTGTAGTCTAGTAGCATGACATGGTCTCATGTTCTATCTCCAGATTAAGATAAGTCCAGCTGAAAACCAACCAGCAGTCTGCAGACCATGAGATCCGTCCATGTGTGGGAATTGTTCCTCCCTTTCCCACACATGGGCGTGGTGGCTCAGTGCACTAAGGCTCTGAAAACTATTGGCTGCAATGTTGGCGGTTCGAATCCCAGGTGCAGCGCAGCGGAGCAAGCTCCCGCTGATAACCCCAGCTCCTGCCAACCTAGCAGTTCGAAAACATGTAAATGCAAGTAGATAAATAGGTACCGCTGTAAAAAGCGGGAAGGTAAAACTGTGTTTCCTTGCTGTATGGCCATGGACTTGCTCTTTGGCTTGAATACAGAGATGAGCACTGCCCCTAGAGTCAGACATGACTAGCACGCATGTGCGGTGTGTGTGTGGGGGGGAGCTTTACCTTCCCTTCCCATCCCAAGCACAGATTTACCTCCATTAATTCCCTTTCAACCTTATTTGAAACTCTCAAGAGCTTCAGCTCATGATTCCACCAACACGAAAACTAGCCACATTGATAAACAATATTTATTGTTATAATCATGGTGAAAACCAGCTCTTAAACATTTGTGTGCTAAGTGGCATTGCAAGGTTGTTACAAAAGTCAAATAAATTCCTGTGGGTAATGTGTGCTTTGATGTTCTCATAAACGGATCATTTGCGCTGCCTACCTCTGTCTTTCCTCTCTGCCCTCAGGTGTGTGGTTATGGTGGGCATGCCTTACCCCAATATCAAGTCCCCAGAACTTCAGGAGAAAATGGCGTATCTTGATAAGACCATGGTAGGAGTCTGTATCTTCTCAATTGGCCAAGTCTGTTTTCCTTAAGATTTTATTGTAACAAAATGTGCAAGGGCGTAGCTGCTTCATCGGGACCTTTCTTTCAGCAGCCACGTCCTTCTGTTTGATTCTGCCTTTTTCTTACGATTCAAAATTATAAAACGTGTGTGTCCACTGGGCAACTGAATTGGAGAACCTCCTTCTATCCCTCATGTGGACATCTCTGTGTCTTGCTTTCCAAAATGGCATTTCCAGCTTGGTGAAAATGCTACGTCGTACAGCATTGGTTCCCAACCTGGGGGTCGGGACCCCTTTGTGTGTGTGTGTGGGGGGGGTCGAACGACCATTTCACAGGGGTGAAAGTGAAGAAAAAGGCACAAATGGCTTGGGTTTGGAGGAAGGGGGGAAGAGTGAGTTACAGCTTGATAGGTTGGAGGGGATGTCAATCAATGGCACCGGAGGGTGCGATTTGCTGAGGGTGCCTGTTGAGGGAAGTTCTCTATGGCACCTGCAGCAGTGGCCTGCCAAAGGGGGCTTGTGGCCTCTTCCAAGCAGGGCAAGGGGTCACCACAACATGAGGAACTGTATTAAAGGGTTGCGACATTAGGAAGGTGAGAACCACTGTAGTAGAGGGTCTTGGGGGTGGACCATGATCTACAGGGAACAGGGGGAGGGACTTCTACAAACAAGGAGAAACACCTTCCTTGCGCCTGTCTATGGAAGGCAGATCCTGGGCCCAGCCACTTGAATCAAATGCTGCCTTCCCACCCCTTTGCAAGCGGCTAGGGATTATCATGTTCACATGAGAATAGATATAAATAACTTCATTCTGGTGAGAGAAGTTTATCTTCCTTGAAGTTGTGGAGGAAGGCAGCATTTGATTCAAGTGAGATAATCCTAGATCTGCTGAGGTGGAAGAAATGGTCTGGATCAATGCTCCAGCCTCTGTCAATCAAGGAAACACAGTGGGGAATCGAACCCCTTAGCACTGAGATATTCCAGCAGTCCCTTGGTCATGCTAGCTTGGAGAATAAGCCAAACCAAAAGAGACAACAGCACTTTGGCACTAGATTGGCTAACTGGTATATTTCAATGTGAACTTTCATGGATCAGGTCTGCTTCCTCAAACATCACTAAAGCTCACATTAAAATATAGCAGGGAGTCTTGCCACTACACTTTTGTGTCTGCTTTTGTTTTTGCTTTACTGTCTGATACACTTGCACAGACTCCTTCAAACAAACAAACAAAAAACCAAACCAAAACAACAACAACAACAAAACCCTCACGCTTCTGTGGTTTTCCTTCTTCAGCTCAAAACGGCAGGCCAGGCCCCAGGCAGGACACTCATAGAGAACTTGTGTATGAAAGCAGTCAACCAGTCAATAGGTAAGGATGCAGTAAGAAAAATGATGTCCGGGAGAGATTTGATGTTCTCATAAACGGATCATTTGCGTTGCCTAGCTTGCTCTGGGGGGAATCCGTAGCGTTAAGCCCCTAAACACCATTTGCAGCAGTCCTCTGTGATCCCTGTGGCATGGAATTCAAAGGGGCACTGAGCTTTAAGGGTCACAAAGATTTCTGCACTTCTCAAGCTTGTAAACCAGCTGCTTCTTCCTTCTCCAGGCAACTCGGGTGGGGTGGGGGGGGGCTTCTGAAGAGAAACTGGTCATTTATGCACACTCCTGCTGTTCTAGAGTACATGAGCGCTGTCTGTGGGCCAGTAAAAGCCCAAGACTTAATGTACAAGGTTGCCTTAAGGCCATTTAAATAAGGCCAGGTTAATTAGGTGAGAAGCTCTGGTTAAAAGTGCACTTTGGATGCACACAGTCTTTAGTTGGAGTGGACAAAAATCAGTGATTGATTGATTGATTGATTGATTTAAGAGTATTTTTACCCCACCTTTTTCCTTGGAAAAGGATGCCAGGCTTAAAAACAGTTTGTTAAAAAAGGATTTTCTTATCTGCACTTGATTTTTAAATCAGATATTAAAAAATGTATTATTAGGCTTTAAAAAAAGCACAGGTCTGGAAAAAAAATCACTGTTTTTTAAAAGGGTATGGGATGGGATCTTTAAAATAAAGCCTGTCTTATTATATAAATAATAATTAAATCAAGTCTTTCTGAACCGTTATTGACATCAGATTGATTTAGATCAAATGCACTTTTGATTGAATGCTCACCAGCTTTGGGAGTGGAAATCAGAGCTGCCATTAGTAGAAGACTTTAGGGACCGGGTTGGAGGGCAGAGAAAGTTAGGTAGTTCTAACCGTGCTGCGTGAGCTCTTCTTTCTTTCTTTCTTTCTTTCATGAAGCTACTCATCTGCATGAAGATTCCATAATTTAACTTAAATGGTAGGCGGGAGTGGGTTGGCAGGTGTGATGTGTGACCTCTTTGTGGGTTGTCCTCCTCCTTCATAGGGAGAGCAATTCGACATCAAAAGGACTTTGCCAGCATTGTGCTCCTAGACCACAGGTATTCACGTCCAGCTATTTTCAACAAGCTACCTCAGTGGATTAAAAGCAGAACCCAGGTGAAGAATAATTTTGGACCAGCCTTTGCAGCTCTAAGAAAGGTGAGGTCTGACCCCGAACTTGGCATAGCCAAGCATCAGTCATTGGCAGAGCTGAAAGTTGTCCTGTACAATTGCAGAGAAACTGGAAGTGGATCAACTACCATATCTGGGTCCAGAAGTTGAGTCATGACAACTGTACTTCTTTTTCTTGTGAGATTGAAACATTTTGCAACTCATCCTATTTCCTTGTCAGTAAAGAAGGTGGATGAACCTACCTGGATGAGTCGCAAAACGTTTCAATCTCACAAGAAAAAGAAGTCCAGCTGCCAAGACTCAGCTTCCAGATAACCTTACCTGGATGACTGAGAATCTTCACAGACATTCTCCATCTAGGGTTATGTGAAATGTTTCCTACTTTTCACTCTTGATTTCCTTGACTTGCATACCTGAGACCATTGTCTGTTTGCTTTCTGTTTTGTAGTTCTACTGGGACAAGAGATCAACTTGTGAGGCCGCATCTTCGTGATGGGAACGCATGCGCCCTTGCCTTCGTATGATGTGCCTTCACTGTGTATTAATGTATTACAGGTTAATATTTCACACACATATGATGTTTCAGACACCCACATGTGCACAGTTTCCGTGTAATTAAAGGTGAATGTCTAATCTTTTGCTTTGGGAGTTTTCATCTACTAATGTCAGACCAAGTTACTGGATCACCCAGGGGGAAGTCTGAATTTTCACAGCACAAGCTGTGTGGCCCTCTAGATGTTGCTGGGTGACAATTCCAGTCACTCTCATTAGGAACAAGGGTGGGAACTGAGGCCTGGCGACATCATCAGGAGGACGATAAGTCACCCACCCCAGGACTATAGCAAACACATGCACTGTTATTTTTCTCCTTGCTTTTTTGCCCCAGTGATAGTTCTCCATCTTACTATAAGTCTGGAATATGTCTTCCCAGATTATTTGTTGTTAGGTGGTGTCGAGTTGCTTCCAGTGTGAAGGAGCGATCTCCAAGATGCCTTGTCCGCAACAGCCTTGCTCAGCTCCTGCATACTAAAGCTGGTGGCTTCCTTTAGGGAGTCAGCCTCTCTCCTATTTGGCCTCTTTCCCTGCTGCCTCCCCCACCTTTCCTAGCGTTATTCTCTTTTCCAAAGAATCCTGCTTTCTCATGATGGGTCCCAAGTAGGACCGCCTCAGCTTCAGCAGTTTTGCCTCTTAATATACAATAATAATTGTACACCATCAAGTAAGTTCTGCTTTATGGTGACCCCTTCCAAACTCTTCCAGGCAGAAGGTATTCAGAAGTGGTCAACCGTTCCCTTTCATCTGGGAGCACTATGGGGTTGTGCAGTTTGCCCAAGGCCACACAGGCTGGCTCTACTCAGAAAAGGCTTAGCGGTGAATCAAACTCCCAAACTCTGGATCCACAGCCAGATACCTGAACCAAGTGTCCGCATCGCCTTCAAATGAGTCATCCAGACAGCTTGTCTTCCTTGAAGTCCAGGTATCTCAGTATTTCCAACTGAATCAATTGGATGGCTACACAGGTCCTCAACTTGTTTTGCTTCAATTAGAAATACTGAGATACCAGGAATAAGCCACCCCACCCCCCACATGCCAAGGAACAGGCAAATGGACCATCAATGGAGACATGACAAGACTGCAACACTGGGTAACCTCTTTCCTTTTTATTTGATCCAATTGGCTACACTCAGTGGACTTTTCTAAATTTTATTCCAATCCTCAAATGAAATGTATGGGCCTTCTGCACCAACCCCCCTGCCCCTTCGCTGGCAAGGCAGGGGCCATAGGCCTCAATAAGCCACATTGAGGAGAGGTGTGAATGTGTGTATGTGAGCCGTGACACATCTTTGGAAGGATTGGGGCAATAAAAACACCCCCCCTCCCTTCAATTCCAGTGCAGCCCACAACATCCGAGCTCTGAGCCTCAACTAAGAAACTTCCTGGCTTTTTACCCCATCTTGCCAAGGACCTTACATCTAAGAAATAACTCCTGGCAAATCCATCTTTTGCCATGTTATAACCTATTGGTACTACTCTGAGGAAGAGGGTTTTGCCCTTGAAATATTAGCAACATTTTTATTATTTTTCTATTAGCCTAACGGGATCATCTGTTCCACTTTTGTACTTGAAGTCCAGGGTGAATGTTTAACTGCACAACTAAAGCTGGTTCTCCAAGACAACTAGTAGGTTATGACCATCAAAATATAGAGGGCAAAGCCTTCTCTGCCTGCCCTCCTTCAAATATCTTTTCAAAAGAGACAGGCAATTCCCCCTCCACCCCCTTTCAAAGGTGGCCACCGGCTGTAAAGGGAAAGTGGCGGGGGGGGGGGAGGAACACATATGTCTTGATGTCTCAGAAGGACAGTGACTGAAGGTCCCATCTGCTTTTGGAGCACTAAGCCTGGCATCTGAGAAGTTTACGCTTGGTGAGTTCCTTCCCTGAAGCAGCACTTTGCTTCAGCCTCTTTTATTCGGGCTTCCAAGTGGCAGAGAAGCCACACAGGGCTGCTGCTGTGGTCATCAAGGTTACCTTTCTGCTCATTGCTGATGGTGAGCGGGTAGCGAGAGAGGAGAGAGCCTGCCAAAGCCTTTTTCATTGAAGCTTTACTTCTTGAGTCAAGTCTAAAACTCCCCAAACCTTAAACGGATGGAAATAGATTGAAGAAAAATGGGGGTGGGGGGGAGGTTGCTAAGGCGAGCACGTGTTTACATTCAAGCATTATCACAGCATCTTACAGTGGAATACATGGGCGGCTGTGCTACCCACTTTCTTTAAAGTAGCCATGCATCATCACAGGCTAGAAGCTTGTGATGCATGGTTCCCAAAGGGTTTGATGTGAAGGGAGGTGGCCACCCCCCACCCCCAGTGTAAAAGCTATAGCTCACGGTAGCCTCCAGGAGTAGAAAACCATTTTGACCACTCATTTTAAACTTGTGCTTCTGCACGGAAACACTGGCTTGGCCTCCAGGGCTGTGTGCAATTCATGGATCACATTTTGCTCCTCCCTGCCTTAAACGTACCTCAGTTCTTCAAAAAAGCATCCAATTGATGAATGTGGGGCATTGTGCTTCTCTAGATGCACAGTTCAAAAAGATTGTTCAAAATGGCCCAATATTGCGGCGAAATATTGTGGCTGTGTGACCGACAGGAAGACAGATGCCAAGGTTTACATAGCAAAGGGAAGCCTGAATGATGACCCCACAGTCAAGGTGGCCTACAAAGGATGCCCCTCTGGTGCTCACTCCCATTCACACTTGTTGACCGTGGCTTTGTGTTTGGGGAAGAAGTGGTTAACGGGTGAAAAAAGTCCCATTTCTGGGATTTTCCCTTGCTTGGTGTCACTTGGGGAATGGCAGTGAAAAGGCCACTGGTGTCGGCACGGAGGAGCAAAACACATTCTTAAAAAATAAATAAATACAAGTTTTAAAACTGCCCAAATGCTTCCAAATTTGTACAGAGCAAGATGAGCCAGGCTGCTACATCTGTGCCAAACGTGATGCCGATCCAAGGTCCAGTTTCAA
>JAHTLZ010003526.1:12116061-12217310 GCA_023846285.1 Phrynocephalus versicolor | reverse complement strand
ACTAAAATGAATTCACAAGACACAGGACCCCACTCCACCAAAGCCCAAGATGCTACCAGAACGCCCATCACCAGAGTCGTTAAGAAACAAAAGGCTGATGGACACACATCCAACACCTCACCCACACAGGATGTTTCTAAACAGCCATCTAACCCACCAGCAGTTAATCCCTTAACGATCGCCTTAGCCACACAGCAGATCACAAAAGAACAAACGAACCTACAATCAGCAACAGAGCAAGCAAACCACACCCCCCCACCAGTATTTATAGAAGGACTTCAACTGAGACCACGCTTTGCTTCAAGAAGAAAGAAGCCAGAACACCAGCCTGAAGATGACGAGTGAGACCTCGTCGAAACGTCGCCAAAGTAACCAGATTTCTACACGGGAAGAAACCCGAATCCACCCTAACATGCATACCTATACCCGTGAAAATCTACAAAAACATACTAACTTAAGTTAGTAAGTTGAGGTACCACTGTATATCTACATAGCCCTCTAGAATTACGTATCCCTAGAATTACGGTACTTCAGGAAACCTTATTAGGCTTTGCTTTAATCATTTTCTTGCATGATTCTCGTGCCCTCTATTAGGAAGAACTTCCTGACAGTTAGAGCTGTCCGGCAGTGGAATATGCTGCCACAAAGGGTGGTGGAGTCTCCTTCTTTGGAGGTTTTTAAGCAGAGGCTGGATGGCCATCTGTCAAAAATATTGTGATGGGGGTTCCTGCATGGCAGGGGGTTGGACTAGATGGCCCTTGAGGTCTCTTCCAACTCTATGAATCTATGATTCATAGAGTTGGTACCTCAACAGTGGTACCTCAACTTACTAACTTAATCCCTTCCAAATGCATACTCTTAAGTCAAACTACTCTTAAGTTTGGGTACCTATCTAAAAAAATGAAAAAATATGTTTAAAAAATGAAAAAAAATTTGTACAGTCGAGCAGACTATATCTAAAAATTGTAAGGTGGCAGTTAAAATGCCAACAGTTTCCCACTCTTAAGTCAAATTGCTCTTAAGTCGAGCTGTTCTTAAGTCGGGATACCACTGTATATTTTGCTTGGTATTTTTGGAGTTCCCTTACAGGATGCCGATTCCTTCTGTGGCACAACATTGCCCATGCAGCAACGATACCCTGCAAATGCCATTTCCCTTCCTCAACTGAAGAACTACAAATAAAAGCAGGGATGGTAGATTCTTCTCCTGTATAATGATTCTGTCTCTGTCAAGAAGACAGAGCTGACGGGGGGGGGGATCCAAGTGCAATTTTTGTACACAACTGGCAAGAGGATAACAACGTGTTGTGGGTGCTGCTAATGTAACACTTTCCTTGACTTTGTTCACATCACCTTCAAGTGGGCTCTTGCGCTACCTTGATAGAACTGGCTCTAGCCAGGAGCTCCTGCCGGGCAGGGGTAAGAAAACACCAAAGCCAGAGTTGCAATTTCTCGTCCTTAAGGGCATTTCAGATGCACAAGAATAAACATTTCAGAGGCCACATGCAATGTGAAGGGTATTTTTAATCAGTCATCCACCTGCACTTGACCGGCGAGCAGTCATGCTAACAGAAAGGGAGCACATGCTCACAGAAAATAAAACTCTCACCCAGCAATGCTCGTATATTGATAAAAGTACCAGTCCTTCGCTAGGGAAAAGGAGGCGGTTGAGAAGGGGTCCTACCACAGGAGGCAAAAGGCTGCTACTTGCTAAACAGAGCTGCCTGGATGTTCTTATGTACATGGCATTATCCTTTACTGGGGACTCTACGCTCAAGGACAGAACTGGCTTTGGTCCTCGAGGCATAATTTCCCAGGAGCAGATTCTGCTGAGTAGACAAGGTGGAAGAGATCATTCATCCTTACGGAGGTCGGAAAGGCAAATTTTAGTTGTGGCACCTGATGGCAAGGGTATGTAGGAGGAATTGAAACCAGGTCAAAACGCGGGAGCAAGAGACAGAAACGGGGCACTAGCCTGTCCAACTCGGTGCGTGCCCTTCAAGATGCCATCCATCAGCCCAGGAATCGCCACTGCCCGGCGAAATGGAACCAAGCTCAGGGCAAAGGCAAGGCAGGCACCTAAGATTCCCACTCATCTTCATCCTCTTCGCCCGCAGGCTGCTGTGGGGGTGGCAGGGGCGGAATGGTATCCGATATGCGGCCAAAGGCACCGCCCGGCACATTGGGAGAGTTGCTGTCTCCTCCAGCGGCAGGCCCTTTGCCAGAGATGCCTATGGGAGAGAAAGAGCATGCCTGTTAGTGTGAAACCAATGACCTTCTAGGACAGTGGTTCTCTACCTGTGGGTCCCCAGATGTTCCTCAACGGCAACTCCCAGAAATCCCTTCCAGCACAGCAAGGGGTGAAGTCTTCTCGGAGTTGCAGTCCAGGAACATCTGGGTACCCACAGGTTGAGAACCACTGTTCTAGGACTTTCCCAGTTTGCCAGACTGGCATGGCTGAAATCCAGCTGACAGAAGGGGGGGGGAAAGGCAATGGATACGGAGTTCCACTCTGCTAGCTCACTCTGCTAGGACCAAGACTGGGAGGTAGGGGCAGGCATTAGTTCAGCACCGCACTCGGCATTTTTATGGCAACCGAAGGTCCAAATAGAGGCCAAAGTTAGCCCACCCACACATACAAATGGGTTAGCAATTCCGAAAGAAAATTGGGAATATCATAGGTATGAGATGATCCATGGGAGAAAAGGAAAGAACCCTGAGTTCAGAAACATTGGGAACCCAAGAGATGGCCAAGCCCTTGCAAACAAACAAACAAACAAACAAACAAACAAACAAACAAACAACAACAACAGGCAGTCAGCCCAAGGGAAAGATTATCTTGGGTCCAGTTCTGTACGAAGAAAGATTTAACAAAATGAAACAGTTCCTGGGGTCGTTTGAAGGTATGGCCATCAGATTTAGCCCAAAATCAAGCCCAACATGTATGAAACTGCTTGAGTTTCAACACATCGGAGAACCAGCTCAAGATTTCTAGACCCAGCACCGCAAGCTCAGCAGGCAGGAGACAGGGCTGACCCCTCGCCCTTGCTCTGCTGCCCCGGTCCTCCCACCACTTGCAGCCAGCGCCACGGAAAGGGGCACGACCCAGCTGGAGCCGGCCTCCCTTGCTTGGTGGCTGCTGGGCAGCTTTGAGGCTTTGAGCGAGGAGTGGGGGGGGGGTTCTTCTCTTGCTTTCTCCCCTGGCCAACTCCTCAGCAGCTTGTGCGCTGCCTTTCCTTCAGGAGATGGAGACCGCTTTGCCACAGCTCCCGGTGCTGCTTAATTTTGGCATGCAACTGGGCTGCAATCTAGTCACAGCAGTCTCTTCAGCATTCCAGTCCTTGGTCCTTGGGGTGTGTGGGGGGGTGAGTCAAATGAACAGGAGTCCTGTTAGTGGGGTTCTCTCACAGCCTTTAAGAAATTACTGAAAACGTGGCTGTTTAAAGAACCTTATGGCGATTGCTAATGTCTGCTTGTGCCCCTTGTGATCCATTTGTTCTCTGTTAGTATTTGCCTGTGCCTCTTGACGCATTATTTTCCTCCCCCCCCCATCCTCTTTTTGTATGTTTCCTTCTGATTTGTATTGGGGTGTTTTTAATTGTTTGCTTTGTTTGCACACTGCCCAGAGTTCCCTTGGGAAAATCGGTGCTGATTATAACTCTAAAAATAAAGAAATAAATAAAAAATAATGTCTGTGCACTACAAGCAACTCTGGATATGTCCAACTGACACTCGTGGCAGGCTTCGGCCTGCATTTTGCTTAGGAATGTTAATATTTAGATAAGTTTGCTGTGCTTCCCCTATTTCTTTTTCATGCACCATTATGCAGTCTGGAGACCCTGCAATAAGCTCCATGGGAGTGGTAATTGTACTAATTAGCACAGAAGTCACAAGCTGACTAAGGGCCTTTTTACCCGACCCCTAAACTCCGCCACATATGGCTCCCAGCTCCGGAGCTTAAAATTGTTTACCCACCAGCTCCGGAGTTTACTGAAAATTAAGTGCGGCCACGCCCACCTAAGCGTGTCCCAGCGCACTTTTCTTGTACCTGCTCTCCAAGGGTGAAAAATCTTAATGCGGATGTGCCGGGCTCTCCTTGCTTCTTTTTGTTGTTGTTGTTTGCCTCCCGCCCCTTTAAGAGAAGGAACCAGGAAGTCACGGGGCTCCCGGCAGCTTCCACCGGCACCGGGGAAGTAAGTCTTTATTCTTTTGTCCCTTTTTCTCTCCCTCCCCTCACGCAGCCAGCAGCCAGGACGTGCGGAGGGGGTGGGAACGCACGAAGAGCGACAAATCCCTAAGATCTCTGGTCCGAATTAAAGTGACCAGCGGATCTTAGGGGTCGTGTAAAAGCGCCCAATGAACAGTATATATAGACATTATATTCCCCAGAATGGCCTGGCACCCCTGTCATACTTCTCTTTCCAACCTCTGGATTAAGAACCGCTTGAAGAAGGGAACTCATGCGGGGCTGGGGGTGGGTAGGGAGTGGCTGTCAACTGCTGCTGCTGTCCTGATGCTGAATTCTTTTCCCTTCCACTCCATCGACTTCTCACTACAAAAAGGTTTCTTTGAGACAGGAAAAGGGCTCTGGGAGCAGCAGTCACAAATCTGCACGTGGGCAACACCTCATTTGCAAGGACAAAGCCCTTTTGCTAACAGGAGCACCCCTCACCCCACCCCACCCAGGAGCTTTTTTGTCTGGTTGGCCTCTTGGCGAGAAACAGCTTGCCCCCCTCTCCCCTACCTTTGCGCCGGAGGACCAGTTTGTTGAAGAGGTCTGACATCAGGTCTCCACCCTGCGCTGTGGCTCCCACTACAGTAAAAAAAGAACAAACCACACACATGCAATCAGAACAGAAAGATAAATGCACAGAGCATCAGGAGCTGGCTGGTAAATAAATCATACCGCCCCAGCTTCGTTAAAAAAAGAGAGGAAGAGGGAGAGAGACAAGAACACATGGCAGGCTTGTCTTACGATGTTTTGTAAAAGGGCACAGGCAAAATCCCCTTATTTATTTATTTGTTAAGCTTATATCCCGCCCATCTTCCCAAAGGGAACTCTGGGCGGCTAACAGCGATAAAACAGATAAAACAAGGTATAAGGTTCCGGACAAACAGAAGGGGAGATGGCGGCGGGCCCGAGCGAAGGGGAGGAAAAAAAACAAAAACAGACTAACTAACAAGGTCGCCGAAGGCCTCTCTGAAAAAGTGCACTGCTGAGCCAACAAAACTGGAGGACTACTCTGTAGTAAAATGTTTCAAAAATCAATACTGAACAGTATCAGGATAGATCTTTATCTATTCCAGCCCTCAGCTGACGTTTTTAAATGAATTATTTTTTTTCCCTTAGCAGTAAAAGCCAGACCATACTTTAGTGCAGCAAATCGCACTAGATTACGCCTATTGCCTCAAGAAGGATTTGGTGAGTCACTTCCTCCGTAAGTCTCGGCGATTCAAATGGACCGACTCTAGTCCTCCCCTCTTTTAGCACAGTAAATTGCAGTTTGGAGGAGGCTCATTTGAATCAATTGAACTTACAGAGGTGACTCACCCATGGGTTCCATAGGCCTACTCTGTTGCGATTGACGCCATGCAGGTTCAGCACAGGAAGCTTTCCTTCCTCATTATCTCAGTATCAAACAAACAAGAAAGGGCTGGCTTGAGCGTACAGCATGGTTTTAGTATTTGCGGCACCAATTTCAGTGTCCTACTACAGTGTGCTCACTTTAAGCACAGTAAGGTAAGGATTTTCATACTACAGTAGGACCCTGGTATCCGCTGGGGATTGGTTCCAGGCTTTCCCGTGGATAATGAAAACTGTGGATAAGAGAACGCCTGCCCACCCACCGCCAAACTGCTGTTTCCTGACAGTAGTTTACTTTATGACTGCTGTTTTGAGACAGTAGCTTGCTTTATGGCTGCTGTTTGTGACAGTACTAGCTTGCTTTACAGATGCTATTTGTGACAACAGCTTGCTTTGTGGCTGCTGAATTATTTAATTTTTTTCCTCTGCCAAACAGGGATAACTGAATCAGTGGATAATGAATCAGTGGATACGGGGGTTCTACTGTGTTCTCCATTTCACACTGCACTATATTGGACTCCTTTATTGTTCACTATTGCCCATCAATAACTGTGGCTAACTGAATCAGCGGATAATGAATCCACAGATACAGGGGTCCTAGTGTATATAGCTGAATACTAACCCCTTCAATTGCAGTTCTGGCTCAGGAGAGGGAATGTAGAGCAACCTCCTCATTTTCAGACTGTTGCATTTCTATGATTTAAAAGTTGATAGACTGGATAGGGCTAGTATGCTCCGTTCAGTGCAAGTTGGCTCCCAATGCTTTCAGCCACAATTGAAGATGTGAAACGTATCCCATGCAGTTGAGCATTGTAACATAAAGTCAGGCCAATAATATCAAGGACATTGCATGAACAAACCATTAACAGATGCATGATTCATGTCTAGGCTTCAGCTACAGATGGTGAAGAAGAAACAGAAAGCTTTTATGCAAACATCCTGGAGGCACGTGATCACAGAATAATTGGAGCTGACTGAAGCACGAAAACAGAACATAAAACAAAACCAAACACTGTTGGACAATTTGGCCCAGGAGTTAGAAATGAAGCAGGAGAACAACTCGCAGAATTATCTAAAGCCAACATTTTGTGAATTGCAAATATACGCTCCAGGCGGCCACACAGATGACTATACATGTGGATGTCACCAGATGGCCAATATAAAAATGAAATAGACTACGTAATTGGGATCAGAAGTTGACGAAGTTATGTTCTGTCGGCAAAAGCAGAAGTCTAGAAGTGAACGATGATACTGACAATTCACTGAGTATCAAGAAGTCAACAAATAATAGAAAAACAAAGGATGCTTTAAATAACATTCCAGAATTTTTTTTAAATAATGTGAAGAACAGCATTGCACAATTAAGTGCAACTGTGAATCAGAAGAACTGTGGATTGAAATCAACGATCTTATTGGGGAAGAAAAGCAAAGATATGAAAAACAAAAACAGATTAGGAATGCTCAGATATGTTCCAATCCTAGACAAAGGAGATGGGAACATGGGCAGGAACTGTGTTTATGTGGGAAGTGGGAGTGGGGAAGAGGGAGGGAATTGATTTCCTATACAAGCAAAGCAAAGCTCAAAATTTTACAACAACAATTTTAACCGTATACTGAGTAAGAAATGCCAGGTGTCTGAGCCCAATTTAAACCAGGAAAAGGCACTAGAAATCATATCGCAACTATACAGTACATTAGCTATTGGAACATCCTGCAGAATCATTCTATGTTTTAATAGATTACAGCAAAGCTTTTGACTATATGAATGATGAGAATCTATGAAGAGTTCTCAAAGAAATGAATGTGCCACATCATCTGTCTTGATCCACAACCAAGACTCCAAACAAGGGTCTATGACTTGGGTAGAATATGAAGAAATAGAATGGTTTCCCATAGACAAAGATGTCAGACAAGTGTGTATTTTTATCTCTGTATCTGTTCAATCAAAGTGTAGAATATATTGTACAGAAAACTGGATTAGGCAATGGTGTTGGACCATGAAGAAATTTGAGAAAGAAAAATGTTCTGTTTTAGTGTGGTGGAAGAGAACTTTACAAACATGAGAAAGATGGATAGATTGGGCCTGTATCACATCTAGCCGAAACTCTCATTACAAGCTAAAATGACTAAATAGGAGTTTTCTTACTCTGGACCTATTACAAGAAGACAGGGTTCAACGTAAAAGATAATGTCCGGAAAAGTTGAAGACAATAGGAAAAATGGTAGACTGAAGCTGTGATGAATTGAGGTCATAAAGGATCTAGTTTGCAAGACCTGAGTGAGGCTATTATGCTGCTATATGTCTGAAGAAGTGGACTGTAGGGAGCCCACATAGAGGCTCTGAACACCAATAGGCTATGGCAGAGCGCTGAAGCAAGCCATTAGCCCCAGGGGCTGAGGATCATCAGTGACCCACAAAAGGGCATGGCCATGCGTAGAAAGACCAGGCCAAAGTAACCTCTGGATAACCCTGAAGCTGGGCATAGGTCAGCCCCAACAGGCATGGTTCAGGAGGCTAGGGGAAACAGGTGGCTACCCAGATATCAGGATGATCAGACAACATCTGGTCTGTGACCAGCCCGAAGCCTCTTCCTCTCCCCTATCAATGATTCCCCACTGGCAAGGATTTCCTCCTAGATAAGTTTGCGTATATGTGGAGCTCCAGGACTGTCAAAGACCCTCATTCCCCCCACCCATGGAATTCAGGTTACCACCCCTATTGTGATGTATGTGTGTACTTGTTTACTGTAACCAATAAAAAGCCTTGGGTCCCAGGCCAGAGTCTCACACACACACACTCACATTCTCACACACATACACAGACTCACTCACACAGACACACACACACACACACAGACGCACGCCTGGGCCCCAGAGATGATTGTACCCCAATCCTTTGTCATGTAGTCCATAATGCTACAGTGGATGCGTCCACAAAATATTTTAATTTTCATTAAAATATGAAAGTTAGTCTTTAAGGTGCCACATGTTTTGTGTCTTTTCTTTTCTTTTGTTTTTCTTTGAGTTTTGCCTGCAATTCTTGAAAGGACTAACACGGCTACCCTCTCTGAAACTGCCATTCATAATAGGATCTTCTGAAGATTATTATTTCATAGGGGCACCACAAGACAGAAAATAAAATGAAATGAAATAAAATAAAAATTTCAATTGCTCTCAACCTTCTTCTAAACTGTTATATTCATTGCTGTGTATTTGATTTGTTGTCCATTGCTTTCATGAGAATACTCTAGTAAAGGGGCATTAGAAATACATACACAGTGAAGGTTTCCGTACTGTTGGGAAGCACCATTTTGGTTTAGCTTCCGAATTCCTAACTGTCGCACCTGTTCCTCTGAGAGGTCAATGACCAAATCTGAGCATTTTCCAGAAACAATGCATTCAGGCTGGTTTGCAGTTAGGTTCTGAATTGTAGTTATTTAGAAGAAGAACCTTTTGTTGGGTCTGCTGTCAGCTGAGTATCTTTAAATGGTATTTTAAGGTGAAAACTGAAAGTGGGACCTGTCAAGAGACTGGAAAAAGGAGGGGACAATTGTTTCAGGGCCTTTGAAACTTGGGCCTGTTAGCTTGTGCTGGATAAGAAGAGGCCAGAAGAAAAGGGGAGACAGTGCCAGATAATTGGGTGGTTTAGCCAGCTGTGTCTTATCAGGATGAGAGAAGGAATTTCCAAGGTCATAAAACACTCTCTCCTGATAACAGGCTCATTAGTGAAGAACTGGTTTCAGCTGGAAAAAAAAGGGAGAGGAGGAGAGAGGAGTTAAGTTACTTCAGCAAAAGTTACTCCCTTCTGGACGCTCCAGAGCGGCATGGAACCTGATGGATAGAAGGCACTGGAAAAGCGTAAAGGCTGATGATGGATATAAGCACGAGGAATAAGCCTAGTTGAGCATGGTTCTTATCTGCTGTTTTGCTACTCGGTACATGCTCTGCAAGGGGCGTGGTGACTCATTGGACTAAGGCTTCTGAAAACTGTCGGCTGCAAAGTCGGCAGCTCGGCGGTTCGAATCCTGGGTGCCATGCAGCACAGCGAGCTCCTGCCGATAACCCCAGCTCCTGCCAACTTAGCAGTTTGAAAGCATGTAAATGCAAGTAGATAAACAGGCACCACTGTAAAAAGTGGGAAGGCAAAGCAGTGTTTCCTTGCAGCCATGCTGGCCACGTGGCCATGGACTTGCACAACACTGGCTCTTTGGCTTGAATACAGAGATGAGCACCACCCCTCCAGTCAGACACAACTAGCACGCATGTGCAGGGGGAACCTTTACCTTTTTTATATGCTCTGCAAGTATGCGATAGTTCTGTTTTTATGGAAGTAGTCTAGGATCTTTAACTTGCTTTATTTTATATTTTTGTGGAAACTATTCTGGAACTGCCTTAGCCTCAAACCTTGTTGCTTCCCAAACTTTTTGATTGCTTTTCAACTTTTTGGAACTAGTTTTTGAAACTGCTTGTAATTTTTTTTAAAAAAAAATTTAACACCTTCAATAAAATAATAAAAATCTTAAAGCAGTTTGAGAAGAAAAAGATTTGCTGGTACTAAAAAAGGGCCTTACCTCTTGTCCTAACTGGACACTGTGTATTTTGTGGGTGCTCGGTATTCCTATTGGGGAGGATTGGTGTGCAAGTGAAAGCATGCAACTGTGTCAACTTTGGTAACTCCTTGGAGCACTGAGAAGTTTGGATGATTTAGGATGTTGGGAGGAAGTAGCAAGCACTTGTCATAGCCCCATTGACCCTCCTGGAATTTACCTGCACCAGGAAAGTCAAGGTGGTGTCACTGAGTAATATATGAGGGCCTCACTCTCCCAACCATAATCTTGGCAGAACCAAGGATGGAGCATGTTTAAAATTCAGGCATCATCATCATCATCATCATCATCATCATCATCATCATGGTGCTGTGATAGAGATGGTGATTGTGGCAAGGATAATTTTTTGCTAAAAATTGGAAATCCACCAACCAGAAATCACTGGAGGAATAGTACAGAGTGTGATGGAAACATGGCTATGAATGATGAACCAACTTGTGAAATTAAAATTACAAAAGGATTGAAAAAAGGAATTAATTTAATATGTAAAAAATTGGGGGGGGAGGGGAATATTCATTTCAAAAAGGAAAAGGGTATGCACCAGGAGAAGGTTCAACGTATTTCTGGAGCAGAATGGGAAGATCAACATCCTAAGGAGTTTAAGCATGGAATACATCCTGAGTGGGAGGTGGGTTGCATGTTGAAACAGGTAAATGTTGTTTTGTTTTGCCTTGTGTTTATGTGAATAGAATTCAAATAAAATACTTTTTTTTAAAAAAAATCCAGATAAAACAATTTCTGAGCATTGAGGGCCAATCTGAAAGAATCTCTTCATGTGTCAGGACTTTTGGACATCCATGGAATGGAGGAGAGATTTACACAGAGATGTGCAGCTCTGTGCCAGCTGTCCAGAGCAGGCATGCTTCTCCTCCACCACCATGGACAGATGTTCCAGGAAGAAAGCAATTGTGAACTACCTTCATGCTTCTCGCTCTAAGCGTCCTCCCCATACTCACTAGCAGCTGAGTTATTCCTAAGGAAAAGCACTAAGGCTGAAGTAAGGCACCTCTGGCCCTACAACTCTTGATCACGTGGGCTAATGGGGGAGTTCAAATCCAAGAGCAGCTGGCAGGCTACAGCTTTCCCATCCCTTATGCTCATACATTCTTACATTCACAGGCGACACATGGTCTCATCTCAAAAAGTCCAGGGTTCAGTTAAGGGCACAGCCCATCAACACAAGAACTTCTTAAGTGTTAGAGCAATACAGCAAAGGAACCGTTTACTTGGTGAGGCGGTGAGTGCTCCATGACTGGAGGCATTCAAGAGAAATTTGGACAACCACCTGGCAGATTGGTACTCTTGCATCGAGCAGGGGGTTGGATTTGACCCAACTCCAAACTCTATGATCAGCGGCATATAAGGCACTGGTGGAGAGGCTTTAAAGATGGCTGTGTTTCATCATCCCATCCAACATAACCCAATAGCACAATTATACAGACATAACCACAGGGACCGGAAGCCTGAAGAGGCAAACAGCACCGTGTTCTTGCTCCTTCTGCTTTTTCTTTTCCATCTTCCTCTCTTTGACGCTCCGGAGCTTGGCCTTCCCGATGCCGCCGGCTTGCCGGATCGACTCAAGCAGAGTGGCCCGGCCGTTGGATGGGTTCACTACTTCTTTTGGTGCCCCCTGAAGAGCAGCTGGAAGGAGAGGGAGAGAGAGATGTAGGTCTAACAGATATTTTGCACAGTTCTTTTGCCAATAATCCCATGTGAGGATTCCTATCTAAGACTCAGACTTCTTTGCTGATGGTTAGCAAGGTCTGCCACCTAATGACTGGTGTTTTTTTAGTCTAACCTTCACAATGATTTTAATTCATCAAAGAAAATTGATTCATTGAAAAACCCTTATTGGTATACACCAATAAGGGCCTCCAAGGGTATTGATGTTATCCTCTTCATAGAATCATAGAGTTGGAAGAGACCTCAAGGGCCATCCAGTCCAACCCCCTGCCATGCAGGAATCCCATCACAATATTTCCAACAGATGGCTATCCAGCCTCTGCTTAAAAACCTCCAAAGAAGGAGACTCTTGCAGCTCTTACAGGGGTAGACATACACAGATCATTCCTGTGCCGCATATTTCAAGCCATTCCCTAGTTTCCATGAGGAGCCGAAGAGGATAGCAGCCATTTATTGGCATGTGCACATTTTATCTTACACTAACATGGACGATGGCTACAAACGATGGCTTTATCAATGGCATTAGTCGAGAAAGAGAGATGGTGCCTGAATGTTTAGAAGCTTCATGAACCCCAATGACCAAATGCAGGCTGTGAACATGCCCTTGCTTGAAAGTTTCTGGGGGAAGGGGGCATCTGTCTGACCACGTGGAAGTAGAAGCTGGTCTCGCCGGACCCTGACAGGTTCCAGTGAGGGTATGAGGATGCCCCTGAGCTTTCCATGCTCATTTCAAGAAAGGCAGCTCTTATAATGCCAAGGTGAGGCTGCCTGAGCTGGTTACTACAACCCAAGCAATCTTGCAGGTGTGTACTGGCTAACAGTAACTGTGCTGTGAATACCTAGCTTCTGCTAGGAATTTAGCAGATGGTGTTAGGCAAGACAACCAGGTACAAGGTCCTGGTTTTGGTTTACAAAACCCTCCACAGCTTGGGACCTGAGTACCTGTCGGAGTGTATCTTCCAAAGATCAACTGAGGCCCGGCCCACTAGAATGTCGCAGGCACTCTCACTTCGAGTGGCCATGCCCAGTGAGGCTCGGAAATCAACTACCCGTAACCGTGCCTTCTCAGTGACCGGCCCCTCACTCTGGGGCCATCTTCTGAGTGAGTTGTGCCTTGCACAGTCCCTGCCCGCCTTCAAAAAAGCATTAAAAACCTTGCTTTTTAGGGAGGCATTTGGCGACCTGGATTAGTGTTGTTGTTGTTTTGCCGTCTTGCTGATGACTTATCGACTCCCTTGCTGAGTTGTTTTATATTATATACTATATTTTATTTTCTTATATATTGTTTTTTTTATTTCTTTATTTTTTGTTTCAATTGATGTCTTGTTCCTCTTGGGTTTGTCTTGCTCTCTTTGTTCACCGCCTGGAGTTCTTTTGGCGGTATAAAAATGAATGAATGAATGAATAAATAAATAAATAAGACATACTCTTCCTAAACTTCGGTCACGTTCCTTTCTAATATACTAGAACTTACCTTACTAGTAAGGATTAGAAAAATAATCAAACATGAAAACCACTCTGAATGCTCCGCAGTGCTACATAAATTATTATTCTTAAATCCTCCAAATGATTATGGAATAAGCACCTCAATGGTTTCTCTAATTCCCCAGCTGCAATGTTTCCAAGCCTTACCTGATGGTGCTGCGTTGTTCCTCTCTTCACCCCCTTGAGACTCAGTCACTGGTAAGGCTGGAGGGGGCGGTGGTGGTGGTGGGGCACCCACAGGTGTTTCAGGTGGTGGGGGAGGAGGAGGGGGAGGAGGGGGAGGGGGAGGAGGCACGCCCTCCTGAAAACCTGGAAAATGGGAAGAAAGGACTCTTGATATGCAGAAAACAAAAACTGAGTCAATGACAAGACTTATTGGCTGAGCCTTACAGCATCCCACCCAGGTGCTGTTGGGCTTTCAGTTCCACATGTCCCAGGACAGCAACAGAGCAGGGCCCCCTTTCTTACCCTGCCTAGATGCCCTAAGCACATCCGATCTCGCTCGATTTCGGAAGCTAAGCAGGATCGGCCCTGGTTAGTACTTAGATGGGCGACCACCAGGGAATACCAGGTGCTGTAGGCGCCTGGAGTAGGAACTGGCAAGCCACTCCAGTACTCCTGCCAAGAAAACTCCATGGACATGGAGTCACGCAGAGTCAGTCACGACTGTAACGACACAACACACAGAGACACATTTCCAGAAAACCATCATAACCCATCATTTATGGAAAATAACACAATCACACTAAAATTGTGGAAGGAAACGGTCTGGCCTTCCAGTAATCAAATGAAGTTATGGCTGGTTTATTAGCAGTCAGCCAGAGAGGCACCACTGGGAGCCTAAACCTCTGGTGGAACGAGATGGGCTCCAGGTCTCTCCAACCCTTCTTTCCAGGTGTTCACAGGAACCACGAGAGAGAAGGAGAGGTGCCTGAGATCTAAATCTATGAAAGAGTGGTGCAAATTAGAGTCATTGCTGCCTGCTTAAAATGGATTAGCAGCCCCTAGAATGGGCAACACAATTTCTGTATCTGTCTCTGGATGACAAGGAAATAAGAATAAGAACATAAGAACAGCCTTGCTGGAACAGGTCACAGCCCATCCAGTCCAGCATTCTGTCTCACACAGTGGCTCACCATTTGCTTCAGGGTATATCCAAGCAGATGTCTTCACCTACTTACGATTCCCTGCAAATGGCATTGAGAGATATCCTGCCTATATCTCCAACCCAGAGGTTGTCCTTAGGCAACCATAATAATTGCCATTGATACCTTTGTTCTCCATGAACTTGTCCAATCCTTTCTTAAAGCTGTCAAGGCTGACAGCTGTCACTACTTCTTCTAGCAGGGAGTTCCACAGACCAGTAATCCTCTGGGTGAAAAAGTACTTTCTCCTATTTGTTTGAGATCTAGCACCCCAAAATTTCATGGAATGACCCCTAGTTCTAGTGTTGTGCAACAGGGAGAGGAATTTCCTTATCTATTTTGTCCATAGCGTGTACGACTTTATAAACTTCAAACAGGTCACCTCTTAGGCGCCGTCGTTCAAGAGTGAAGGGGCCCAACCGTTGCTGCCTCAGATGGTAAGGAAGGTGTTCCAGTCCCCTAATCATTCTGGTTGCCCTCCTCTGCACTTTTTCCATGTCCATAATAAACATCTGGAGGCATGGTGACCAGAACTGTACACAGTACTCCAGATGGGGCCTCACCATAGATTTATAACGAGGCAAAATGACACTAGCTGACTTATGTTTAAGGAAAACTACCCCTTTCTCCATGCCCCCTGTGGGTACCAAACTGAGCTTATAATGTGCTTATATTAGTGATGTTCTCTCCCCTTCTTCTTTTACCCGGGTTCACCTGCGACTTAAACACCACTATCTCCGTGCTTCACTCTTACCTGAAGCGGGAGAAGAGAACAAATTGCCCATCACAGCCTCCCCAGCAGTGGAGGCCGGGGAGTCCAACCTGCTTGCCTCCCTTCACACCCTCCTGTTCATATGTGGCTGCACCTTCACCCACAGTTCAAGGGAGCTGGCGGAAGACGTACCTTGCTGCAAAGGCATAGCAGACTCTGTGTTGAAGCTGGGCAGCTCCGGTAGGGCAACTCCAGGAGCGGAAGGTGCGATGCCTGGCCCAAGATCAGCGCTGTACATGAGATCAGCTGCAATGCCCGGCAGGTCGGGGAGATAGGATGGCACGTCAATCTCAGGCACCTGCCCAAGATCTGGCACGTAGAAATAGTTCTCAGCCACCTTTTGTTGTTGTTGTTGTTGGTGGGAGCAGCAGCGATAACAAAAAAAACAAAAAACGCACAGGTCACTGTCACAGATAGACATTTGTGTGGGAGCTTTTTTTCCAGCTGGGTGGAACATGGAAATAGGGTGGTTTGTAAAAAGGCCATGCTGGAGGAGAACTTTGGAGAAAGACCGGGTAGAGTGGTGGCAAACCTTCGGCACTCCAGATGTTTTAGACTGCAACTCCCAGAATTCCAAACCTAAACTGCCAATGGCAAAGGATTGTGGGAGTTGTGGTCCAAAACATCTGGAGTGCCGAAGGTTTGCCACCACTGGAATGACAATCAAGAGGGTCCTACACCCAATTAAACCTCAACTCTGTCTGGAGGCAAAAATGTTGAAATGGAGGGAGCTCTACTTTGGGCAAATCATGCGAAGGCGGGATTCCTTAGAAAAGACAATAATGCTGGTAAATACAGCAGGAAAAGAGGAAGACCACCTATGAGATGAGCTGACTCCCTAAAGCAGTGGTTCTCAACCTGTGGTCCTCAGATGTTCCTGGACTGCCACTCCCAGAAGTGTCTACCACTCGCTGTGCTGGAAGGGATTTCTGGGAGTTGCAGTCCAGGAACATCTGGGGACCCACAGGTTGAGAACTTCTGCTCCAAAGGAAGCCAAAGACTCAAGTTTGCAAGAGCTGAGCAGGACAGTTGAGGTCATTTTAGAGACGTCTCCTAGGGTTGCCTTAAGTTGGAAGCAACTGGCAGCACACATCAGCAACAATCGGACAATGACCCCAAGTGCCTCTGTTCTCCAAACCTGGAAAAATATACAACAAACTATATTTTCAACACATCTGCTCACCACCCTTGTTATACCGTTAGCATATGAAATGCTATCCACTCTAAGAATGCTGTTTAAGAATGCACATCATACCACTTGGCTCTCGCTTGAAATAAAAAGCACAGTTGCTAAAGGAGACAATAGGCCTCACAGAAAAAAAGTGAGGCAGGAATCAGTATCTTCAACTGGGCATTGCGTTACCGGTAATATGGGCCCACAGCTTTGCAAGTGCAACCTACTGGCAGGAGTTGTATGGTACTGCTGTTTGTGGAAGCCTTGCACAACTCACTGCGGCTAACTGATAAAAGTTGCCAGGGCACGTGCTGCTCACATGCCTGGTCATGCACTCAGCTATGCCACCAATGGGTGTCCTGGCACCTTGTCAATTAGATGCAACAAGTCACACAAATCTTACGTGAGACCCAGTAGGATTCTGCCCATTAGGGTTTTCCTTCCCCTAGTCTTCAGGCAACTGATCAGGCTTGCTTTTTCCCATGCTTTACTGTCTCTCTCTTTAGTTCTATCTAGACCAGCACTCAGTAGCCACACTGAGTTGCAGCCTGGAAGTTGCAACCTGGCCTTACACTGTCATTTAATCTCCTCGCTACGATTCCAATTGTGGAAGCCGCTTCTGTCTCATGTCCATCCTCTTTCTCTAGTCATTGTGTTTTACACCCTAAGCTCATTAGCTGATGATCAAATTCCAATCTCCGTAAAGCTGAAGATTTGACTTCTGTGACAAGTGGAGTGGATGTGAGTTCACGGCTCAGCTGTCTCGACGGACACACAGCCCAATGTGTGCTGAGTCACAGACCAAGGAGGGACTCCTTCTCCGTGATGCTTGGGGCCAAAGTCAGTGACATGGGCATCTCTCCTCTCCCTCTGCCCTGAATGGAAAAGGGCTTACCTGCTGGTCCAGCTGTCCCCTCTTGGTGATAGAGAGTGGGGCATCAAAGAGCTTTTCCTCCATTTCTGTTTCCAGAGCCACATGGATCTTGGTCACTGCTCCAGCCAGAGGATCGAGGAAAACATACTTCTTATAGCTGGGGCAGGGAAGAGGGGGGAGAAGGGACAATCTCATCAGCCTCCTACCAGTGGAGCAGCACACAGAGGCAGGAGGGTGTGAAGGTAATTTAGCATTTGGAGGCAGACAAAGTGTGTCCCCGAAGGCCATTTCTGCAGCTCTTGGTTTCCCTTTAGTCCTCTCTTAGGCATGGATGGATGGATGGATGGATGGATAGTAACCTGCCACATCCAGAAACAGCTTTTCAGGTTCTTAAGGTGCACCATTTAACACTAAAAACTCTGAGGGGCTGAAGACTGAGGATGAGCTAATAGCTAGGCAGGGGTGTATCTAGGGAGGGGGCAGAAGGGTACATCTGCCCCGGGCGCAGCAATCTGGGGGCGCTTGGAGGCGGAGCAGGAGGAGGAAGGTGTGCACCCTCCCGCTGCCCAGCAGTCCTCCTTTCCCCTAAGGCTTGGTGACGGCACCCCCTCCGCCCCCTCCGCTGCCACGCGCCAGGAGAGCAGCAAAGCAGGCAGGCAAGCAGGAGCGTGGTGGCCACGGCACCCTCCTCCTTCTCTTCCTTGCTTTGGTGGGAGATGTGTATGCACACGCGCACACACATGCACACACACATGCCCGCCCACAGGGTTCTGCCCCCTGTTGCTGGGTGGGTGCAATGTGGGGGTGGGTGGTGGCAGGAAGGGCGCAAAAATGAACTTTGTCCCCAAGCGCTCCAAATCCTGGGTGCGCCTCTGTAGCTAGGCAGATATTTGGCCCCTGAACCCTAATGAAGCAGCCCAACCCTGGTATAATTAACTGATAGGAGGGGGTGTCTCCTCCTGTTACCGGAATCTCACCAACCTTCTTTGCAGGTTAAATAATTTGCCAAAACACACACACACACACACAAATACATTCCATAGACCTCTCCCCAGCCCCCCACCTCTACCATGCTAATTAGGCAGGTTAATGGCTGATTTACAGCTTCTCCTAAGTCTACTGAGAGAACCTGTAAACCAAAGCATGTTTGAAGGGAAGGTGCTTTGCTTTATGTTGTTTCAGTTCATAATACTGCATATTTTATTGCTGTAAATTTTTATCTCATAAACTACCTTGACAAAGATTCATCTCAAAGGGCAGAAAATAAATAAATAAAGCTTTTTAAAAAAACAAACCTGAAGGTACCGACTCAGCAACTACTGTACTCAATGTCAAAAGATGAATATCTGAATATTTATCTCACATTTTCACCCTTAACATTTATTTTATTTATGATTTACTAACTGGATCATTACTTTCATGTCAATGTAGTGAAAATATGAGGCTGTTAGATTACTACTTGTCCAAAGAAGTCAAGCCAGAGGTAGATGCCCCAAACTCAATTCACATTCAATCCAATGGGCCTCAAAGTTTCATAAAACGGCACCAGCAACAGAGCCTGGGAAGGTCAAAGTGATTGGAAGCAGAATTACTTTTATGGAACGGAATTGCCAGGGATCCTGGGAGGACTGGTCCTTGCTGGCTGGTGGACTTGGGGAATTGTGGTCCAAAATTGTTAACCTTTCTAAACTCTGATTCTAAAGACATTCCATAGTAGAGGACAATGTGACAAGGTGTCAGTCAAGTCAAGTTCCCTTTCTCCTGATCAAGTGCCACCCGCTCTTCCCCTTAATTGTTTTTCCTGACTTTTCCTACTGTTATGAAGTACAAACCCTGCACACATTCCGTTCTAACACACAGCATGTGTTTAATATGCTACTAAGTTCAAGAGTCAGAGAATACTGAAGACATAAAAGTAGGAGTGAGTGTGGAGGAAAAGACGAGGTAGAGAGAGAGAGCGAGAGCGGAATCCTCATGGCAGGATTTAAAAGTTTCTGCAAGGCTGGGAGGGCAAATCTGGGCTCCAAATGAATGGATATAACTCATTTCCCACTGATGAAAAGAGGAGACTACCTCTGAGTTGATAGGACTGCTGTAGAAAGAAGCCATCTCAATGCATTTAGAACTGGCACAGAACAGCCAGGCAAGACTTACAGGTTCTCGGTGGTGTTAAAGAGCAGCAGAGAACTGAGAGAGCTAATATTCCTGGGGAGACTGCCAAGGCCTTCTTCGGCATCATCTTCGTGATGGATTTTTGTGCTGACGCACAACGGGAAATACTCTGGCTTCTCCTACAAAACACAAACAACACAGCAGCGGTCAACACTCCACGCAGGGCCTGCATTCAGGACAACATCTGGGTCCTTGGCCATTTGTGAGGGATGTGGGAGCTCTCTAAAGCCATCATCTTGCAAAATCAACTGGAACAGGACAATCCCAACAACATGCATCAGGAACACTTTTTGGTCTTTGGTCTTCTCGATGTTTTGGATTTCAATTCTCAGACGCCCCAGGCAATGTGGACAATGGAAGCCAATAAGCGGCCCCCCTCCCCAACCTGCTCTCGTGTTGGTTAGGTTGCAGAGCCATCCCAGTTCCAGTACCTACTGGAGAGACAGTTCCCCCACCCAGGGAAACAGGAAAGGGGCTGGCCTGTTAAGCTCCATAGGGCGGAGGGCAGGCTTCATCATGCCACCACTGCAAATACAATTCCCTGTTCTCAAACTGAATATGCCTTAATTTTACTGGTGTGTGTGTGTGTGTGTGTGTGTGTGTGTGTGTGTGTGTGTGTGTTGTGTTGTTACAGTCGTGACCGACTCTACGTGACTCCATGTCCATGGAGTTTTCTTGGCAGGAGTACTGGAGTGGCTTGCCAGTTCCTACTCCAGGCGCCTACAGCACCTGGTATTCCCTGGTGGTCGCCCATCCAAGTACTAACCAGGGCCGACCCTGCTTAGCTTCCGAAATCAAGCGAGATCGGATGTGCTTAGGGCATCTAGGCAGGACTGTACCGTATATTGTCCCTCCTTACTGTAAGCTGCCTTGGGTCCTTTTCCAAGGAGAAAGGCGGGGTAAAAATACTCAAACACAAATAAATAAATACAACCCTTCATTCCCTGTTGCACTTTTGAGCCAAGGATTTCAGCCACAAAGATGAAACATAAGGCAAGCTAAGACCTGTGAGCGGAGCCAGCGGTTGAGAGTTCGACTTCCTGCTATGCCATGTAGAAGAAGAACCAGCCTGTGTGGTCTTGGCCAAGCAACATAGTCTATAGCAGTTTTCAGTGTACAGGAAATATCAGTTTCAATCAACATGATGGCATGTCATTATCATTTTGATCTGGAATTTTGTTGAGATTGGGTTGCTTGGGAATCAACTGGATTGGCAGGGAGGTGGATCAGGGTTAGTAGTTGGTATGAGGGTTATTTTACATTATTATCAACTATCCAGGGTAGAACTTTGCATTGAATCAGATGAAAAACTGATTGTTCTCCTACCATATATCACAGTTTCAGTCCATGAAAGGTTCTTTCCAAAATGCTGGGAAGCTACACCATATGTATAGGTGTTTGAGCTTATGTGAATATTATGTGCACAATACTGGCAGTAGCGAAGGGGGATGAGCATTGTCAGAGATGTGTTGAAGACCCATGGCTTGGTACTGGCCCATCCATGGCACTTCATGGCTCTCCCCATGCAGTTCCTCCTTCTTGGTGCTACATACTCACGTCCCCTCTTCTAGTAAGACAGGAGTCCAACTGGGTGCAAAAGAAACAGCGAGCTACTAGGCTAGGATGACCACAGTGAACAGCCCGCTGGAAACCTCTTGCCTAAGGCTACCAAACATCCTCTAATGGTGGAGCCAACTCCATTCTCTGGGAAGTGAACTCCTAGAGATCTCTGGGAACAGAGAGCTAAAAACTGTAGAATGCTAACTTATTTCTTAAAGACATCACAAAACGGACGGCAAATAATGAGGACTGTCCTTAGTAGGCAAGGCCAAAGTGCATCACATGGAGTTACCAACACATACCAATGGAGTGGATGGAAGCCTGAATGAGAAGCACATTTGACCTTAGACTATAAGCCTGTCTTTTACCAAAACAACCCCCTTTCTGAACATCTGCAACTGTTGGGTGACCCTGGCTTTGCTGATCCTACAAGCTGTCTGCCTAGCTTGATCTGGACACTCTGGGGCAAGAATGTCCCAGGTCCAATTGCCTGTATCTATTGTCCAAAGATTTCAGGAAGACCTGGAAAGCTTTCTGTTTGAAATCTTGGCGAATGGACGTCAGTAAATAAGATGGGACTGGAAGGATCAAAGACCTAGTAGGAATAAATGCTCAGATGGTCATATAAAAAATAACCCTTTTGTTCAAGAGGGCCAGAATGATCCTTGAAATATGGGTGCCTTTGTGTGCTTTGAAGGCAATGAACTGTTCTTGGTTGTGCAGCCTTTCTGTAAAAAACTGCACTGCTGAGCTGAATTAACTACAGCCCCAATGAGAGGCATAGAGAAACCTATTTATGGAGGGCAAATAAGCTTTCCAAACACCCCACGGCTCGTCTCTCCATGAATTCCAAGGCCAGCCTGAAATATTCATGTCACTTTCACGGCGACAGACTCGGCTTCCATTAAACTGCAGGAAAGTTTAGCACACTGAATTATTCAAGGGGAACTTTATCTTTGGGTTTCTTTAGAAGGGAGAGAAAGAGGGCTCCCGAGAAGTAGTTTAGTTGGATCTTTGTTCGGGGAAGAGAAGGCTCCGTTATGTTCCAAGTCCCAGAAGAATTCTAGCTACATGCCAGAAAAAACACCATCTTGGATTCCTAGGGAATGGCATAGTCCCTTGGCTATGACAGCCCCACCCCCAGGGGAAAAAAGCAACTCTGAAATTACTGCTGAGCTATATTGTCTGTCCCTCTAATGTATCTGTCAGCAGCTCCTCAGCAGCCACCAGGGAATCATAAGGGCTGGAAGAATGACCAGCTCCATTCAAGTTCATGCACTAAAAGGAATGGATTTGGAGTTTACTGCCAGCGGTTTATGGGGCTCAGACACTTAAACCGAGAACCCCACAAATAAGAGGCACAGATCTCTTGAAGGAGAAGCCTCTAACAAACTTCCAAGGTGCTTCTTTGTTCCCTAGAAATGCAGGCCAGTATCCTGTTGCGTTCTCCTGCCTGCACAATGGCCCTGGCAGATTTCCACTAATTAAGCAGTTCCTTTTCAGTTCTGCTTGTGTTTCGGTTTGTTAACACTGCAGGAGAGTTCCACACCTCTGGGTGGCGGTGGGGAGGATTTGCAGTGATCTGATGTGGTGGATGGCACTACACCCAGCACACAAATGGGAGCTCCTCAACAGCGTACTGGCTCATGTTTGAAAACTGGGGAGGAGCAGAATGTTGCCAGAGAAAGCGGGGGCCACCCTCCTCTTCCTTATCTTCCCATTCCACATGGGGCCTGATTTGGTTTGGAAGTAGAGATGGGCACAAAATGAAAAATGAAATGCTGTTTCGTCGTTTCGTTAGGAAACAAAACAAAACGAGGAAGCAACATTTCGTCACAGACCAAACGAAATGGTCTTTTTTCCCATTGAAACAAACCGTTTCATTCCATCTGTAAAAGGGGTCCCTTACCTGTTGGGAGCCACCGCTGTTGGAGTCCAGAGGAGGAAGAGGAGGAGGTGGGTCCCCACAGGTATTCTGGCACCCCACCTCTTCCTCTCAGCCCCTGCTTCTGGCCTCCTCTCAGCTGGGAGGTGGGTGAGGGGTGACTCCCCTGGGTCCCAGAGGCACCACATTTGGTGCCAGGGAGCCATTTTCAGAGGGGTCCAGCAGAGCTATCATTGGCTAGACCCCTTTAAAAATGGCCATATTTAAAGGGGTCCAGGCAATAACAGCTCAACTTGATCACTTTAAAAATGGCTCCCAGGCACCAAATGTGGTGCCTCTAGGACCCAGGGGAGCCGTTTTGATTCATTTCATTTTGTATGAATTATTTAAAACATTCATATGAAACAAAACGAAATGAAATGAGGGCGGGCATGAAACGAAACAAAACATTATTTTTCAATTTCGTGCCCATCTCTGTTTGGAAGATGAGTTCCAAAATGGAGACTGGCATCACAGTCCGTTAATGAAAACACTGACAGGCCAAGAGAAACCTACCTGTATGCACACAAAAATGCACAACCTTGCTGGTTTATGAGCATTTGAGGGGGCCGATCAAGTAGGACAGAATTCTTTTAAAACGGAAGTTAGTATGATATAGTGGTGAAGCCAGGTTCTACAAGAGGCAGGGCCTGCAGGGTCATTAGGTTGAGGCCTCATCTCATGTAGGGATCTCACCCCAGTGAAGAATGCATGGTCCTCCACTTTATATTTGTCTAATGCCATTTTTATATTAAAATACTTTTTATCTTTCTTCCCACAAAATGAGGAGGCCTTGCTCTGTGAAATGGGCTGGGCTCTCAGTGGCCAATTTAGATGTTTGGGCTAGAACTCAGAAGACCTAGGTTCGAATCCCCACTTGACCATAAGGCTCAGTGGATGGGCTACCGACCCACTCTCAACTAGACCTCCTCATAGGACTGCTAAGGGAATAGTGTGGGGAGGAGCATCCCTGGGCTCACTGGAGGAAAGGCAGGATATACTGTAAATGAAATAAATGACAATAAATAATTCTGCTCTTGGCAACATTGTGCTTCTCTGGACTTCCTTTGAGCTGCCCCACTGTTCAGCAGTGGAGTATGTGCCACGGAGGGTGGTGGAGTCTCCTTCTTTGGAGGTTTTCAAGCAGAGGCTGGTTGGCCATCTGTCGGAAATATTGTGATGGGGGCTCCAGCATGGAAGGGGGTTGGACTGGATGGCCCTTGAGGTCTCTTCCAACTCTATGATTCTATGAAACAAGATCCTCACACCACTACCACGCTACCAAAAAGTGTGCTCTGCTTTTTCTTTGCCTCCCTACCTGCAGGGATTTCTCATCAAATGCTTGGTGTTTGCTCTGAATCTTGCGTCTTGGTCGTTTCACGGCATCTGCATCTTTAGTGCCCGCAAAAATGGAGGTGTACTCTTGCAGCCTCTCTGGTGCAGGGTATTTGGAACTGGAGAACACCTTTGGGAGAAGCACAGAGATGTATTCATCCAACTATTACATTTCCAAGCTATCAAACAGCCACAGTTCTCGGAGGAGTTCACATGCTCCTAGAAGCTTTTCCTCCAGTGCAAATGTATTTACTTTATTTATTAAAATACTGTATTTCTAGCCTGCCCAATTGCCCAACAAACATCCAATACCTTGATAGCCTTCTTGCTACCCTTGATCTTCTCAATTTTGGCTTGAGCAAGAGTGACTCTCTCATCGATTGCCCGCAGCTGGGTCCGGCTGGCTTCCACTCGTTGCGAGATCCTAAAGATGATTGCATATACACTTCTTTAATTTACAGCAATGTTATTTTATTTTATTTTATTTGACTTTTACACCACCCATTTAGCCCATTCTAGGTGGTTTATAACATAAAATCGCAATTGTTAATTGTTTGCCCTATAACAGGGGTGTCCAAACTTTGGCCCTCCAGATATTTTGGGACACAACTCCCAGAATTCCAAGCCTGTACTGCCAATGACAAAAGACTGTGGGAGTTGTGGTCCAAAACATCTGGAGGGCCAAAGTTTGGACACCACTGCCCTATAAGAAGAAGGTCCTCCAGGACACATACAGGTTCAGTAAGACGAAATAAGTCTTCCAACAAGATGTCACTGATTAAAAATAATGTCCCCAAAATGCCATGAAACAGACACCAAAGTTACGACCGGCACAGTTTCAAGGACTGTCACTTAAGAAAGGGAATTATTAAATCATCAGGCATGTCGTTTTCATTGAAGACAAATCCAACCTCCTAAGGAGAAATTGTTTAGCCATCTATATTTTTCAAATGGAAAAAAAAACTCTCTGTGGTTTCTCCAAATGACTGGAATTCTTCTGGAGTTGATAACCTAAACTGAACATCACACTGGCTACAAATGCTTTGTGGGACAGAAAAGTCCAAGCAGACCTCTGCCCTGCAGATCCCTGTGGTGCCTGAAAAACAACCCCAATGCCTCCAAAGCAGGTTTCAGAAATGCAGAGAGACACTAGCAGAGAACGGGAATCCTTTCTTTGCACTAACAAACCATTTCCTCAGTGGCACTGCCTTATCGGAGATTGGCTCATGTTGCTCCCTGTGTCTATCTGTTGGATGTGTCTTCCACATAATATTGTCAGATAGCTACGAGTTCTTGCATCTTAGGGAACTACAGTCAACAGCACCTCAAAGCATTAGTGCTGCTGGCTGGCAATTTCTCAACAATCTCCCATTTGGAACAGAGGGGTGTTAGAAGAGCTAAAAAACAAGACAGCCTTAAGGGACAGGAGGTGTTTTATTTTGATGGGAAATGGTAGAAGGTGTTTTGTTTTGACGGAAAAGGAGAAGGATTAAGCTTGGTTCCAAAAATAAAAATAAAAAATAAAAACCAAGAGAATGCCATAAATAGAAGAGAAGTTGGTATCATTCCTATCATATAGCTTCAAGAAACTCGGACCATCGGTTATTTCACCAACCCACCCCAATGTAGCAAAATTTAGCCTGAATCTCGAGGCAGCCAGTATGATGCTGTGAATCGAATGCTGGCTTTGGACCTGGGGAGCTGGGAGTCAAATTCCTGTTTTGATATGGAAACCCACTGAGGGGTTGGCAATGGTATAATAAACCTGTTACAGACAGCCATATGTTGGAAATGACCTAAGAACATGGAGGCTCCTGCCATGTTACTATCTACAGTAGTCCCTGGGTTTATGAGCATAATCCGTTCTGGAAACCAAGTACTTGTAGATCAAAAACAATTTCCACATAGGAAATAATGGAAACTTAACATGATTAGTTTTGGGGTGAAGTTCCCATTATTACCTATGTGTAAATAAGAGGCTGGTGGCTCTTGGCTACCGCGGTCACTGGCTGGCCCTTCACCTGCCAGCTGCCCCCCCCCAAAAAAGTAGCCCCCCACACAACTCAATGGACAACCCTTCCTCACCTGGTGTGTGTACAGCAGCAGTAGCAATGGGGCCCAGCCCAGCCACAGGTGCACGATGGCGGGGAGGGCCTGCCCAGTCACAGTGGTGGCAGTGGCAAGGGGGTCCTGCGCAACCACACTGGCGGCTGCCTTGTGGTTTGGGAGCACCTCTGGTGCTTGTTTTGCAAGACACTGCTCGTAGAGCAGAGCAAAATTTTATGAAAAATGTTGCTCGTCTTGCCAAACACTCATACACCGAGGTGCTTACCAACCAGGGAATTACTGTACTACTTCTTCCTATGCATGAATGTCTCCTTGGAAACCAACTCATTAAGAGACTTGGTGCTCAGGATCAGACCTGTCAAGTGTCACTTTTTGGATGGGACATTCATGGATCAATCACTCTTTCCTGCTGTCTTCCTGAAAAATTATTTTCCCCTGAAATGTTCCGCATTTCCGGCGGCGGGAGGCAGAGCTCCGGATGCTGCTGGGCGGCCGTGCAGCTGGCCTCCAGGTGGCCCGCCAGAGAGCACTTCTCCCTGTACATCCCTTAACCCCCACACCACCAGCTGTCTGGATTGGTATATATATCCCCTAGAAAGCTGAGACACCTAGGTCACAGTGAGAATTTTGAAGCCACCATAAGGGATTCTGGGAACCCTGTATGCAAATGAGGCTCCCCCCCCCTAGCCGAAGGCCAGCACCCCACCTCCCTGGAGCTCTCAGTCCCAGGGAACACTTGACAGCTATGCCCAGGATATGTGGGGGGAAAGTCATTTCCTGCCGAGACATTTTTCACCTACACTTCGGATGAAGAAAGAGATCTCCAGGAGTTATGTTAAGAGTTTTTTCCCTTTTATCTGTTGGTAAGTATATGAAAAAGCTACCTGAATCTCTGAAGTGCTGCATGATAATGATCCTGACTACTGTTACAAAAGAGAGAGGAACTGCGTGTTTGAGGTCTATTGGCATCTCCCCACTTCCTGACTTTTTCATGTACACATGGAAATGAGTTTCTGAATGAACAGACCAGCAGGACAAGTATCATCTGCTCTTATTGGAAAGGAATTTCCATGGTTTCTAGGCTATGATTTCAGGTGCATTAATTCAACCTGCCAGAATATTTGCATGCAAGACATGTGCGTGGAACTGGGAGACTCTCGTCTTCAGTCTTCTGTCAGCACCCTTAATCCAAGAGAGGTTTAAAACACTTACAGATGTCCCATTGATAGCAATTGATAGCTGTGACTAAGGGTGAAATACTGCTATGTAAAAGCTGGTAAGCTACCGTGTTAAAAGCCATAGCACCTGATAAAACAACAACCAGTATTGTCTTCAGCTTTAAAATTGTCGAAGTACTGTAAAATCTTAGCCCCCAAGAAGCAGGCCAACAGATACAACTTTTTTATCTACTTTTTGGGCTCCTGCCCTCAAAACATCCTAACTGTTGACTGGGGAATTTCAGAAGTGATAAACCAAAAATTAAAAAAAATATTGTTCCAATCTCAGACAAGTTGACGCACCAACTGTACATTGTATTAATGTTTGGCACATTGTCATCTCTTTTTTTTCCTGATCTGAGCTGGATTGAGGCTAATAATCAACAGGGTACTCATAAAGAATTACAAAGTCATCTTTTACAGTACGTGCATGGACAAGCATAGAACATCAGGGTATCTTTCCATTAGCAACTAGAAATCATAACACCATCTCTCCTCTTTAACAAGACAGTCTAAAGCACTGCCCACTTACATGGAAAAAAACTGATTTTCTTTCAGGATACCTTTGGATACAGCCAACAGCAATGGTTATTAATTTGGAGGCAGACAGCAGTGGAACTGATACATTTGTCAAATAAGCTCACATTCATTCTACTTCAATTTTCAAAGGCACTAGAAGATAAATACACCTGAGATTGAAAGAAATGTATACGGCAGTGATAGGGACCCCTGCTAATGACCTTTGAGAGGTCAGCTGTGTGGTGCAGAATGCATAAGCAGCAAGCAGTGGACTTAATATGCAGGCTGTCTCAATTCAGCATCCTTAACTTCCACCTTTAACATTTCTTAGAGCTTGAACACACACAAATTGCTGCCAGTTTAGGCATAAATGTGCTGTACATGGAAAACAATTTTTGATAACACAACTGCCAGTGTGGTGTAAAAATAGCCGTCCCCAGTTTAAGCCCTTTCAGATATTTTGGGCAGGATTAATGCATACAACACACACACACACACACACACACTACAAAGGCTGAAATAATTGCCAGTGAAATATCTTGAGAGAAATTATATCCCAAACAACCATGATGTCTTCAGCTGTTTGCTGGTCAAGAAGGTGTTTAGGTCCACAGTAACAGACCCAAGGGGGGAGGGGGGAGGATTACATCCCAACCAAATGACAGATTTGAGGGAAGATAGTGTCACCTGATAAAACTCTAAGTAATAATAATAAATCACAAGAAAGCCATTTTAGATTAAGGCCATGTGGGCACCGTCCACCCTGGTTGCTTCAGCATGACCTCTGTCCACTATCTCCACTTAGGACAATAAAAGTAGTTCAACACCAAAATAATTTATTTCAACTGGGATGAGGGAAACAGACCAGTACAAAGCTAAACCTTCTTTGGGACAATTCCCTTCACATCCTCCATAAGTCCTCTGGTTACTTCACTGGTACAGCCTCAGTCATGGTTACACTTAATGGGATACACATGGTTTCCATCCCCTCATGGGCTGCAACACGGATGGTTTATATGTGCTGGTACCAAGGGCAATGGGGGTACTTCCAGGTCTGGGCTGGTGGACTGTCCTAGTCAGGGATTGGCACTCCTGCTGCCTTTGCCTCCTCCAGCTCTGCAGATCTCTCTCTCTCTCTCTCTCTCTCACACACACACACACACACACACACCTGCCTCAGCTGAGGTCTCCTAAGAGTTCTGGTTCTTCAAGGGGATCTATTTATATGGGGTATCCTTCCTGAGGTTCTTCTAAAATGTCTTCCTGGACTCTTTTTTCTTCCACCTTTTCCACTATGGCATGCAACAAGAGGTCACCCGTCCAGACGGCTTCTTCTGTTTTTCTCTCTCTCCTGCTTTTGTGCTGATCTTCCTTCCCCTGCCTACAAAGCATCTCTTTTATCTCCAGTTCCCAGACAGCCTCTGCACCCTGTTCCTTTAGGAAATGTTCTACCTCACCCAGGTTCTGTGGTGATGCCTCTTCTCCTGGGACCTCTGTCTGGGTTCCTGACTCCCAGGCCTTGGGTTATTTGGGCACACATTCTACCCAAAGTGAGTCACCTCAGGCTACCAGAGAAAGGGGGGTGACTATTTCCACAGTCACAGAGAGAAGGGGAGATGGTGCCCATTGGGGCACCATTACTGGTGTCCTCCTCCTCACAGGCCACTAATAATTTCAAACATATCATACCATGTCTTATGACTTACTGTCGCCACCATTCCGTTGCTAAGTTTCTGATCTGTTGTTTGACATCCACTTAGTGAGCCAACTCACATGTGTCCACCCTCTCTGAATGTCCTCTCATGTAGATACCCAATAAAACTGATTGGCAGGGGGTATTTCATCACAGATGAACAATCAGCTCATGGAAATAAGTGTTGTGAAGCACAACTACATGTTTTCTGGAATCTACAGAAAAGCAAGAACTTTTCCCTTCCAGACCCTCTGGTGACCATGCAGAGAAAGTGATGATGGAGAGGCTAGGGAGAGGTATTCCTTTCTGTGGAGGAAACCGGATATTCTAATGCCCATCCAGAGCAATGCTGCAGCTGTCCACACGTAAGAACAAAGCACTGATGTGCTTTGTTTGATTGTGCAATGCAGTCATGGTCAAGATAAAACTCTAAAGTCCTGGAAGTAGCTGGATTCGATGGGAATGACAATGAGGAGTATCTGAACAAGGTAACATTCCACTCTCAGGAGTCAAAATTCTGACAGTTAGTGCGGTTCATGAGGTCTGCATTTAACAGGACAGCAGATGATTAGGGATGGAGGAGAAATGTGCCCTCGATACAAATATGTCAAATTCCTTGATTGGCAAATTTTTATGAGCAGGCCAGTCGATACTGCCCACCCGAAGGGGTAAGTCAGCAAAGGGTCATGTGCAATCAAGGATCTGGGCCTGAGGCATGAACAATTAACTGGCAATAATTCACTCCAGTAAAGAGAGAGGGCAGATAAAAATGGGAGGAGGTTAGGCAATTACAGCTGAACATCAGAAATGTCAAGAGAAACTGGGAAGTAGACTTCCCTAGAATACCAAACAACTCAGGTCTCAAGTACAAAAGTGAAATGATCACTCAAGGAGAAAGAATATTACAGAACGGAATGAGAAATGAACAACACAAGAGGATAAAACAGCTCAAGTATTAAATGACTTTTCCCTAAAACCTATGGCATATTTATGGAATAAGGCAGCCAAATGAGGGCCAGGTTGAAGGAGATTTGGATTGCGCACAAACGCCAGCCCCGCCTCTGATCATGCCTGGGTGGCAACAGGGAAAGGCTGTAGGTGGGTTTTGTTTACAAATAAGACCAACAAAGGCAACGTTTCTTAACACTGGCAAATTAAACAGGTTAGCAAGGCTGAATTCACTGACAGTCAGCCAGCATCCTGCAAGTGCAGGACTATATTGGCCTGAAGCAGGAGAGTTTCTCAACATCACCAACTCAGGAAAAGGAAATTCTACAGAACAATGTTTCCAGAGAGGGAGCCCGCTTCAAGTACTCGTGTGAGCTGCAAGAGGAACAATCTCTGGTGATGCCAGCATTGTCACCACCCGCTGGATGGGCATGGGACAAGGTGGAGAAGTGACCTTAAAGCATTGCAGTTGATGGTCTGGTGTTTTCAGCCAAGTTGGACGATGGGTATGCCGTCCCTAGATTCTTACCCCCAGGCAGGCTCACCCCCTTGCCAGTCCATCCCACCTGTCACCTCCCCATTGTTTCATGTGTTCCTCTTCTCTGCTCCCACCCAAATCTACTTCTCTCCCTGCCTGCATCTCCCTCTGGCTTAGTTGCTGGGGCTAGTGCATGCTTCTCCTTGGAGATGTGAAGATAGGGCAAATAACCCCCTAGAGTCCGTGAGAGCATCCCCCTAACACCCAACCCTACATAACAAAATCCAAGTTAGTCTGGGAAGCTGATGTATCCCTAGGTCCCCATCTAGTCTGTACATTTGTCATAGCTGAGAGAACAGTGACTCTGGCCCAAGTTCAGCAGAAGGTTCTCCCACCCATTGCTTCAGCTGCTCAGGCTGTGCTTTGCTGGCTGTGGAAGAAGAGAAGGAGTCCGGCACGGACTTTCCAGATGGAAGACAGGATCGGAGACACTACTGCAGGCATGTCCAAACTTCGGCCCTCCAGATGTTTTGGACCACAACTTCCACAGTCCTTTGCCATTGGCAGTCTAAGCCTAGAATTCTGGGAGTTGTGGTCCAAAACATCAGGATGGCCGAAGTTTGGCCATGTCTGTGCTACTGCTATAGCCCATCCTGAAAGCTGGGGATACAGCCAATAAATCTCCCTCCTGTAGTTCCTCTCGCAGAGCTCATTATTTACTCATGAAATTACAGAACAAAGCCGCTGACACATGCAATCTATGACTGCTCGGGGAGGCATTTAAAAGTCCATTTTAAATGCCAGCTTCACCTCGAAACTTTCATGTCTGACTAAGTGCAATCAAAAACCTGATGGGTAGAAATCTCGTGAGAAAACATAATCAAGGTTTCTTCTGCCCCCGCACTAAGCTATTGGTTATTACCCTAATTAATGTTTATCACACTTTTGATTACTTCTTGAGCCTGATTTGCAGGTGCTGAAGTGTGAGCACACAGCCCCACTCTGAAAGGCGCTAAAGTGCTTTATGCAACCTGTAAAGATCAGACAGAGAAGCTGTCAGGATATGCCCAGGCAGGCAGGCAGGCAGGCACAGAGAGAGAGAGAGAGAGAGAGAGAGAGAAGAGAGAGAGAGAGAAAGAAAGAATGAATGTATAGCAGGTTCTACAGGCTAAGTTCTTGAAATTGGCCATCAGGCCCTTCTGATTTTCACATTTTCTGTATTTTTGGTGCATTCCACTGCTGGTTCTAGAGGCAATTTGTTTACTCCTATGGCCCACCATAGTTGCACCTTCTCTGATACAGATCCTGTATTTGCACATATCAGCACCTACTTCTCTATATCTGGCCTATACTACTACGCCCCACAGCAGTGATGGCGAACCTTTTAGCGACCGAGTGCCCAAACTGCAATTCAAAACCCACTAATTATTTGCAAAGTGCCAATACAGCAATTTAACCTGAATACAGGTGGCTGTGAAGGGGCAATGTCGGGTGCCCACATAAAGGGCTCCGAGTGTCACCTTTGGCACCCGTGCCATAGGTTCGCCAACACTGCCCTATAGGTTACCATCTCAGGGAGACCTAGGTCTCTCCAGCAAAGAGTCGCTAAGATTTCTACATCTAAGTTATGTTTCATATTTCATACTGATCATGGCTTTGGTCAATGGGGGAATGTAAATTATCATCCTTCTGATACATATCTATAAAGGCATGGCCTTTGTTGCTAAACTGTCTTTTTTGTCAACTGGTTATTGAATACCATTTCAAAATATTTAATGGAAAACTAATCTCAAACATATGCAAAAGACCACTCAAGGAAAAATATAAAAAGAAGCTGACTGAGGTCCCAGCAGTTCTTAAATGACACTACCATGGATAGTATGAGAACTTATTTTCATGATGCAAAATGATGGTTGAATCAAGGGAAGCAATTCAAAGCAGAGCTCGTTTTACAAGTAGCAGCATTTTCAGTGTCATTTAGAAGACGACATACTCGTTCCCTGTCTGCAGTTTTGGATTCCTTTAAATTCTTCAGTTCTTAAATTCTTATTATAGTATTTAGTAACGAGGCTATTTCAATTCATGGAGTCTCTAAGCATCAATTCTTTCATAAAGTTTGCAATAAGTTGGCACTTAAACTGGTTACAAGTTAAACTGCAAACTTAGCCTGGTTTGCATTATCATATCTGCTGAAGGCAGCAGCATCAGAGAAAAAGGTTGCACGCAGACTCATTTCCTTCTCTCTCCTAAATAGTTTGCTTCCTCTGGGCAGAAGTCACTTGTGCCCCAGCACCGTGTCACTGTCTCCATGTCCATTTGGATACTATTTTTCATTTAAATCATGTGGAAATTTACAGTTTCCACATCTAGAAGGCTAACATGGCAAGGAATTGTATCATCTTGACAGTTTAACTACACAAGGTTATGCTAAAAGTCCCCACTTTTGATCAATCAGCACTACCACCAACCCCACATCAAGTTAGTCACGTTACTAGACTTTACCCATTGCTGTTCAACATATTCTTAAAACTACTTAACACAGGCATGTCCAAACTTCGGCCCTCCAGATGTTTTGGACCACAAGTCCCACAGTCCTTTGTCATTGGGAATATAGGCTTGGAATTCTGGGAGCTGTGGTCCAAAACATCAGGAGGGCTGAAGTTTGGTCATGCCTGACCTAACATCTAACATCTTTTGAAACCTCACAAAAAGAAAGCAGGATTGGAGACATTCTCATCCTCAGTTTTAAAAAGACAGATTCTTTCTTCCCAAAATTATACTGTACAGTACCTAGTTTGTCTCCATTTAGAAGAAAACAAAAGGTTTTATATGGCTTTGAATTCTCAAACTTCTTTAATTTCAGACAAAGTTAATTGTTGAATTTCCCACATTTGGGGAAATTGCAGGGGTTGGCACACCCAGAGTTCAATGGATGATCCTCACCCTGGGAAAACCTCCTTCATGATCAAGATATCTCCCATGCCAGGTAAGTATGGCGTGGTGGCTCAGCAGGCTAAGGCTCTAAAAACTGTTAGCTGCAAATTCGGCAGCTCAGCAGTTTGAATCCTGGGTGCCACGCAGCAGAGCGAGCTCCCGCTGATAACCCCAGCTCCTGCCTACCTAGCAGTTCGAAAGCATGTAAATGCAAGTAGATAAATAGGTACCGCTGTAGAAAGAAGGGAAGGTAAAACAGTGTTTCCTTGCAGGCATGCTGGCCACGTCACTATGCACTTGCACAACACTGGATCTTTGGCTTGAATATGGAGATGAGTTCCGCCCCTAGAGCTGGATATGACTAGCATGCATGTGCAGGGGAAACCTTTACCTTTACCTGTTTAGCCAAGGAAGGAAAGGATAGAGAAATGGATATAATATTATCTGCCAACCAAGTACAAAGAGCAGACCTTTCACACTTCTTCTGACCTTCCTCATTTTACTGGTGGCTCAGGGTTTGATTATCATAGGAAAAGGCAGCCCCTTCCTCTTTTATTAAGATAATAAAGACTGGCAAGGGAAACCTGCAAATGATTTCCTCTTTTAGGGCTCAAAGATAGAAAGGGTTGTCCCTCATGATACTGACAATAAACCTCACTGGAGGACTGTTTCTGAATTATTTAAAGCAACAGAGATGAACTGTTAGGTGTCCACATGTTTTGAACTTATGCTCCCAGATGTTCCAGTAAGGATGGCCAGTGGTAAACCATTATGAGCACTGTCGTCCAAAATACTAGATGAGACAAAAGTTTTCCATCTCTGATTTCTACAGCATGTAGAAAAAGATGTACTGTAGTTGTGAATTTATGCATGGTGGCTACAATCTCCTTTTCTACATTGCCCTCTTTGCTATCTGTGCGACTCCCAAGAATGGGTCATAAGAGTAATCCCAAAGGCCATATGAAATCTGTGATAATTAGCTTTGGAATAGTAAGTTCATGAAAACATGATCAGCATTTTTTAATATTGTGGGGAAAAGAAATAACAGTGTGAAATAACACTGTACATGTATTGCTTAGTGTGGCTGGACATATCTTCTCATATAAAGGAAAAAAATAAATACTGTAATAACATAAGCATGTAATGTAATTTAAGGCTACCCAGGAGTGGTAGGTGGGTCTCTTATGACGTGATGGGAGATGTGCAGCAGTGCACGTTTTCAGATAACATTAGCTTTCAGGGTTATATCCACTGAAATTGAAGGGCAAGAGATTCATGACAGAAAGTTCTTCAGGCAGTTCATAATTCATGCATGGAATTCACTGCCTCAGGATGTTGTAGTGACCTCTGGCTTTAGAGACGAGTTAGACAAATTAACAACAGAGACAAATCTATATCACTGGCTTTTTGCCACTTAGAATGGACTTCTTGCACATCACTGAATATGACTCTCTAGGACAGCGATGGCGAACCTTTTAGAGACCGAGTGCCCAAACTGTGATTCAAAAGCCACTAATTTTTTTTTTTTTTGCAAAGTGCCAATACAGCAATTTAACCTGAATACAGGTGGCTGTGAAGTGTTGATGTCGGGTGCCCGCAGAGAGGGCTCCGAGTACCAGCTTTGGCACCCGTGCCATAGATTCGCCAACACTGATCTAGGAGGCAGTGGGGGCAGGGAAGGCATGGCTGCTTGCAAGACATTTGGTTGCCCCGGTAGAAAGGCAGGATGCTGGCCTGAATTCTGTTCTGCTCAAACAGGACTTTTCTTATGCTTTTGTACTTTGAGCCCTTGGGCAGCAATCTAAACTCTGGGCCACCTTTCCAATGTTTGCAAAGTGTCACCAGCCCTCATCAATATGGCTAGTGGGGAGGGTTGATCAGACTTACAATCCAACCATTGCTGGAGGGTTACATGCTTCCTATAACCCGATCTGGGCCAACAGCTAGTGTGTCAAACAATGAGCCACACTGAATTCTTGGGAGATGAGCAATTGCTATTGAAGCTTAAAAAACAAACCACACACACACACACACACACACACACACCTTATTTTCTGATGATAAATGTATCTATCAGCAGGAAGGGACCTGGACACCTCCTGACCAAGAGGCTCATCGAGGTCAAGTCATACCATAGGACAGTGGTGGTCGAACCTTTGGCACTCCAGATGTTTTGGACCGCAACTCCCACAGTCCTTTGTCATTGGCAATCTAGGCTCGGAATTCTGGGAGTTGTGGTCCAAAACATATGAACCGCCGAAGATTCGCCACCACTGCCATAGGACCTAAAGTAGCTACGTCAGGTGAACACATCCCCTCGATACAGGCTTGAAGTTCAAGCCACTGGTCAAGACAACTCATATAAAGGACACAGAGTGCTTGCAAGAACTTATATAAATGCTATTATTTGCTTTATACCAGTGGAATGAGATACATTCCATGAAGCCCCAACCTTTAATCTGATATATGGAGAAAGAAAGCACAGCTTCCAGATTTCTTAAATTATGCAAGCACTTACAACTGAACTATGCAAAGGCTGATGTTATCAACCATCCTGCGAATGGCATTTCCCAGAAATGGGCTCAGATTAAGTCTTGTAGGGTTTAAAAAAAGCAGTTCCACAAAGCTGAATTATTATAGCTTATACACACACGAGGGATCAAAATGCAATAATATTTAAAAGGCAAAAAAATATTGAAGCATAGACTATGGAAGATATCAAATTTTAGCTCCTGGAGAAAAATGCATCCACATTATTAAAACTGCTGCAATCTCTTAGCAGCAGTTCATGGACAAGCTGCAAGCTCTACATCTTCCTGGGGAGTTGAAAGTCATCATGTAGTGGTGACAAAACAATCTACAGTAGGACCCCCGTATCCACTGATTCATTATCAAGTGATTCAGTTATCCACGGTTGGCAGAGAAAAAAAATTAAATAATTCAGCAGCCACAAAGCAAGCTGTAAAGCAAGCTATTGTCACAAATAGCATCTGTAAAGCAAGCTTCTGTCACAAACAGCGGCCATAAAGCAAGCTGCTGTCTGAAAACAGCAGTCATAAAGCAAGCTACTGTCAGGAGACAGCAGTTTGGGGGCGGGCGGGCAGGCGTTCTCTCTTATCCACAGTTTTCATTATCCATGGGAAGGCCTGGAACCAATCCCCAGCGGATACTGGGGTCCTACTGTATTCAGTTGTGGTGAAAGGCTCAGTTTCTGAAAGGATGTTGTGTTGTGCCATTACAGTCGCGATCGACTCTTCGTGACTCCATGTCCATGGAGTTTTCTTGGCAGGAGTACTGGATAGGCCTCTAAAAACGTAAGTTAAGGGCCACAGCAGACTCACTGTCATAGTCCCAACGACATCTGCACAGTCCATTCTTGATTATTTATGATGTTAACTGAAATGCAATTACCAATTTAAAAAAATTCAATTTAGATGTTAAACATATCTTAAAGTGTGCTCCTAAAAGTACATCAACTACACAGCCCCAGAAACTCAGTGGATTAGGTATCTGGCTGCAGAGCTAGAGGTTATGAGTTCAATTCCCCACTGAACCTCCTTGACAGGGGCTGGACTTGATGATCCACAGGGTCCCTTCCAGCTATGAAGTTCTATACAGAGATTGTTTAGCTCAGTGGTGGCGAACCTTCGGCACTCCAGATGTTTTGGACCACAACTCCCAGAATTCCAAACCTGTGCTGCCAATGGCAAAGGACTGTGGGAGCTGTGGTCCAAAACATCTGGAGTGCCGAAGGTTTCACCACCACTGGTTTAGCTGTGTACTACAGCCTCCTTGTAAAGCTAGAGTGCACTTGTCTGACGGCATGGTGTTTCTCAATACTGGCGGCAGCAGTCATCAAATTCTTGTTCCTAAGAAACACAGTGCGAAATTGGTACGAAATCCCATGAGGTCTATTTCTTGGAAATGCATTTTTGTCGCAATGGAATGACAGCCAAAGCGGTGAGGCAGATGAAACACTGGAACTAAGACTTAGGAGACTGGGACACATATCCACACTCATCCATGGAAATTCACAGGGCTGCCAAGGATAAACCACTTTTCAAATATCTCAGATACACTGAAAATCCAGTTACCACTGCTCCAAGTCAAACTCTACTTGACATCACATAACTACAATACAGTGGACCCTTGTATAACAAACAGTTTGTATAACATAAAATCCGTGCAACATAAAAAATCCCAGAGATAGAGGAAATTTGCTTAAGAGACTCATCTATGGGGCGAATCCGTACAACATAAAAATGGTCGCGATTAGGGATTACTCTGTTTTCAATGCATTCCTATTGGAAATTTGTATAGAGGAAAATTTGCTTAACATAATTTCATTTGGAACAAATTAATTCCTTTATACAAGGTACCAATGTAGTTGTGGATCTCTTGCCAAGCCAGGCTAAATTGTGCATATATTTGCCAATTCTCAAGACAAGCTCCTCTTCCCTTTCTCCCCACACCACTGTCCCTGAGCCCTTAGCTGCCATGTAAGAATAACTCCTCTACCTGATTTACAGAGAAATCAGGCTCAAAAAACAAAAACAAAAACAAAAACAAAGCATTCCATAGCTTCCCTGAATTATTATGCCATTGCTGTCCTGGTGGCATTCTGAGTTCAGCCAATAATTGTTTTGGGCCAAAGTGCCAGTGCTAGATGAGAGGCCACTTGTTTTTCAAGTGCCACTAAACACCTCCTTCATTTTCTTTCAGGAGCAAAGCCTCCTGCCTGCAAAATCCCAGGCACTTCAAAACGCATGCTGTTTTGATCAAAAGTCACTCTGTAAGAAATGCATATATACATCATTATGGCTAGTAAATGGAGCAAGGCCCATTAAGTTTTATCAAGTACGGATGGGCAGCAAGGATGACATTTCAAAGATCAGCTTGAGCCTAGAGGTGCAGCCTTACAAATCTGTTGTAAGGATGTGGGTGGGGGTGGGTGGGGGTGGGAGGACATTTCACAGCAAAAGCCAACTTATTTAACCCAGCATGTGTTTTTCTTAAGTAAGAGTGGACCTCATTTGACGTTAAAAGGTTTGCTTTTTAAAAAGGAGATATTACAGCTTGACTTTTGACCTATGTCAAGTGACTCCGGAACTTAGGTTGACTTTAGTCTGTTTAACTGCTAAAGTGGTCTACTTTTCCAGCCCACTTAGACCTACCATGGGATGGACCAGTTCCTCTTGCGAAAGAACTGGCCAAGAAGTCGCTTTAGATTTTTGAAAAACCAAAAGATGGTGTTGGTGATTTTCTACAAGAAAGTGTAGGGGTTGTTTTAGAGGAGAGCCACAGCTCTGGGGTTGAATTCTCCCATATTCTTTGGAAAAACAAGTGAGTGACAGTGGGAGGGTGATGGGAATTACAAAAAGGTCATGGGGGGGGCTGTAAAAATTATGTGGGTTTAACGGATCTTGGATTGCCAGAATCCTTAATTATGACCAACAGATTAAATAAGAGTTTTAAGCAATCTGTACTGAGTTTGGATCAACCATCTGGATAGGCAAATGATTTTTTTTGACAAGCTTGAGCACTTGACACATATTCTGCTTCAAGAGATGAGATTGTTTCTATGTATTGCTTAACATAACTTAGGAACATAAGAAGAGCCATGCTGGATCAGGCCAACGGCCCATCTAGTCCAGCTTCCTGTATCTCATAGTGGCCCTGCCAAATGCCTCCGGGAGCACACAAGACTAGATATCTGTCTCCTGATACCATTCCCCTCCCTGTTTTAAAGCCTGGAGATTACACATTCCCACCATGGCTTGTAACCTGTGATAAACTTTTCCTCCACAAATTTGTCCAATCACCTTCAAAGACATCCAGGGCAGATGCCATCACCACATCCTGTGGCAGTGAGTTCCCCAGACTAACAACACACTGGGTAAAGAAGTATTTTCTTTTGTCTGTTCTCACTCTCCCAACCCTCAATTTGAGTTGATGTCTCCCAGTTCTGCTATTTCGTGAGAGGGAGAAGAGCATCCCTCTATCCACCTTACTCATGCCCTGCATAATTCTGAAGTCTCAATCATAACCGCCCCCCCAGGTGCCTTTTTTTCAGACTAAAGAGCCCCAAATGCTGTAGCCTTTCCTTATAACGGAGGTACCTCAGCCCAGTAATCATTTTAGTCGCTCTCTTCTGCACCTTTTCCAGTTCCACTATGTCTTTTTTGAGATGCGGTGACCTGAACTATATGCAATACTCCAGGTGCGGCCTTACTATCGTTTTGTACAATAGCATTATAATGTTGGCTCGTTTATTTTCAATCCCCTTTTTGATGATCCCTAGCATGGAATTGGCCTTCTTCGCTGCTGCCACACACTGGGTAGACACCTTCATTGAGCTGTCCACCAGCACACCAACGTCTCCTTTGTCCAACTAACTGTTCCACCAGCACAGAAGAACAGATTCCTAATTGCAAGTTTGTGATTAGTGGTGTGCCTGGCCCAGTCTGGATTTACATAAGCCACCTGTTTGGTACGGTTTTGAGTGGCAACCTTAGGGTTAAGATGTGCAATGCCCTTTAAGCACTGAGTTCTTTTGACTGCAATCCTGTTTCTCTTGTTTGGTGACTTTTTTTTCTCCAGTCCAACTCCTGTGGCTACATCTTGTTTCATGGTAGTGGAGAGTTACAGCAACTTAACTATAGCGCTGCCATATTAGTTATTCCATGGTGTTTGTTTCTGTTTTCTCGAGACAGTCTTTTGTCATGGGTGTAGCTACTGCATAAGCAGCTTTGCGTCTTAAGTATTCTGTAAGTTCATTAATCTTCTATTTTTAATTAAAGTGAGAGCTTGCATCTTCCTCTTCTTCTGTTTCAGATTCCAAGGTAATAGGCCTCTCTTCTTATTTTATCCTCCTTATTCAGCTAACACACAACATCCTCACAATCAGCTTAATGTCCATCAATTACGACCATAGCTTCTACATATTTTGGAATGTAGGTCCATCTGTCCTTTCTTCATTTTGTAAGAGAGGTATTTTATCAGCTTGGCTGTGCGGGAGGCCTTGTCTATTGAATATCTTGTTCATTTTTTCATTCTGTGTTCTTGATCCTTACTTTAGGCCACAGACGCTTTTCCAAACTTTCCATATGGGTGCCTTGTTTCCTTTCCATTTCCATTTCCTTTTTTCTTTTCTTTTCTTTTTTTGGTAAGGAGTAAAGGTAGGATCAAACCTATCCATCCTGAAAGAAAACAACCCCAAATGTTCACTGGAAGGACAGATTGTGAAGCTGAGGCTCCAGTACTTTGGCCACCTCATGAGGAGAGAGGAGTCCTTGGAAAAGTCCCTGATGTTGGGAAAGATTGAAGGCAAAAGGAAAAGAGGACGACAGAGAATGAGATGGTTGGACAGTGTCCTCGATGCAACCAATATGGATTTGACAAAACTCCAGGAGGTAGTGGAGGATAGGAAGGCCTGGCGAGCTCTGGTCCATGGGGTCACGAAGAGTCGGACACGACTGAACGACTGAACAAAAGGTAGGATAATTGGAAAGAGAAGATAAGGTTAAGAAGAGGGGTGACACAACAGGGCATGCTTGTTATAATGATCATTTTATCTTTATTATATCTTCTGCCCTGTTATATTGTAATTGTTTCTCTTTCCCACCTTACGTCTTCTCCAGCTTTTACATTGCCAAGTGGATTTTCAGGCTTATCTTGGATCCATTTATATACTGGTTCCCAAGTCCCTGTTGTGTTTTGGAATTGTTTGTTCTGTTAAATCTCCATTAAATTGTCCATTTCCGGCACCTCTAGCATCTTTCCCAACAGCTGTTCTTTCTTTGGAGTGCCTGCCTTTTCCCAGTCTCTTGCGTATAATATTTTTGCTGCCGTTACTATAGGCATCATTAGATGTCTCTTCTTTACATCTGTCACCTTGGGCATAAGGTTCGACAAAAACAATTCTGGGTTAAAAGGTGCCTTGTCTCCTATCGTTCCAATGCAGGAGGCTGTTCCATGGAAACGGCAGAACTTTTTGCTTTCAAAATATAATCCACAACTACTGGGATGCTGGCTTCTGCTGAAGCAAAACCAAACACCAGTGCCAAGTCTTGCTTTACAGGTACTGTAAAACTTTAAGACGGGAGCTTCTCACTGCACATTTGTCCCAAAAGCGCTCCTATGTCAGTTAGATGCCAGCCTCCCCAGTTCTTTTGATAATTCACTGCACATGCATTTATCTATAGAGGCACCTCCTACCCACAACAGCAGCAAACTTTGTCTCTGAAAGCAACAGAGCTTAATGCTTCTCCCTGATAAGCTGCAGCCTTCCTGCAAACAGGGGATCTAGCCATCTTATCTCAAGGAAGCAGAAAGAAAAAGGTCGTTCACTGTTAAGTGCTGATACTCTCACCTTGAAAGCTTTCCTTTCCATTGGCACAGAACACCCAAGGTTGTGGAACTTTTAAGCAGACGCCTGCATAATTACCAAATCATTATTAATTATATCAGAGAACTCCAAGGAAAAGGAAAAGCAAACAAAAGGCCTGATGGTGTTTCTTCTGTTGCAGGAAAGAATTGGTAATTACAAGCTTTAAGTACACTCAAGAGTGAGGGAGTGAAACCGCTGCTGGTGCGGCAAGACTAGAGAGTGATTGGCATTCAAAAGGTAACGGGCAGGAGGGGATGCCGTTGCAGAATACAAAAATTAAAGTAAAGGCTCATTCTATCTTATGTCATCATGTAAGATCGTTTTAAAAGAAAGAGACCATGTGACCCTTAGGGACATGTCCTTGTCTCCCATCAGATGCATCACTGTCTACCAGGCATCCCTTGCAGATGCCATCCTGCAGAGTCAGCCCACTCACTACAGAGCACGAGGCAGCAACTACAGGTAGCAAATGCTGGAGGCATTGGCAGTCTTCCGGCAACTCCTCTTAATCACCCCCCCATCAGACCCTCCTGCTGGAAGTCATATCTGTGCATGTCAAGGGTCCTGCTCTGTATCTCCAGGCTAACCGCCTGCCCTAAAACGACTGCCCTGTCACTTGGATTAAGAAGAAGTAGTCAAGTGCCAACCCAAGTTGCTTCTGCATGTGGAATAGGACAAGGGACACGGTCCTGTCTTTTGTCTCAAGACAGAAAAATGTCCTGATCCAGGCCTGCTGTCTTCTACTGAGTGCACACATGGAAACATCTGGACCTAACGGTCAGATGTGTTACGAGCTCACCAAAATATCAGTTTAATAAATCCAAAATATCTTCAGCTAGTGGCTAATAAATTGGGAAGTCTTAATATTTTCTTTAGACACAAAACCGAGGTGGATTTACAACCTCCACTCGTATTTCCCTCTGCACCATAGTTCAGTAGTTGGACAAGGATGCTAACTACATGCAAGCCGCTTCCACCTTGTGGCGACCCTATGAGCAAGAGATCTCCAAAGTGTCCTGTACTCAAATGTCCTGGTCAGCTTCTGTAAACTCAAACAAGTGTCTCCTTTTAGGGAGTCAATCCACCTCCTCTTTTCCTGTTGCCTTCTGCCTTTCCCAGCATCCTTTCCAGAATCCTGCCTGCTCATGATGTGCCCAAACTAGGACAGCGTCAGCGTCAACATTTTTGTCTCCAAAGATAGTTCAGGCTATTAAACACTAAAAGTAAATGCCAAATGTAACACCCACTCAAAGTTCATTTTTTAAAAAAACTGTATGTAATCTTGGAGATGTCTTAATCAGACTTTCTATACAGATTTTTATTTCCGGGGATTCCATCTTTTCCGAAGACATGGGGAAGCAGAAGACATGATGGTTAAAGGCCCACCTAGAGGTACAAGAGTCTTTGACCTGATCCTGAGTAATACACAGGATCTGGTGCAAAATGTTAATGTGACTGATCCAATAGGGAACAGTGACCACAACACAGAGATCTTAAATTTTCAAAAAGGAATTTTCCCAAAGATGAGGAAACTAGTAAAAAAGAAGCTGAAAGGGAAAATTGAGAGAGTCCAAACACTCCAAGAGGCATGGAAGCTGTTCACGAAAACAATAACAGAGGCCCAATTGGAATGCATACCCAAAAGGAAAAAGGGCACTGCCAGGTCCAAGAGGACTCTGATGTGACTTACAGGAGCTGTTTGGGAACTGATCAAAAGCAAGAAAAGCTCATTTAGAAGATGGAAGGCTTGTCCTAAGGAAGACAACAGGCAGAAACATAAATTCTGGAAGAACAAATGCAAGGCAATAATCAGGAAAGCAAAGCAAGGCTTGGAGGAGCTAAAAACACTCAAAGAAATACTCTTCTACAGTGTCTTGGGAATGTGCAGCTTGCCCAAAGCTACACAAGCTAGCTCTCCTCTTGGGAGGCACAGTGGAAAATTGAGCTTGCAGTCAAATACCTAACTCACTGAAGTATCTAGCCAGCTCTGATCATCTTTAAAGGCAAACCAAAAAAGAACATGAAATAACATGCAGATGACAAGGCTTTTCCCCAGTTCCACTTCCTCCACTCATAGGTTACTCTTAACAGCTTGGTTGATAAAAAGACATAACAGTTTTGAAACTCTAGTTACTTCTTTATGCCTTTGCACATTTTCGTGCCTTTCTGGTTGGGTCTGTAATGGTATCAACTCAGTATGGAGTGCTGAATTTCTTTCATTAAACGTTTTGGAAACATACATCTTCAAATGCATAAATGTGATACCACACATATTGAAAAAGCCATGCAGGGTCCTTCAGTTTCACTGTCGCACATTTCCATGACAGCATGTCGGGTGGCCTCTCCGACACATGTTTTGAAACCGAAGAAAGTCAAGACTGCATTTCTCCTGTGTTCACAGATGTAAACTGAGTAAGATTTCCACATCAATAAGGCTGTTGCTGCAGCAGCAATTTATCAAAGGCGAGCAGTGTTCCAAATTAACATTAAAGGAAAATCAAAAGCCACCAAGAAAGAATCCCTTGAGTGTAAACTGCACTCTCACTCTTTAAAGATCAACTAGATTTGGGGAAATAGCATTTTCTACCTCAACACACATCAGAGGCCTTCCAAGATCCTTGTGTTTTGGGAGTCCTGCCCAAACCAGAAAGCAGATTTCTTCAGTAACTAGTCTCAAAGGAGAAACATCCCTCTGTTTAAAGGGGAAACGTTATTGTTGAAGCAGCATCCTCGGAAGAAAGGAAATACAGACTACACTCAACCTGACCTCCTCATTCAAAACGAGAACACACTCATGTCCCCATCTGGCGCTTTAACTTTCACTCCATGTATATACAAGAGGCTTTTGCTTTTCTAAAGCAGTTATGGACAACAACCACATGTCCCATGAGAAACATGTAACCTCCTAGGCAATTGTGCCAATGCACCTGAGTATTAAAACAATAAAAATCAGTGGTGCAATTGACTAGCATAATTATGCAGAGTGTTTTCCCATATTTGCACTGCCAACTTTGTGTATTCTGCATTCTTTAAAGTTACTTAGCAAGTAAACATAATTCTCTCTTTCTCTTTGATGTGTGTGTAAAAAAGTGATTTTCTTAACTGGCTCATTTAATAGGAGTAATTACACTCTGGGACATGATTTCCTTCCCTTTTGTTCGGCAATTATTTGTAGTTTTCTATTAGACATGGGCATGACTTGGCGAAATTCTTGTTTCCGTTTCTCGTTTCCGTTACGCAACGGAAATGGTAACGACAATTACTCCCCCAGAACTCGAACTTGTCGTTGTCGTTCCTGGCATCGCAGCAATCGCACGATGCCAAGCGGCACAGAAAAAAAGTTTTAAAAATTAAAAAAAACCCGATTCCCGGCCAAAAAAGCAGGCGAAAATATGCCTGCCTGAGGGCACCTACCAGAGGGGTGGTTTCTGGGGGGGGGGTCCCCACTCCAGCCTCCCCCCCTCTCCTGTCCTGGGCTGCTGGTACCAGGCTGGGAGGGGGCATCCTCGGCGTCTCCATTTGCCATGCAGTGCGGGGGGATCCAAAATGGCGATCGCAATATTTTTTTTGAAATCGTGGTCCAAAAACCCACCAAAGCACCACAGAAACATGCAAAAATTAGCTATTTTAAATGCTTGAATTTTTACAGTAGCAGCAGTGGGTTTTTCTTGCAATAAAACGTCTCCATTGATTTTATTTTATTTTATTTTATTTTTACACCTGCGCACGCGCAATGATGGGCTGGCCATGGGATGGGACCATGCAAATTTTGGGAGCCATTCCACCAATCGCATGGCCAGGTTTTGCTGAGACTTGCTGGTACCAGGCTGGGAGGGGGCATCCTTGGCGTCTCCATTTGCCATGCGGTGGGGGGGGATCCAAAATGGCGACCGCAATATTTTTTTTAAAATCATGGTCCAAAAACCCACCAAAGCACCACAGAAACATGTGAAAATTAGGTATTTTAACTGCCTGATTTTTTATAGTAGCAGCAGTGGGTTTTTCTTGCAACATAACGTCTCCATTGATTTTATTTTATTTTTATTTTTTTACACCTGCACGCGCGCAATGATGGGCTGGCCATGGGATGGGACCATGCAAATTTTTGGAGCCATTCCACCAATCGCATGGCCAGGTTTTGCTGAGACTTCTGGATGTGCCAGAGAGGGCATTAAAAGCCCACCAACCCTAATCCTAATCCTAATCCTAACCCTAGCCCTAACCCATACGCCAGTACACTGTGTTCTTAGTGGGCCAGAGGCACCCAGAGGTACAGCCCACTAACCCACCCTAACCTTAACCGTTACCCTAAGCCTAGCCCTTACCCCCTAACCCCATGCTCTGGGAAGTGGAAGTCAAGACGCGCTAAATTGCGGCAGTAATGACAAACGACACGACGAAACGACAAATTTTTGAAAAATTTCGCGAAAAACGGAAACGACCTGAAACAGACCTGTCCCGAAAAACGACAACTCGAAAAAATTCTTTCTCTGGTCATGCCCATCTCTATTTTCTATTCCTTATCTCTGTCATTAGGGCATCAGAGAATCCAAGAGCTTTGATTCTTTGAACCCTGAACAGTCCCTAACCATTGAGGAAATACAGCAGACAACCAACTGACAAAGAACCCAAGAAGTAGTTTGTTCCAGTGGAGACCTCCTAGTACAGTTATGACAATTAAGAATAGAATAGAGTTTTTATTATCATTATGCATATGCAAGATATGCACAACGAAATTAGAGTGCTGTTCCACTACACACTCTAAACAAGGAACCATACAAAACACATAAAACACCATGCAAGATATTAAAAACTCTTAAATACAGAAACCCAATGTTACACGTGAGAGAACAGCCATAGACAATGTTTACTTATTAAGTCTCTTAAAACAACTTAAAATAAACATGAAACACTATGTGTAAATCCAGGAGGGTGGGAGATAGGAAAAAGCAAAACTGAGCCAACTGAGGGCCACCCCCCATCCTTTAGACTAGTGGTGGCGAACCTTTGGCACTCCAGATGTTTTGGACTACGACTCCCACAGTCCTTTGTCACTGGCAATATAGGCACATAATTCTGGGAGCTGTGGTCCGAAACATCTGGAGTGTCGAAGGTTCGCCACCACTGCTTTAGACCCTCTGATGTTCCAAAGCAGGAAAACCTGTTGTGGCATTATAAAAAAAACACACAAAAAAACGCCAAGTTATCTGTTTCCCTCTTCCCTATGTGAGGGGACACACCTGTTGAAGATATCATCTGACACTTTCTGCAGGTATTCAAGGGCATCTGCTATCTGATGAATAGCTTCTTCTCTGCGGAGGTTGGGTTGGATGAGGGGAACGGAGTACGTCTGTCCTTCCAGAAAATATTTCTGAGTTGCAGTAGCCATTTCCACCTGGAAAAAAGTAGGAGTAGGTTAAATATTTATGAAGCCCTATATGTTAGGATCTGGGCTGGAGCCTGACTTGTGTTTTAATCCTGGACTAAATCAGTTAAAACTCTCAATTTTTAAAGGGAAAATGGATTTCTGTTCAAAAGACTCTGAAAGCAGACTAAAACCTAGCTGATGAAGGTTTCTCAGGCTGATGAAGCTGTTTGGATGAGCAGCGAAATCTCTGAAGAAAAAGAAGTCCAGTTGCCATGACTCAACTTCCAGAAAAACTCACCTGGATGACCGAGAATCTTCACAGGCATACAACTAAAACCTAGGTTTTGCAAATCTCTTCCAGAAGTCTGTTATCCACATGGGCTGCCTGAAGAATTATCATTGCATCACCATTGTCAACTGTCAGATATTAGTTAGTGAAATATATGTATTAGACAGGATGTTCTATCTATATCTGATATGTATTTAATTGATTTAAAGATGGAGTCTGTAAAAATGCAAAGCCACAGTGACTCAATGTATAGTTTTTTTTTTCTAAAGGAGTGCAGATGTTAAGAATGAACATAATGAATTTTGGCTGATGCAAGGGGTTGCAATAGCTATGAGGTAATGTCATTTATGATTGGACAGAGAAATGTATAAAAATGTTCTGTAAATCATTGTACATTGGGCCTTCTGTGAGTAAGGCACCCACTTTGTATCTCTGCCATATATTCTGTCATATGTTGTTATGCTGTTATGCTGCTGAACTTTGTATAAGTTCTGAGATGCTGTGATATATTTTTGTTCATATGTAATATAGCTGTTTGGTTTTAAGAAAACTCTGTCTCTGGCTGACTATTTATTCAATAAGTATTGCTTCTGCTGGCTGATTAAATAGCACAAAACTCTGACATCAACTAATAGTAGGATCACTCCCTTTGCTAAGATGTGGTAAAGCGAACATCCGACAGTTAGATCAGAGGCGTTGACAGCTCCATCATCAAAATAAGTCAGCAGCACTGAGCAATATCAATTCAAATTGACAGACCAGAGCCCTGCAATTACTAGGGAGTGAAACAAAAGACATCTATGAAGTAACTAGGTTCTAACATTAATATGAAAAGTTGTCAACATGACTCTTATTTTATGATAGAAGTGTGCCAAGCAGTAAGAAACAGTCCGTTTTGGTGGAACGACTGCACGCTTCATGATGAGCGATAGAAGGCAAAGGAGGGGACGTGATTACTGATGGCTTTCCGAAGTCAAAGAAGATCTTAATGTTCTGTCAATTCCTCTCTGCTCCTTATTAGAATTTGTTTAAAACTCAAGTTTTTTCTGTTCTGGGCGGTGGTGGTGGTGGAAATTTTCAAAGGTCCTTTTAGAAGGAATCTAAATGCCTCCCCACATTCGCGTCGGCCAAATGCCACGGAGACATCTGTTCCTAGCACAAAGAGGACCATGTTGTATGTTCTCACTAAATCATACAACATCTTGGGTCCTCAGATGTTCTTGGATGACACCTTCCAGAAATATTGGCCAGAAGAGCTGTTGGTGAAGGCTTTGAAGGAATATCCAAGCATCAAAAGTAGGGAACCATTACACCAAATAAATGTTCTAGATGAGGAGAAGCAGAGAAGAAAGGGGGGTGGCTGAAATACAGACAGATCCAAATGAATACACAGAGATTTAAACCTAGATTTTCAAGATTTAAAGCATTATAACTTTCTTAGGGAAAATGTCTCTGATCATTTCTTTGTTTCTTCCAAATTCAACTTTTTCTGCTTCTTCCTCTCTTGACCGTGAAGAGATTTGAAAATTTTGGTTAATAAAATTACATGCTCGTTCACTCCTTGTGATGGTTCTTGAGTAGCTTTTGGTCATCAAATCTGTATCAGTCCCTTTTTCAGACTATATTTTTCACAAGTTGTCATAAACCTACCAACCAGAAGAAATACTCTCTAAAAAGCTGAAAAACTCAGTCAAAGAACAAGCACCCATCCTGAGAATTTGAAGGCCCTTTGTGAGTGACAGTGAAACGAGTATTTTGCATCATTCTAGAAGAAGTAAGTGGAATCGAGTTAGGGAAAGAATTTTTAGTTAGAGTCGTAATCAGCCTCCTCAAAATGCACATATATTTTGTGGAAAGTAACTCCTGAGGTGTATTGATAACATCTGACCTTTAGCAATCAATAGACATTACAAATGGGGTTTTAATAAAAAAAATATGTATTTATCTATTAAATCATTCTTCACGTCTCTGCAACCCATACCTAAAGCCTAAAGCTTTCTACTAAAGTACTGAGGATGCAAAAGAAATAAGAAAATTGGTTATAGGTCTCTAACGGCAGCAGTGGAATTTAAAGTGAATTTATCATACAGTGTAAAATAAGATTTATAAGCAAAATATTCCCTAGCCTGAAAAAGCCTGGTGAGATAAAGCTCACAAATACTTTTGCCACATTGGTGATGTAAGTAATTCAAAGGTACCATTCCACAGGAAGAGTAAAATACAGTGGTACCAAGTATAAAGGAATTAATTCGTTTCAAATTAAATTCTGTTAAGCAAAATTTCCATTATACAAATTTCCCATGGGAATGCATTCAAAACGGAGTAATCCCTAAATGCGACCATTTTTATGTTGTATAGATTCGCCCCATAGGCAATTCTGTTAAGCAAATTTCCCCTATCTCTGGAATTTTTTATGTTGTATGTTATACAAACCGTTTGTTATACGTGGGTCTACTGTAATTGGGTTATTTTGAATACTCTTCTTCCTGAAACACCCACAAATATTTGTTCCTTGGAGGTACTTAGGCAGTTTAATATTAGCATACAATTTTTGAACACCAAAATGCTTCTGACACTGCACTGCCTTCCTGTCAAATCCCATCTGCGCTGACCAGTTGATCTTCCTGCATGGATTTATGTCCAACAGCAAAAAAACATTCTATTCAAAAGGAGGACAAATCAAATAAAGAGTACAAAACAATCTGATTCAGCAGAGCCACACATGATCACCACCGCTACCTTAGAACTGCAGATCCGGAAATGACCCCCAATTCTGAAATTGGTTCGTCATCAATATTTGTTGCTAATACTTATACTTTGAAACCTAGAGAGTTGATTACAAATTTATTGACAGTTGCTAGATTAATAATAGCTAGATATTGGAAATCCAAACATGAACTGTATTTTAGATGAATAGTATAATGAAATATGGAATATTGCTTTAAAAGATAAACTGGCATGTAGTTTAAAGGCAAAAAGAGAGTTAAAAAGAGATATCATTTATGATATTTGGGATAGATTTATGGAATATGTAAGGGTAAAGCAACCTTCAATTTGCATTTCTTTAGAAAGAGCAAGGAGGTTACAAGTACCCATGCAAGTTAAAATGAAGATGCTGGGGTGTGGGATAAAATCTATTTATATTCTGCGTTAATTAAACTGTGTTCCATGGTGTTATTAAGCAGCAATCAAAAATGCAGATGGTAGCAAGTTGATTGGCAAAAGTTTCCCTGTGCTGAATAATGAGAAATGTTGCCCTATAAATAGGTCTAATCATCATCTGGTGGGTGGAAGGATGTGATGGGGGGAAAAACATTAAGTACAGGTATAATTAGGCCCTCCAGCAGACTTGCACTTCTTGGCTGTTTGACTGTTCTCATTACCTGCCACTTGTCTAAATGCAGCTCCAACACTGATGAGCTAAAACCTGGATAAAGAATTTTTTTTTAAAAGATCAACTTAACTTAAACAGCTTTTGGCTGAGCTGACTGTCAAAGTATATTCTTCACCAGCCGAAGAGCCCAGGTGGAATTAGTCTCCAAAGATGTTAAGTGGGCAAGTGGCCCAAAAGGGATTAGCTCTCCAGCTGTGGCCTCTTGACAAGTGTCAGGCGAGCTAATTAAAGTGGGCAGTCAGAGCCTCCCCCCCCCCAAAAAAAAATGTACAAAGAAGCCAGGAAGGGAAGCCACAAGGCCTCCGCACTTTTAAAAAGATACAGTTTGTCTTTCGCCTCCAAAGAAAACTGTGAGCACTAGTTCCAACCATGTCCCACAACGAGAATGGCCAACTGGGTGAGTAGAAATGCAGATTTCAATCTGTCTTGCTCCATAATAAGAGAGGAAGGGAGAGATCAAATTGACAAAAGTGAAATTCAGAACCATATCTGTACCGGATTTGTTGCCTTCGCACTTTCTTTGCCTGCTTAGCGATACAACGCATCTGACAGCCCCTCCCAATGGAGCTTCTTCTAGGATTATCCACCTTCATTTGCATTTTATTTGCATATGACTGGTTGTTGCACAAACAGCAGAAGGCTGTCAGGCAATGGCACAAAAGCAGGAATTTTCAGCCATGGCGCCAACCCTCTGGAACTCTTCTTCACAAGGTTAATGATGCAGAAACAGCGCTCTGCTTCAAACACCCATCAAATACCTATCTCTTTACGCAGCCATTCTCTGGCCACTAATTATTTCCATGACACTTTCTGCTTGCAAAAACTATTGAAATATTTTGAACTTTAATAGCAGCTTTAGTTTTATGCACTTTTCACACCGTCTTGAATACACACTGTAAATATGAACTGCCTGAATGTTTTGCAACATTAAGTGGTACAAGTACAGTACAGTATTACAAATACCGTATTTTTCTGTCTGTAAGACTCCCCCATGTATAAGACGACCCTCACTCTTTCCAACCCAGAATTAAAGTTTCACAAGTGCACAGTTCTCTCGTCTGCTTACTTCCATGTATAAAATGGTCCTCAATTTTAGCTTAACAGTTTTAGATTAAACTATAGTCTTATACATGGGGGGAATACTGTAATTATTTGATAAAAAATCACTACAGGGTCATCTCTTTCAGACTCTGAAAGCTCAGACCCTCATTTTGAAAGTAGAGGTGACCACAACAGGAGAGGCCTGGATTAAATCTATTCCTAGTGGATCCTTGTATAACAAACAGTTTGTATAACATAAAATTTGTGCAACATAAAAAATTCTGGAGATAGGGGAAATGTGCTTAACATAATCGCCTATGTCTGTACAACATAAAAATGGGATCACTCTGTTTTCAATGCATTCCTATGGGAAATTTGTATAAAGGAAAATTTAACGTAATTTCATTTGGAACGAATTAATTCCTTTATATAAGCTACCACTGTATTCAAATACCACCTAGCTGGATAGTACAGTGGAATAGCTATCTTGTATACCCACTTGCTGCAGGATCCGCGTTACCTTCAAGGCAAGCCCCGTATAGAGTGCATTGCAGTAGTCCAGTCAGTTCAAATTCCCTCCCTTCCCCCCCCCCCAGAAAACCAAGACAGCAGTATCTCAAAATGGCTGCCACCTATATGGATTGCACAGCTACGTCATACAGTTATGCAGAGTGGGATAGTTCAACAAGAAGCATCATATCTATTCGTCCTTTCAGGGACGTGTTACTGTATTTTGGAATCAATGACTTGTGAATTGAAAGAGTAACTCTGGCACGCTGTAAATGAAGATGTGTATTTTTATTCTACTATTTGTGTTCCTATCATACATATTGGGCAAAATACTACTGTATTGCACATCTCTGCTTGTGCAATGACAATTATGTCCACATTCTCAAAGTAATCTGACTTGCTTTTTCAATGGTAGGTTATGTGCAGCGTTTACACAATGAAACAAAGTTGCACGCACCCCCGAAATCAAAAAGGAATTCTCCAGTCAGCTGAAATCAGCCATGGATAATGAAACTCATCCCCTTGCAGAGGTGGAACCAGCTCAAAAGGAATGCAGCCAATTTTCTTGGCATTAGAGGAAAAAAAGCCAGAGAAACTTGACACATCCCTAGACTTGCCAGCAGATCTTTGGAGATTGTACAACATGGGGAAGTCCAAGCAGCTCAAGTGAGGTTACATGGTCATGTGCACCCCCGTGATTCAGTGCTCTGAGAGCCGAACAGAAAACCTGTGCACCTTTGAATAACTGGGGCAGCCCCAAGGGCTGATGTGTATGCACACAATGATTTAAAAGGGGAGAAAGCAGTACCTAGCAGTCTCTAGCAGAACTGTCCTAATTGGGGTGGGTGGGCGGCTGGCAGAGACAACATGGCCTATTTCTTCAGGCCTAGATTTCCACTGCCCAGAAAATCAATAAGCTAGAAAATAAAGGCTGTTTGGGGTGCTTTTATGCAGATACTTTCTCAGGAAACGCTCTGTTTAGAGATGGTGAAGAGACACAATGGCATTTCCGTAATCCAAAAGACATGCTCCGCACTCCTGCTCTCCAGCCACAGAATACAGCCTTGTATTCCCTTCTCAGAAGGAAAAAAAATGGAATTATCACTCTCTTCGCCATCTTTAATCTCCTGGAAGTGTGTGCTTTAGCCTTTTAAACTAATCAGATTTGCTCCTTATATCTCCTTCCCTTCTAGCCTATGCTCTGATGCACCTAAATTCTAAACGAGTTCTTTTGCCAAGTAGCTGATAGGAGGACAAAGAGACTTAACTTACAGAATGTAATGAAGCCAGAGATAGTTCCAAAGGTACCCAATTGCAGTCCTTCTTCCTTATTCCGCACAAGTGAAAATCTGCATCAGTGGCACGGGAAAAGGGGTGGGGTGGGGGAATTATTCCAAGGCATCGTGTTGTAATAGGAGTCACATATTCTATAGCAATGGTTCTCAACCTGTGGGTCCCCAGATGTTCCTGGACTGCACCTCCCAGAAATCCTGGCCAGTTCAGCTAGCAATGAAGACTTCTGGGAGTTGCAGTCCAGGAGCATCTGGAGACCCACAGGTTGAGAACCACTCTTCTATAGGAATCATGTGTTCCTCCAGAATGTTTCCATGGCCTCTCTTAAGAGCAGTGCATTTTTGTGACATCATGGTGGTGGCGGGGAAAGCCAATGGGCACATAATACTTTGGGATTTGTCTCCCCTGAGATTTCTCCCCAATTAACCTGTTCTTCCCAGAACTCTGCCATTCTAGATGGTAGCCTCTGACACCCCCTCAGGCCATGTCCAAGCTGAAGCAAGCAAATTTGAGGGGTGGGGCAGGAATTTCAGGAGGTCCTGCTAGATGAGCAAGGAAGCCTCCCATCAAATTCTCATTTCAACCACAAGTTCACACATACCATAATCCTTAAATAAGCCACTAGAGAACTAAATACTGTTTTTCAGGGATGGGATTTGGAGGCATTATTGAACAACAGCACCAATCCTTCCTGGAAGAGAGAACTCAGAAGGTGGTGCCAGAGGAATTCTGTTCAACATTCTGGCCATTGGCCCATGACATCCTCCATGGCTCTGTTTTATTCCCCATGCTTTTAGACATATAAATGAAATGGCTGGGAGAGGTTGTCTAAGTTTTGAGGAGTGTTGCCAATATAGTGTCCCTTCTTTCCATCTAACTCCAAGGAAGCTGTCTTGGTTCTAAACTGGTGCTAGATAAAGGCAAATAAACTGAAATTTAATGCAGACAAGTCAGAGGTGCTCCTGGTCAGTTGGACGAAAGATGAGGAAATGGGAGACGCAATCTGTGCTCGTTGGGATTACACTCCCCCTGAAAACTCAGGTCTACAGTTTGGCGATGCTCCTGGATTCATGTCCAGATTTCAGTGGTGACCCTAAGTACATTTTCACAGTTAATACTAGTACAGCTACTGAACCCATCCCTTGAGCTGCAAGTCGGCAGTTCGGTGGTTCGAATCCCGGGTGCCACGCAGCGCAGCGAGCTCCCACCGATAACCCCAACTCCTGCCAACCTAGCAGTTTGAAAGCATGTAAATGCAAGTAAATAAATAGGTACAGCTGTAAGAAGCGGGAAGGTAAAACAGTGTTTCCTTGCAGCCATGCCGGCCACGTGGCCATGGACTTGCACAACACTGGCTCTTTGGCTTGAACACGGAGATGAGCACCGCCCCTAGAGTCGGACACGACTAGCACGCATGTGTGCGGGGAACCTTTAGCTTTTACCTTTTTTACATACTCTGCAAGTACGCTGTAGTTGTGTTTTTATGCAAGTAGTCCAGGATCTTTAACTTGCTTTATTTTTTTATTTTTGTGGAAACTATTCTGGAACTGCCTTAGCCTCAAACCTTGTTGCTGTACATCAACTTAAACCCATTCCTTGAAATGTATGATTTGGCAACAGTGACACATGTCTCAATTATATCATGCTTGGATTACTGTAACAGTGTAATATACTCTACATGGGGCTGCCTTTGAAGACAGTTCAGTTGGTTCAAAATGCAGTAGCCAGAATACTGACTGGGGCCAGTGAGAGGAATCATGTACCACCTCGCCTGCAACAATGGCACTGGCTATCAATCAATTTCCTGGGCCAATTCAAAGTGCTGATCCTTCATTACCTATGAGGTCCCTTATGACTTGGGTCTAGGCTATTTGGAGGACAGTATCTCCCCATATGAGCCTTCTTGGTTCTGAAGATCTTCAGGGGAAACTGTCCTCTTGATCCCATTGCCATCCCAGGTGCACTTGTTGGTGACATAGGAAAGGGCTTTCTATATGGCAGCACCCAGACTGTGGAGAATTCTCCCTTAAGAGACTAGGTTGCCCCCTCTATTTTATTTTACACACACACACACACACACACACACACACACACACACACACACACACTTGTACCGTGTATAAAGGAATTAATTCGTTCCAAATGAAATTATGTTAAGTAAATTTTCCTTTATGCAAATTTCCCATAGGAATGCATTGAAAACAGAGTAGTCCCTAATCACGGCCATTTTTACGTTGTATGGATTTGCCCCATAGGCAATTCTGTTAAACAAACTTCCCCTATCTCCAGAATTTTTTATGTTGTACAGTTTTAATGTTATACAAACCGTTTGTTATACGAGGGTCCACTGTATATATAAAGTAAGGCCCTGGATGCTGACTCTTAGCTTGTCAACTTGTGTTTGTTTTTCAAGTTCATGTTTTTAACTACAGCACTTACAATATTTTAATTATGGCAATCACATAACTTGTTTTTAAATATTTTTACTGATTTTCATCGTGCTTGTTTTAACTTTGGGAGCCATCTTGAATCCTTTTATGTGGCGAAAGGCAGCTTGTAAATGAGACTAAAAACTAATAGAAAGTATACATTATGGAGATAATGACACCAGCCTGTTACAAGCGGTTGTACGGCCTGTTTTGTCAAGAAAACATGTTAAGAATATGTCCAAGCTACTAAGCATTACTGTATTATTATTCTAATAACTAAGCAATGTTTCTGTTAGCCAGACATATCAAAAGAGCATAAATGCATCCGACTGTTTTGCTTCAAAAATTCAATCAACCTACATTCAAATTAATCCTTCCACTCTTCATCCAGCTCCCATGGAAGCTTCAATGGTGCTCACTGCTCTGCAGAAATGTTGATCCATCTTGCCTATGTTTACATTAAATTTGCCATTCCTTAACAAAGGGAGACTTGAGCATGAACTGCTGCATTGCAAATTGTCAAGTCTTTCTGCTCTACCACCTGTGGGATGAATTGACCTCACGGCTCTTAAATCCTAATCCATCACTGAGGTTACTATCAACGCTGCATTATGAACAGTCACTTACAATTCCACATACACTGTGAATTGTCTTGAACTCTTTGGAGCAGCGGTTCCCAGTTTTGGGTAACCCAAGTGTTCCTGGACTGCAGTTCTCAGAACCTTCACCCCAGGTGTGCTGGCCAGAGTTTCTGGGAGTTGGACTCAAAGAACATCTAGGTTACCCAAAGTGAGGGATCGCTTTAGAGCAGGCATGACCAAACTTCGGCCCTCTAGATGTTTTGGACCGCAACTCCCACAGTCCTTTGCCATTAGCAACCTAAGCTTAGAATTCTGGGAGTTCTGGTCCAAAACATCAGGAGGGCGGAAGTTTGGACATGCCTGCTTTAGAGGAAAGACAAATTATAAATAACATGGATACTACACTCCTCACAACCAACCAACACATACTTGGTTGTTATCTTAGGGTGATCGTTTATGCATAGTGTATAATAAAATGGACTGTAGTGCTTGAAAGTTTTTTTCAGCAGTAGCAGAGGGTATGCTAGCAAATGTATCAGGAGGCATCACCTCATTAAGGTATTTGGATTATGGCTTGCCCTCGAGCTGTACCTGAGGGGGGGGGCTTCCCATTTTCTGTTTCCTCCTCTGCCCCTTCTTTTCCCCAGGGCCAAAAGCAAAGGATGGAAATCAAAGATCACACATTGATTTGAACATGGTAATTCCAAACCTGAGAGAAGAAGAGAAGAGAAGCCTTATTGGTTTGGCCATTCATGTCATACTGGAAGGAATGTGAAACAAAATAAGTTGAGGAGCCATATAGCCATTACAAAAATGAAATACAAAAGTAGAACAGGTGATACCTTTAGGCTATTAGAAAAATAACAAAAAGTTGCTAATATTTTGAGGGCAAAATCCCTCTTCTTCAGAGGTTAAAACATGGCAAAAGATGAAGTTGCCAGGAGATATTTCTTAGATGTGAAGTCCTGAGCGGGTGAGGTATGGAGAAACAGAAGCCAGCCTTCTGAGTAGTAACACACTCTCAATAATGAACCCAAAAGGTGTTAGTAGGAGGTGTTGGGGTGAAATCCACCAATAAAACCAGCTGGAAGATTCTGTACATTGAAATCCCAAAAGAAATATTTCCAGACTCAGATGTCTACAGATTTTTAAGACGGCATATTCAGTGATCCAACTGATGATCGGAAGTTTACATTTATGAGCCCAGGGAAACAGATGATGCAATTTATTATCTGCTGAGTTAGCCTTTACATAAGCACGCTTGAGCAACCTTTTCTGCAAGTATTTTTGTCAATAGGCAATATGCAAAATATGCATTCTCTTTGCAGGCAATGATTTCCTCCTTATGTTGAGAGTTAAGAAATTTGCTGGAGTTGTTATAGGAAATTCAAACTAGGCACACAAAAAGATAATGGAATTCTTTTGTGTTTTCTGTCTTATTCAGTACTATTTAGTATTACAGACACAGATTCCATTTTAATCACTTGTTATGCTCAAACCTAAGGAGAAAATATTGATGTTATTTCTAATAACCCATCTGTCAGACTCTCAAAGAACTCCAGAGATTATTCAGATTATTCTTTACCACAATGAATAAAACAATAGCTGTTTAAAAAGTATAGTGATAAGCCAGAAGCCAGTCACAGAATGAAGTCAAAGTAAACCAAAACCAAAGATATGATGGCAAAGCGGTTTGAGTAGGAAACTTAAGCACAAATAAAGACACACTGATGGCGTTCAGTTTCACAAAGTAGACAGTATACAGTAGCCAGTAAGGTCCTGTCCTACAATCTGCCAAGTCATATGGAAAAAGGATGTGAAACAAAGTCTGTAATGACCATTAAAGTGGACAGAGAGGCTTATGAATCTCAGAACAAGAGGCATACCAAGGATCATCTCAGCCTTGGTTCCCCAGATGTTCTTGGACTACAGCTCCCAGAAATCCTAGCCAGCACAGTAGTGGTGAAGGCTTCTGGGAATTATAGTCCTGAAACATCTGGGGGACCTAAGGTTGGGAACCACTGATCTACCGTAGTGCCAATAAAGAAAATCCAAAGCTGCTGATTTCCTTGTAGAAGGAAGAGAATCTCCTGCAGAAGTTTGAGATTCTATGTTAACATCTAGTGGCAAATTCTGGCTATATATCTAGAAGCTATAGTTTCTTTTTTAAAGGACAGATGCTAAGTGCACACAGATGAAGAAAAAGGAGCGTAAGGCTACAGAGCAGTCTGGAAAGTTCTACCTTGATTAATAATTCAGATGCAGTAATGGGATCTGAAGAAATAAATTAAGGAAATTAGAAGACAGAATGGTAGAAAGATCAAACTTTTAAGTTCATTATTTAACAGAATACTTCATGAAGTTTTTTGAATATAAAACCAGGACCTTGGGGAAGTGAAATCTTCCAAGAGAAAACTACAGCATATTGAGCCCTCTAATAATAATAATAGAGTGACCCCCGCCTCTCACAGGGGTTAGGGACCCGACCCGACCTGCGATAATTGAAAATCCGTGATATGAGGGTGCAGGTCAGGTCGGGCCTGGGGCGTCTAGCCGGGAATGCTTGTACTTACCCCCAGCTTGGCGCTGCCCTGAATGGGCCTGCAAGGGCCTTCTGGAGGCCCCAAAAGGCCTAGAAGGCCCTCGGAGGCCTCAGAAATTATTTTTTGTGACCCAGAAGTGATTTCCGGTTTACTGGAAGTCACTTCCGGTTTTCAGGGAGACCCTTTTGGGGCCTCCAGAAGGCTCGGGAAGGACCTCACAGGCCCGTTTGGGGCAGCACCAGTCCTGGGGTAAGTGAGGGAAGCCTGAAACAGGCCTTTCCCCCCTCACCCCAGGGGCCCTTTTCCTATACAGCGATCCCGTGATATAGTAGGACCGCAATATATGAACCGCGAATGGGCGAGGGACCACTGTAATAATTGTTGTTTATCATTATATAAACAATATATTTACCACAAGGACAGACAGGTTGGTTCTTCTCCCAGGAGGCAGAGCAGGGAATAGAATTCCCAAGCTCTGGCTCCACAGAGGTTGAGCCATCCACCTATAGTGAGGTACTGTACAAAGAGAACCTACATCAAAATGTTACAGTGTGAAATACTTCCATTCAGACTTCTTGATCTTTCCCAGGATATTCCATTTCATTCTCATTAGCAAAGTACATTTATTACTCTGAACTTTTCTAGCCACCAAGCACAGTTACTTCTCAGTATTGCCCGTGCATACGGATACCATTTCTACTGGGTCTGAGTGCAGTTGTCATGGTTACGTAATGATCAGCAATCATACAATAACTGTCGATAGTACATTAGGATAGTAGAAGAGCACAGGTAACTGTGGCGATTTCCAAAATAGTGCTATAGTGTCTGTTATAGAAGAAGCTACCCATGCTTGGAGGTTATAGTTGACCTGGTAAATCATTTTGGAGGCTGTATTTTTTATTTTATTTTTCCATTATTTTACCACCCAAAGAAACCACTCATTTTACAGGCATGTCCAAACTTTGGCCCTCCTGATGTTTTGGACCACAACTCCCAGAATTCTAACCTTAGATTGCCAATGGCAAAAGACTGTGGGAGTTGCTGTCCAAAACATCTGGAGGGCTGAAGTTTGGGCATGCTTCCATTAGAAGAATGTCATCATTGCAGCTGTTTGGGTCAATACTGAAATTTGCCGCACCCACCGCTGCTGATGTGGCTTTTTGAAGAGTGTTTTCCAGAGCGTTTTTTGCCTTCCAGCAATCCTCCGCTGAACACAGAGCTACATTTTTACACGTCTGCAAATGTTATTAACCATTTGCAAAATCATTTTTTATTCCAAGCAGTGGGTGCATGTCGTTCCTGGCAAAGGCATCCATCACAACGCCTTCACTTTATGAGCATCAGTGTTGGGGGAATGGGGATAGAAGATGGGGTTGAAACAACACCTCCAACATTTGCTTCTCAAAATGGATCTAATGCTCTGGGCATTTATTAATGTTATTTTAAGTACAGTGGACCCTTGTATAACAAACGGTTTGTATAACATAAAATCTGTACAACATAAAAAAATTCAGAGATAGGGGAAATTTGTTTAACATAATCACATGTGGGGCAAATCCATACAACATAAAAATGGTCGCGATTAGGGATTACTGGTTTTCAATTCATTCCCATGGGAAATTTATATAAAAAAATTTTGCTGAACAGAATTTCATTTGGAACAAATTAATTCCTTTATACAAGGTACCAATGTACTAGGTTAGGTTCATGGTTGAGCCCAGATGTGTGCTGCCCAGAAGCTGTAGCATCTGATGATCTCCTTCTGCGATTCTATAATGGAAGCTGGGACACAATGACAATAAATAACTAAACCCCAATGACCAGTGCCATATTAAGCGTCGGCTGAGCAGAAAGTCCCATGGCAGAGTATGTACTGTGGGCACTGGCACTGCCATTCTGCAAACACAGGACCAGTTTTCTTCATGGAGAACAGTCAGTTTGCACAAACTGCACAAATCATTGCACAAGACAACTGCATGAACTTTCCACTCACAAGAACATAAGAACTTAAGAACAGCCATGTTGGATCAGGCCAAAGGTCCATCTAGTCCAGCTTCCTGTATCTCAAAGTGGCCCCACCAGATGCATGGCAAAAGAGATTGCAGCATGGTCACTGTTCCCCAGAGGCTCAGTGACATTCACATCCCTGACCAGGTCCTGAGTATCACACAGTATTAGATCCAGAGTTGCCTGTTCTCGGGTGGGCTCCATGACAAGTTGCTCTTAAGTAGACCTTTGGCAAGGTCAGTAGACCTCTGGCAAGATATAGCCATTTTTGTATTAGCAGTAGTAGTAACAGTAGTAGCAGCAGCAGCAGCAGCAGCAGTAGTAATAATAATGGTGCACTGTCAAGTTCATGCCAACCTATGGAGATTCTTTCCAGGGTCTTCTAGGTAGAAAGTACTCAGAAGTGGATTGCCATGCCTTTCTTCTGAGCAGTTTGCCCCTGGCAACACAGACTGGCTCTTTTCCCCAGGAGGCACAGTGGAGAACTGAACTTCCAAACTCTGGCTCTGGAGCCAGATACCTAAACCATATCTAAAATATATTAAGACTATTTTTCATTGACTTGTGTGGCAATTGAAAGGTTTGCAGCACAGTATAATATTGGGAGGCATTCTGATAATTTAAAAAACTGGAGCGAGGAGTTTGGAAGCTCAGTCATTGTCAGGCAATGAAAAATTGAGATGTGCAAGACCCAGATTCATCACAGCCACTGGACAGCCTGAGGCAAATCATAATTTTTCAGCTTCAGTTTCTTTACTATTAAAATTAGAACAGTCTGTCCCTCTTGTAGTACTCATTTCATAAATATCCCACAACATCTTGCATTACTGAAATGGTCTAAAAATATATCAGATTAACAAAGCAATTTATGTGCTAAAGAACAATTGAGTGAAAGAATTTCTGCTGCCTGACTCTTCCACACAAACCTTATGTTAGATCAGCAACAGCGGGCAGATTGCAAGTATGTGAGGTCTCTTTTTTTTACTTGAAACCCAACATCCAAAAATGCAAAATACAAGACACTGCAGAAATCAGAACAATATTTCTCCTCTTATCAATAGCATTTGCAAATAAATGTTGATTTTTGTGCAACCCCCCCCCAGTATTTTGCAAAAAAAATTCCACATTTTTACAAAATATAAGGTTATATAAAACACACACACTTCTACTATGTCAGGGCTGTTCAACTTTGAACAGGATACGATCTACTTTTTCCAGCTCAAAGTGCCTGAGGGCTACTACACTAAAACCTCTACTTACGAATTTTATCTGTTCCGAGCACATGCTCATAAGTAAAAACTTTTGTAAGTAGAGCAGCAGTTTCCCATAGGAATGCATTGAAAACCAATCAATCTGTTCTGGAGGGAATAGATTTCAATGCGACATGGCCCTTGAACTGCCCCACTCGGCTGAGACAGTGGGCTGGCAGTCCCAGAACTTTGCTGGGTCAGTGGTGGTCCTTGGGATGAGGGAAGGAGGAGTGGAGAACTTATCCCCTCACTTCTTTTATTGATGGATGGTGGGCTACTTTTGAACCCTTCAAGGGCTACCAGTAGCCCGCGGTCTACCTGTTGGGCAGGCCTGTACAGTGGACCCTTGTATAACAAACAGCTTGTATAACATAAAATTTGTACAACATAAAAAATTCTGGAGATAGGGGAAATTTGCTTAACATAATTGCCTATGGGGAAAATCCATACAACATAAAAATGGGATCACTCTGTTTCAATGCATTCCTATGGGAATTTGTATAAAGGAAAATTTGCTTAACATAATTTCATTTGGAATGAATTAATTCCTTTATACAAGGTACCACTGTACTATGTTATCCTCCCCATCCCCATAAAAAAACTTCAATGGAACCCACAAACACACAAAACAGCTACAGTTTCATTCAGCAGGGGACAGACTCTTGACAGTGTTCTGTTCTTATTTCTGAGAACAAAACAAGCATAGATTTCTATCCCTACTGATTGCACAGATAATTAGCCATCAGAGGGCCCCTTCATTTGCGGCACTGCAGTGGCGTTCTCCTCTGGCACAAATATCCAGTAGTTTTCCTCACTTCAAGAACCTAGTTTAATGCACCTGGGGAACAGTACTACAGTTACTTTTATTTATCAATTAGGAATTACAATCCTGGCTCACCTGCTACAAATGACCAAGAAAACTTTAAGTAGATCTGATTGCTTCATATGTAGAAGAATAAGCATGGGGCATCAAAGGAAAAATGTTAATCTGAAGATTCAGCCCCTTGAAACTCAGAATGATTACCGAAGAACACTTCCCCCTTTAAAGGCATCGCAACTACACTTCTCAGAAAATAAGCAAGCGAGTACTTATTAGGGAAGTACACTTGTAGGAAAAATGCTAAGAGTTCTTGTTCTAGGTAATTAAATTGGAGCCTTCGGGAGCCATGGAGCCAGGAGAGAAGAGGTATCAGCAGAAAGAAGTGGTATCAGCAACCCTAAGAATAAAGACCTACAACGAAGGAAGATTGACACAAGTCAGAGCAGGAAAATGACAGTCAAAGAAACCTGAGGAAGTCCTAGCTCTTTCATACAGTAAGACCCTGGTATTCACTGGGGATTGGTTCCAGGACTTCCCATGGATAATGAAAACCGTGGATAAGAGAGAACACCAAAAATCCCCAAAACTTCTGTTTTGTGACAGTAGCTTGCTTTACAGCTGCTGTTTTGTGACAGTAGCTTGCTTTACAGCTGCTGTTTGTAACAGTAGCTTGCTTTACAGATGCTGTTTTGTAATAGTAGCTTGTTTTACAGCTGCTGTATGTGACAGTAGCTTGCTCTGCGGCTGCTGAATTATTTATTTAATTTTTCCCTTGCCAACTGTGGATAACTGAATCAGTGGATATGGGGGTCCTACTGTATCCTGCTCCACGAAAAGGCATGCATCTTTTTGTGTGTGAACTGAGTTGCACCCTGTCATTTTGAACATGATTATCCTTGAACACACTGGTAGTAAAAGGTCAGGGAAGAGTCCAGACCTGCTTCTTTTGCACCAAAGCATGAAGAATGCTAATTTGTAGGAATGCCTAGGTAAGCGGCCACTTTGCAAGCCTGCAAAATAGTGAGAACTACAAACCTTTCTCGGCAAAATGATTTTGACATCAAACAGCACAAGAGAATGGACAATAGCAGAGGAAACAAATAGGCCAGACAAAAGAAAAATGCTGCCAGATCTTACAATGCTTAGTCATACAGTAATTTAGATCAACTGCTGGGTTTTACAGAGTGTTCACAACACAGATGGATATTGCATAAAGTAACATGAAACAGAACGTCAGCACATACTATCAGCTGGGCAATGCGTAGAGGTCAAGCCAACACCTTGCAGCTTCAAAGCGTACCCTGCGTCCAAAATCTCATTGCTGAGATCCCAACCATTTCATACATGAATTTATTTGTGGCTTCCACTTTGCCTCGTTTCTTTGTTTTGCCATTTAATTTAGAAAATAAGAGATGGATGGAAACGTCTGTTGCTTGTTGCTGTTATAAAAATGAGCTCAAACCTACAGTGGCTCACAGACAAAATGCTTCATTTTTGAATTGTAACCGGACTCTACTGAGCAAACTATTTTTTTTTCCTTGGAAACCAGAGAATCAGAAATTTTGTCAATTCTGCTACAAATCACCCACAGTCTTATCATTATATCCATATTGCACAGCAGTAGGGCCTTCTGCTCCCCTTACTGTATGTGTACTTATAATATAAATATCATGATAATTGGAGTGTAATGTTGTTCTGGATCTCACTACAGTATTTATGCCTTGTGAGTAGAGGTGGGTTGCTGCAGCTTGGTTTTAAATGTTGTTAGTTGCCCAGAGTAGAGCCTTGGCACTAGATGGGTGGAGTATAAATGCACAGTAACTTTGTGCCTTAAAATCATTTCTGATTTACGGTGAAATTTCCTAGGGTTTTCTAGGCAGTGAGTACTCTGAGGTGTTTTATGATTCTTAATTGTACTGGACTGCATATTATCCCTCATTTCTGTAAGCCACCACGGGTCCTTTTCCAAGGAGAAAGGCAGGGTAAAAATACTCTAAAATAAAATAAATTTTGGAGAACACTTTGTGACTGCATATCCTGGCTACATATGCTGGCGCTACTTTAGGGAAGTTCAGTAGAAACTAAAACTCCCAAATCTTTGGCTTCATGGCCAGATGTTTTACTCATTGAGTTATCCAGCCACCACATATATATGCTCCACTACAATGTTAAAACTGGTATAATTAGGCTGCCAGCTTACACAAAAAATGCATTCCTTTAAAAATACAACCTTCCCTGGGTAGACACCCCAAAGGTTGCTCTACCTTATACAGTCCCCATTATTGATGCTCAGAGACATTATGGCATTTGTAGCTTGGCAGATATTGGAAAATATTTAAAATACTTCACTTCACCTTTCTCCTTGGAAAGGATCCAAGGAAACTTACAACACAAAGTGGAAAGTCAGAGAAAATGAACATGCAACAGTTGCCAAGAAACATTAAAAATATTCAGAGCTAAAAACAATAAATGTGATAGGGCAGTGATGGTGAACCTTTTAGAGACCGAGTGCCCAAACTGCGATTCAAAACCCACAAATTTTTCGCAAAATGCCACTATAACAATACACCCGTGCCATAGGTTCACCAACATTGTGATAGGGAATCTTACATCATTTAAAAAGGAAATAACAAAGCTAAGAACAATAAGCGAACTAATTTAATAAATGCCACTCGTAGATGCAATGTTAAAATGAAAAAAAAGCACAAGTAGTATTACAAACTCAGACCAAGCAGTGGAACATAACAATCCATCTAAAAATCAAGTCACAGGTAGCCAGTTGCTCAGGGAAAACTTTCCTGAAAAGAAAAGTCTTTGTCTTCTTGACGAAGGACAGTAAAGATGGGGCAACTCTATGGCCCAGAGCACAAAGAGAAACTCCTAGTTCCCTGGGCTCCTTGCCCTCTGAAGATGCCAGCCAGAGTCTGGCGAAACGTCAGGAATAAAAACTTCCAGAACATGGCCAAACAGCCCGAAAAACTCACAACAGCTATCGGATCCCAGCAGTCAAAGCCTTCAAGAATATTTATTTATTTATTTATTTATTTACCACCAGATTTTTCAGAGACGGGAACTCAGGGTGGTTAACAAGGAATAGCAGATGTCTGTGAAGATTCTCAGTCATCCAGGTCTGGAAGCTGAGTCATGGCTACTGGACTTCTTTTTTGAGAGATAGAAACGTTTCGCTGCTCATGACTTCAGACTGATGAAGCTGTTTGGATGAGCAGCGAAACGTTTCTGTCTCTCAAAAAAGAAGTCTAGTAGCCATGACTCAACTTCCAGAAGGAATCGCATCCAAAAAAAAAAAAATTGTAGAATACGTTAAAACTTTGTATGTATGTATGTATGTATGTATGTATGTATGTATGTATGTATGTATGTATGTATGTATGTATGTATTTATTTATTTATTTATTTATTTGACTGACTGACTGATTATATTAATAAAGATGAACTCGTGTCCACGCCCAAAGCCTGGCGTCTCGTATTTAAACCCCCCCCCCACCTCAAAGGCTGCCACATCTCAAGGCAGCCTCCCAGTCCTTCCGAGGGCCGGATTCCTCACTCCCTGACCCTTCAGGTCTCGCTGAACTACAACTCCCATCCTCCCCCCGTCCCCACCGGCCAGGCTGCTGGAGCTACCGGGTGCTGGGGGTTTCAACACCACCTGGAAGGCCACCAGTCCCCACACGCCCTGAAAGAAAAACCTTTCTCTTCGGAGCCACTTCTGGTATGCCCGGCTCCTGCTGAAGGAGGAGGAAGCAGAAAGGCGAGGAGCCAAGCAGCCGCCCCTCCCGGTTCCCTTACCTGCCCGGTGAGCGACGTGGATCAGCCTCCTCCTTAGCAACCGAGGAGACGAAGATCGAAACAGCTGCCCAGGGACCGCAGCACTTCCGCCCGTAAAAACACCCACCTCGACGGCGTGATTCCGGGAGAATTTCACTTCCGCCCTTACACACTCTTCCCTACGGTGTCCCGTTAGTTACAAGCGACCTATTTTCCGGGCGCGTTTTCTCCTCTGTACTGTACAGTACTTGATACGGAGGTGCTTGCGTGTTCAAGCGATTGTGTGCTCGGCAGCTTTACGGTAACGACTTTGGGAATAATAAATTGCCAGAGAGACATACCTTTTAAAGACCCCCTCCCCAAACAACAGCGTCCGGTTTAGTTTAAAAAGTCGCGGGTTTGTAGTAAAGACGAGGGCATCTATTCTAAAATCCATCCCATTGAGCTCACTGGACTTGCTCGGCTTTTCATTCGACCTAAACTTTCACAGACCAATTCATCCGGCATACAGATATTCAGTTGGCAGATGCTGGTCGTGTGTATGCACGTATATACAGGACAGAGAGCATGCCCTTGTGGTGCGATGGGAACGCATGCTTCTTTTGTAGAATTTCTAAGCTAATATATGTCTGAAAGTAAGAGAATGTATCGATTTCCTCCAAAGTAAGAAGTAATATGTGTACAACACAAATGCAAAAACATCTGCACTGACCCAGCAGATCTGAAGAGTCCCAAAGTGAAGGTGGCCGGATTGGTCTTTACAAGAACAAATAATCAACAGAGCTGGCTTTTTTTCTTATTAAAGGTAATGGTTTTTAATTGCCCATTCAAGGACAATGCTTTGCATTATAATGGGAATAGCAGACAATCGTGCACTCATCATGGGGAGGAATCATTTATTTCCTAGCTGCTGAGAGGGCTCCCGGAAAGAGGGAACAGGAAAGCAGGAGTGCAGAGGGTCTGGGTTGAAGGATGACCCCAGAGTCTCTGTGACTCATAAGGTCCCAGAACTTAGACCTGAGTCTTGGCTTCGCTACAGTTGGGAGTAGACAGGAGAAGAGCACTGCACATGACAAAATCAAACTTTCTCTTCCATCTCTACTAGGCCTAAGACTTCTCTCCCTGCCCGAAAACCCAAGGCCACAAAACAATTTCTTGGATTTTTCAACCAGCACCTTGAGACCTGGCAAATCCATTTACTGTCACTTTCCCAAATAATAATGAATTATTCATTTAATTTGATTTAAAATAATTTTGCCCCTTTAAAAAGGACTCGGGGCAGCTTAAATCATAAAAAAAGCAAAGTGTTCTGCTTATATACCACCCCACAGCACTTCAAGTAGTCTCTGGGCAGTTTACAGATTTAATTACACTTGCAGGCTACACATTGCCGGCCCCCGCCCCCCCCCGCAAGCTGGGTATTCATTTTATGGACCTCTGAAGGATGGAAGGCTGAGTCAACCATGAGCCTGCTACCTGGGATGGAACCCCAAGTCGTGAGCACAGTTTTAGCTGCATTACAGGAATTTAACTGCTGTGCCACAGGGCTCCTTGTCAATGTTTGTAAAAAACAATGTTTAAAGCTAAGAACAGTAAGTAAGCAAATACTAGAAAGGATCAAATAAATACTACACTAAAAAGAAATAAACCAAAGCAACACTAAAAACATATTGGAAGAGTGGCAGGGAGATCCAGAATCTTGGAGCAGCAACAAAAAAGGCCACTTCCCATGTCCCCACTAAATGAACCTGTGAAGGTGGTGAGACCAAGAAAAAGGCTTCTCCTGATGATCTTAACATCTGGATTGACTGATAAAGGCAGACACAGCCCTTGAAAGACCCAAGCCATTTAGGGCTTTATAGGTTAAAAGTAAACCAGTTATTTGACCTGTGCCCAGAAATGGATCAGCCGCCAATAGAGCTACTACAATTATGCGGATAATTGCTCGCTTGCATTGGCTGCCCGTTGCTTCCCGGATTAGATTCAAGGTCCTGGTTTTAGTTTATAAAACCCTCCATGGCTTGGGCCCGGACTACCTGTCAGAGTGAATCGTCCAGCGACCCACCTCGGCCCGACCTGTTCGGCAGTCGCGAGCGCACACGCTCCGGGTTGCCACCCCGCGGGAGGCCCGGAAGTCGCTTACGCGAAACCGGGCTTTCTTGGTGGCAGCCCCCTCCATCTGGAATTCTATTCCTAGCGAAGTGCGCTCTGCAGAGTCCCTGATGGCCTTCCGTAAAGCTCTAAAAACCTTTTTGTTTCGGGAGGCCTTCGGCGAGCCTTGAATTAATTTTTTTTTCCTTCCCCGCCACCTGAGACTAGTTGAGAAAGATGAGACTTACTTATTTTTGCTGTTTCATCTGATATGTCATGCTAGGGTGCGACTGTTTTTAGCCTTATCTATTCTGTATATTATTCTAAATATTTTAACCTTAATTCCTATTTACTAATTTGTATTTTGACTTGCTCTATGTATTGTGCTGTTACCCGCCCAGAGTTCCTGACGGAAGTGGGGCGGGATACAAATGCAATAAATAAATAAATAAATAAATAATAGGCCTAGAAAACAGGCAGGGTGAACACTATTTAGATAGAAGAGGACGTATTGCAGTGCTGATCCTTATAATCTTTGAGGTTGCCTTTTATGACCATGTCTTTAGTATTTTATGTTGCATTATATTTTTCTCTCCCTCCCATGTTGTCTTCACAACATCCCTGTGGGATAGGCTAACTTGATGAGTGCTGCAACAGCATCCAGTGTGCTGAGGGCACAAGATTCATAGATTAATTAAAGCAGAGCAAAGTGTTCTGCTTATGTACCACCCTGTAGCACTTCAGGCACTCTCTGGGCAATTTACAAATTTAATTATGAAGGCTACACATTGTCCTCCCCCCCCCCCCCAGCAAGCTGGGTACTCATTCTATGGACCTTGGAAGGATAGAAGGTTGAATCAACCATGAGCCAGCTACCTAGGATTAAACACCAGGTTGTGAGCACAGATTTAGCTGCAGTAAGGTAAAGGTAAAGGTTCCCCCCTGCGCATACGTGCTAGTTGTGTCCAATTCTAGGGGTGGTGCTCAACTCCGTATTCAAGCCGAAGAGCCAGTGTTGTGCAAGTCCATGGCCGCATGGCTGCAAGGAAACACTGTTTTACCTTCCCGCATTTTTTTATGGTGGTGCCTATTTATCTACTTGCATTGACACGCTTTCGAACTACTAGGTTGGCAGGAGCTGGGGTTATCAGCGGGAGCTCACTCCGCTGCGTGGCACCTAGGATTCGAACCGCCAAGCTGCCGACTTTGCAGCCAACAGTTTTCGGAGCCTTAGTCCACTGAGCCACCACGCCCAGGCAGCCAGGCTGCTGCAGTACAGCTGTTTAACCACTGCACCATGAAGCTCCTTATTAATCTCCTTCTCCTCGTAAATTAATCAGTTGTTTTAGAGAGGAAAACATGTCTTCACATAACTGACATAACCCAGAGAGTGACAACAGCAGCCTGCTTCCCACGGAAGAGGCAGTGTGAATAGCAACGTGAGTGTGGGCGTAAATGCAGTGCTGGGGGAACAGGTACCGGTACAAGCATCTACGTTTCCTGAGCACATCCTTTCCCCTTCAGTCTGTGGTGTGGGGCATGGTGTTCCCTCCGCCTTCCTTTTCTTTTTGTCTTCCTCCTCTTATACGCCACAGCTTGAGCAAAAGAGCCAATAAAGGAAATCACTGGAAATGGGTGACTCACCCTCACATTTTTGCTGTTCCCTCCCTGGGAATCCCATTTGTGATTCTGTGGGTGATTAAGATGCATTGTAAAATAAGGAATGCTACATCTGTTTGCCGGCTGATTTTTGCACAGAGGGGGCTCAGCTGTTTCCCACCCACCCCCTTCTCTCCAACCGGAACATTCCAAACTGTGAAGTATTCATAGTAGTCATATTTGTCAAAACGTCATGCCAGCTTAAACCTCAGCATCCTTCTGTTTGCCGTCTCTGAGCACTCATCTTCCTAGAGATTCTCATAGTATTTCCTCACTGAATGGGTTCCTATCAACTCAGCAATTATACCTTCTTTTTTATAGCTAAATGTCTTGTTGGCCCAGTGTTAATTTTTCATAACCTAGTTTTTGAAAAGAAGGTAAGAACCTGAATTACCAGGTTCGACGATTGTTGCCGGAGCAGCAAGGTAAACAAAGGGCTATGGCGGCAGCCACGTGCGCAGGCAGGAAGAAAACAACATGTCCAAAAGGAGCCAGTAGGCGGGCAGGGGTGGCACACGTGGCATAAAATGGCAAAGACTACTGGGAAATGTGACGTGCTCTCGGGGGGGCTGGGTCATCGTTCAGTTAAAAAGGGGAGGTGGGAACAGAACCCCCATTCTCAAACACGGAGGTCGGAGCAACCCCAGCCCACCCACCCTATGTATATACAGTAGGACCCCCATATCCACTGATTCATTATCAACTGATTCAGTTAGCCACAGTTTGCAGGAAAAAATAATAATTCAGCAGCCGCAAATCAAGCTACTATCACAGACAGCAGTTGTAAAGCGAACTGCTTTCATAAAACAGCAGTGTAAAGCAAGCTACTACCACAAACAGCAGGCAGAAAGCAAGCTACTGTCACAAAACAGCAGGTTTTTTGGGGGGAGGGGGTGGTGTTCTCTCTTATCCACAGATTTCATTATCCGCAGATAGGTCTGGAACCAATCCCCAGCTCTTAGGGTCCTACTGTATGAGATTGTAAAATGTCACTCTAATGGGTTTGTTTTTTCTGTCTCTCACAGCTTTAAGGAGGCCTGGTAGTTTTCAGGCATTTGGACGGATCCAAACAGTGAGGACTGCAGGCGGGAACCTGCAACTCTCGGGAGAACCACTGACTAGGTTGTATCAGTCGAAAAGGCCATGGGCTGAAGTACAAGGGGGCAGCCGAAGGCCTCAGGAAGGAGTTAATGACATGGGCCGGAAATGAGGTCTACACCCCTCAAGAGTCCTGTGAACTAAGATGCCTCTTCAAATTTCCTCTTTTTAACTTGAATATGTCTTAAATATTCTGGACCGTATATTGCCCCTCATTATTGTAAGCCACCTTGGGTCCTTTTCCAAGGAGAAAGGTAGGGTAAAAATATTCAAAATAAATAAATAAAATAAATAATGGACATGGGTTACCGGTGGGGTAGACACCTCAGGGGAACCTACTAGAAAAAGCTCTCGGGACGTTCCCAAAATTAGACAGTGGGAACGTAGCAGCATCAAGGGCCAGGCGGGCTCCTTGATGCGTTGGATCTGACCCAGTGACTCAGCCAGAGTACTGTTGCTTGTGATCAATAAAGCTGTGGCCAAATATTCTCCCTAAAAGAAAACTGGGGTCTTGTCTGATTATTCATATACAGGGTAAGACCTGGAGGCTCAGCTATAGGCAACAATAATGTCTCCTCACACTATTCTTGTTTGCTTCCTGGCTGTTGGCTTTCTCCCCTTTTCCTTACTGGAGCTCGATAGAAGCCTGTTCTTTTTCTTGCTCTCCCTCTCTCTTTTAACACTGAGTCTTCTGAATTGGAGCGAAATGGATTTTTATCTGAAGTAATTGTGAAGCACTTGAAGAGCTTTCCGTCAGCCACAGAATAAATAAAAAATGGAATAGATTGGATTATGGCTTCTTCATCCTCTCCCTTCTCCTCATTCTGACAGGCTGTGGCACCCACACAACCCCAGGTGTTCCCTGCTTCAGAACCAGTCATAGCTGTTTTTTGTCTTCAGGCCCTGGTTTACACGTGTAGCGGGGGAAGGGCACGGAATAGTCTGGGGTACAACAATTGGGGATTTCCCCCAGGACAACAAATTTAAAAACCTTCTGATGAACATGTGGAAAATAATGTGTCCCCTTGGCTTTGTTCACTTTCTTCCTTTTTGGGCAAAGCAATTAAGAACACACCTCCTCTTTCTTGTGTACAGGCATGTCTGTGGGTATTCTCAGGGTATTCTCCTTGCCCTTTTAGTTGGGAGGGGAGTTGTCCTCAGCTGTCCATCTGGATAAAATGGGTGGGAGGCAGTCAGAGGTCACAAAACTGCCAGCTAACGACTCAGACTATTTCCCCAGACATTTGAACACTTTCTGGTCAGAATCTGACTGGTGTTTTTGTTAAGGGTGCCTCAACTTGTTGCAGTTGAGGCCAACTATTGGGCAAGGTGCCAGGGTGTGTCTTGATCATGTGCCTAGGGCAGTTGGGGGTCTCCCCTGCAGGAGCTCTCCTCAAGAAAACCTTGCCCCCCAATCTCCACATTGCCACGGCAACCACTGGGGCCCAGGCACGGCACACAGCCGTTCAGCTCCTAGCTGCTTGGGGGCCCCCTCAGTGAGCTCTCCTCAGAGAACTCTTGTCCCTGGGCTCCCCATTGCCACTGTGACCATGGGGATCTGGACATGGCCCACTGAACTGTCTGGTACAAGCCAGTTGGGGGGCTCCCCTCAGGGAGCTCTCTTCAGGGAACTCTTGGTCCTGGGCTCCCCGTTTCCATGGTGACCATGGGGGCCTACAAACTGGACAAATTCATTATTGGTTCCTTGTATGTGTTGTGCCTACCTACCATTAGCTATTGCCACTGAGGACCCTGGGGAGCAGGGGAGATGTATCAGCCCTAATTCAGGACAGCAAATATAAATCAACACACCAAGATACAAAGGCAGATTTTTAATAGCTATGCATCTCTTTAAAATTATCTTCTGGGGTGTATACAATTAATTTTTCTATGTATTGTCAAATATTTTAAATCTCAAGTCCTTTGCATTTTATTTATGAAGTCATTTGTAAATTTCAGATGATACTTGTCAAGAAATGAACAAAGAAAATTGCTCAGCCCTTTATATTTATTTCCAGAAGGAGAAAGGTGGGAAATTTATGCCACATCTTTGACTGGTCCCGGGCAAGCTGCCTGGAAGCAGAGGGTAGATATGGAAAAAGGATGTTCTTGTCTAGCTTTATGACTGGACATAAGCCATCTATGTCATGCAAGAATAGTTATCCAGCTAATGATAGGAGAGGGTGGGTAAAATGCAGCCCTTCAAACTTTGTAATACTAATTACTGTATATACTCAAATATAAGTCTAGTTTTTCAGCCCTAATTTTGGGCTGAAAAAAAGGGGCCCTCGACTTATATTCGGGTCAATAATTTTAGCCATTGAGGCAAGTGCTTGGGTTGGTGGCTAAAAGTCATTTTAAACATTGTGTGTCACTTCTCCTGACCCCCCCCCCCGCATCATGGGGGAGTGACATGCAATGTTTAAAATGTGCTGGCCTCAGTGTCTAAAAGACATTTTAAACATTACACACCGCTCCCCGAGCTCACAAAGGAGGAGCTGCCAGGCCCTGCTGCATTTCCCACCCTAGACTTATACTCGAGTCAATAAGTTTCCCCAGTTTTGGGGGGTTAAATTAGGGGCCTCGACTTATACTCGGGTCAACTTATACTCGACTATATACGGGTATATGCCATCAAGTCAATTCTAACTTATGGTGACCCTTTCCAGAGTTTTCTAGATAGAGTATACACAGCCATGATTTATAATTCCCTTAGGGTCACCCTTGCAGCTTGCCCAAGGCTACATAGGCTGGTTCTTCTGAGATGCTCAGTAGGGGATCAAACTCTGATCAAACTCAGTAGGGGATACTCTACCTAAACCAAGAGATCTCCAGCTAGACTCTTCACTTCTCATTGTCGTGGTATATGGTGAGGAACTTAGAAGTTCCAGGCCAACCTCTGGGGACTGGGGAGTTGTTGATGGAGATGAGGATCAATTCCCCTTGAGTGGACAGATGCAAAAGAGACCTGACCCCAGCGCCTTTAAAAGTTGTGCAGAACAGGGTAGCTGTCCAACAAAAATATTCAGCCTCACTTGGAAGCAAGTACGTAAATCATCCTTCATCTGGAAAACAGCTATCCTTCATACACATTAACAGTCAATCGTTCTTTGTCCATCTTCTGCCAGCTGCATTCAATTAGTCTTGCATAAAATATTTTATGTCCGTTTAAATGACATCAGTGACAGTTGCTTTGGAACTGTCCCATTTCATTCTGATGAATAGAGTAACGGGAGGTTTCCAGGCCCTCGGCTAAAGCCAGATCTGCTCCAAGGACATATCCTGGGTTTCCTTCCGACCATTACTAAGAGCTTCTCATGATACATATGTTCTTTGTCCTGGGTTTTCTTGACACAAATTGAGTTTGAGGGATCATATGGTTGGAAACTGATCCATGGGTGTACCGACAGATCAAAACTGATTATTGGATCAGTGGGTGCTCCTGTGCTTTGTGTTTCATGGTGGGCACAACAGTATTTCCTGCCCCAGAGATCACAAACGTCTCATTCCTGGTGTTCCTTCCTTTTTCCTTCTTTTGTACTCCTGACCATTGTTGATTCCTCTATTTTGGTTTTCCTTTTCCACAGCCTGTCATCTGTCACCCTCACTTCTCCACTCTGTTCTGATTTGCTTGGGCTTCTGTTCTGTCCTTCCTGTTCATGGACACATAACTATTTGAAAGATACTCCAGGTACAAAGCAGTTTAACAAACAATAACAATAAAAGCTCCCTGTGTACACCAGGAACCCAGAATGGTTTGTGACATCTGCAAGGACATCACTCACCAAGTAACTCTGAAACATTGCCTATAACCCACATATAGCACAGCCTTGGCATGGATTGTAATACTACCTCCATCTCTTTTGCACTCTTTCCTTGAGGAAATGTGTGGTTCCACACAGTGTGTGCTTAGTGTTGCCAGCACAAAATGAACATCTCCAAATGATAGGCAGTGTTCCTATAAAGCCTGTGGCTGAGATGGAAAATATCACTATAGTTTTTAAAGCTTTCAGTCTGTTCATACACACACACACACACAATGGAGCTCCACTGTTGTGATGCTTTTTGTCTGTTTCCTGTGAAATTTTTGATAAATAGATACTGGAAAACACTTTAACCGGGTTCTCTTCTTTTAATATCTGTGGGTCATCCCATAAATCTTGCGGTTTCCCTCCAGTTCATCTGTGTGGATTGTGCCATTTTGCTTACGTAAATATTCACTCTGTTAGTAAGAACATGTTTGCTACTGGCAGACAGCAGGCGGGAGCAAAACAAGTGCTCTCCGAATGAATTGTTTGTGTGTGTTGTGTCATTACAGTCATGACCAACTCTTCGTGGCTCCATGTCCTTGGAGTTTTCTTGGCAGGAATACTGGAGTGGTTTGCTAGTTCCTTCTCCAGGTGCCTACAGCACCTAGTATTCCCTGATGGTCTCCCATCCACGTACTAACCAAGCCAACCCTGCTTAGCTTCTGAAATAGGTGAGACTGGATGTGCTTAGGGTATCTATGCAGCAAGGAAATCTGACAGGCGGTTACGTCACATCCGTTTTGTCTCTGTTAGTGTTGCACTTAGGAGCGGTACAAAAAATGCTGCTTCATGTCCGTCGCACAACTACTGAAATTTGTCTCAACCACGCCCCCAGAATGGGTGCTAGGCGCGACAATACTGTACCTAGTGCTGGGGTAGGGTTTTCCCTTGTCACTCTTTGTTCCCGCTTTCTGTTCCGAGACAAGACACCATGTAGTAACAACTGTCATGCAACAAAACATTCGTTTCTCTCAGAAAACTGTGTCCGGGGTTTTGTGTGTGTTTTTTTACTTTTCAGAAGCGAAATATCAAAAAAGAATTTTAAGCCAAAAAAAGGGAAAAGGAAGCTAGACAAATTCAGTGTTTGTCATGGTACAAGACAGTGTTCCATGGGAACAGTGAAACAGGAACCAAACCACGGGATCATGACCAACGCTGTCACGGTACAAAACTAGTTGCAGAACAAAGAAGGACGTGAAGTAGCCGCCATAGTTGTGCCCCCCTGCAACTATCAGATTCCCCCTCCCCCATTTTGCCACCATGGCTGCAGAGGAAAGGGAAGGTTCTCCTAAATCTGTAGGATGCCACAAGGATATGAATGGCCAGTGGAGAGTCAGCAGGGAGAGACATTGAATACACACTCAAGTCTCCTTCTGAAATCAAGGAGTCTTTAAAAGAGTTCAACATTAACTAGGATGTACCTGCTTGTTTGCCCTGCTTTCAAGAAAATGAAGATGGGGGGATGAATCATCTGATTCGAATGGATGGGAATAAAGGGTAAGCAGAGCTGCAGGTAAAAAGCAACAACAACCTGTGCTCTTTAGACGATATGACACTTGAGAGCAGATGATGCAATACAGTGTACTGTACTGCTATTTTCACTGCGTATTGCCATATTCAGTCTTGAGATCTGCCTGCTAAGTCCCACTTGTGTCCAGGACAAGGATGCACAGGAGACCTAAGAGAAGGATATCTCAAAGTGGTCTGGCTTCAGGGGAAGGCATGGATCTGTACAACATGGAATATCAAGGAGAGCGGCTCATAGACATGGGACTCAATTCCTAAACTCCTGTATTATCAGAATTTGGAAACAATGCATTGCAAGCAATAACATTACCTATAACAGGGATGGCGAACCTTTTTGACACCGAGTGCCCAAACTCGGTGATGGGGATGACAGTGGCGGCGGCGGGGCGGGGTGGGCGGGGTGGGGTGGAATTGTTGGCAATGGGGGGTGAAGGCAGCAGGGCGGGATCGGTGGCAGTGCTGGGGGCGGGGTAAAGGCAGCAGGGCGATGGTGGCGGTGGCGGGATCGGTGGCAGTGGGGGGGCTTGGTGAAGGCAGTGGGGCGGTGGGGGGCATGGATGGAAGTGGTAATGGTGGTGGAGGCGGGGACCAGCGGACGCGGGGTTGGCAGCGGCAGGGGGCGGGGGCAGGGTTAGCCTGGCACACAACATGCTCCCTGCCCACCCCCCCACTTCCCCCTCCGCAAATACCTCATGGCTGGTCCAGCGGAGGGGAAAGTGGGGGGGGCAGGGAGCATGTTGCGTGCCAGGTGAAAGCTCTCCCTGTGCCACCTTTGGCACACATGCCATAGGTTCGCCATCCCTGACCTATAACATGTTAGTATAGGGAGTTTTAAAAACATGCTGATGTTCCTTGTATGAAATGATACAACAACTGGTAATATTGTTGCCTTTTCTGGTTTTAATATGAAACATTTGCTGGTTATTTGAGTAAATTACTAAAAGGGTCACTTGGAGCGACCTGGGCTTCTTTTTACAATTCTAGGGGGAATTCGGGGGCCCTTTTCAATTTGTAAGGGTGGTTTAAAATAAAAAAAAATAAAAAGCAAATAAAATCTTACTTGCCACTAGTAACATACCACTGGTAAAGTAGCTAGTAATGTGCTATCTTTAAAAAAACAACATAGATAGTAACTTAATTTTTAAAAATAATATTCCAAGTTCGGTGCATGATACCAAAAGCAAGAAGACTCAGAAAAGAAATGTGCGAATTCAGAATCAGAAACTGTACCTGGAATGTCAGCTGCATCCTAATTGAGGAACTATTGATATTTAATCACTGCAGATTATTCTCAAGTCCTAGCTTCTCTAACATAATACTCACAGAACTCTATGGTTATGTGCATTTTTTTTCCTTTTTAGTATTTGGCTTTATTTTTTTAAAACCTTTGAGATAGCATGTTGCAAAGTGACTTACTGATACTGTGTCACCCAGATATTGGGATCTGGGGATAGTCCAGAGACTATCAAGTATTAATATTTTGTGACTCAAGATTCCATTTGATGAAAACAAAACTGCAGTTTTAATGAAAATATAACGAAAACAAAGAGACATCAGAAGGACATCAGAAGGACATCAAAAATACACGTTTAAGATATCAGAAACATGGGTCTATCCGTTAATAATAAATGGAAGAAGACAATTAGCTACACATAGGTGCCATCTCTTATACTGTTCTACACAGAACAGATAAATTCCCTATTGGTTGGAGAAAGGGTAACGTAATAGGTGGTTTCTCTCCCCCTGGGCTACCACTTGTGAGTTTTGAGAAATACAACTTTACAGACAAGTTTGGAAGAAACAGTTCGTCTCAGACACCTGTGCGGTGGTTAAATACCCCAAACCCAAACTGGATGGCTAGCTACTAGATGGCAAACAGGAAAACCATTCTCTTCCGAAACTAACTGTGGTTAGCTATTTGACAGATGAAAATCTTGGGGGGAGGGACATAGTATTCAGACTTACAAAGTTCAATAGATTTTTGAAATCTATGCTCACAACTGTCACTTGTTTATATTCAGGTATTCTTCTTCTTCTTCTTCTTCTTCTTCTTCTTCTTCTTCATCATCATCACAATCAACATCATCATCATCATAGAACTGCAGTGATGAAATGGACCCCACAGATCCTCGAGTTCAGACCCTATCAAGGAAGCACAGCCAGGAACTGAACTCCCAATCTTTGGCACTGCAGCCAGGTTCCGAAACCCAAACGCCTCAAAGTCCATATGAGTAAGTCAGTCAGGTGGGATGTTCTGAGCACTGGGGATATTGTCTATGTGTGTTGCCTTTTATTTTCTCTGTTTGTGTTTAGCACCAGGGCTACAGGCAGTCGGCCTCTGGTTAAAATCCATCTGTGAAAGGACGGGTTGTTGAAGCCACGCTGTCCTGCCTCAGGTCAGTAGGAGAAGAGACAGCACAGAGTATCAAGAACCACTAGTACATATGGCTTCGAGTATCAGAAGCCAGGACAGTTCAGAGCCAGAAAATAATTTGTAGGGCAAACGATGAAGTGAGCTGAACCTCTGGACTACTGACTCAGGAAACCATTCTGTTGGGTGCCTTGATTGCATGCATGATGACCAGAAGTGCTTCTACTTCAGACAGTCCATTAGACTCAAACTGACATTAGAGTCAGTGACCCAGGCATCATTTAGGTGGGAAATAGGAAGGCAGTGCTTTCCTTCCTAGGAGTTTACATGCATGACTTAGGGCAGTGATGGCAAACATTTTAGAGACCAAGTGCCCAAACTGTGATTCAAAACCCACTTATTTTTCACAAAGTGCCAATACAACAATTAAACCTGAATACAGGTGGCTGTGAAGGGGCGATGTTGGGTGTCCACAGAAAGGGCTCCGAGTACCAGCTTTGGAACCCATGGCATAGGTTTGCCAACACTGGCCTAGGGCACAGGATATCGAAGAGATCATCAAATAAAAGAGGTGTAGAAGTTGTAACGGCCATAGGCGGGGTGGGGGTGGGGTCACTGGTAGATAAATACAGCTATCCATAGTGCAACTCACCTCTGAAGGTCTGGACTACAACTCCCAATATAGCCCAATGAGGGGGATGCTGGGATTTGTTGTCCAGCACTTCTCAAGGATGCCAGATGGAGAAGGGCTGTATGAATCAAGGGTTGGGAAGCCTCCGGATCGCCAAGCCACACTAGTTACCTTTCCTAAGCTGTGATTTAATGCAGTCACCGCTCTCCAAGTTAAAATGCCCAGGAGCCCATTTCTTTCTTTCTTTGCAACAGGAAGCAGAGTGCGTACCACTGCCGAGGGCAATAGGGAACTTGACCTTTTCTGCAGACAGGAGGTGGACTGGACCTTGATAAGGCTCAAACAGCTCAAGTCAAAGAGTGTTAGGATTAAGAAGCTGCAAGAAAAAAAAGCCTTATGAGGAAAGTGTCCAAAGGACTTTGCATAGAAAAGAGTTAATGAAAGAAAGGAAGAAGTCTTTCTTGGCTGAATATTTTGGAAGCCAGTTTGGATGCAACACAACGTCATTGCTCAGAGCTGTCATCTCCAAAGTCCAAATAACCATGATGAAGCAGATCCCTAGCTACAAAGAATAAGAAGGTAATGTCAAAGTGCGTGTGTGTGTGTGTGTGTGTGCACGTGTGCACATCTGACAAACAACAATAACAGTGTTTACTGCTTTGTCCAACTCTCAAGCAAACCTCTCCTGGATTGTGCACAAGCTAAGGAGATGCATTAGAAACTTTACCCATGCTGCAAACCCTAGTGGTTACCCTATATCAGTGGTGGCAAACCTTTGGCACTCTAGATGTTTTGGACCACAACTCCCACAGTCCTTTGTCATTGGCAATCTAGACTTGGAATTCTGGGAGTTGTGCTCCAAAAGGTTCACCACCACTGCCCTGTACAGACCTTTGGATTCATCCAGGTTTCAAAATGGATGCTGAATATATCTGATCTTGCTTTACTCCTATTTACCCCACATGCAGAAGACAAGCAGATATGAAAAGCCTATATATACCATGTAGTTTTTGGTTCCCTCTAGTGGCCAATTCTGATATTTAGCCTTGGAAATGGGTATTTCTTTTTTTAAAAAAATATTTACTGGCAGTGGATAACTGAAGCTGCAAATAATGATCCCGCAGATATGGTGGTCCTACTGTATGTTGATCTGTTACTTTTTTGAGCAACTTGGAGAGTGGAGTCATTTGCAGCTATTTTAATTGTTCTGGTAACTGTTGAAAATTTAAAACTAACATATTGCTAAAATGAATGGTAAGAAATTAATTTCATAGTTTTTATTAAAGTAACTAATGTTCATAGATAAAAATGTCATTCACTATTAACACTGTGACATTAGTATCAACATTAGTATAAATACTCTGTATGAAGCCCAGTTTAGAATATGTTGCACCCCTATGTACGGTACCTGTACATGTAAATCAGCAATAGGCAAGCAGAGACTATGGTGATGTCTATATCTTAAGGCAGTTGATCTACTTTATCTAACAGTGGGTTTGGCCCTGCAATCAAATGCATAACCTATGAAAAGACCCACCAGGGTTTTCTAGAACTCTTTGAATTGGCTTTTTGTCTCCTCTTCTAAATATACACAGATATCATCATCACTGTCATTATCCTTTCGAAACTGCAGAGCTGGAGGGATGCTATGGATCATGATGATGAGAGTTATAATTCAGCAAAACTGGAGGGTCACGATTTTCCTTCCAGTGCTCTAAGAAGTATCTGAACAAATTTTTGAATAGCCAAAAACTGAATTAAAATATTCAGTTGGGTCGAAAGAGAGAGAAATGCATTCAAATATGCAGTGTGTGATGGACCAAATACATTCTCCTTTTTTGTTCTTTGGTGTTTTGTGCTTCCCAGCCTTGTCCCCTCTGGCAGGTGCCCACTCAGAAGCAGCACCACAGCGTGTCTGCTCCGGCTCCTCTGTCCACTGCCTCTGAGTTGGCACCTGTTGGAGGGGAATGGCTGAACAACACATGCCCACACACAGATCGCCCATCCATCCCAGCCATAGCAGTGGCCTGTCCGTTTCCTCCTCCTCCTCCTCCCCCCCTCGGGCTTGAGCTGTCTGCAGCTTTTCTTTTATCCAGCATGGTAAGGGAAGGCTGGAGAAGCCAGACACGCCTACCAATGCTGATCCATTGCACGGCTTGTATCTGCTTACTTACCTTATGAAAAGCAGTGCCCCTAGACCTCTTCCCAGGGGAGGGCTCCTGCACCTGTTGTCCCCACCCCACCCTACGCCACAGTCCCTATCTGATTAAATCAGTGCTTAGCATAGCCTTAAATCCTCTCAGGCCACCCCCCAGACTCTCTCATTGGTCTACAAACCCACCCGCCAGTACAGACACTTTTCATGCATTATTCATTCCAACAGGTAAACGCCACAACCTGTTCATTCAGAAGATGAACCGCCTCTGCAGCTGTTTAAGAGATGGATCAGACTTTATCTGGCAGATTTGGCAATCATTTCACATCCTGTTCAACTGACAAATGTAAATTGTATTGGAGATTTTCAGTAAAAGAGTCAAAGTTTTCGTTATCCAAGGATTTGATAATGAATGGCTCTGCCGTGAACAAGGTGTATTTATTATTCTAATTATACTCATTGCTCATGATTTAGATGGAGCTATATTCTTTTTAATGGGCTTCAAATGTTTTCTCTCTGCAAATGTATTTTGTCAATATCATATTTCTTTCTGTCATGGTCGGTTGCTCTCTCTCCCACCTGCCCCATATTGGGTACTGTATCCACGTCCTGATCTTTGCAAGAAAACAACGTGCACAGGAAATTCATGAGCAAAAGCACAAACTTCCAGGGCTACAGGCTTAGCCAGACCCATCCTTCAACTAGTTAATTGTGTGTGAAATAAAGTACAAAGCAACACAAAAGAGGGAACTTAAAACCAGACAGTTTAGACGTATGCCCATGCGGATTCCACATTTGCGCAAGGCATCATCTCAAGTACCTCCAAGTCAATGACTATATTATACCTGGTAAGGACCGTAGTTTAACAACCCGAGCTGCAAACCAGGAAGTGCTCAGATTTTTAGAAAGCCTTATATTAACCCTGTTTGCTCAGCTATGGTATGGAAAAAATATGGCCTACTTGACAGAATTGTTGTAAAAGCAACACAGGGAGGATGTGCATCTTCAGTAGAGTGAGATGGCAGAATGTATTGCGCTATGTTAAACTGCAAAAAAGGGATGCCAGTTTTGATGCGTCTCCATGCTGAACAAGCAAGCAAAGAGTGAGCATGTTGCATAGTGTGGCACTCCTGTGGGCTGTACCATAAGCCCTAGAATTCCCTTCTGTACCATTACGTATTCACTACCTCTCCTTTAAGTGAGCTTAGGCTGTGCATGTTTATGTTTATCCTGAGAGTTGCTCATTCTGTTCAAACACTGTTTCTTCGCTGTTTTCTCTCCTTTAGTTCAGACACATCTTATAGATACACAGAAAGTAAGCTTGCACAGACATTCTGAAGGATGATCTCCCAGTGTAGACTTCCTTATGACAATGTATGTGCAACATCTTCACATCTCCATACAAAGTCGGGGCAAGGACAGCATGGCCATCCCAAGTTTGCTGTTTGTTCTAGCCAGTGCAGTCAAATGCTAAAAGATGCTAAGAGTTGTTGAGCAACATTTGGAGGTTACACAACCACCACTATATCTATTTCCTATATCTATTTCCTCTACTTGATCTTAATCTCTATATTCATGCATACAGATAGAAGAAGATAAAATGAAAGGACCAGGATATATTTTTCCATTCAGTACTCAGAGAAAGCAGTGAATACAGATATGATAATATCCCAGACAAATGTCACATTAAGACAAGGTCAATTGTTGATTATATAATGATGTGCGCACTAGCAATTCTACTCTCTACCACTTGTTGCCATATTTAAAATGGTATGCTTCGATCTTTGATGGCACAGTTGTTTATTTATTTATTTATTTATTTATTTATTTATTTATTTATTTATTTATTTATTTATTTATTATTTCCATTTATATACCGCCCGACTTTCCCAGAGGAACTTTGGGTGGTGAACAACAAGGGAAATAATACAAATAAGAGATCAATACAAATAAAGAATAAAAGTGGAACCGGCAAGCAGAACAAGATGGCAGTGGCTAACAATAAACTAACATAAAACAGACAATAACCTCAGCAGTCACATACAGCCATGTTTTAAGATGTTTTTTTTAAAAAACTGGAAGGGATCCTGCAAGCCTTATCTTGCTTGGAAGGTGATTCCAAAGAGTTGGGCCAACCACGGAGAAGGCCCAATTTCGAGTAGAAGATTTTTCGGGCCTCCCTTGGAGTGACTACCCAAAGCAAAAAGGCCTGCAATGTTCTGGTGAGCCATCCAGAAGCTAATATTTTGGGGATACAGTCCATCAGACACTCTGGTCTTAAGCTATGGAGGGTTTTGTAAATCAAAACCAGTACTTTGAACCTTATCCGGGAGGCAAAGGGTAGCCAATGCAGGCGAGCCAGAATTGGGGTGACATGATCATACCTGCTTGCGCCAACCACCAATCTGGCTGCTGCACCTGCTGCAACCACTGAACGAGGGTCAAGGGAAGCCCCATGTAGAGAACGTTATAGTAGTTAATCCTCTAAATAACCAACACTTGCACAACTGTCCTCAAAGAGTCATCATCAAGGTACGGGCACATCTGGGCAATAAGCCTAAGTTGGTAAAAGGCCACTCTAGAAACGGCCGCCACCTGGGATTCCAGGAACAAAGCTGGATCTAGGACAATGCCCAGATCTTCACCCTATCCACCAGCTGGATGGCGGACCCACCCAGACTGAGGAAATGGCCCCCATACTTATTCCAACCCCAAGGTCTTCTCAGGGTTGAGTCTGAGCCTGTGAGTCCTGGTTCATTCCATGACCACATCCAGGCAGCAATCAAGGGTCTGCACAACCTCCATTGGAGAGGTGGAAAGTTGAGGTAGAGTTGAGTATCATCAGCGTACTGATAGCAGCAAGTCCCACCTCGCCGGGTGACCTTAGCCAGCGGCCTCATGTAGATGTTGAACAGCATGGGGGAGAACACCGACCTCTGGGACACCCCACAAGAGAGCATCCAAGGGGCTGACACCCCCCCTGCATTGTAACTTGCTGAACATGGTTCCAAGGAAGGATCAAAGCCAGCGTAGAGCTAGACCCCCCCTATCCCCACCTCAGAGAGCCTGCCCAGGAGGATACTGTGGTCAATGGTATCAAAGGCTGCTGACAAGTCAAAGAGAACCAGCAGGGTGTTTTGCAAAGGTTGTACTCCACATATATCTGGTGCTATATAAAAATGAGGGCAAATGACATTCCTTCTAGCCTATCCCATTTTAATTCACCAGAATCCCTCGCAATGATAGGACAAGTTGTTCTTGGTTAGATTCTGACTTGTTTCTGTGCCTTGACCCAGCTGCAAATAAAATAGAATTCATGGTTTACTGTTGGCTAATGAGGTTATCATGATGCCTAAACCTAGAAATGTGGTTTGTCCTTCACTTGGAGTAGGCAGCTGAAAAAAGCTGCAAGCAATGGTTAAGGTATCTCCCACAGTATGACATAGGGCCTTTTTACACGACCCCTAAGATCCGCTGGTCCCTTAAATTTGGACCAGAGATCTTGGGGGTCTGTCGCTCTTCCTTCCTCCCCACCACTCCACACGTCCTGGCTGCTGGCTGCGTGAGGGGAGGGAGGGAAAAAAAAGCCTTGAGCCACGATTACTTCCTGGTTCCTCTTAAAGGGGCGGGAGGCAAAAGAAAAACAACAAAAAGAAGCGAGGAGAGCCAGCAGTCTCCGCATCAAAATTTTTCACCCTCTTCAAGCAGGTACAAGAAAAGTGCGCTGGGTCGCGCTTAGGTGGGCGGGGTCGCACTTAATTGTCTGCAAACTCCGGAGCTGGTGGGGAAACATTTTTAAGCTCCGGACCTTGCAGCCATTTGCGGCGGAGTTTAGGGGTCGTGTATAAACGCCCATACAAGCACAGCCGTTGAGTTGCAAATTAGAGTACAGTAGCTAACATAGTCCCTGGAGGGTAGAGGAAATAGCATTCTGCTGGTGTGTGTGTGTTTTTTAAACCCAAAATTAATCTCATTTTATTTGGGGAATTTCCTTCTTTGCATTCATATCTAATCTTTACCATTATACTTCCCTTATTCTCTGCAAAGTTCCTTCAAATATTTCTGTAAGAAATACCCAGTAAGCAGATACAAGCTCAATGGGGCTGTTTCATTGTTAATTTATTCAAAGCAAGAATGACTTTCCTTTATGAATTAGACAAATAGGAAGTGTTTTAAGCAAAAAGGATTTAATTTCCACCATCCTTTTCTTCTTAGGTTATTTAACCACAGCTGTATCTGTGTTTGCATATTTTAAAACATCGTGTAACCAGCCATCCCAGATATAAACTCTGGTTTTAACATTAGAGTCAGTGTGCAGTTTGCAACTTGCATGACTATGCTATTCTTTGTTGATTTTATTTTTATTATTTTTATTATTTTTATATTAGTATTATCATATTTATTGGTATCTTACTATTATTGTCATTATTTGTACTGTGTTTGGATATGAATGGGGTTGTTGATTTGGGCAGTTGCTGTTTTTTGTAACATGCTGTACACCACCCAGAGTTCCCGTGGGAAAATCATGTGGTTAATAAGCATAAAATAAACAAATAAATGACATTTTTTCAAGAAGCTCTTATTTATAGTTCTGCATTGCTTCTCCCACTAAGGCAAGGTGAACCCAGCCTTTCATAAAGTGTAGTCAAATGCTCGAGATACAGCAATAGCGCAAAACATTTTGCTACCAGACACAAAGGACATGATTATTATCCTCTTCCAAATAAAAAAGTGAACTAGACTGGCCATGAATTGTATTTAATTCTTGTAGCAGGAGAGTGGTCCTTCACTGTTTAGAAGCACACGAGGGTAGCTGGCAAAGTACAGGACCAAAACAACAACATTGTTTTCTGGAAGAGGAAAGTGGCTGAGAGAGCTCAGGAGACATCTTTGTGTGGCTGCTACTGTTTCTTGATGACGTTGCTTCACTCTGCCTAATGGTAGGGCCAGGCCTGCCTTAACATTCTACAAATGAGCATGAGTGACTCTTGAGCTCTTGTTCCTCTCCTGGCACAGTTATGAGGAGGAGTTTAGAAGCATTTGTCTGCAGAGTTAAACTCACTGTGACCTGACAGTATGTCCAGATTGGACCGACATTAATTGGTACTAGACATGGGCACGACTCGGTGAAATTTCCGTTTCCGTTTCCGTTTTCCATTTCTGTTACGTAACGGAAATGGTAACGATAATTAAGCCGTCAGAACTCGAACTCGAACCGAAAAAAGAAAAATTTGGTCGGGTTTTTCGTTTTCGTTTGTGGCATCGCGGCGATCGCGCAATGCGAAGCACAGAAAAAGTTTTTAAAAGTTTTTTAACCCCCCCGACTCCCGGCCAAAAAAGCAGGCGAAAATATGCCTGCCTGAGGCTTTGCCATCTACCAGAGGGGTGGTTTCTGGGGGGTCCCCGGCCTTTCCCCCCCTCTTCTCCTGTCCTGGGCTGCTTGCACCAGGCTGGGGGGGGTCATCCTCGTCGTCTCGCCATGCAATGCGGTGGGGGGGATCCAAAATGGCGACTGCAATTTTTCTTTTGAAATCGTGGTCAAAAAACACCAAATCACCACAGAAACATGTGAAATTTATTTATTTTAAATGCCTGAATTTTAATAGTAGCAGCAGTGGGGGTTTTTATAACAATAAACCGTCGTATTTATTTTATTTTATTTTATTTTATTTTTTATTTTTTTAGACCTTCCCATTTGGGCTGGGCATGGGATGGGACCATGCAATTTTTCTGAACCATTCCACCAATGGCATCGCCAGGTTTTTGACTGACACTTCTGGATGTCTCGGAGGGCATAAAAAGCCGAGGCACCTTCCAGAAATCGCAGTCGGGTGTATGGATGTGGTTGAGGGAGGAGGGCTGGCTGCTGGTGCTGGTGTGATCCGATCGAGATTGAGGAGGGAGGCTGGAGGCTTTAGGATTTAAGTTAGGCAGGCAGGGAGGGAATTGAATTTAGAAAATAATTTCTTTGATTCCCTGCAGCTTTGTCTGCTGAAGGGAATAGCAGTTTATTCTTTATTTCTTCTCTGGCAGTTTGTGAGGATTTTTTTCTGATATTGGATAAAGGGGGAGGTTCGACTGGGAGTGGGAGGTGTGGATTTATTTTAAATATATATTATATACTACCATTTATTTTCTATTTCCCCAATTTCAGTTTGCTTGCACTCACACACATTTTGGGTGCAAGCCAAGAACAGAACCTCTATCCTAAGTGATATCCTAACTGCCCACTCGCCCGACCGCCCACGCTGTCACCCGCCTGTGGCCCGCGCCGCCGCCCGCCCGCTCACCTGCCCGCATCTCCCCCCTGCCACTGTCACCGCCCGCCCACAGCCCCCCGCCACCGCCACTTGCCTGCACCTCCCCCCCACCGCCCACCCCCCCACCCGCCGCCTAGGGCGCAAAAACACCTAGCGCCGGCCCTGATTGCGGGACGCCCCTATGCTCTGGGAAGTCAAATTGCGCTGAATCACGGTGGAAACAACAAACGACAAACGAAACGACGAAATGACAATTTTTTGAAAAATTTCGCGACAAACGGAAACGACCCGAAACGGACCCGTACCGACAAACGGAAACTCGAAACGTCATTTTTTCTGGTCGTGCCCATGTCTAATTGGTACGGTTGCAAGGGCTCAGGAGGTGGCTAGGGCTGCCATATTGAGAGCATCCTGTTCTTAGGAGATTTCAGGGTCAGTCCTGAATGGTTTCTGACCCAGCTCATTGTGTCAAGCAGAATCACAATAATCAGGCACATTGTCTGAGGAAAACCCTGCTAAACCAGAGCCAAAAGGGAAGGAGGCCATTTTAGAAGCCAGGCAAAGCAGGCAGCTGCGACAGTTGCTGGCATTCCCACTAGCCCTCACAGCTTGCATGACATCACCTGTTTTCTACTTTAAATGTGTGGTAGGCCCTGTTTCAAAATTGAGGCTTCTGGAAGGCACAAGCCCATGGAGTACTGTTCCTCAGTCCTGCAATGCCTGTGAAGATTCTCAGTCATCCAGGTGAGTTCATCTGGAAGTTGAGTCATGGCAACTGGACTTCTTTACTTGAGCGATTGAAACATTTTGCTGCTCATCCAAACAGCTTTGCCAGTCAGAGGAAAGCTAGTTACGAGTCCTCCGTTTTATAGTTTACTTTGACCTCATGTCACCCTGGTCTGAAATAGGCTCATAAGATGAACAATGGCCTGAATTGGCTTGGTAGGTAAACAATAGTTTAAATAGGTCTTTAGGTGAACAATGGCCTAAGGTACTGAAACCAATAATGTATGGGTCATTAGCTATGGTTATAGTGGTGGACACGTGAAGTATTTTTGATTTGTCCTTCCACAAATTATGCAGTTGAGTTTCTACCACAAATTATGCAGTTGGGTTTCCTGCATTTCGTGAAATTGCAGGGGTCAGCACACCCACAGTGCAATGGATGAGCATCACCCTGGGAAAACCACCTTTGTGATTATGGTATCTCCCCTGCCACTTGAAGGAGAAAGTGCACTCATTCAAAGTTGAAGATGTACACATATTAGACAGAGAAGATAGGTGGTTTGAGAGAGGGGTCAAGGAAGCAATTCATGTGAGTATTGAAAACCCCTCTCTCAACAGAAGTGGGGGGCTCTGCCACTTATCAGGCAGTGATTTCAACAATACCCAAACAAATCAAAAATACTTTTTATATGAATCAGTTAGGTACACAATCAGAAACACCGCTGTAGAGCAACAACATCTGGAACACCTCTGAAAACTCAGTCAAGCACCTTCAATAGTGGGTGCAAAGAACATTAAGTGAAATATAGGGAAAGATGGGTTAGTGGTTGTGTAAGAATTATTAACTTTAATATAGCCTTAATAATGCAAATTAAATTATGATTGATTAGGTATAAGGATGGATGGAGGAGTAATGTAATAAAACTAATCTGTCATATTTTTTCCAGAGGGAGGCACGCCTGGCTGCACTTGAACAGGACTTGGGCGTTCCTTTCATCTGCCTCCAAAACTTTTTCTCCATAGGCTTTCCAGCTTTAAGCAAGTAAGCAACGCACCCAGGAAAGACCAGAGGTTTGGCAGCATCAACACTGACCACTGCATCTTCCTTGGCACTCACAGTGTGAGACCAAGGAAGCCTGGTTTTCTCCTTTTTCTGTACCTACCAAGTGCTTCTGATAGAAGAAGCAATTGCCAATACGGTTGCATTTGGGAGTGATCAAGAGAACACAGCCCACAGCTCGGCAAAGACAGCTTGGATGGAAGCAAAAATCTGCCGGCAATTTTCTTCACCATAAAAAATCTAACGTGAACATCCTAAAAACAAATATGTTCACCCGAGTTCCCTGAATTGGTAGCATTTTGTGCCCTTGAGTCTGACCACATGGCAGTCCAAATACTCGGGAAAGTTCGTTTGCATTGGTGTATTAGAAAGAACTAGTTCATCTGATCTAGCATGAACAATATCCCGCAGCACTCTTTCAACAACAGTGGTATCTCAAATCTGTTGACTCAGTGTTTCGTATATGAGACATAATGCCCCCCTTCTCATTCCACTTCACTGCCCACCAAGCTGGTTTACTGGCCAGCTGATTAGAATCAGAAAAATGAAATGTAGTTTTACTTTTAACCTGTTGTGGACATTTAAAATGGATCTTGTGTGCTATGTTAAAAGCACTCCCTGATTTTATGGATAAAATATTGTATATTAGTAGAAAAACATTTAATGTTCTATCTTCTGCTCTAAACTTACACAAGCACTTTGTGTGCCTCTCTTAAGACAACAGACAGATCTTCACTGGATCCAGTCAGGATTTTTGTTTGCAGACCAAGGAGAAATTACGGTATATGCTGTTGTTTGCCCTGAATCTGTAGTCCCAATCTTACTATCAGTCTTTCTCTGAGAACAATGGGACACTTCCTCTACCCACTGTCTTCTTAAGAACATAAAATTAGCCTTACTGGAACAGGCCACAGCCCATCCAGTCCAGCATTCTGTCTCACACAGTGATTCAGGGTATTCCCAAGCAGATGTCTTTACCTGCTTATGATTCCCTGCTGCAAATGGCATTGAGAGATATCCTGCCTGTCTCTCCAACCCGGAGCTTGTCCTTAGGCATCCATCATGATAGCCACTGATACCCTTGTTCTCCATGAACTCGTCTAATCCTTTTTTAAAGCTGTCAAGGCTAATAGCTGTCACCACTTCTTCTGGCAGGGAGTTCCACAGACCAGTGATCCTCTGGGCGAAGATCCTTTTCTTCTTCTAAGTGTTTTCTCTTCCCCATCCTTGAATTTTATGCCAAATGGAAAGTTCCAGCTAATTTCAAACCTTACTTTATTGGTAACTTTTAAAAAGATCTTACAAAAGTGCCACTTAACCCAGAACACGATCTAAAATGAATGTTATAACTTTCAGTATTTAAATTAATACAAAAATTCATCATGACCTCATCGGAATCTCAGCAAAGTCAAAAGGAAATTGTCTTCATCCTCATTCTGAAGGGCACTCTTGTACGTGCTAAATGTTAAGGTTGCGAATAGCTCTTATGATGCTAATGACCCCAAAATGAATGATGTACTTAAGCATTTTGTGACATCCCTTGCTGAGCCAAACTCTCAATAAAGCATTACCATAAATGACTTATGTCATTTTTGTTCATAAGCCGTGCTTGGAATTATTGAGCTACTCTTGAAACATGCATGCAAGATGATTCCTTGAAAGCCCATGAGAACTTTTATCTAAGAGAAAAATCTAATTATCTCCTCCATACATTGTATACTGTGGCCCCATGTATAAGACGGCTCCCACTTTCCCCACCCAAAATTACAGTTTTGCAACTGCACAGTTCTCTCCACAGTTTACTTCCATGTATAAGACAACCCTCAATGTTTAATTAGACAAAACTATAGTCATATACATAGAAACATACTGTATTTTTATGTCATTGAAAGTCACACCCATGGATCTTACTATACGTATGTGTACTAGAATCGGAGCTTGGAAAAGGATTTTTTTAAATTACAGTTCCCATAATTCCCTCCACTGGTCATGTTGCGTGGGTGATGCTGGGAGTTATAGTAAAAAAAAAAGTGTCTTTTCTGAGTTCTGATAAGAACCGGAAAGAGGTTGGTCAATTTGTAGTGTAGGATCAGACACAGTAACGGGGCAATAAGCAACAAAATGGTAAGATATACAGTATGTTAAAAATGAAACAAGGCTAGATGCTCTTTAGGGGATCCATCCAGGAAGAGTGAACCTTTATGGTACAGGAGTAAGCATGAGAATTAGCAAAAGTGGTCAGAGGTCCAGGTGTGCAAAAGCAGACTCAAGAGACAGGTGTAGGGATGGGGTACTCTTAAGTGTGCTTTCTTCCACTTTCATAATTTATGAATCTCACATTTTATCTCAAGTATGAAGATATTTTTGAACATTGTTAAATTCTTTGAAAAGAAACTAAAACTGACACCAGCATGCCTGTCATTTCATTTTCTACTAAATAGCTGTGCAAATACTTAATAAAAAAAACTCTCACAAGCACTCCAGTTGCAAGAGTAGCGTTCTTTAAAACAGCCATCCGTGGTGTCGAAGAAAACACCACCCAGTGACATGGTTGAAATGCAGCCACTTTGTCCCACTATCATGATATTGGAGCTCTGTATCTGGTCATTTTATGTGTTTCCAGCATTCTTGGCTGGGCTTCTTGGGACAAGTGAAATAAAACCATTGCTCTACTACGTATCTGGCTGCAGAACCAGAGGTTGGAAATTGTGCATCCCAGAAGAGCCAGCCTGTGTGGCCTTGGGCAAGCTTCACAATCCCAAGGTACCCCCTAGATAGAAGAAGGGAAGCTACTTCTGTGTATTCTCTACCTTGGAGATCCTGAAAAGAGTAGCCATAAGTCAGAACTAGGGATGGGCAGGAAATGAAAAACAAAATGCTGTTTTGTCATTTTGTTATGTAATGAAACAAAACAAAACAAAACAAAACAAAACGAGGAAGCAGCATTTCATTATAGACGGAACAAAACAGTTGTTTTTCTATTGAAATGAACCGTTTCATTCCATCATTTTTGGGCTCTTGCCAAGTTGCTCGACAGGAGCCCTTCAAAAATGGCTCCTGGATCCCAGACACCAAATCTGGTGCCTCTAGGAGCCAGGGGAGCCATTTTGTTTCATTTCATTTCATTTTGTATGAAAATTTTAATTTAAAAAAAAAACTTTTCATAAGAAACGAACGGAAACAAAATGGGGGTGAGCACGAAACAAAACATAACATTATTTTTCCATTTCATGCCCACCCCGGGTCAGAAATGATTTAATGGCACAAAATTGTTATTACAGTATTCCATTTATCGCCACAGGACATATCACTAGATGGCGCTCTGCCACATAATCTTTCAACCAGTTATATTATATATACTGTATACTGTACTGTATAGATATTGTCTTTTTATTTGTGAAACATAATCTCTCAACCAGTTATATATATACTGTACTGATGATGCTGTGTACAAAGGGTAGGACATAACTATGGCACACACAATGAGTCTGAAGTGGTTCACCACAAAGCCAAGGCTGGGTGGCAGACAGAGACATGCTACTCCTTCCTTCTGCATCTCTATCTTATGCCAGTCCAATATATTTAGTTGCTTCCAGTAAAGGGCAAAACACATACAAACACCCAGCTCCGAGTGTAGAACTGGGCTGGCATTTGAATGTTTGTTCATTGCTAATGATGAGACACTAGTGATGTAGGCGAAGTTAGTGGTTCAAGAGAATCCGTCTCGTTCACATATCGCTCTACCCCATCACAGGTGAATCATAGCAGACCTGTTTGGAAACTTCAAGAGCATGGTACGTGCGAATTTGTCACTAAAGTTTGTTGCCTCATTTTGCTGTATGAATTTATTTTTTTGCAAGAGCTGCTGAGAGATACTTCTTTCCTGAAATTGACTAAAATAAAGAAGGGGAAAGGAGCACACCCTTTTCTCCTCACGCTAATACCCCTCACCCCCAGACCCTTCCCCAAACATTTTTGGTCACATATGCAAGCCCACAGAATCAGTGGTGGTTAATTATATAGATGGGAAACTGTCCTGTTACTCATCTATCTATCTATCTATCTATCTATCTATCTATCTATCTATCTATCTATCTATCTATCTATCTATCTATCTATCTATCTATCTATCTGTCTGTCTGTCTGTCTGTCTGTCTGTCTGTCTGTCTGTCTCTCTGTGTCTGTGTGTGTTTATATATTTGAAGTTATTTATAACTTCTCCATATTAATTGGCTCAGTTTAAAAAGAAACATCTGGATGCTACAATCCACTGGCTTATAAAACATCCACTCTACTTATAACAACCAATTCTTAATTGCCCAAACAGCTGACACAGACCGTGAGGCAGTAGCAGGAGGACCAGAAAATGCCAATAAAGTGGTGCCTTGTATAAAGGAATTAATTTGTTCCAAATGGAATTGTGTTAAGCAAATTTTCCTTTATACAAACTTCCCATAGGGATGCATTGAAAACGGAATAATCCCTAAGCGCGACCATTTTTCTGTTGCATGGATTCACCCCACAGGCAATTCTGTTAAGCAAATTATCCCTATCTCTAGAATTTTTTATGTTGTACAGATTTAATGTTATACAAACCGTTTGTTATACGAGGGTCTACTGTACTTGAACGTAAGAACCGAATAGTCCTTCTCCACCATTTAATGACACCACGGTCTTACAACTACTAAAGTAATTACAAAGTTGCCCTTACATCATAAAATGGGTGAAGTTATCCCCCTCTATAAGTTGTATTTGTTATTCAATACAATTAGACTATTGATAGAGCGAAAAGGAGTGAATTACAAATCACTGCTTATTTGAAATCAGTTACATCAAACTCTGTCTGTGGAAAGCAAGATATTGGAGACTTTTGGCTTGATCCAGCAGAACTTTGAAAGGGGAGTTTCAACATAAGATGGTGTGTTGTATTTCCTGGGCATCTCATTTACTTTATTTTTCCCCACTGTAGGAAAAACCTCACTTCCATTATTCAAATGCTGCATGAAACCTGCCATTTCTCAGGCCTGCAGCTCACTCAGCTGAGAAGCCTGCCAGGACTGTATCATTTCTGTTAGGTCTCTCCCTCCTTTCCTTACCCTCCCCTTTCCACGTGTACAATTCTGGTCACCGTATCTCAAAAAAGACATAATGGAACTGGAAAAGATGCAGAAGAAAGTGACTAAGGGCCTTTTCACACTACCCCTAAGATCCGCTGGCCACTTAAATTTGGACCAGAGATCTTGGGGGTTCGATGCTCTTCCTGCGTCCCCACCCCTCTGCACTTCCTTGCTCCTGTCTGCGTGAGGGGAGGGAGAAAAAAAGGGACAAAAGAATGCAGGCTCACCTCCGTCTGCTGGTTCAAGCTGCCCCGAGCCCCGTCGTCGTCCTGATTCCTTCTCTTAAAGGGGCGGGAGGCAAAAACAACAACAACAACAAACAGAAGCGAGGAGAGCCCGGCACTCTAGGTTACATCCAGATCTGGGATTTTTCACCCTCCCAGAGCAGGTACCTGAAAAGTGCGCTGGGACGCGCTTAGGTGGGCGTGGCCGCACTTAATTTTCTGTAAACTCCGGAGCTGGTGGGGAAACAATTTTAAGCTCCGGAGCTGGGAGCCATTTGCGGCGGAGTTTAGGGGTCGTGTACAAATACCCTAAAATGAATACTGGCCTGGGGCACTTCCCTTATGAGGAAAGGCTACAGCATTTGGGACTCTTTAGACTGGAAAGGGGCACCTGAGGGGGCATATGATTGATACATACAAAATAATGCAGGGCATGAGTCAAGTGAATAGAGGGACACTCTTCTCCCTCTCACAAAATACCAGAACTAGGGGACATCCACTCAAATTGCGCTGTCTGAAGGAGCACATCTTAAAGAGAAAGAGAAGGATAATGAAAAGATAGCAATAATGAAAGAACGCGAGAATGAAGCATTGGGCGAAGGGGGTAGAAAAGAAGGAGAGGTATTATTTAGAGGAGGCATTTTGGGTGAGTGACAGTGGAGATGAGGGGGGGGTTGCACGTGAGACGAGTGGCATTTGGAGGCAGTCAAAAAAAAAAACATTGCTGAGGGACGTTGGGACCCAGACTGAGGCGAGAGAGAGGGATGAGTCACGGTACCTAGAACCATTAACCTGGTTGGTAGAAGTTAGACCTGTACAATGGCCTGGGAATACCGAGTGAATGCGGGAGAGGTGGCAGCCACCAGTGAGAGAGAACCCAGTGGCACAGTGGGCGAGACACCCTTGCTGTGGAAGCCCCTGTCACAGGAGGGGGTCTTACCACCCCTAATAAGCTCACCTATGGAGAATTTGCCACCCGAAGTGTTTGACAGTTCTGTTAAAAACCCATTTATGTTTGAAGAACCTTTTGAATTAAGTATGTGCAGAGAAAATATAGCACTGCTTGTGCGGAAGAAGGAAACTTGTGACTTAAAGAATAAATGTATTAGAAAATCAAGCAACTGGACTGGACAATCATTATTTCCTCTCAGAACCAAGGTACCATACAAGCGAACCCTCACAACGGCCTTCTTGAATGAACGGTGCAAAGAAACAGAGGAAAACAATAGAAATGGAAAAACCAGAGATTAGTTCAAGAAAATTGGAGATATTAAAGGGGCATTTCGTGCAAAGATGGATAAGATAAAGGACAAAAAGCAGAAGACATTAAGAAGAGACAGCAAGAATACACAGAGGAATGATATCATAAAGACCTGGATGTTCCTGATAACCAAGATAGTGTAGTTGCTGACCTCGAGCCAGAAATCCTGGAATGTGAAGTCAAGTGGGCCTTAGAAAGCATTGCAAACAATAAGGCTAGTGAAGGTGATGACATTCCAACTGAACTTTTAAAATTTTTAAAGGAGGATGCTGTAAAGGTGCTGCACATGATATGCCAGCAAATTTGGAAAACTCAGCAGTGGCCAGAGGACTGGAAAAGATCGGTCTACATCCCAATCCCAAAGAAAGGCAACACCAAAGAATGCTCCAACTATCGCACAATTGCATTCATTTCACATGCTAGCAAGGTTATGCTGTAAATTCTACAAGGGAGGCTTCAGCAGTATGTGAACAGAGAACTTCCAGAAGTGTAAGCTGGATTTCGAAGGGGCAGAGGAACTAGAGATCAAATCGCCTACATGCGCTGGATTATGGAGAAATCCAGAGAGTTCCAGAAAAACATCTGCTTCATTGACTATGCCAAAGCCTTTGACTGTGTGGACCACAACAAACTATGGTAAGTTCTTAAAGGCATGGGAGTGCCTGGCCACCTTATCTGTCTCCTAAGAAACCTATATGTGGGACAAGCAGCAACAGTCAGAACTGGATATTGAACAACTGACTGGTGTAAAATTGGGAAAGGAGTAGGACAAGGCTGTATATTGTCACCTTGTGTATTTAACTTATATGCAGAGTACATCATGCAAAAGGCAGAACTGGACGAATCACAAGCTGGTATTAAGATTTCCGGAAGAAATATCAACAACGCCAGATACACAGATGATGCTACTCTGATAGCAGAAGGTGAGGAGGAATTATAGAGCCTCTTGATGAGGGTGAAAGAGGAGAGTGAAAAAAAATGGGCTGAAGCTCAACATCAAAAAAACTAAGATCATGGCCACCGGTCACATCACCTCCTGGCAAACAGAAGGTGAAGAAATGGAGGCAATGACATTTTAGGCATTTTAAACAGCAGAGACATCACTCTGCCAACAAAGGTCAGGAAAGTCAAAGCTATGGTTTTTCCAATAGTGATGTATGGATGTGAGAGCTGGACTATAAAGAAGGCTGATCGCTGCAGAATTGATGCTTTTGAGCTGTGGTGCTGGAGGAGAGTCTTGAGAGTCCCCTGGACTGCAAGGAGATCAAACCTATCCATCCTGAAAGAAATCAACCCTGAATGTTCACTGGAAGGGCAGATTTTGAAGCTGAGGCTCCAGTACTTTGGCCATCTCATGAGGAGGGAGGACTCCTTGGAAAAGTCCCTGATGTTGGGAAGGATTGAAGGCAAAAGGAAAAGGGAACAGCAGAGAATGAGATGGATGGACGGCATCGTTGATGCAACCAATATGGATTTGACCAAACTTCAGGAGGCCATGGAAGACAGGAGGGCCTGGTGTGCTCTGGTCAATGGGATCATGACGAGTCAGACACAACTCAATGACTGAACAACAACAACAACATGTTGAGAAACATAAAAATGTTGGCACTTTGTTAAATAAACAGTGGGTTCAAAACCATACAGTAATAGACTAGAGACTGCATGGAGCAGCTTCCTTAAGACAAAGACTATAATACTGTATTCATCAAAAATTTAGAACTGGCTTTGATAATGTGTGATCTGAGATGCTGTCCATTTCTGGTTCTAATGTATGGCATAGGATTGAAGACATTAACAGTTCGAAAGCATGCAAATGCAAGTAGATAAATAGGTACCGCCATAAAAAGTGGGAAGGTAAAACAGTGTTTCCTTGCAGCCAAGCCAGCCACATGGCCACGGACTTGCACAACACTGGCTCTTTGGTTTGAATACGGAGATGAGCACCGCCTCTAGAGTTGGCCATGACTAGCACACATTTGTGGGGGGAACATTTACCTTTACCTTACTTTGAAAAAGATAGAAGCATTTGAAATGTGGATTTTTTTCACAGGATAGTAAAGTTTTCTTGGATCAAGAGCATGAACAATGAATACTGAGTACTCCAATGCTCAAAGCATTCAAGAGAAATTTAGACAACAGCCTGGTCGATATCCTGTGATTTGTATTGCTGCCTTGTGCAGACGTTTGGGCCTTGTAGGTCTCTTCCAAGTTCACTATTCTATGATTCTATGAAACTTTTTATTTCTTATTATGCGATCTAAGTATTCTAAGTTTCTAAGTATTCTCAACAACAACAACAACAACAACAGCAACAACAACAACAGCACCGAGAACTAGAGGAGCACAGGTTTAGCAGTCCTGCTAAAAGTCTTATGGGGTAGAAATATTTTAGCACCATCTTCTGATACTATTGATCCAGGAAGGACCTGAAACACTACATGTTTATAAAAAATTCTGAAACCTAATCAACAAATAATACCAAAATGTACTGATGAGATCAACATCCTTTGAGACATCCAGGAGAATTTCAACTGCAATGGTGTTGCAATTGCCCATCCATTCTCATAGACAGATTATCTGCTGAAGTGACAAAGACAGATCCTTTTCCAAATTCAGAACAGAAATTGATAGGAAGGTACACTATCTTAATAATGATCATGGGCATCACCATCATCATCTCTACTTGGAGTTGTGAAGCCACTATATGATCCAAGACCTTGTTCCAAAATAGCAGATTTGGCATTGTGTCGTAATCACAAGAACCATGAGGTTTCTTTAAGCATGGCCCACCATTGCTTCCTTCAGGTGGAGGAGAGATGTCCCCTCTTTACAGGAAAACAACAACAGCCGTAATCACCATTGAGTGCAAACATTCATCTTCCCCCTTAGCTAATTTCACAAGACAGGATGGGCATGATTCCGTAAAACACAGGACAGGATAGATTTCAGGCTATCTGCCTCCTCAGGCTGCACAAGCTGAAAGGTATGCATATTTCTAATAAGATGACTGTGCATCGCTCTAGTCCCATCTGTCCCTGATTACGTCCAAACCTATTCAGATCTACCTTTGCTGCATATTAAGAGAGGATGTGGATGCCAGAGCCAAATCAAGAAAGCCAATAAAACCAAACAACAAACCCAGAATTAGTATGTAGGCTTTGTTTAAAATGCCAGACTGGATGATAAGTGGAAAATGTTGAAAATTAGTTCCTATGATCAAGGAAACAAAGGCAACAGGCCTTATATAAAAAGGCTTGCTGCATAAAATAACCATGGGGTTTCTATGATGCAACGGCTTCTCTCGCTAGCTGTAAGTCAGAATTGCTCTATGGCATTTGCAAAGGCAGGAAGGAAAATTAGCAAGAGGACAGAGAGAGAGAGAGAGAGAGA
>JAHTLZ010003526.1:12084555-12108442 GCA_023846285.1 Phrynocephalus versicolor | reverse complement strand
TTGTTGTTGTTGTTGTTGTTGTTGTTGTTGTTGTTGTTGTTGTTGTTGTTGTTGTTGTTGTTGTTGTTGTTGTTGTTGTTGTTGTTGTATTCTGTAAACCAGAATAAAGTTCCCTTTGGGGAAGCAAGGCAGTATATAAATTTTGAAAATAAAGGAACAATAAAATCAATAAAATAAATATATATAGAGAGAACATTCCTTGACTCATATTGAAACTAGGCCATTTCTTTATCAAAGCTTCTGGAGCAGATTGCTTGCTCACATTCTGGATTTGTGGCATAAGATACTTGGTTAATACAGTTATCTATTTCCATGAAAACTCTAAGTGGGAAGGTTTCCATCTGCTTTGCTGGAGGTGGCTCACAGTTATCCCTGGTAGATTTAATTTGCACTTCACTGCAGAGAACCTCCTTTCATTTAGAGGCCTGTAACTGCCCACAAGCAAAACATGGCAGCAAATTTCTACAGAGAACAAGACCTGGGTAAAACATAACACCTGTTCAAATCTTGGGTAGTTGCATTTCTCATGTTTATCTCCCATTGAATCCAGCTCATAGATAGTAAAAGAACATATGGAAGACAGTATGTTGCCTTCCACAGTTCTCCAAGTGACGGTGGCTCTCGAAAGGGGATGTCAGATGTCAGACTCATAGCACCTTTTCTGTCTGACCCTTAAAACTCACAGTGGCTAAAACTATATCAGAACTGAGGACAGGGTGGAATGAATGTGGAGCTATGTGCACTTAAAGCAAATATGTCTGTCTCTTAAGCCAGAGGTAAGGATCAGGTGGCCTTGGGCAACATGCTCTGTAAGCCCAGGGGTGTCCAAACTTTTTGCAAGGAGGGCCAGATTTGGTGAGGTGTAAATGTGAGGGGGCTAACCATTCAGCCGCATTTGGCCCTTGTGCCGGACTTTGGACAAGCCTCTAGGACATGCAAGGAGGTAGGGAGGACGCTGCAGTAATGGAGCTGGGGCGGGTAGGTTGGGCAGGTGGCTGGCGGGGGCGCGGGAGACGGACAGAGGCAAGGGAGGGCAGAAAAACTATAAAACCGCAAGCTGACATCTCCATCCAGTATGGAGAGGGGTCAGCTAGTGGGGATTTGTGACAGGCTTGGCCAGCAGTGAGAAGAGAATGCAGGCTGCTCAAAATTTGAAAACGGGGCACATTTGGCCCCTGGGCCTGACTTTGGACACACCTGTTGTTAGCCCTACCAAATCTAACCAAGGGTGTGGGATGGTAGGAGTTGAATTTCAGCAACTGGCAGGCCACATTTCCTACTTGTCCTCTTAAGTCCGTGATTTCCCTTGCTGAAATAAAACCTACAGTCACATGTAACTACATTTGTGCATATTTATTCATTCCGACCCTTGTTTCTCATTGCTATCTCTTCTGCTGCAGATAATAGGTGGAAAAGGCCTTATAAGTGGGTTTGTTTCTGTTCATTCGTCCTGTGAAACCCCATATACAAAGAGAGTGGTACGTTTATAATAATCCTCCAATGATTTTTTTCCCTCAGGGGGAACTGGAGGCAAAAAACAGAAGTGCAGAGAAAACAAGCATATGCACGCAGATGTACATTATAGATCATGTAATTGTGATACATCTTTTTCCAGCAAGAAATAGATCAGTGATGCACAGAATGGTTAACTGCAGCTGCACACCTAAGGTAGAGGAGATCTCATGCAGCCCTTCCCTACAAAATTAGAGCCAGGGAAAAGATGTACTCCTGTATATGTGGCGATGTTTTTTTCGCAGGAATGATCATCCCATTTTCTCGCTAAGAACATCTTAGGGCGCTTTTATATGACCCCTAAGATCTGCTGGCCACTTAAATTCGGACCAGAGATCTTAGGGGCTTGCCGCTCTTCCTGTGTTCCCACCCCCTCCGCACTTCCTGGCTGCTGGCTGCGTGAGGGGAGGGAGAAAACAAAGGAAGAGAGACCGTGGCTCACCTCCGTTCTGCCTCGTTCTGCCTCTTGCTCTTGCCGGCTCTTGCCGGGGCAACATTCCAGTAGCTCTTAAGTAGCTCTTAAAGGGGCAGGAGCCAAAAAACAGCAAACAGAAGCGAGGAGAGCCCCGCACTCACTATCGTTGCACCGCAGCAAAGAATTTTCACCTCCAGAGAGAAGGTACTTGAAAGGTGCGCTGGGACACGCTAAAGTGGGCATGGTCACACTTAATTGCCTGTAAACTCCGGAGCTGGTGGGGAAACATTTTTAAGCTCCGGAGCTTGCAGCCATTTGCTGCGGAGTTTAGGGGTCGTGTATAAATGCCCATAGTTAAGTGTCTCTCTCAAAGCTTCAGAAGCAGGCCAGCTCCCTTCCCTAAATGCAAAGAAGTAAATAATAACAAAAACAAGGCTATCCTCCCCCCCAATGTTTGGCCTCAACTCCCACTTGGCTTCCCACAAAGGCTTGTGAAATTTGCATCAGGCAGAAGCAGCAAGAAAACCTCCTTGATTTGAGAACATGTTATAAGACTTGACTTCAAATTATTCCCAGATACGTGAAGTATAATTTCTGCCCCCACACTGTTTTTTGGTATGCTAAGCAACCATTCCACTTTTCTATTTATCTTTTTCTATTTTTTTCCTTCTCGCTTCCTCCTCAAGATCCTTTTCATAAACTTTTTTTGCTCCAAACACGCTCAAACATTGTTGCCTTAATAGTCAGGCAGAATTTTCTCAGTTGGCTCATTTGAATAAGTCAAAACCCTAAGGATGCATTACAGGATAACACTGACAGTGTACCTGTGAGCTTTGGAAGCCATTATGAGATAAAAGAGAAGAATCCAATGATTTCCAAGATGTTAACTTTTAGGTGGCCTGGGAATGCTGATGTGAAGAATTCCATGGCTTCTTGCTGAACATGAGTAAAATTTTGTTACTCTGCATTATTTAATATGCCCTCTGCTTGGTCTGAATAATTATTGAATAAGGAGAATAAGAGCTGCTGGATTGTTGGAATGACACAAACAGTGGCGCTGTTCTGGCATTAAAGGGATGCCTTATCACTGTTGTAGACAGATAGGCCAGTGCAAATACTGTAATAATGATCATTCATTTGAAATCATTTCATTTGGAAATCTGTGTTGCAGGAAAGTTTTACAGAGTACCAGAAAGACAAATAAAATGAATTCTACAGCAAATTGAGCTCAACTCGCAATAGAACCTAAAATAATGAAGATGGTATTACGATATTTTAATTCATGGCACATGGTAATTCAGTGGGCATAAATCTCTGGGGTGAACTGCCACACATTACGAAGTCACCATAGACATTTACTGTTGTACTTCGACTTGCATGATTTGGTGCACAAAATCAAACACTTGCACTGGCTTCATAAGTCATGGCAATTGGCTCCTGAGATTTTAAGCCAGTTCTTTTTCATTTATTTTTGTATTGTAGGCTGCCTTTCTTCTGATGAAGGGACTCAAGGCAGCTCACAGCATTAAAGCGAGTGAAATTAAAAATACCGCACAATAAAATCACACATTGAAAACCAATTAAAGTATAACACTAGTTGCTAGACGGCACAATAAACCACACATTGAAAGCCAATTAAAGTATAACAATAGTGAAAGAAGGTTAAGTGTTAAAACATTTAAACCTTGAAAGCAATCATACTTAGCCCACCACCAGCACCAAGGGATTCAGGTGTGGTTATTTAAAGCCTGCTTGATAAGGTGGTCTTCAGCTATCATCAGAAGGGTAGAGGGGACACTTTTAGTAAGCTCTTCGAGCTAAATAATTCCACAACCCGAGAGTAGCCACAGAGAAGGCCTTCTCTTGTATCCTCATCACATGGGCCCACACTGGTAACAGGACTGGCAGGAGAGTCTCTTAGGAAGATCCTACAGGCCTGGAAGACTCATACAGTCCTTCAGATAGGCTGGACCTAAGGCTTATAGGGCTTTATACCAAATAACCAGCAACCTCCAAGACAAACAGGAAATCCTGCAATGATGGTGAGTAGACATGGGCACGAAACGAACAATTTTTCGTTTCAGTTTTCATTTTTTCGTTTCGTTACGTAACGAAACGACAAACAAATTTTGTCTCTAAAATGAAACGAAACGAACAGAAACACCAGAATTTTTGTCGTGTGTTTCGTTTCCGTTACTGCAATATGAGTGAATTGCTTAAAATCCTAAAAAAAATCACAAAAAATTGAAATAAATGGTAACGAAATGGTAATGAAACGAATGAAAACGAAAACAATTTTTTTACAAAAATTCGCAAAAAACGGAAACAAACCGAAACGGACCCTCCAAACGACAAACGAAATGCCATTTTTTTTTATTCATGCCCATCTCTAATGGTGAGATCATTTCAGTGAGATATCCGACACTGAATTTCCACACTCACCAATCCCTGAAGTCATGCCCAACCTATGGGCTATTTCTGCGCCTGCTCCCTTGCCTTGCCTCGCTGCCCCGCTGGAGGGTCTCGTCCCCCGACTACTGCCCATGGAGCAGACTAGACAGTAGTTTTTCCCGAAAAATTTGAAAAAAAGCAAAAGAAAAAGTGACTATGGAATGTTTTATTTTAACATGGTGAAAAAAATGTTTTAAGACAGGGTGTTCTAATATTTTCCAAATCATTTCTAAAAATATGCATAGTATCAGATTATTCTAATTTCTGTGCACAGAGGACAAGCAAATCCTAGGTTATAAAGTGAACTCTCTATTGCAAGAACAAGATGCATTTCTTCCTTTTTAGGAGGAGCTGTATTGTCACAACTCCAAAAAAAAAAAAATTCACTTTTGTTTTTGCATGTGGGTGGCGGTGTTTGGTTCTGTTCTGTCCTCTTCACTAAGCCTCAAAGCACTGGAAGAAAATACACAGCAACAAAAATGATTCTGATTAAATTTCATGCCCATTCATTGAAACTTAGTCCCATTTCCTTCTATCCATTTTCCTCCTCTCCAATTCTTTTTACGAGAGTTAGGTTTTTATTTTATTTTTTATTTAATACTGTGGAGAGAAAGGTATGAATTTTTAATTCTGGATTTTTAAATATTGTTTTGTAGAGGCTTTTTTTGTTCCACATAAAATAGTAAACAGTTCAGGAGATTGTTACTCCATTTGTTACTTACAATTACACATAAATATTATTTAAAAAGTAAATTCTGTTTGTAATAATTGTTTGGATACACTATATTTTCATTATGCTAGTTGTGATAATTTTATGCCAAGTCAAATTGTCCATAGTCATATTTTATGTTCGTAAAGAAACAGAGTGACTTTCATGCTGTAAAAGGGGGTGGGGAGTGCTAATGTAGCATTTTATTCAATTTTTCAGAAAAATTTTGTTCCCTGCCTCCCAAAAAAAAAAAAACCCTGGAAAAAAATTTTTTTCCCCCGAGCTTCAAAATTTCTAGAAATTTTACATCTGTACTCCCAATGAGAGCTGCTGTCTCAATAAAGCGCAAAAGCCTCCTGAAGGCTGCTTCATCTCCATCTCCTATTAATCTTGCAAAGAAACTGGAAATGCTTTTTAGATGGTCATGGTTATAATTCCCAGAACACCTCTCAGGAATGGTCAACCAAACCCAAAACAAACCAACAAGTGTTTCCTACCACTGACCTTGTCTTCCCACTATCTGTGTAGTTCAAAAGGCTATTAGATGTTCTGTACATGTGTTCTAGCTGCCTAGATGCCCTAGGCGCATCCGACCTCACCTGGTTTTGTAAGCTAAGCAGGGTCAGCCCTGGTTAGGACTTAGATGGGAGGCCACCAGGGAATGCCAGATGCTGTGGGTGCCTGGAGTAGGAACTGGCAAACCACTCAAGTATTCCTGCCAAGAAAACTCCATGGACATGGGGTCATGACTGTAATGATGCAACACCCACACCTGTGTTGTACACAATTAGGGCTGGAGGGTGGTGGTCCCCCAACTCTAGAAAAGCCTTGTCTTTTTAACTGTACATTTCTAGAGTAAGTGTAAAATTAATCACCAGGGCATGAAGCCTTCCACTACTCTGAGTCAGTCTCTGAGCCAGAAAGGGGTCCTGAGGCCAGAAAAAAGTTTGGACAGGGAAGCCATTAGTGTAAGACTGCCCTTTAGCTGTGGAGTGTGGCATATCTTGAATTTTGTATATTGTGTAGTTGGTAGTTGCATGATGTGAGCAAAAATCTAAATGTGACAAGTGTTGGGCTTTTACTGAGAGTGGAGACCATTATGTTCTATTTTTATTTGTTCCTTTTGTTCAATAAACACAATTATGTAAGTTTTAGAAAGACTGCCTTTGCAGGAGGTACTGTTTTCCATTTGTTGAAATATCCGTTATGCATTAGTTCTTTATACAATGGATTTTCTCTGAAATAAAATCATTACACAACTAATGTCAGCAAGCACTAACATTAAATGTTATGGAGTTTTAGCTGTGATAAAATAATTTTGCCTAAGTTTGTTCATTGCACCAGTAACAGTAACTAATTGGGCAATGATCTTGGATTCTCTGAATTTCTAGGGATTTGATATTAGAAGGGCAGTGGTGATCAAAATGGAAACAACAGAACAACTTCTACATCAGTAACTTGTCCAAGGGTTCAGTCATGATCCCTAAGGATTTATTCCTTAGCCTCTCCTATAGATGTTGTCTTGAAAGGATGGCTGTTATGAAACAGACACATTTATCTGTATCTTCTTCATCCACCTGAAATGTTACAACCATATTATTCTATCCAATTATCTAGGCCTAGTGTGGAACTCAATATTAATTGAAATATGCTGTCTGTACATGGGGCTAACCTTGACCCTTGTTCGGAGACTGCAGCGGGTGCAGAATGTGGTGGCCAGATTGGTGGTTGGTGCGAGTTGGTTTGATCACATCACCCCCATCCTGGCTCACCTACATTGGCTACCCATTGCCTCCCGAATAAGGTTCAAGGTATTGGTTTTGATTTAGAAAACCCTCCATGGGCTGGGGCCTGAGTATCTGGCAGAGTGTATCTCCCAAAAATCAGCTTCGGCCCACCAGAGCTTCGCAGGCCTTCTCACTATAGGTTGCCACCCCGAGGGAGGCCTGAAAATCCTCCACTTGGAGTCAGGCCTTCTCGGTGGCTGGTCCAACCCTCTGGAACCATCTGCCAAATGAGGTAAGGCTTGTGGCATCCCTTCTGGTGTTTAAAAACACCTTAAAACCTGGTTGTTTAAAGCCGCCTTTGGTGAATGCTGAGGATGTTCTCTTGTTTGTTTGTCTGCCCACTGTTTGCCATTGCCATCTTGTTTTGCCGGATCTAACCTATTTATTGTTATTGTTACTATTGTTACTTTTGTTGTATTATTGCTTTCCAGTTGTTCACTGCCCAGCATTCCTTCGCGAAAGTCAGGCATATAGAAATGGAAATAAATAAATAAATAAATAAATAAATAAATAAATAATTGATAGAGGATAGAGATTTAGGACCACAGATAGCAACATTAAGCTAAGCACATTTTAAAACTAGTGAGAGGCATTAGTCACAGAATTGTATATGTTATAGCAGTGGCATGTAAAGGTGCATTTTAATAGGCCCATCCCATTGTGCTGATATATAATATGTAAAAGCAACTGAAATGGTAACAGGACCAGTTGCTGAGGCCTTTATCATCCAGTTACAGTATCACAGTCAGGCTAAAGATGCATCCCTACCATGAGGTGGACTTTTCTGTACTACAGAAAGGCTCTTGGAAAAGCAGTTCCTACATCCCTGTTGCAAAATCAATGAATATTACAGAAATAAGCAGATATTTCTAAATTCACAAACATTTTTGAATATGAAATTTCAATTTTTTTTAAAAAAATGTATTATAATTTATTGATAGATAGATAGATAATTGTATTAATGAAAAAGAAAATAAAAGAAAGAAAAACATTTACAAAAAAAATCACATTCTGTCTATAAGAGTAATTATTAAAAAATCAAATTCAAGGGGAAGGACAAAGGTGAAATATGAAATATCACATACAATCACCTGGTCAAAGACTAATACCATTGCTTGTAATCTACCAAATGCAATCAGATTATTAAAACTATTACATGTCAAATGCAAGATAAACTGTGAAATACGATATGTCAATCATTAAACATTTTCAAGTACTAGTAGCAATTATTCACCCACTGTCAGATATTAAGGGGTGTCAAATATTCTTTGAACAAATGTTCAAGTACTCAGAATAAAGATTGTCTGAGGAGAATTTAGCAGTCATTTTCTTTCAGTTCTACCCAAAATAGAGAACCCTAAAAACACCCTGTCTTTTAACAGATATTGCCCATATGTGTGCAAATTTGTTACTGGAAGCATGAGTCTACAAAACATATGCTACAATGCACATATATGTGAGTGATGGATGCACAGTGCCTGTCTGTAAATCTAAATGGCAGTCCATCTTTATTATTTATGCAATGCCAATAGTATAATATATTTGTTTGAAATTGTTGGCCATGCAAGTAACAAGTCCATCTAGCCTCTTGTATAGATCCAAGTCCAAATTCCCACTCAGGCACAACATTCAGTGTGTGACTTTGGCTCAGTCCCTATCTCTTCACTTAACCTATGTCGCATGGCTGGGTTAGAGATCAGGTTGCTGTGGGGAGAATCATGTCCCTTCTTTTAAGTTCCTTAGAGGGAGAGGGGAATATAAATATGCAAGGCTTTTTAAATTAACATTGCACTTACGTTCATGCATGGCACGAACAGAATAGTCACAGAAAATTAAATCAGAGCCTGCGATTCATTCTTGTCTGGCAGAGGGATATGGGCAGACAGAAAGTGGCATACGTGCTATGAGAAGCGCCAGGCAGAGGGACAAAGAGCCAGAGGCCGGGGAATGATCCCTGTAAAATCCTCGCTGAGAAGTGAACGGCTGGCAAAGAGATCCTGCGAAATCCTAGCCAAAGAAACTATGTATTTTTTCCCTGTGACAACTGATCACCATATGATATGGGAGAGTGCCTAGTACTGGTCCTGCAAAAGAGACAGAAGGGCTTGGCTGATGCTATCAACATTACACGTCTGAGGCCAAGAGGCCTTTATAGATCTGTTGCTCTGACGCTAGGCAACATTTGGCCTTGTTCTGCAAAATACTGCCTGCATCCATTCCAGTCACATTGTGCCTGGTCTGGATGTGCAGCTGAAAGAGGTGATAGAAAACAGTGGCTGTATCTCTTCAAGGTGGGTTAAGACTATGCCTTTCAGCTGCTCTACCATATCAGATTAGAGCATTAAGGGGAAAGAGTTAGATAGGTCCAACCATCTCCCCACTGTTAGCTTTCTACTGTACATGTTTCCCCTGCACTGCAAATCAAAAAGGGGTTGCACTGGCCGAGTTCAAAAGTAAAGAGAATTCCTTTTCTCTGTAGCAAAAAAATACTCCAAAACATCTCCACCTTCTGATTTACTGTGGGTTCTTTTCAAAACAAGAGGACACGTTACTTTCCAAAAATAGTATTTTATTTTCTATTTTTTTAGATGCAAAAATACGAATTCAAAAAGTATCAAAAATAGCAGAACTTGACAAATCTCAATCATAGTCTTATTTCCCTAAAAATAATAAAATCTAAGTCATCCTGACTAACTGATTACATTCAAGGTTTCTTCTAAGCTAACTTTTCCTATTCTACCTAACTGCAGTGAGCTCCATTGCTCAAAGCGATCCTAAGATCATCAGCATAATCATCAGAATAATAATGGCTTCCCTTTGTCTACTCATCTTCTTCTCACAGCTTCTAGATGTCACATGACAGAATTGACCATTGGTAGCTGACCATTGTCCGTGCTGCTAGCTTGTTATGTCTGTTCCTCTACCTTCCTCGGATAAGGTATAATACATACCAAAATGCGCTCTCAATATTCAGCTTAGCAATTCACACGATGTCCCATCATGCTAATTTCCGTACACCCACTCCATGGAAACACCTTGGGAAAGTGACGTGCCACTTACAGATTGAAGTAACTCATGCCACCTGTGCCAAATTGCTTCAATATAAGCCACCCATTGTCAAACATGAACAAAGCAAAAGGGTTGACATTGACATAGGCTGTTAAGGTTTGTGTTACCTTGTGTTACTGATGTTATCTCTTCTCTGCCTGTCCAAGTATCTGCACTGCAAAGTTATACCAGTCTGATACAATTTGAATGCTCTGTCATAGAGGATCCTATGATCTTAGAATCATAGAATCATTGAATCATAGAGTTTGAAGAGACCTCAAGGGCCATCCAGTCCAACCCCCTGCCATGCAGGAACCCCCATCACAGTATTTCTGACAGATGGCCATCCAGCCTCTGCTTAAAAACCTCCAAAGAAGGAGACTCCACCACCCTCTGTGGCAGCATATTCCACTGCTGAACAGCTCTGTCATGAAGTTCTTCCTCATGTTCAAATGGAATCTATTTTCCTGTAGTTTGAAACCATTGCCCGAGTCCTAGTCTCTGAAGCCAAGGAAAACAAACCTGTTCCCTCTTCAATATGACATCCTTTCAAATATTTAAACATAGCTATCATATCCCCCCTCAGCCTTCTTTTTGAAAGGCTAAACATGCCCAGTTCCCTAAGCCCTTCCTCATAAAACATTTCCTCCAGACCTTCAACCATCCTGGTCACCCTCCTCTGCACCCGCTCGAGGTTGTCAACATCCTTTTTAAATTGAGGCACACAGAACTGGACACAGTATTCCAGGTGGGGTTTAACCAGAGCAGAATAGAGTGGTACTATCACTTCCCTTGCTCTAGACCAGGCCTGCCCAAAGTCCAGCCCGGGGGCCAAATCCAGCCCGTCAGGCCATTCTGAGTGACCCGCGGCTGGCTGGCCCGCCCCTCCCTCTCCGTCCTTCACCCCATGTTTTTTTAAAGAAAGTGGGTGGGGCTTGCAGTGGGGTGGCAGGGTTGGGGAGCAACTGGCCCCTGACACATTCTCAGACACCAAATCTGGCCCTCCTTTAAAAAAGTTTGGGCACCCCTGATCTAGACAATATGGTTCTGTTGATGCAACCAAGAATCACATTTGCTTTCCTGGCCGCCGCATCTGTAATTTTCATTTTTTAAAAATACATTTTATAAGTTTTATAACAACAAGCAACAGTCAACACTGGAAAACAGAGTACAGTAAAACAAATGGAAGCTATTGAATCAAATAAGTACTATATTTCCTTGATTGTAGATAAATTGATTGATTGATTGATTGTTCTTCCTTAGTTATTTAAATTTGATCATGTCTCATAGCATTATTAGTTTCTTTGAATGATTTAAAATTTTAATCTAACCCCCTATTGTTGAAGCCCTATTCCGTAAAGAGACTTGTTCAATGTGTTTTACTGGGGTGCGCTGAATTGAGAGATGAAGAAGGGATAAGGAGATGATTGGGAAATTATGATTTCTCAATTTTATACCACTTTTTTTAGACCAGGTATACTGTAGTAGGCACAGCTGGGTGGTAGAGAACTGAAGTAAGGTTTGGTATGCCATCATGGTCAATTTTTAAAAGAGCAGGCCCATACTGGTGATGGTGAATTGGGGAGATATGGCATTGGATGGGGGGCAAGATGTTATACAGGAGAGAATACTTCCCAGATGTGTAACTTCTGCCCTATGCTCTGGTCCTCCAATCAAGGTAACCCTAGCAGCTGATCTTCTGATCTGAAGGACTCAAGGTTCACCACCTTCAGATCATCCTCTTTCTGTCCCAACAAGAACACAGATCAAAGATGTTACCTGCAACATATGTGGGCCCTGTGGCATATTGGGACAAGCCTGTGGCAGCTGTGATGGCCGTGAACTCCAGACCTGACCAAGTCAGCTGTGTCTAGGCACAGGTATGTTGAATTTTCTCAGAAGTAAAAACCTGGGAGACCTCAGCACAAGAGCCGAAACATATTCCATCAGTTCTGGTAGGGAGTGTATTGAGTCAATTACTGGGTCAGTTCTCCATTTAGAACCCAGGGAGGGAGAGTGCATCTCAGTCAATTGCCCTCACTGGGCATGGTCTTCTAGGAAGGACTGGAGCCAGGACAAGGTTAAGACTCCAGTCCCAATCCTGAAAGCCTCCCCAGGAGGATACAGTGGTCAACAGTATCAAAGGCCACTGAGAGATTGAAGATGACCAGTAGGGACACTTTGCCCCTATCAGCCTCCCTCAGAAGGTCATCTTGCAGGATAACCAATGCAGTCTCTGTGCCATGACATGGCTTGAGCTCAGAATGGAATGGGTCAATGGTGTTAGTTTCATCCAGCTGATCAGCCATCACTCTCTCCAATAGCATGCTTAAGAATGGAATTTTGGTGACAGGTCAGTAGTTACTACAATCCTCCATTAAGAAAAAAAGTGCTTTTCTTGATAGGCTGGATTAAGTTCTCTTTGTGGGTCTGGAAGACCTGGCCCTTAAGGAGAGATGCATTAATGATGGATGTGGCCCATTCCATCATTATCAGCATGGGAGATTTTAGAAGCTTAGGCCAGGCCAGGATCTAGGCTAGGGAGACTGAAGTGGCCCTTGTCAACCTCTGCTGGAGTTGGAGCCCTTGAGGCTGAGAATTATAACACCCATTGAGACCAAAAGAGCCAACACCTGGAACTAAACTATCTAGATTGTAGCCCCTTCCCTGTGGAATAAACTTTCTACAGAGGTTTGCCTGGTGCCATCACTCACAGTTTTTAGGAAGCTAAATGACACATAATTAGTGGACCACAAATTGAACATGAGTCAGCAGTGTGATGCAGCGGCCAAGAAAGCCAATGCGATTCTTGATTGCATCAACAGAAGCATCATGTCTAGATCAAGGGAAGTGATAGTACCACTCTATTCTGCTCTGGTCAGACCCCATCTGGAGTACTGTGTCAATTTCTATGCACCTCATTTTTAAAAGGATGTTGACAATCTTGAACGGGTCCAGAGGAGGGTGACCATGATGATTGAGGTTCTGGAAGAAATGTCTTACGAGGAGTGGCTTAGGGAGCTGGGAATATTTAGCCTTACAAAAAGAAAACTGAGAGGGGATATGATAGCTATGTTTAAACATTTGAAAGGATGTCACATTTAAGAAGGGACTGGTTTATTTTCCATGGCTTCAGAGACTAGGACACGGGGAACTGGTCTCAAACTACATGAAAAGAGATTCAATTTAAACATTAGGAAGAATTTCATGACAGAGCTGTTCGGCAATGGAATATGCTGCCACAGAGGGTGGTGGAGTCTCCTTCTTTGGAGGTTTTTAAGCAGAACCTGGATGGCCATCTGTCAGGCGTCCTGTGATGGGGGTTCCTGCATGGCAGGGGGTTGGACTAGATGGCCCTTGAGGTCTCTTCCAACTCTATGATTCTATGATTCTATTTAAACCTGCCTTCTACTAGTGACAAATATTGGTCTCAGATCTTATATTATGACTGTTTTTATTCTGATTAGCATAAAATAAATAATATTTAAACATGTGTTTTCTGCTTGAGAATACTGAGCTCCCCCCCATAGTTGTTATTTCAGTTTATCCACCACTGCAAGAGTCCACATTCATGCTTTCCAAGGTTGTAGGCAGATTTTCTGTTCACTCTTGCAGTTCTTTGGCAATTTCTAACTTTGCGGCTATCTGGTAAAATGTTAGGAAGTCTTTATATAGTAAATGGTTGCACTTTTTAAAATGGGAATAGTCTCATCTATGTTTTCTGCCTCTAAGCTGGCATGTGTATTCCTGAATTTTCGGAGGCAGCAAGCCAAATACATGTTTGCTTAACACCTTTTGTGTTGCCATAGTCAAATTATAAATGTTTGAAACCAGAATGGTGGAAACATCCTCTATTTCTTTCACAATCATGGTGAGTAATTTTTAGTAGAAGTGAGATCGGCAACAGAATGTTGCAGCATGGAGCGCTCTTGTTCAGCTATTCTTCTATAAAGATGTCCCATTTGATCCCCACCTTCTCCAGTATTTCTCTACCTCCAACAAACAAACAGACAGACAAAAACTGCCAGCATTCCATGCCCACTGAGCATCTCTACCCAACAGGTTCTCCCCTCCCACTTAAGACCACTTGTATTGTGGAAATTGGGATTTCTTCCAAGCCAAATGGTAACTCTTCTCTTCTCTTTTGGGCATTGCTTTGGTTTCACTGAACTGGACACTTGGAGAAGCTCAAAAGCTTGTATACTTCTAGACTACCACTATCTTTTCGCTCTCTTCGCCTAATATATTTCTGACATGCAATGCTTTCTTTGTTCCAAGGATGATTGTGTTTTGATGAGTAGTGGGTGATCAATGAGCAGTTGGGTGGGGGACACCATGGCCAGTCTAGATTTGAACACTCTCTTTTATACCGGATCAGATTGTTGCTTCCTCTGACATGGTATGGTATCATCCACAGTATTTGGCAACAGCTGTCTGTGGTTTCATATGGCTGGCTCTGAGCCCTGCTTGACTGAATCTGAGTCTTACTGCATGTAAAGCCTTTGTTCTGTTATTGAGTCCTTCAGATTGGATCATTGCTCCTCTGAACTGCATACTCTCTATTCTGACTGATAGTAGCTTTCAAGGAGTTGAGCAGAAAATGTCTGTTTTGTGCTGTCGCATCAGAATGGACTTGTAGCAAACTAATAAGGCTTTTCAGGTAAGTGAGATGTTTAAGGTGCATTTTACTGGTTCTAATTTCCCCTTGAATTTTCGTGGCCAAGCAAGAATTTGAACCTTAGTCTCCTGAGACCTAGCCATTCCATCATTCTGAATATCAAACAGCTTGCTGGATGTTATTATTTTAATCTGAGCGTTGAAGTTTAAACCCAGGACGGTTTTGTGCAAGGTGTAAGCTATAAACCTTCCTTGTAGAATCAAAGAATGATTGAGTTGAAAGGGGCCTGTAAAGCCATGCAGTCGAACCCCTTGGTCAGCGCAGGAATCCAAGTCAATAAATGGTTGTCCAATATTCTCTTGAATGCCTGGAAGTGCTCACCATTTCCTAAGGTGATTGGTTCCATTGTCATACTACTCTAACAGTTAAGATGTTTTTCTTGATATTCAACCTAAATCTGGTTTCCAGTAGCTTGAGCCCATTATTACATGTTCTAAATTAATCCAGATTACGTTAGATCCATCAATTCTTCTGAATAATCTAAATTGCTCAGGCTTGCACTTATTTACTTACATTTGCATGTTTGGGTACTGAAGATATAAACAGGAATTAGCTCTCTTCTCACCCTCAAATCTCAACTCTTTTGCCCTAAGCCTAAACCCTTCCAGGACTACCTTTCTACTTTGTTTTGAAAAAGTAGATGTTCTGGATGCTAAATTCTACATGAAATATCAATTTCTTGCATAGTGTACTTGCTGAACGATAGAACAGACAACAACTTGTTCATGATCAGCTTAATATATATTTTTCAAGGAGGTTAATTATGGCAAACAGTTACCAGTACTAGCATTCTGGCCTCTTCTTCCTGATTGCAGCAGTATTCGGTTCTTCATGTCAGTGTGAAAAATGAAGGAAGGAAAGAAAAGAGAGTCAGGGGGAAGAACTAGGAAGGAAATTGCCACCCTAATGTGTGCGTGTGTAGTGTCATGACCAGTCGTGACCAACTCTTCGTGACTCCATGTCTGTGGAGTTTTCTTGGCTGGAATACTCGAGTGTCTTGCCAGTTCCTACAGCACCTGGTATTCCCTGGTGGTCTCCCATCCAAGTACTAACCAGGGCTGACCTTGCTTAGCTTCTGAAAGCAGGTGAGATCGGATGTGCTTAGGGCATCTAGGCTTGCCACCCTAATTGCTGAGATACAGTATTTTAAGGAGTAGTTCTACCAGTTCTACCCCAACCCCCAATGATATTCCACGACTGTTTGAGAAATCAAACTTAGGCCTCCCATGTCCTAGTTCATCACTCTATATCTACTAACATGTTGCTCAAATTTAGATACTCTCAGTGGCTTAAGTATCTGGCTGCAGACCAGAGGTCAGGAGTTCGATTCCCCACTGATCCTCTTGTGAGTAGAGCCTGCCTACCTGGCCTTGGACAAGTTGGACAATCCCAGGGTAACCCCAGCAGAAGGGAATGGTAAACCATTTCCAAGAAGCCTCTACTGAGAAAACCCTGAAAAAGGTTGTCATATGTCAGAATTGGCTTGACGGCACAGTATTATTATTATTCAGAAAAACATGTACTCATGGTATGCAGAAAGTTACAGCTTGGCAAAGTTGGTTGCTTCCTTTCTTCTGCGTAAGGATTGAAAGTCATCCCAAGCATGTCATAGCACTGGAATTATATATGCCTGGCTAAAATAGCCTCCTTATCCTGTGATAATGTGTATTTTCCAAGGAGTGTGAGAGACTACAATCTCCTGTCTGCTTGTCCATTTGATTCAGCCTCCCATACACAAGCTTTTGTTTGCTTTGTTCTTTTCCGTTTGATTCTTTTTCTTTTTTTCTTTTGGATGTGCTTTGTATTTTCTCTGCTTCTGTCTCTTGTTGTGGCTTCCCTTCTCAGCATTCAGTGCGGCTTTATTTTCTGCTATTTATCTCCAATAAAAATCCTTTTTTTAAAAAAAAAAATCCCTTTGGGGGGGAATCCATTAGAACAAGCACTAAGAAATCTTCCCAGTGCAACAGATGGGAGAACTATTGGATTTGTTATAAAATTATCTATCCTGGTAGCTTGGATTAGGTCACAGCCGAAGAAGAATAAGAAAGCCAAGGAAAGAGAACGGAAATGTAATGTATGATAGATTTGTCAGCCTTAGGCAGAGACATGTCAGTTTTCTTTATTGTATAGCATCTCGTGCAACACTGGATGCTTGCAGAATAACTAGGAGGATGCCCTGTAGAACGGTAGGAGTGTACAGAGAAATGTGGGTTAGGTGCGTTTGGCTGGCCCTTTGTAGAATGCAAAGAGGGATTTTGTTATGGTTGCCCCCAAACATTAGGCAATATAGGTTGGATTTGATGCAAATTAAGCTGAAAAAAAATGCAATTTAAAATTTAAAAATAAGTTCTGTAGATAATTTAATTAAAAGCATCAACTCTTGATTTAATTAATTTGATTTTAAAAATTACTTGATTCTTATCCACCCTGGAGGAATAGGACATTTCTCCCTTGGAGGATATGTCTTGGTGTTCTGTTGTCTATGCATAAAATATCTGCTGACTAAACTCTGCTAGGAGCTCAGAAGGTAACCCAGGTTTGCCACTGTAAACTGAAATCTTAAAACAAAGTTGGCAACCCGTGGACCTTGGCTTGGTTTCAGAAGTTGCAAACAAACAGTTTGGGGTATTGGTTTTAATCATCAACATCTGCTTGTAACTATTCCGCTTTTTCCCTAATGGTGCTTATAGAGAGGCACAATATATTAAATAATAGCAGCTGAAATATTGTTCAATAACTCCACAGATGCAAATGGCGGGGATCTCATCACTGGTGATGGAAATATTGAATTTAACTTTGTTTAAGACTCCATGTCTCACCCTTTTAGATTCTGAGGCTCCTTAGGAATCTCTTTTGTCCTGGAAAAGCCCTGGGAAGCTCAGGACACACGGGGGGGATAATTTATGCAACGTTTGCAAATTACTGCCAGTTGGCCCGCTGGTGATTTGGAGAGAGAATAATGGTATTTTCTACTTTGATACGTCCTGAGACTTTGTTTCCTCCCAATACCAGTGCCTTCCTTGGCTGATACTGCTTCTGAGTTCTGGCTATACAGTAGGACCCCCCCATATCTACTGATTCATTATCCACTGATTCAGTTATCCACGGTTTGCAGAAAAAACTTGAATAAATAATTCAGCAGACACAACGCAAGCTACTGTCACAGACAGCAGTTGTAAAGCAAACTTCTGTCATAAAACAGCAGTGTAAAGCAAGCTACTGTCACAAGGAGCAGCCAGAATGCAAGGTACTGTCTCAAAACTGCAGCCAGAAAGCAAGCTACTGTCATGAAACAGCAGGTTTGGAGTTTGTTTGGTGTTCTGTCTTATTCACGGATTTCATTATCCACGGGTAGGCCTGGAACCAATCCCCAGCAGATACCGGGGTCCTACTGTATTCTCTTCGTCTGTTGTTACAGCCTTAAGTGGGCCCACTCACTTCTCCAGTTCTCTTACTTTCTCTTCCAACAGTGCAGCCAGTTTGCACTTGCTTTGTGTGTACACGTGTGTCGTCCTCTGGCACAAAGACAAACATTGCACACACTTTGGAGGTCACCACCACTGAAGTGTCTCTTTCCCTCCACAGTCCCTGTTACCCTTTAACTTTATTATGTTTATCTATGCGGGACCTTTCCTTTGTCTTATCTGCTTTGAAGATTGTTGCGACAAGTCTAGTAATATACCACTCTCTGCCTTTAATCGGAATATCTCTTTTGATATTTGGTTCCCCTCCTAGGAAACAATGTTCTGTAAGCATAAACAGCTATTGGTGGCTAAATCAATCCCAGGCTAACAAGCAGGAACAACATGGTAATCAGTGTCTGGGCTCACCAACTGGGTTTATGAGGTGACACTGGTAGACAGGAAGGAAATACAGCTGGAAATATCAACAGGAGTTTTAAAGGCTACTGCCGGGTCAACATCTTGTGCCCAAATACAGTCTCTGATTTGGGGCCAAGTATAAATAAATAAATACAGTGATATAATAAATACTATTGCGGGGGTTAGGGACCCACCCGATCCGCAATGACTGAAAATCCGCTATATGCAGATGCGGGTCAGGTGGGGCCTGGGGGTGGAGGGCTGCTCCAAAACTTCTCAGAGGAACAGGGGTCAGCAGCACCGGGGGAATCTGATCCCCCATCGTCACCCGCCCTGCCCCAAGACTTCTCAGAGGAGCACGGGCTGGTGGCACTGTGGGATCTGATCCCCCCGCCACTTGCCCTGCCCCAATCCTTCTCAGAGGAGCGCGGGCCAGCAGCGCTGGGGGATCTGATCCCCCGCCACCACGCGCCCGTGCTGCCCTGCGCCTTCTCCCCCACCCCAGCGCAAATCAGCTGGAGCCCGGGCAGGTACTGCAATCCTGGGACCACAGTACCTGAACCGTGCAATGGCGGGGGGGGGGGGGTTAATGCAAATACATAAATATTTAACATAGTCTCACACTTATGTCTGAGGAAGTGGACTTGCCCATTCACATTGAAATCCACAGGATCTCTATCTGCACTTTCACTTATCCACAGCCTGAAAATATTAAAAATACTGTACTAAAAGAAGAAGAAAAATCCAGAAAAACTGTTTTCACATGGTCACTGTGGTATGAATACTTGTTAGTAGAGATGGGCACGACCAGAAAAAATGTCGTTTCGAGTTGTCGTTTGTTGGACCGGGTCCGTTTCGGGTCGTTTCCGTTTGTCGAGATAATTTTCAAAAATTTCTCATTTCCGTTTGTCGTTTGTCGTTTAGGGTTGGGGTTGGGGGGTTGGGGTAAGTGGGCTCTGGGAGGCACCTCTCTGGGTGCCTCTCAGTCTGACCCACTAAGAAGGGAAGCGTTTAGCGATTAGTGCGTACCGTACATGTTAGGGTTGGGGTAAGTGGCAGAGGCACCACTCTGGGTGCCTCTGACTCACTAAGAAGGGAAGCGTACTGCCGTACAGGTTAGGGTTAGGGGTAGGGGTAGGGTTAGGGTTAGGGGTAGGGATAGTGGGCTCTGGGAGGCACCTCTCTGGGTGCCTCTGACCCATTAAGAAGGACAGTGTACTGGCGTACAGGTTATGCTTAGGGTTGGGGTTAGGGTAAGGGCTAGGCTTAGGGTTACGGTGGGTTAGTGGGCTGCACCTCTGGGTGCCTCTGACCCAATAAGAAGGACGGTGTACTGGCGTATGGGTTAGGGTTAGGGTTAGGGTTAGGGTTAGGGTTAGGGTTAGTGGGCTTTTTATGCCCTCTGGCACATTCAGAAGTCTCAGTCAAAATCTGGCCATGCGATTGGTGGAATGGCTCCAAAAATTTGCATGGTCCCATCCCATGGCCAGCCCATCATTGTGCAGGTGTAAAAAAATAAAAATAAAAATAAAATAAAATAAAATAAATGGAGACGTTTTATTGCAAGAAAAACCCACTGCTGCTACTATAAAAAATCAGGCAGTTAAAATACCAAATTTTCACATATTTCTGTTGTGCTTTAGTGGGTTTTTTGACCACGATTTAAAAATAAATATTGCGGTCGCCATTTTGGATCCCCACCACCACCACATGGCATAGAGACAGCCCAGGAAAGGAGGGGGGGAAGGCCGGGGACTCCCCCCCAGAAAACACCCCTCTGGTAGGTGCCCTCACTCAGGCAGGCATATTTTCGCCTGCCTTTTTGGCCGGGAATCAGGTTTTTTTTTTTTACTTTTTAAAACTTTTTTTCTGTGCTGTTTGTTGGCAATGGCATCGCGCAAGCCCGCGATGCCATGAACGACAACGATAAACCAGAGCCAATTTTCCTTTTTTCGGGTCGGGTTCGAGCTGGAGCGGAGTAATTCTCGTTACCGTTACCCATTACGTAACAATAACGAGAACCGAAAACGGAAACTAGAATTTCGCCACTCCGTGCCCATGTCTACTTGTTAGTAAAGAAAGTATACTTAGTATGATCAATTCTGCCCTCTAATGGCCAGTTCTAGTAATGTATGTGAAATAATTTTTCTGCATCTGGCTCCTTTTACCATGCGCACACGCTCTCTCTCTCTCTTTCTAACATTCACTATTAAACGTGGATTTCAGTATCTGCAGGACTGAAACCAATCCCCAGAAGACATGGGGGTCCTACAGTATAGCAGCTAAGTTTTTACAGTGCCACAAAGGTTTTTTCTTCATTTTTAATTTTTCTTTTGTTTTTGCCCAATAGCCAAGCACAGACTATAACATGGCTACCTCTTCTAAAAGAGGGGAAAAAGTGTACCAAGGCACCCTGCCCTGCTTCATGGCTGAAAGGGAATTTAAACCAAAGCACCACAGTCGTGGTCTAACACCTGATCCATTTTGCCCTTTGCATTTGGAATCTGCCTGGAAGTAAAACTGGGGAGAAAACTGCTTGGATGGAGACCTAGGGAGGGTCAATTTCTGCCTCCGTTGTTGTGCTCTGCTTCAGAGGGAGGAAGTCAGGGCTGGAGTGGATGCAAGGCTTGCCTAGGATGGAGTACGGCACCCTCTCTCCATGCAGCTTCTCAGCTCACAATGTTCCTCTCCCCAGCGCTGCTTTTCACACAAAGAAGAAGCCCCAGGAGTCTCTCTTACATGTGACTCTGCTCTCCCCTAAGAAATGAATCTATGCTGTTCGTTACATAATAGACTGAGTAGCAGATGAACAAAGCATTTCCTTGCATTCCGAAGAGATGGACATATTCATAGGGCAGGATAGGTCAGGAGGAGACCAAGAAGAAACCACATCCACACTGGCACTCTTAAGGTCCTATGAAGATCAAGCATGCTGTTAATCTGTTCTTTAGATTTGCCTCTCAGGCTTTCCTTTCAGTTGCATTATTTGTATCTTGTACTCTTGCCAAACTGCTGTAAAAAGGCAGTGGGGATAACATGGAGGAAATCCCTGTACTGCAGGTAAAAAACTGTGCTCACCACCTGGGGTTCAATCCCAGGTAGCAGGCTCATGGTTGACTCAGCCTTCCATCTTTCCAAGGTTGGTAAAATGAGTACCCAGCTTGCTGGTGGTGGGGGGCAATGTGTAGCCTGCATACTGTCATTAAAAACTGTAAACCTCTCAGAGACTACTCGAAGTGGTATGGGGCAGTATACAAGCTGAACACTTTGCAATGCATTCTTTTTTCCAGTTTTTTTCCCTTTCACGACTTACCCCAATGATGCAGTGTCACCATCGGGGAACACCGGGCGTTGCTCTGAATCTGTAGTCACTGGAAATATTTGGGTGGCTCTCCTTTGCATATGTAACGATTGTGTTGAGGTGCAAAAGAGCTGGTGGGGGGGCAGAGTGGCCTTGCTGCAGATGGGAGGAAGGCATACAAATCTAATAAGTAAATAAACTAAATACAATGGACCCTTGTATAACAAACAGCTTGTATAACATAAAATTTGTACAACATAAAAAATTCCAGAGATAGGGGAAATTTGCTTAACATAATCGCCTATGGGGAAAATCCGTACAACATAAAAATGGGATCACTCCGTTTTCAATGCATTCCTATGGGAATTTGTATAAAGGAAAATTTGCTTAACATAATTTCATTTGGAACGCATTAATTCCTTTATACAAGGTACCACTGTAATTATTGGCCCTGGCCCCTCTGATGCGGATGTTTCTGCTGACCATGCTCCCCACCAGAGACTGGATGTTTGGTGTTGCAAAAGGCTGTATGTGTGCATGAAATATGCATCAGGCTCCTTTCTCACGAATGACAAATCCCAGTGCTGCTGCATGCATCTAATGAACAGTCAAAGTCAGGCTAAGAGGTCTAGGATCCTCTTAACAGATGTCTAAAGTTCGTCCCCTCAATCTTATGGCTGTTACTGTATTTTATTTATTTTATTTATACAACTTATATGCCGCCCACTACCCAAAGGTCTCTGGGCGGCTTACAATTAAAATAAACAGTTAAAACAGTTAAAACGTTAAAAAGGCAATGGACAATTAAAACAATAAAAACATTTAAGCAAAAAACACTAAAATTGCCACCAGATCCACAATCTATGTTATGCCAGTTTAAAACTTCAGAAACAGGAAGGTTTTTACCTGGCGCCGAAATGTCATCAGTGTTGGCGCCAGGTAGATGTCACTAGAGAGGGCATTCCACAACCTTTTGGCAGGTAGGCAGGCCAACACATTCTCTTTTTTTATTATTACAGGTAAAAATGTGCCCCTCTCTATCACGAAGCAATGAGTATTTGCCAGAACAGACTCTTTTATTTGAGCAGCACAACTTTGAACAGGCCAATAGAGCTCAGCAATAAAACTTAAGACCTTTAGGGTGGCAGGGCGTTGGCTGCATTCCCAAACTGTCCATACAAACAGAACAAGCCTGCCACATAACAGTCTTTCACTGGGAAAGACTGGTTCCCCTGCCAGCTCCACAAAATCTTGCAAAGAGTACTGCAACTAAAGTATTGGGTAGAAGCATACGACTCTCCCTGGAGTAGTGTAGGCTGGGCTCCTTCCCCAGCTACTCCCCTATAGTCCCTGTTGGTGGCACCTGCAACAAGGTGAGGAGGGTGCTGTGATAGGAGGAGAACTGGCTGGCTGGTGTTGGATATGCTGCCTGCAGGGTCCTTGCTTCGGGTCCATTTGCCCCTGCTCCTTCTTCTGCTGATGCCATGGTGCCCTTTATTGGTTCTTCAGTCACTTTGCTTCACCTTGCCTTATCCAGAGACATTCAGACAGTCTTGTTGGGTGGCGCCAGGAAGTCCTCCCATTGCCCTGTGTTGGGGTCCTTTGGCAATGGATTGTCTTCCAGCTGGCCATCCAGGGTTCTGGCAATGCTAGTGCTTACAGGGCCTCAAAAACTTCCCAGGTGACAATGTCTGCCCAATAATTCTCCTATTCCACTTCACTCTCCTCTTTAGAACCCCAGTGCACCACGTTTACATGTGCAGACTCCAGTATGTCACCCATGTCTACATAGCCAACTTCCTGGTCCTCAGGTGAACTGTGAAACAGGAATCTCACCCTTCCTCTGAGAGAGGTGGACATGAGGGGAACTGAGGCCAGTTCCACAGTCATGCATAAATGCATGATTGCCTAAATTATTGGTGTCTGTGAGCCAATCAGTTCCTTTCACCTAACCTACCACATTAGGCTAGGACTAATGCTTGATTTCATCCCCTCTTGATCTCCATAAGGAGCGCTCCTGAACGAACGTGGCACCTTCAAGGGAGTTGAACAATGTTCTCTGTCTCGCTTCTGCTGACTTCAGAGCCCTTGACAAATGGAATTACAGGGTGCCACGAACTTAAATATGACGTCATTGGTACCACCAACATGAAGCATGAAGCAAA
>JAHTLZ010003526.1:12072900-12083055 GCA_023846285.1 Phrynocephalus versicolor | reverse complement strand
ACCCACTCCTCCCCAGCAATGCTGCCTGTACCTTCACTACATAACAACCTGGAATATAGTGTAACTGTAAGATAGAGATAGACAATTAGGTAAAATACAAGGAAAGCAAGAATACCTATGCCAGTTGTGGCGAACCTTTGGCACTCCAGATGTTTTGGAGCACAACTCCCAGAGTCCTTTGCCATTGGCAGTCCAGGCCCGGAATTCTGGGAGTAACTTGTGGTCCAAAACATCTGGAGTGCCGAAGGTTCGCCACCACTGACCTATGCTGATGCCTGTTTTAGATGGAGCATCTAAATCCATCTAAATCCATATCTGAGATTTATATCCAAATAACTTGTGAGTCTGCGAGACTGACCAAAAAACAAAACAAAGTGTTCTCTCAAAGTGAGAGCCTCATGGCACAGTGGTTAAATGCCTGTACTGCAGGTAAAACTGTGCTCACGATCTGGGGTTTAATCCCAGGTAGCCGGCTCATGGTTGACTCAGCCTTCCATCCTTCTGAGGTCGGTAAAATGAGTACCCAGCTTGCTGGGGGGGGGGAGCAATGTGTAGTCTGCATACTGTAATTAAACTGTAAACCGCCCAGAGACTACTTGGAGTGGTATGGGGCGGTATATAAGCAGAACACTTTGCTTTTGCTTATATACCGCCCCAGAGTGCTTAAAGCATTATCTGGGTGGTTTAAAATTTAATTCGACAGGCTACACATTGCCCCCCGCAGCAAGCTGGGTACTCAGAACGATAGAAGGTTGAGTCAACCATGAGCCATCTACCTGGAATTGAACCCCAGGCAGTCAGTACATTTATAGCTAAGTGTATACAAAAAGATCCATACCTCGGTGGGCATTTTTGAATTCATTAGATTTCTCAGGGCACAATGTTTAAACAGCAGGAAGGGGTGGTTGACAGGAAGCTTGATTTAAACTAATGTAGTACAGTAACGCTTGACATTTTGCAATGTAATGTTGAGGGACTGTCACAGACTCACTCATCTGGTATCACATTTCATCCTGAAAGGCTTCCTAGGAATAGGAAACACAAGGATTCTTCACTTGCAAAATTCAAAGGACCCCTCCGAAAACTTTCTTCTTCCAATGTGCAGTCAGAGATCTCTTTGTAGGTCAAGAGCAGACTCTTCTTTGACATGATATGGGAATGTACAGCAGAGCCTTTAGTAACATTATTTGAGGAAGTCTTTCTTCCATCATTTTTTTTGTATTATTATGTCCAACGAAGAAATTTGCTGATCTCAAAAGCCAGCACAGGGAATGGTGTGCTTTTTTACTTGCCCTAATACAGTATCTGTAATATTGTAATACCATGCCATGTATTTTAGAATATTTCTAAAAGGGCTCACAGCTTCAAAAGACACCTTTAAAAATAATCTGTTCCTGCTGTTTGTTACAGTTTTTAAACAGTAAACTTCTGCCATTACTCATAATGTTTGCAAAAGGTTTTATTATTTATATTATGCTCTATAACAGAATGCATTCCCATAAAATCAATAATCTACAAAACATGCAACACAATATTTAAGAACAACCTTAATATGATATGGATATATTCAGATAATTTTATGTACCTAGTAACCATCCTATAATTTTGTTTATAGACAATGAAGAAATGATTCAACAAAGGCTAACAACCAATTAACTAAGTTTAAAACTTCACATAAAATACACTGGCCTCTAACCTGTTCCAACACACCCCGTGTCTATGCTTCCAAGTTGGACAAACAGTTTTTCAAACCTTGTCTAAATTTTGCCACCCCTGGCTTCATATGAAAGTAATTGGAGTAAATAATTCCACAGCATTTAATCTTCAATACTCCATTTTAAAGGTCACTATTTTGAGGGCTGGAGGAACATACCGTATTTTCTCAACATTAAGATGCCCCCAATGTATGACTCTTTCACAACTGCACAGTTCTCTCCCTGGCTTCCGTGTATAAGATGACCCACCCAAATTTCAGACAAAAATATGGTTTTATACAGGGAAAAGGTACTGAGCCTCCAAGGCCAAGGGTGATGTTTGTTCAGCCTTAACCTCAGGACTTACCCCTGCGCTAAAACAACATACTGTACTTTGTGCTAGAAGAGAATTGCCTTCCTCCCCAAAGCTTCCAGGAGCAGCAATTTTTCATTTCCACCCCCCCCCCCTTGTTCATATTTGCTGTGTCTTTGGGGGGGGCACACACCATTTCTACCCCTTCTATCCTTACAGATAGGAATGGGTAAGAATTTCACTTGGTTTGTGATATTTTTTAGATAAGTATTTCCAAAACTTTTGCAAAATTCATCAGACATTCTACAGAAGAAGGAAATGAGAATTACAAGAGATCTGAGGAAAAAAGGAGACCTGACATGCCCAGCAGAAGACTTATAGGGCTTGGCATTTAAAGATGGGTTTGAAGCCCTCTGTATTCAAGCATGTCTGTGGTGGTAAATTGGCATCACTGCTTCCTTCCTCCCTCCCTCCTCCTCCTCCTCCTCCTCCTCCTCTTTGGCTTCTAGTGCTTAATCCCTGTGTGACAATCTAATGCAACAACATCCCCTCCATAATGACTAATGTTGATCTGAACTGAAGACTAAGAGTGGGCTGGGATATGGGTTTTTATTTTTAATAAACACTTTCTAATACTTGAATATTTCTTCGTAATTTCTTCAAAATCTAAGATAATTTTTGCTGGTGGTCTAAAATGTTCTATAGATCTTTTAGGGAGAGATTCAGTTATCAGACTGTCTGACCTGATAATCCAGCCTCTCTGTTTAAAAGCTTCCAAAGGAGAGTCCATCATATCATCCTGATCAGTCCATTTGTCCACTGCCAAACAGATATTCCTCACTGATGTTTGTTTGTCAAGTTGAAACAGCTTAAATAAGGAACACACATTGCTCAGCAAAGATCCTTGACATCTCCATATGAGATTCTGAATATAAATTACATCAGTATTTCTTTTTCTGTAGTCTAACATGTGGGGCGTTTATAGAAATGCATTTTGCCCCTTCTTTGACCCTTCATCCATATTTTCTTTCGTGCATACTGTGCTTTTCAGTGCCTTACAAAAGCCACTGGGATAGGAAATGTATATCTCCATTAGGAGTTTGTCCTTTTTTTAAAAAAAAAATGCCTGGGCTTATTGGGCATCTGTCCATTATTTTTCTTTCCTTGCTCTAGAGTCAAATTTTCTGGTGGTTTTGACTTGGCATGCAAGGCAAATGATGCAGAACAGGGCTATTTCCCATTCTTCCCCTTCCTCTGGCGCTAGTATTTATGAGCAACGGCCCTCCTTGTTCAGCATCCAGATAAATTGTGTATTCAGATGCAATTTTCCAGTGCAAATGGTTGGTAGAATTATTTCATATTCATCCATGTCCTTAACTCATGCCGATTAAGTGACGTAATATTTTCTGCCTTGGGAGCATAGGTCTTGGTACGTTATATCAAAGGACTGAAAGAACATTTCTATAGAATCATTTCCCACTAAATGTTTACTGCAGACATAGTTACTGCTATTAAGGGAATATTATTTTGTCCCAAAACTGATCTGTGGGTATTTGTGTTTTTACTGCTTGTTAACTCTTCCACACTGTGCTGATGCAAGGCGTTTTCACTAGGCTTGCCTTTATAAGCAATGTGCCTTCATTTCTTCTCTGCCATTTGTATTTTGAAAGCCTCATATGGTATAAAGGAGTGTATGCCATCACAGATGGATGATAAGTTTAAACATTCGCTTTTTTGAATGGCAGCTCCTGGAATCTCCTAAGGCCAGTTACTGCAAGCTGCCTGCCATTGTTATGGTCCACAATGACCTGACACAGCATAACTAAGTTTAAAATAACAGTTTCTGCTCACAGCTTCTCAGATGCCTTCCTTTGCCACTTGGCAAGCCTGGGCTTCATAGGCAAACTCAGAGCAGTAGAGTGGCTGCCTAACAAGCAAAGACACATGTATATCCTAATTTAGACAAATATTTAGAATTAGAGTTGAGTTGTTAAAAGGTGCACCTCAGTACATTTCACTTCTTTAAACTTGGAACTTGAATTAGGCAGCTGTTTAGATAATAGAATAATAGATTCATGAAGATGGAAAGGACCTAAAAGGCCATTGAGTCCAAACCCCTGCTCAAGGTAGGAATACAAATCATTGGGTATCTCTTGAATGCTTCCAGTGTTGGAGCACCCTTCACCTCTCAAGGTAATTACAGTAGGACCCCGGGGATTGGTTCCAGGCCTTCCCATGGATAATGAAAACTGTGGATAAGAGAAAACACCTGCCCGCTCACCACCAAACTGCTGTTTCCTGACAGTAGCTTGCTTTATGACTGCTGTTTTGAAACAGTAGCTTGCTTTACAGCTGCTATTTGTGACAATAGCTTGCTTTACAGCTGCTTTTTGTGACAACAGCTTGCTTCACAGCTTCCCTTGTGGCTGCCGAATTATCTAATTTTTTCCTCTGCCAACCATGGATAACTGAACCAGTGGATAATGAATCAGTGGATACGGGGGCCCTACTGTAGTTCCATTGTTGTACTGCTCTAACAGTCAGAAAGATTTTCCTGATATTCACCTGAAATCTGGCTTCCTGTAGCTCAAGCTCACTGTTGCATGTCCTGCTCGCTGAGTTGACTGGGAACAGATCCTGGCCCTCCTATGCATGGCAGCCTATTGAGTATTTGAAAAGTGCTATCGTATCTTTCCTCAGCCCCTTTTTCTCAAGGCTAAACAAATGTCAAAGGTAAAGGTCAAAGATGGGTGGGATAATTTGTCTCTACCCTTGATTTTTTTAAAAATAATTTCACAAACTGCCAATAAAATAAAATAAAAGCCCCTCAAAACATTGGGAAAGATGTGGTTGCTTGCACCTGAAATGGAGAATGTTTGGTCCTCAGCAGCGGCCTGAGTTTCCTTGGCTCACAAATAGACCATTTATTTATTTATTTATTTATTTATTTATTTATTTATTTATTTATTTATTTGGTGCATTTTTATACCGCTACCTTTTTCCATACAGGAACTCAGGGCGGTTTCCAATACAACAAGGACAGTTAAAATAGCATGGAACAATAAGAATAAAAGGCAAGATAAAATTAGAGATTGGCAAAGAGGGAAACCCTCGGCGGGGAGCAGCAGGTAAAAAAAAATCCCCATTTCCCCCCGGGATCCTTTCTATTGTGTAATTTAGAAACTCATCACCAAACGATTTTGTGTCTATGAATGGATATCTAAGGGTTGATCTGGACTAGCAGGAAAAAACAACATGGTACAGCCCCTTGGTGAGTGAAATGGGCTATAACTTAGGGTCAGAGCACATGGCGTCATACCTGAGGTTGTTGGGTCGGAACTAGACTCTCCACTATCCAAAATTAAAAGCATTTCAGGTAGCAAGGATGAGAATTACAACTTCCTAATATCTGAGAGAGAGAGATGTCCTGTCCTCCAGATGTTAATCTGCCACCTAAACTGGATATTACAGGTATGTGAATTGCAGTGCAACACATCTGGAGACTACCAGATTTGAGAAGGGTAGGGTAAATAGCATTACTGTAGGTGGACTAGGAGTGTTAATCCTTGTTTGTGTCATTTCTGGAGGCAAAACTTAGGCCGTGGTCACACCTGAGTTTCAATCCTGATCTTCTGAAGGTCCAGCTTTTCCTCGTCGTCCCATCATGTGATTTAATATGTGGGACAGGAGTTCCCACGTCCAAAGCTGTTTTTTTATTTTATTTTAAAGTGCAGTTCAGCCCCCTTGGCCAGCAGGTAGCGATAGCATTAAAAAAACGGACCACTTGGCTGGGGGAAATTAATGCTTAGAGGACCTGATTGAACTTCCTGTTGCTCCGATGTGCAGGGAAATTTTTTTTAAAAAAAGCTGATCAGCCCCAGGAACAGCCTGTCGGTGCTATGAAAAAAGAAAGAAAAAGAAACCCAGATCATCTGCGTGGTCCCACGGTGTCTGCCTCCTTAAAAGCTGGATTTTCAAAGTGAGGCAAAAAATTCCCTACCTCTTGGGTAAGTCTTAGAAACCTTGTTTAAGGGAGCATTACCATTTTTTTTTCTTTCAAAAAGCACGATGACCGTGGGGATGGCATTTTTAGACACAGTTTATCTAGTAATTTAAACTGCTTTTAAAGGGACGTGGGACCAGGGCCTAAGAAAATACATTTTCCACTCACTGGTTAACTAGAACAGCTGCCACCTTATTGCAATGACTTCAAAAAATTAGAAGCAGTGGATGGATTGTTTGTGCCTTTTTGGGACCAGTCTAACTTTCAGATACTAACATACAACCTCAGTCCTGAAACTACATAGGCTCTGCATACAACGATTTCCAATCCTATAGATCAGGGCTGTTCGACTTTGAACAGCCCAAGGTCTACTTTATCCGGCCCAAAGTGCCTGAGGACTACTATACTAAAACCTCTACTTTTGGATTTTATCCATTCTGAGTACATGCTCATAAGTAAAAACTTTTGTTAGTAGAGCAGTGGTTTCCCATAGGAATGGATTGAAAAACAATCAATCTGTTCTGGAGAGAACAGATTTACATGCGCCATCGCCCTTGAACTGCCCCGTTTAGCTGAGACAGTTGGCTGGCAGGCTCAGAACTTTGCTCGGGCAATGGTGGTCCTTGGGATGGGGGAGGGAGGGGTGGATAACTTATCCCCTCCCTTTTTTAAATTGATGGATGGCGGGCTACATTTGAACCCTTCAAGGGCTACCAGTAATCCGCGTTCTACCTGTTGGGCAGGCCTGCTATAGCTCATACATCAGGCTTGCCCAAAGTCCGGCCCTGGGGGGGGGGGCAAATCTAGCCTGCCAAGCCATTCTGAGTGGCCCGCGGCTGGCTGGCCCGCCCCTCCCTCCCCCTCCTTCGCCCCATGTTTTTTTAAAAAAAATTCTTCCGCCAACACTGACACTGCCGGGAAGCTTGAGAGGCTGGGCGCAGGCACAGGGGTGGCGCGCGGGCGGGCCGCCACCACCGACATCACCAGGAACCTTGTGAAGCTTGTGAGGTTGGGCACACGTGCAGTCAGTGGGTGGGGCTTATGGGTCAGTGGGTGGGGCTTGCAGTGGGGTGGCAGGGTCTGGGAGCAACTGGCCCCTGACACATTCTCAGCCACCAAATCTGGCCCTCCTTAACAAAAAGTTTGGGCACCCCTGTCATACATATTTACTCCCTCTTCTCTTTTTGTCAACCACTATTATATTGCAAAGGCAGCCTAATAAACTATCCAAAGCTAATAAATAGTGCATACATCTTAATGCGTATTTAATTCTGCCTGGCCAGTTTGTTTGTTTGTTATAAGCCCTTGGGAAAGAGAAAGCAGGCACGTTGTTCCCAGATAGAAGCTGGCCCCATGATAATTTTCCAAGTGCAGCTAAAAAGGAGGGTTGTTGTTCCGTCAGTCCTGCTATATGTGGTAATTAATTAATGTGTTTGTCCAAGGCCCACCTGGCACACAAAGAGTGAATGAGGTTTGTAAGAAATTCATCAGGAGTTCTGAGATAAGGTAACTATCCAGTGTTCTTGGTCCAGAAGTATCTGATGAGATGCTGTAATTGGTGTTTGTTTCTGTGTGATATTAGCTAAATATTGTGGCATTGGGGGGAAGTGTATATGATGGGTGTTGGTTAATCAGGCATTTCAGTTGCTGTTTCAAACAAGTTCTAAGCATGTCTAGTTATGTAAATATGCATTAAATATACAACGTTTTTTAAAAGCATTGGCAGAAGGGAATTGCATGTAGGTTGTAAATTATTCTTCTTGTTGCAAACAAATTTTCTCCTCTCTTGGCTTATAAATGTGAATGGAGCCCCAGTCAACCCTCTCCCCCAGACACCTCACATCTTATATTATTTAGGAGGTCCACGTGCTGATCCTGAAGCAGAATACAAGATACCTGCTGGATAACTCAGTGGTTTAGACATGGTTTGGAAGTTAGATCCCCCATTGTGCCTCCTTGACAGAGCCTGGACATGATGATCCATCAACTCTGCTAAGAATTTTATAACTTTAAAAGGTTTTCTTTCTCACTCCTTTATTTGGCCTCCTTAACAACATGCCCCTTTTGAAAGCATTCATGCCAATTTTGCTTGGCGGGAAGAGAAAGGATATCATTTCTCTCTTCAGCATCACAGCAGTGGTGTTTTTCTTTGCGAGAGGAGTGTGAAGGCAGAAATAGCATTTTCCTGTTTGTTGGGACAATGACACTTCCTAATTAGTGTTGAATCATTAGCCTTGGGTAGATGACTAAAGCCAGGACACGGGTGAGTCGGCCAGGTGGTGTCTGTGCTGCTGGAACACAACTGTGCCCCCTGGTCCTGGACTGAACTTGTATGTATTTATCCCCTTAGCTTTTCAAACAGGATGGCTACGAGCCCGGCTTTACTAAGGAAGATTCCCCTATTTGAAAGTATCCTCTGCTTCAGAGATAGGCAGGACCCTGCTTTTCTCAGTTCTTAGTTGCCTAAAGTTGGATCCTGTAGAAGAGCTATGCATGCCATACAGTACTTTTTTGACCTTTTAGAGTAGCAGACCCTTCAAAGCACCAGCTAAAGAATTCTGGCTGTTGTTGTCCAAAGAAGCAAATTTCTATCAGGCAACACGCATAATGCTATTGGTCTAATAGAAAGGTTTTTGGCTTCTTTATAAGTTGTTTAAGCTCTGAACCTGAACCTCCAAATCTATTTTGCACTTGGCTATGGCAACTTGTGCTACGTCAAGCATCTTTCATGATTTTCATTAAGTCTGTTAGGGAAAGCCTCCTATACACTACTCACATATTCAGCTGAGGAGAAGCACTGCTGTTGAGTACTATTTCATAGACCATTTTAATGTTCATGTACGAAGATCACATAGCTTCTGAGGAACTTTCTTCTCAAGATGTGCTGAATAGGGGAAAATTTGACACAGTTAGGGCTCGGTCCCACGTCTCCTTAAAAGCAGTTTAAATTACTAGATAAACCGTGTCTAAAAATGCTGTCCCCATGGCCACCAGGCTTTTTGAAAAAAAAGAAAAAGAAAACCCGGTAATGCCCCTTTAAGCGATGTTTCTGTGACTCACCCAAGAGGTAGGGAATTTTTTGCCTTGCTTTGAAAATCCAGCTTTTAAGGAGGCAGATGCTTTGGACGTGAGAACTCCTGTCCCACTTATTCAGTCATGTGATGGGACAAAGAGGAAAAGCCGGACCTTCAGAAGATCAGGATCAAAACCCAGGTGAGATAGCAGCCTTAGATTTGTCAGCCAGATCAGAATTTCCCAGGCCAGTGTACCACCCTAGAATGTGTGTTTGCCTCACTATTCAGTCTCCTCAGATTCTTGTGATGCAGATTACCTGACCAAAAAAAGGTATACAAAAGTACACACATGGGGTAAAAAGGGAACACCAAAGACATAGTATTAGGATACAAAAAACAAGAAAGCTTTGTATAATGAAAAACTAATTACAATCTCTCTCTCTCTCTCTCTCTGTCTGTCTGTCTGACTGACTCTCTCTCTCTCTCTCTCTCTCTCTCTCTCTCAATACTAAGAGGATTGGGACAAAAATCTTAAACTGATGAGTAGGCAGAATGAGTTAAAGGGCTGGAATAGTGACAAATGGAGAGAGGCCAAGAATGACAGATTTGTACCTTGAAATTGCTTCCCCCCTTCAAATATGCACTGAAAATCTAAAGCTTGGTATGACAAATGGATATATTGGCAGCCCCTACACTTGATGACGGTGTAATGAAATGTATATATATATATACACACACACACACATACACTCTGCATACATTTCAGTGCAATTTCATCTGAGGAAGGGTGGCCAAGGTATACATTTGTCACATCCGTCTTTATAGTTTTGGTGTATTCTTTGAAAGGTGCGGATTGAGGAACAACCCCTGGGGCTTGGTTTATATCTGGAGTGGGCCATGGAGGCAGAACTTGGAGCCCTACCATAGAGCATTCCAGCATTGCTATGGGTATCTGAGCTTAAAATAATGTAAGGTTTTTGTTATTGTTTTAATTATTTATTGATATTTTATGTTTTAACTATATTAATTCTTTTGATTGTAATTCGTCCAGAGACGTTTGGGTAGTGGGTGGCATATAAGTTGTATAAATAAATAAATAAATAAATAAATAAATAAATAAATAAATAAATA
>JAHTLZ010003526.1:12042282-12072890 GCA_023846285.1 Phrynocephalus versicolor | reverse complement strand
ATAAATAAATAAATAAATAAATAAATAAATAAATAAATAAATAAATAAAGTCTTCTTTTGAAGGTCTTCAACATGAGTCTTCTGTATTATAGCCTTTAACAAAAGTTCGGGTAGCTGTGTTGGCACAAACCAAAATCCAAACAGGGACGATGCATTAATTAAATGAACCAAAAAAGGCACAGAAATGTTATGTATTACCTTATCATTCCTCTACAAGGGAGAAAGTTTTCTTTGCAGAGGGATTTGGCTTTCAATGCTTTCTTGGGGCAAGGCAGGTCAGTCATCTGGTATCACACTGCAGTGTTCTCATTGCCAGGCAAAAACATTTTTATTTGCTCAAGCATTTTAATCTGTGCAAAATGAAGTGAGCTTTTATGGATGCTATCTGCTCTTCCATCACTATTGTTTGGCTTTATTATTTTTGGTTGCAGAACACTGCCTTAAAATACTACTTGGATGAAGGGCTTTATAGAAATGTTTTAATATCAGAAGGAGGCCGAGTGCTTGGCATTTATTCGTTTTATTTGTTTGCTTCATATTTGTTGCAAAGACTGTTTCTGCTCTTTTCCAGGATAAGAAATAATGCAGTAATTTTAATTAATTAAAATCTAATGGAAAGGGCTTTGTGAGGTATGGGGCTGGCTCATTCTCATCCTGAAAACAAACAAGCAATCAGTAGCAGGAGGAGTTGAAAAGCTATTGTAGCCCATCTACTTACTATGAAATATTTCCCCTTAAAGAATAATTGTGCATTTAATACTGAGAACCATTATATTATTTTGGAGGGAAAGGACAATAATATACATTCTGCCTCTACTAATCTCATTCATTAAAAACAACAGCTTGCAGTGCAGCAATATACAGGTCTAGTATTCAGAAGATGCACTATATTCAATGCATCTTAGCCTTAAGTAGTTGGTTAATAAGACTGCAGCTATTTCCAATCAACCTTTTCTCAAGAAGTTCTAGCACAGAAATGTTGAGGTTTCTAAGATATCTTCTGCACACCCGTTAGACAGAGGAATGGACCTTATGAAAAAAAAGCATATCTGATAATCAGGAAGATATTGACTCAGAGCATATATGTATAATGCAAATAAATCTTGTTGTCTTAAGAGTATTTGCTTGTGTCTGAAGCACCACAGTACCATTAATAAACCTGTCACCAGGCAACATCAAGAGCATTTGGGGGATGTAACACCAAGCCTTTTCGGAACTTCGTGGCACAGTTGTTAAACTGCTGTACTGTAGCCGTAACTGTGCTTCACGACCTGGGGTTCAATCCCTAGTAGGTGGCTGAAGGTTCACTCAGCCTTCCGTCCTTCTGAGATCAACTTGCTGGGGCAGGGGACACTCAATGTGTATCCTGCATCGTTACTTTGTAAACTGCCCAGATAGTGTTTTAAGTGCTATGGAGTGATATATAAGCATCATGCTTCACTTTTTTTTTGCTTCTTTTACTGTATATTACATTTTGAGGAGCATAGAGTAAACTGACATTGCTGCCTGTTATTTTCAGCACTTGTAAAGGACTATCTCGGGGTGGGGGGAACTAATTGAAAACCCACCCCATTTTCTTAGATTCATCTAGCTTCTGCCAACTGTGGTCTGTAATCTATTAAGTGATTATGAAGTAGCCCTGTTCTCTATGCGACCAGGGACTAGACTTCCCTGAAGTTCCATCCATTTTAAGAGGAATAGCTTCAACATTATAATTTTGACATTGTCTGCTGTTCCTTCAAGATTCACAAGCATTCTGGGGGTGGGTGGGGAGGAACACTTTTATTAGTTTTTAATCTGAGAGGGCAGGAATGGATATGCATTTGATGCTTTGAATCTTTTGCTATTAGCTTTTACATCTCTCTGTATGTCATTAGGGTACAATGCCTGCTAGGCAATTAATTTTATCAATAGGAGTTGGCTTGGGGCACCCAATATGGATTCGATAGTTGTCACTGATTGCATCTTTTAAAGCGCTGTACTATATATCACACCAGGTTGGCATGTTTGTCTTCAGAGCAGACGTATAAACCAACCCAGTAAGCTCTTCATGCTTGTGGTTGTCTAACCCAAATGATTCCTCATATTTTTGCTAAGATTGTTCCTTGAGGAGACCTATCACTTTGTATTTTGGCAGTGTTTCAACGTGTCACCCAAAATACCACTTAGGCATCTGGGAGTAGCACAGTGATTTAATTGAATGCCTTTCTGGGCAAAAGGAGTTTCCGAAATGTCTGCCTGTTTCTGAGATGAAAGTCATGTATTTGACTCTTAGTGTGGTTGAGTTTCAGTTGGTTTTTATCAGAATATGTGCCAAATTCATTTAATGCATTCATTAGAAGATGTTCTATCATCTGAAAGCTCTCTAAATGAGCAGCAAGTATGAGATCATCAGCATAAATAAAAGCTTTAAAGGCACCACAATACTTTCATTTCTGATTCTGTTTGCTAGTCAAGGTGGGAATCAGGTTTATTGGGTTGCCCTACGCTCTTTGCTGTGGCAAGAAATCCTCAACTCATTCAGGTAAGCCGGCCTTTTCTCACCTTCGGCTGATTGCCCAGATTTGTCCTTACCTGGACGATTCTTCCCTGAGAACCGTTGTGCTGGAGCTTGTGATCTTGAGGATAGATTATTTCAACACTCTCTACGTGGGGCTTCCCTTGACCCTTATTCGGAGATTGCAGCGGGTACAGAATGTGGTGGTCAGACTCGTGGCATCACCCCAGTGTTGGCTCGCTTGCACTGGTTATCCGTTGCCTTCCGAGTAAGATTCAAGGTATTGATTTTGACACTCAAAATCCTCCATGGCTTGGGACCTGAATACCTGGTGGAACAAATCTCCCTAAGATCAGCTGCAGCTCGACCCACAAGAGCATCACAGGTGTCTCACTCCGGGTGGCCACGTGTAGAGAGGCCCAGAAAATATCATTATGGGGTAAATTTCCGAGTGAGATTCGCCTTGCAGAGTCCCTGCCTGCCTTTAAGACAGTTGTTAAAACCTTGCTCTTTAAAGAGGTGTTTGGTGACCAGTAATATACTCCTTTAAAAAAAAAAACTTAAAGCCTACTCTGGGACAAGTAGAATAAGACTGCCAAGTCAGCTTATGCTGTTTTATGTCATTTTTATTTAATTGTGCTATTTAATGTTATTCTTTACATACTGTTGTATTATTGATTCCTTTCTATTATATTGTTGTAAACTGCCCGGAGTTCCTTTTGGAAGATGGGCAGTAAATAAATAAATAAATAAATAAATAAATAAATAAATAAATAAATAAATAAATAGGTCTGACTCTGGTCTGAGACTGCTTATTATAGGATTCAGTGTTCCTATTGGCTGGCTTCCTTGAGCTGGTGCTGTTTTCCTCCCTCAGCTACTATTCACACTGCATTATTCAGGGCAATTATTTGATGAAAAGTATAAATTTTCTTGCCTAGTTGAGCTAGATTGCAATAGCCCAACAGAGTTTAGCTTAGTTCTGCTTCCTCCTCACCCATATCCAGGGTACAAGTTTAGTTTTTTCGTTCTTGATGTTTTTCTGCAAATAGATTCCAGATGCAGTGTGACAAATAATTCCACCACTAAATCTTATTAATTTACTAGACAACATGACCCATTCTGTTCTGAGACTCCAGTTAAATTAGAACAAAGGGCACTCATTCAAAGATGAGGATCTACACATATTAGACCATGGGTCCTCAACCTAAGGCCCCGTGGCCGGATGTGGCCCCCCAAGGTCCTGAATCCGCCCACCGGGACCAATTCCAATCCCCCCACCTACCCCCTGCTTTGTGAGCAAGCCAGCCTCCGCAGCTGATTCTGTTGCTGAGACAGTTCAAAGCAGTGGGCTATGTCGCTTCTCCCACTCCCCCCAACTACCACCGAGATGATCAGCATGCTGATCTAGCATGCTGGCTAGTGGGGCATTCAAAGTGGGAGGGCTATGGCAAGGTCCCCCACTCCCTCCCCCCTTTTTTCCATGTTGGCCCCTTTTTTGGACTCGGGTCCGGCCCCCAGTGGTGTCTGGGGTGTGGTGGACCAGCCCGCTGTTTGAAAACTTTGAGGACCCCTGTATTAGACAGAGTAGATGGTTTGAGAGAGAGGTCAGGGAAGCCATTAATGTGAGTATTGAAAATTCCTCTCGCAATAGAGGTGGGGGGTAGAGATGGGCACGACTCAGAAAAAATTTTCATTTTCGTTTTCGTTTTCGTCTAGGGGTCCATTTCGGCTCGTTTCCGTTTTTGTGAGCTAATTTTCAAAATTTTTCGTTTTCGTTTCGTTACGTAACGAAAACGAAAAACAAAAACGAAAATGAAATTTTTTTCGTTTCTTCCCATTTAGCTCCATTAAGTGCTTTTCCAGTAACAAAAAACGAAAATTGGCTCAAAATTAGTCGTTTCGTTTCCGTTTTCAGTCCATTTTTGAACCATTTTTCGTTTTCGTTTTGTTACGTAACGAAAACGAAAAAACGAAAACGGAAACGAAAATTTCGCTAAGTCGTGCCCATCTCTAGTGGGGGGCTCAGGCACAGTTTATCTGCTGCTTATCATGCAGTGATTTCAACAATATCCATACAAATCAAAAATACTTCACACCTCCACCACCAAGGCCATAGCTAGCAGCCATACTTTTATGGGTTTCAGCACCTAATGGCCTATGGAGACTATTATCCACCTAACAAGCCTATTCAGATAAACTCACCTGGGTGACTGAGAATCTTCACAGACATCCTAAGGTACTCATCCACTCATCCAAATTAGACTGCCTGTATTCTAGCTTCTTTAACTGTAAAAAGCACATGAAACCGTAACTCAACTGGTTTTGTTTCTCTTTTTAAAAAATTATTCTGGAGAATAATTTTAAACTTGATTCCCCTTTCATGCACTTCTTCCTTTTTGTTAGGTCAATAGGCTGCTCCCCCTATTAACATTCAGACAGTTAACTATTAATAGCTGATTAACAATTAATTAACAATGCAGTCCTCGATTGTATTTAGCTGTTTGCTTTCAGGGCCAATTTAATTTTCTCCTATTGGTCTTATAATAGCAGCACTTGATTAATAATTAATTCTTTGAACAGAACTTGTTCGTTTCTTTGCATCTGTATCCTGTCACAGCCCAAAGGCAGAGGGTATGCGTGACTTTTTACCCATGCTGGCTGGGTGGTTATGGTTGTTGTAGTCCAGTAAAGTAAATAATTCAAGCTTTTCTAGGAACATGATGTCCACTAATCATTCTTGATGCAAATAGTTACTGGAAGCTTGCATTCCCTCCCCCCAAAACAGTGAATATTACATGGTGTCTCATTACGATTATCTCAGTTCATGCTATGGTTTTCTTTAGATCGGAGTGGGCAATTTATCACAAGTGCAGCCCTTAAGCATCCTTACACTCATAGGGGTTGTAAGGGCTCCCAAAATCATTTTATGCCCTTTAGGGTATTTGGGAGGCACTTCTGTTGCGTTTTGATCCATCCCCAACACTGCTGGGGGGCCCATGCCCCAAATTTATTTATTTTTGAAATTGGTCACAAAAGAGCACAAAGGACTTTTTAAAAATCAACACTAGGTTTCATAGCTTAAAAATGGAATACTTAAGACTATTTGAATATTTAAAATTGGGAATATAGTGTCCTGGGGATGCTGGAGCAGCTCAAAACTTAGCAAAACCTTACCACCTTGAACATGCTTAAATCTCCAGGCCGGATGTATTGCATTCGCGAATACTTAACGAATTGGCTGAAGAACTTTCAGAACCATTGTCCATTATTTTCTTGAAATAATGGGAAACAGGTGAGGTGACAGATAATTGGAGGCAGGCAAATGTCCCTATATTCAAAAAGGGCAAAAAAGAGGGCCCTGGGAACTGCAGGTCATTTGGCCTGACATCAGTCCCAGAAAAAATCCTGGAACAGATTATAAAACAGTTACTATGCAAGCACCTGGGAAACAATGCAACAATAACTAGAAGCCAATGCGGGTTTGTCAGACAAACCTGATCTCCTTTTTTTGTATAAGCTAAGCTCCCTGGTAGACAGAGGGAATGCTGTAGATGCAAACTATTTCAACTTCAGCAAAGCTTTTGACAAACTTCCCCATGATATCCTGACTAACAAGCTAACTAGGCGTGCGCTGGATAAATCAAGTGTAAGGTGGCTACACAATTGTTACAGCATCATTCTTAGAGAGTGATTATTAATGACTCTTTCTCTAAGTGTGAGGAGGGAAAAAAGTGGGGTACCCCAATGCTCAGTCCTGAATCTGATGCTCTTTAACATTTTTATTAACAACTTGGATAAGGGAGTGAAGAGAATGCTGGTCAAATTTGCGGGTGCTACAAAATTGGGCAGAATAGCTAATTTCCCAGCAGACAGAAACAACATTCAAAATTATACTTAAACAGAAGTATAATTTCCAAATCCTGTGAGTTGCTCGCCCCCCCCCCCCCAATCAGCACTGGTTAGGCCTCTTATTGAGTACTGTGTCCAGTTCTGGACACCACTCCTCAAGAAGGACACTGACAGATTAAAGCAACTTCTGAGGAGGGCGACAGGATGATTAGGAGGTTGGAAACCAAGCCCTATGAGGAAAGACTGAAAGAACTGGGCATGTTTAGCCTAGAGAAGAGAAGACGGAAGGCAATATGAATTGAAGGGCTGTCATAAAGATGAGGGACAGGATCTGTCTCCATCATTCCAGAGTGTAAGACGTGCAACAGTGGGCTCAAGTCAAGAGAGCCCAGCTTTTGGTTGAATATCTGGAAAAACTTCCTAACTAGAGATGGGCACGAATTAAAAAAATGGCATTTCAGTTTTTCATTTTTCGTTGAGGGGTCCGTTTCGGTTTGTGTTTTTTTTTGCGAATTTTTGAAAAAAATTGTTTTTGTTTTTCATTTTTCGTTTCTCCCCGCTTTTTGCGTGATTTTTAAAGCACTTCTGTGCGTGGGCATCCCCCAACGCCCTAGACCAGAGGGAAAACACTAAAAAGAATGATGCTGGCAGAGACACAGTATAGACTAGGTATGCAGGAAGGCTGCAAAGGCAGCGGCGGGCATTGCCCAGGGTGCAAGGCAGCTGCAGAGTGACTGCACTGCGGGGCAGGGGAGGGTAGGCACGGAGAGGTACGCATGCACGCACACAAGGAGGCTGCAGGACTGAAGCTAGAGAGAAATCTCTTCTTTCTCTCCCCTAAGAGCCAGGCTGCAGCCGGCAGGAACACAGAGACACACACCTGCCTGGCTGGCCTAAAGTGAAAATAATGAGTTGCAGAGACAGCAATCCCACCCTAACTCCCGCTGGAGACTGCAGGGAGGACAGGGGCTGCCAGAGCTTTTTATGCCCTCTGTGGCTGACTGACCTGCCCAGTCTGCAACCTGGGCATGCTATTGGTTGAAGTTGTCCAAGAATTTACATGATCCCATCACATGGCTTGCCTCCATTTTGTGGCTGGAGTGGCAACATCCATTTTGTCATCCTTAAAGGGAAAAGAAAAATACATCGCGATGGGAGAAGACAAAAAAAAACGTTTTAAGGACACCCCCCGTAGGTATTATCAGACAGTATAAATAATTATCGCTGCATTTTTATGGATGTCCAGGGCGTTTTTTAACATTTAAAACAGCTCATTTCATTGCACGTCGCCATTAACGAAAAACAAAACGTGACGAACCTTATTTTCGTGGTTCTGTTCGGTTCATTCCAATTTCATCACAATGTTCATTATTCATTTTGTTATGCAGCGAAATGAATAACAAATAACAGAAATGAAAACAAGTTCATTTCGTGCCCATCTCTATTCCTAACTGTTAGAGCAGTATAGCAATGAAACCAATTACCTCAAGAGGTGGTGAGTGCGCCAACACTGGAGGGATTCAAGAGAAATTTGGACAACCACTTGGCAGATATCCTTCGAATTGTATTCCTGCATGGAGCAGGAGGTTGAACTTGATGGCTTTGTAGGCCTCTTCCAACTTCACTGTTCTATGATTCTATGAAAATTGTTCTTTTATTCCCTAAAGCAGGCATGTCCAAACTTTGGCCCTCCTGATGTTTTGACCACAACTCCCAGAATTTTAAGCTTAGATTGCCAATGACAAAGGACTGTGGAAGTTGCGGTCCAGAACATCTGGAGGGCTGAAGCTTGGACATGTCTGCCCTAAAGGGTGCAAGAGTACATTTTGAGCAAAACAAAATTGCCACATTTTTGAGAGTTGAGAAGGAGAGGCATTCTTGCTTAGGTTTGCAGATATGTCTCTGGAGGCAACACGATGCTTTCCTCAGTCATAAAAGCTGTTGCACTTCAAAGTCTCTAGTCTTCTATTGAAAAGGAACCCGAGGGAGTTTCCATTAATATCACTGTTTTGTTACCAATCAGAAAGCAAAGAGGCGAAAATTCTGTGCCAAGAAAATTCAAATGGTGGCTTCCCATTGTTATGCAGGTTAAGAATATTCTGCAGAAATATATTTTGCACAATTTATTTTGCATCTTCAAGTTGGAAGATAGGGCAAAGAAATGTGGAGGACCATAAGGTCCTAACTGGGAACACATGGTTAACATGTTCAACCAACTGTCTGACTTCATCAGGCATTGATTTAAGAAGATGTTTTTTTCAGGAAGGTATTTCCTCGATTGATAGGTGGTTGTCCACTTATGGATGTGAATGGGTTTGAAATATAACTAGAAGGCTTAGCTATATTATTGGATGACTGAATACTCATGGATGGTTCAGCAGATGCAGAAATTGGTGGATTTAAAATGTTACTGGGACATGTTTATTTTAGTCAATTATGCTCCCTTTTTATCATTTTTATTGGGGTTGTTTTAATTACGTGCTATTTTGGGTTTTTTTTTTTTTTAAAAAATCATGATGTTTCCAAACAATTTTTGCCCATAAGCTGCCATGAGAACCCTATTGATCAAGAGTAGACATTCCGATAAATAAGAATGATTAAATACACTTTCTGTGCCATGAAGCTAGAAATTATATCAGGGGCTCGCAACCAAAATTTTCCTTTTAATCAAGGATGGGAATTACTAAAATCTGCCTCCCCTTCTGACTTTTTTAAAAAAGCACAATATTAGTGTGATTGGTCCATTTAAGATATTATATATATAATTTTATATAATTTTAATAATTATATATAATTTTTAAATATGGGGGCTCGTGAATTGGAAACCAGGATTTTGGAGAGGCTGTAATGGGGGGGCTGTACAGGGCTGCATTTTGCCCACCCTTGCTTTAAAGGTATGTCAGGATTTTCACCAAGGAGATTTTGGATGTTGTAGGTTATCACTACCCTGTCTTGTGTTTGCATGGAATCCCAAAATGCCTATCGTTCTAGTTGTTAAGGATAAGTATGTTGGCAGATATCAAAACAAAAAGCTTGGAAGAACCACTTTGCCACTTGTTGGGATCTCAGCTGAGAGTTCTCCCATAAGTGGAAAAGCAATTTGGTCCACATTCAGACCTTTTGAAGTGCTCTGCTTAATCCTCTGTGTGGAATTGCATTCATGAGTAAACAAGAGAGCTTTGCTTTGCTGTTTAAAGTGAAGTTAGAATGCCAGGATTCAAAAGCCACAACCCTGTACCCTAAGCTCACAGAAAGCAAAAAAGAGCAGAGAAACATGCAGTAGGTCATTATTTCTTCTTTTTGACGTATTGTCTAGCCCAATAGTAGGGATGTTGAACTGTTATTCCAATTAGCCTGGCTAGGATGGGCAATAATGAGGGATTGTGTGGACTGTTGTCCAACAACACCTAGAGATCAATGGATTTTCCTTCTCCTGGTCTAACTAAATTAACCACCACTGTCCCAAACTTTTCTTTAAGCCTTTTGCCTTGTGACTGCACCACCCACTGTATTGGGACCTTTTTTTGTTGTTTCATGTGGTTATGCTGCTTCTCACTTATGGTGATATTATAAATTAGGGATCTCCAAAAAGTTCTGCTATCAAGAGCCCACACAGTTCTTGCAAACATAAGGGTGTGACTTCCTTGATTGGTGGAAATACTGTACCTTCTGGTATAATAAAAATTATGGCAGCGTAAGCACGCTGTCTTGTTATTCTTATGCAACCAGCATTTCTGGATTAGATTATGCAATTGATCATGCAGCTGAAGTCATTACTGTTGTGCAACATGTGTGTGCACTAGAGACGGGAACGAAACCGAAAAACAGTGTTTCATTTAGTCTTTGTAGTAGTTTCGCTTCATTTTGTTTGCAACAAATTTTTAAAGTAGTTTTGTTATGCTATGAAAAAAGAAAAAAGAAAAAAAATGCTATGCTATCCTGAGTCCTAAAGGATCAAAATGGCAGGGAGCTTCCTCAAGTGATCCAAGGTAAGCCCCCCAAATTTGGAAAGGTTTGGGGATCAGGGGGCTGAGTTATTAAGCCCCAAAGGGGGTGCCCCAGGAAAAAAATCTTTCCAATTGAGTTGGAAGCCAATCAGGTGCACGATTAGGGCGGTGGTGGCTTGGCTTCTGAACCCACTTAGAAAGAATTTTTCCTAGGGGCATCCCTTTTGGAGCGTAATAACTCAGCCCCCTGAGCCCCGAACCTTTCCAAATTTCAGGGGTTACCTAGAATTGCTTGAGGAAGGTAACCCTGCCACTTTGGTGCCAAAATATGCCTGGGATCAGTATTTTTGAGTGCATTACTGATCCCAAGCATGTTTCAGCACCAAAGTGGCATGGTTACCTTCCTCAAGTGATTCTAGGTAACCCCCTGAAATATGGAAAGGTTGGGGTTTAGGGGGCTGAATTATTAAGCTCCAAAGGGGTGCTGGTAGTTAATTGGAAGAGTGTGTACAGCACAGGCCAGCAATTTAGGGGTCTCAAAATGGCTCTGTGCAGAGAGCCAGGTGAAGAGGGGGCAGTGGTTTGTGGGCTGCTTCATAGCCCCAGTTTACTCTCCAACCATGCTGCTTTTGGGCTGCCCGGAGTGGCGTGGCTGACGAGTAAACTGGGGCTATGAATGAGTCAAGCCACTGCCTCCCTTTTCCCCAACTTTCTGCATGGAGCACAGTGGCGTTCTCCAAGCAAAGGAGGAAGTACCGTGGCTGTGAGGGGTCGATGTCAAGTGCCCACAGAAAGGGCCCCGCATGTCACCTTTGGCACCCCTGCCATAGATTCGCCAGCACTGGTCTAAAGACACTTGTCTCTTTAGAAGCATCTCACTCAGCTTTACACTTTATAATGCAACTGACTGTGACATTTCTCAGTTAAACAGAGCTGAGCGAATAACCTATCCAAAGCACTAACTTATTTATTGAGTCAATATTGCAGGAATTAATTACCTACTGTCCAGTAGTAACATTCATTGCATGTTTCATCCAGCTGTGCAGTTGGGCTAATAATAAAGCATAAAATTACTTCTATTAATTATTTAAGGGGCTATCAAGCCAGTTCTTCAGAATATGAAACCTAATTTGATATTGAGAAGCAACTGTATTACATATATAAGCTGTTAAAAACCCCTTTAAAAAGAGTCTAGGCAACAAAATTTATCTATCCCAGAAGCAGACAATAGTACATGAGTAAAATAAATCCACCAAAATATACCTCTTTAAACCAATAAATGCAGAGGAAGTTAAATAACCAAAACAGAGGCACCCTTCCTCCCTACAGGAAGAGAATTTAGGCATACATAATAAAAAATACACGCACAGATTTGGGTCATGTCCCCAAAGAAAAGCAAGCATGCAAATAAAGCCAAAAAGTACAGTCAAAGCTCTGCTTAAATCAAAACTCTTAAAATATGGAGGAAAGGGGCAGGCAGGTCAGTCTCAGGCACTCGCTATCCCATCAAGAGGGAAGAAGGCCACCAGTGAAATTAGTTGGGGGATGGGAGAATTCAGAAAATAGTACTAAGGAAGCATGCTGACACAGGTGGGCTTCCTGGCAGTAGGATAAATAATTCCGAGAATAGGTGGAAAGATCCACCCTCCCCTCCCCCCAAATCCCAATGGAAAAAAGCAAAAAAGAAATGTTCCCGTATGGAGTTGGTGGAGGCATCTGGAATTGACAGCAGCAAGAGCTCAGCACTTGGTAATTCGTCTAACAAGGAAGAAAAGTAAAGCAAAAAGAACACTCCTCACGGGATTCCAGGCTCTCATATAGATAAAATTTTCCTTCTCCCCTCTCCCTGGGTGTTTTGATGGGCTGCTGACAGCTCTCCTTCGCAATACCACCAGCTCTTTGAAAAAGCTCTCAGAATGGTATTGGATGAAAGTATGACAGGCAGGCAATTGTTGACTACAAAGGAGGAAAGAAGGGTTAAAGGGCAAAAGGAAGGTTTTAGTATTCAAAGTGTGGAAGAAGGGATGAAATAAAAGAGCGAAACCTGAAAGAATGCAAAGCAAACTTTTGTGTTCCTCACTTTCATTTGTACTTTACAAGCTCTCTTCTAGGAAACAACAGAAGGGGAAGGACTCACCTGTAGCCTTTTTCCTTTTATTTAGACACCAAAGTCCCATCCCTACTAGCTACAGAACTGTAGAACATAAGCAAATGATCCATAGTGTCCCGGGAGGCAGTAGAAGATAGGAAGGCCTGGCGAGTTCTGGTCCATGGGATCACGAAGAGTCGGACATGACTGAATGACTGAACAATAATATATTACTATTTAGTTGCCTGCTTGACCACTAGTGGGCCCTATGTAAGCCTTTGGCCCCTCTTTCCCTGTATTTTTAAAGTAGGTTCCGTCTCCAGATTCCGTTTTAAAGAGAGATTACAATGGATAGCTAAGAGCAGTGAATCATGGCTCCGGAGCACCAGAGTGTATCTTCCAGTTAAAAGATGTGCTCACTTCTTTTTGATGAATTTGTGGAGGAAGCAAAATCTGTATTCAAAAGGCTTCTGGTAGTTCAATTGTGAGAGTTTAGACAACTGAATCATACTGAAGCTGTAGAAGAGTGTGCATGTATCCATATCAAGCGGCCACCTGAGACTATTCCTCAGGCACTATAGAAATCATGCATCAAAGGTCAAGTCCGGTTACTTTTAAAGCATACGTTTCAGTTTCTCATTGAAGTTACTGAGACTTGAAAGTGCTTGGTTTAGGCACATCAGGCCCACTGTGACTTTTTTTTAAAAGGCGTTTTTCATGTTTTGTTTAACTTGTAATTCTTCAGTTTCAGAAATGTGTAGGTGGGACCTCCTGCCTAGCCTGGCCCTCCACTGATCTTAATTAGTTCCTTGCATGCCACACATAATCCCTGTGGCTCACTTGGCTACACATATGCCTGTTTCTATCCTGACATTTATTTTTCTTGGACTCCAAATCCCAGAATCCACCATTCTGGGTGGCCCTAACCAGCCAGAAGCACATCTGGAGAAAGAGTGGGATGGGAGGCATAATGGTCTAGGACAGGCCTAGCTGACTTAACAGAAAATAAAGTTTCCTCAGTACAGGGGTCCTCAAACTTTCTTAAACACTGTCTTTTTTTCAGACACTGTTTGGGGCCAGACTATAGCCCCACCACCGCTCGAAACTTGCTGAAAACTCTCAGGTATTTTCCATCCAGGTGCTGCATCTCTGTTGCCATGGTGATGGGGCTGCAGCAACTCTCATGGCCTGCCCTGCTGCTGCTGTGCACCCAATTCTTCAGCGGCAGGATGACATAGCTCTTTTACTCTGCTGTTTTTTTATATAGCTTAAATTAATAATGAAATAGGAATGCTAGGGGCTTTTTCAAAACATCTGTCTGAATATCCAAATCAAACTGTCAATATAAAAGGAAAGAACAGAAAACCTGAGAGCCTTTGTACATTGAAAAGAGAGAAAGTTGTTCTTACTGTAGGTGAGCCTTCAGAAAGAGCTCACAAAACAGGAACTTCAGTCGTGATTAATTATTTCTCTTTGATAGGATTTTTTTTCCTCAGAAGCAACATCATTTCTCTGGAGTAGGAATGTTTATAATATGGTGTAGTAGAGTCTTGTGGGGCCAGTTTTATGACCTTAGAACAGTGGATAGTGGGCTGTATGGCTATTAAAATATGCCAAAAAATGAAGCAAGCAAAACTGGAAGTGTCCAGAACAACGGTTATATTTTATGCTAAATGATATATTGGTCTTTTACTATCCTGTTTCAGTTTCCAGGAGCAGTGCCTTACTTTGAAAGTAGCAGGGCAAGGATTTTTTTAATGGCAGGGACAATTGAGTAAAAGCTGATGAAGAACATGCAGTTCTAAAAAGTGAAGTGAAAACTGCTCTGAAATCACTAGGAAGAAATAAATCACTGAAAGATGAAATACTTGAAACCACGTATACTGAAACTGTCAAAGTCTTAACAAGAATATGCCAACAAATTTGGAAAAGTAAACAATGACCTACAGATTGGAAACATTCATTATACGTTTGAGTTTGAACAAAAGAAGATGACAAGGAATACAATAACTACAGAACTCTTGTTTTAATTTCCCATGTGAGCAACGTGATGCTTAAAGTGTTGCAAAAAAAGGATATATGGAGCAGGAAAAGCCTGATGTTTGAGCCTGGATTATGAAAATGAAGAAGCACTCAAAATCATATGACAAATATGTGGGTCCAAAATTCAGCAACCAAATTGCTAAGTGGGGTTGGTTACAGGTATTACATAACACCCTGGTCACAGCAGCTTTACTGGCTGCCAAGCAGTTTCTGGGCGCAATTCAAACAGCTGGTTTTAACCTATAAAGCCCTAAATGGCCTAGGTCCAAACTACTGTACTTCAAAGTATCTCCCAATATGAACCAGCTTGGGTGTGAAGGTCATCAGGAAATACATTTATCATTCACCCTGCCATCTTCACATGTGCATCTGATGAGAACGTAGGAGAGGACATTCTCTGTTGCTGGTCTCAGACTTTGGAACTCCCTCCCACAGGAGACCATACTTGCCCTATCTTTGTTGATCTTTGCCTGTTGATTCCCAAGCAGGCAAAGATATTTCTCTTCAAGGCAAGCTTTCACTGAGTATCTGGTTACCTGTTATGTAATTTTAAGATGGGTTGTTGTGCAGTTACTGTTTGGACTGAATTTGTTGTATTACTTGTGTTTTTTTCTATTTTTAGTTTCCCATCTCTTAGAGTGGCATTTTTCCTTTATATTTGTTTGCTCAGTGTTCCTAGCTTTAATATTAAATTTTAAAATGATGTAAGATGCCTCTTCACATTCATTGTTCTTAGTTTTGAATATTGTCTATAATGTTTCTTGGTAACTGTTGTATACTCATTGTCTCCCACTTGGTCCTTCAATGATGTAAGCCACCTTGAGTCCTTTCCAAGGACAAATACCAAAGCAGAACTGCAGCTGAATATTAAGAAGTCAAAAATCATGACTACCGAAGAACTACACAATTTTAGCATTGACAATGAATAATTTGAAATAGTTACCTTGATTAAATCATCAATGCAAATGGAGATTGCAGTCCCCAAATCTAAAGAAGACTGACATTTGGCAGGCGGGCATCAATGAAGAAAATAAAAAAGATAATCAAATGTAAGGATGTGACACTGGAGATCAAGACTAAATTCATCTATACTCTCGATCCTTTTGAATTTTGTTTCTGCCTTTCAGGGTATTGGCTATTCCACTCAATTGCGTGTTATCTACAAATCTGTTTAGTATTCTCTGCATCCCCTGATTCAGTTCATTGACAAAAAAGTTGAAGAGCACTGGGCCCAGAACCGAGCCCTGGGGTACCTCACTTGTTACCCTCAATGCCCTCTGAGTATGATTTTGTAGCCTACTGTGTATCGACCTTACAGTCCAGGCCACACCTAGTTAGTTTGCTATATCAGAATATCATGGAGCACTTTATTATAACTTTGCTAAAGTCAAGATATACGATATCTGCAGCATTCCTTTTGTCTATCAGGAAGGTTACCTGGTAAAAAAATGAGATCAAATTAATTTGGCAGCATTTGTTCTTGACAAATCCGTGGTGGCTTCTAGTTATTACTGACTTATTTTCTAGGTCCTCACACACTGGTTTTTATAGCCTGTTCCAGAATTTTCCCTGGAACTGATGTCAGACTGACTGGTTCCTAGTTCCCAGCATACTCCTTTTCACTCATGATTAATAATGGGCAGAGGTTCTGAGAGTTCTTCAGACAGTTTCTTCAATACTTTTAGATGCAGTTCCTCCAGCCCTAAAGAGTTAAACTTGTCTAAGGTAATAAGGTGTTCATTGACTGTATGTATATCAGTCTCCAACTTCAATTTTGTCCCCTCCACTTGTACTTCACATTTGTCTGGAGGGTCCTAGACTGTCCTTTGGGAAAAGATTAAGCTAAAATGGGAGTTTAGCACTTCTGCCCTTTCTTTGTCATCAGTTATTTTTCCAACCCCATTGAGCAGCTGAGCCACCATTCCTTTTCTTTGTCTATTGTTAAGTACCCGATTAATGCTTTTTTATTGCTTTTAGGGTCTTTAGCTAACCTTTCGTCATTCTCAGCTTTTGCCTTCCTAATGCTGTTCCTCCAGTTTCTTTCTGCTTGTCTGTACCTGTCCTTTGTGGCCTGGCCTTCTTTCTATTTCCTATATGTGTTCTTCTTTGTTTTCAAGTCCTCTCTGAGCTTTTGGTGAAGCCACACTGGCCATGATTATGTCTAAACCTTGATAGTAGCAGCGATTTAACTGGAAATAATCCAGCTCTTTTGTTAACTGGTTTTCAGCAGAAGATGAATAGTCATCTCAAATGGTGGTTGTATTAGTGGATTTCCTGCATCAATAAGAGGTCGGACTAGAGTATCTTTCAAGTACTCAAAACTAGTAATTTACAGCTCTCTGATTCTGTGAACATTGCTCCATTCATAAATGGTGGGAACTGTTGAAATTGTGGTTTTCTGTTACAGCGTCAAAGTAATTTCTTTTCAAAATTTATGTTTCCTTGATTTCCACGATAAAGGCGATAAAACCATCAAATTAGGTTTCTGCTGTATAGTGTGGCATCAACACCTAATGAAACTCTATTGTCATGCAGTTTTATATGAGAATGTTTGAGGTTTATCTGAACCAATATAATGAAGTTTCAGTGTAAACACCCGGGCTTGTAAATTTAACAGATGTTCTTCTATCTGCAATAAGACAAAAAGCTTGTCCAGTTTCCATGGAGGCAAAGTTCTCCCTCCTGTCCTACTGGGGATTCAAAATGCATTCACAAGGAAACATGCATTGTATAATTCCCCAGTACTTCCCCTCTTTGGAGAGTTAGATACAAAGGTATGCTAAAAATGTGGAAATCCAGGTTTATTGCTGAATCTCCCACTCGTTTGATACCCAGACTAAGTAGTGCAAAACTCACCTGTTCAAGGACAGATTTACTGCAGATTTCATTGACCAGTTCTCTGGGTTAGACTGCTGATAGTAAACTTATTCATACTTGAGCATGCACTACGTATAAGCTGATTTTTTAGTCCAGCTTGGATGTCTGGTCTGTGACGTCCGCAGTACACACATCCTCCAAACAAAAAAGGCAGCATTCAGATGGGGTGGTGGTGGGGGTCTATCCTTGATATAGGAAGATACCCCCCGCCCCCCAAATCTGGATGCCGTCTCTTCAAGCTCTGGGCTGGACGCCTGGTCTGCTGTGCCTTGGTTAGGTCTGCTCTCAATCACAGAACTCTGGGGGAAGCTTTTAAATGCAAAAGCAAAGTGTTCTGCTTATATACCACCCCATAGCACTTCAAGTACTCTCTGGACGGTTTACAGTTTAATTATTCAGGATACACGTTGTGCCCCTCCCCAGCAAGCTGGGTACTCATTTTACCAACCTCGGAAGGATGGAAAGCTGAGTCAACCATGAGCCGGCTACCTGGGATTGAACCCCAGGTTGTGAGCACAGTTTTACCTGCAGTACAGGCATTTAACCACTGCACCACAAGGCTCCTTTAAGTCTACCCACTAAGACAGAGCGTCAGTTGCTGCACCCTTGGTACAGTGCTATCCAACACTGATGAAAACTTGCAATGAGGAAATATATTAGTTTTCAGAATATCCAATTCTAGTTTATTTTTTCTGGTAGTCATAGTTCAAAAAGCTACACTACCCATTTCTGTCCAGGGCTGAGAGGAAGTCCACCCTGGCTCTACCTTTCATGAGGCTTTGAGTCTTCAAGGCACATTAGATATGATTCAGCAAGCTCCATTTCATTTGCAGTGAAACAAAGCAGTGCTGCTAATGGAAACCTGTCACAGCCTGTTAAGCATCTCTCAGAGAGGGACCGCATCTTAAGTGCCTTCCTCCTGGATATGGGGCATGGCTGGGAAGTGACCGGAAGTGTCTCTGATCCTTGGAAGTGCCACATGTCCTTTTGTCACTTCTGTAAGGGTGTGTGAGAAGAGAGAGGAAGAGAGGGAGAATGCACCCGTGTGTGTGTGTGTGTGTGTGTGTGTGTGTGTGTGTGTGTGTGTGAGAGAGAGAGAGAGAGAGAGAGAGAGAGAGAGAGAGAGAGAGAGAGAGAGAGAGAGAGAGATCACATTTGAGAGAGGCACCTGTCTTTCAACCACATTCTTTAATTTAGTGTTTAATTAGTGCCAAGATCATTTTGTCCAGCTTTTTACAGATCTGGCTGGCTGAGCTTTTTGGCCTTTTAGCATCAGTAAATGGTATCTTGTCCCAAAACACCAGGGAGGCCCATTTAATGTAGCATCTGGAGCAACAGCCTCTTTCCTGTTTTTATGTGCTGGCGAGTTGTACTGACGCATGGTGGTGACATGCATAAATGATCTCAAAAACGCCCTGTCCTCAACAGCCCCACTCAGTTCTTGCAGTATAAAGCCTGTGGGTTCCTTTAGCAGGGATCCTCAAACTTTTAAACAGGTGGCCGGTTCACTGTCCCTCAGACAATTTTGAGGGCCAGACTACAGCCCCACCACCACTCAAAACTTAGGGGGCCTGGACCATCTCCAAAAACCACACATCACCCCCAAAATAAAACAAGCCCCTCTTATTCCTTTGCCCATGTTTCTAATCCACTCTCCTCCTCTCAAGCCAACCCCGCCCCATCCTCGTCTATGGTCCTGCAACCCCCACTCACTGGGCATGAGGGATCACTACCTTTCCCATCTGCACCATCCGGCCCACTCCGTGGAACTCACCAACAAACTTCCCATGTTCACAGGAGATCGCAGGTCCTGGATCATGGACTCCAGCTTCCTTTGGCGCCCTAGCAGGAGCCCGTCTTTGGAGCCTGGCGGCTGTGAAGCTGACATTTTCATGACTGCCACTGGTGGCGGCAGGTTCCAGGTCTGACTTCTTCCACTCCCGGCCAGTCTCTCGCCTGGGGCTTCTTTCTCCTCTCCTTTTCCGGGCGCCAAGGCAAGCCCCGTAATGGCTGTTTGGCAGTAGAGGAAGGAGGAACAAGCGGCAAGGGTAGCAATAATGGCTTCCACCAGTGAGTCATGTCCTCTGCTGCCTGTGCCGCTTGCTTGCTTGTGAAATAATACAATTGGGGATGTTACTTTTTTTAATGCAGCAAGAGCCATTTAGTCATTATCCTTCAAATGTTGATTTTGGGAGCAATATGGGCATTTTTTGCTCATTTTGGGGGGCATTTTCAATTTTCATATGTGTGAAAAATAATATTTTTGACAGATAAAAAAAAACAAAATAAAAGCATGGCATCATCAAGAACAAATCTATTTTAATGTAAGCTTTTCTAGTTTTAATCTGTAAAACATTGTTCAGAAAAAACAGGTTGGTCGGATAAGTGCCCAACAGCTTAGTTTTTTTTAAAAAATATTTTCTTTCTGTTTATATTTAAAAATAATTTTAAAAGCAGTTTGATATAATATTTATTTATTTATTTATTTGTTTGTTTGTTTAACACTTATATACCGCCTGTCTTCTGGAGGAACTTCAGGTGGATTACAGCAATAACTATAACAATAATAACAAACCAAATAAACAAAGAAACAACAATAATAATTGAATAACCAAGCAACAAAAAATCTTAATATAAGCAGCATGGTGAAGCCACAATAAAATCACTGAGAAGACGGCGGGACAAGAAGAAAGGGGGGGGAAGGATTAACGGTCCCCAAAGATCTTTAAGGCTTTTTAAAAGGCTGGCAGGGACTGTGCAAGGCACAACTCACTTGGGAGATGGTTCCAGAGCGCAGGACCAGCCACAGAGAAGGCTTGGTTGCATGTCACAATTTTCCGAGCCACCCTGGGTGTGGCCACCCGAAGTGAGAGCGCCCACAACATTCTGGTAGGTCGGGCCTCAGTTGATCTCTGGGAGATACGCTCTGCCAGGTACTCAGGTCCCAAGCTGTGGAAGGTTTTATAAATTAAAACCAAGATCTTGAATCTTATTTGGGACGCAACGGGTAGCCAATGCAGGCGGGCCAGTACGGGGGTGATGCGGTCATATCGACGCACACCCGCCACCAGTCTGGCCGCAGCATTTTACACCCGCTGAAGTCGCCGAATAAGAGTCAAGGGCAACCCCATGTAGAAATGCATTTGCAATATGTTTGTAATTCATTAAAATTCATATAAGAAGCAAATGTGTTCCGTGTCTTCTCAAAGTTTTTCACAGCTGTGATCTGATAGCTGTTGCAAGTTTCTTGGGCTGTTTGGCCATGTTCTGGAAGTTTTTCTTCCTGATGCCACACTCTGTGGCCGGCATCTTAAGAGGGCAAGGAGCTCAGGGAACTAGGAGCTCTCTCTGTGCTCTCTCTCTCTCTCTCTCTCTCTCTCTCTCTCTCAGTGCATCTTTTGGATCTGTTTGAATCTGTCTCCCTTTTCCTGTGCTTCACCCAGATTTTCTCGGTCTTGTCCTTACACTTTTGTAAAGGGATTAAATAGTCAGCAGGAAAAGTAGGCAACAAGGAAGAAATTGGAAAAATAAGAAAGTAGAAGAGAAACCTTTCTGAGCAAATGCATGTTAAGAAGACTATACGTTCCATGACTCATCCAAAGACATTCGTATTCAAAGACAGTGTACTGTAATTTAATCCTGCTTTTATAGAGGCCAACAGCCTACTGAGACCTCACTCTCCCCAGAGTAATAGAGAGGCTGCCAGTTTTGCAGATAAAAATCTGAGTGCTTTCATGGAATTTTATTATAAATTTTACAGAAGAAGAGGGGCATGGTGGTGTTTTGTTTTGCTGCATTTGCTGCATTTATTTATTTTACTTTGCAAATGTAGTCTATGAACACAGAGAGAGGTTCTTTAAAAACAAAGCAGTCTCTTCAGGAGGGATTCATTCCGAGGTATCTATGTGACAAATGATAATTAACACAAGATGCTCTGAAGAGGATTAAGAGAATGTTCATCAACACAATTCAAAACTAATTTCCTTTATAATTAAAGCTATTGCTTGTGGGTGAGGATTGGAGCCAGGAAAGGTCCCGTTTTGACTGGAAAAGGACTTTGGGGGTAATGATGGAGCCTGCTTGATGTAGTTCGTTCAGTGTTGCTGTCAGAATGATTCCCATGTTCCATTGAGTCCATGGCGGAGAAAAGCAGTGTACCTAATGTAAAATAAATACATAAAAGAGCTTCCATTAGGGACGGGGAAATAATTTTGTGAGAGTTTCCATTCTGGAAAATTGTTGCAGTATATAAGTATAAAAATAAATAAATAATAAATAAAAGCAGCATTTTCACACCTCTAAGAATTTGCAAAACAGCAAGGCCTGTAGGGTGTCTGCGAAAAATAAAATGAAGACAAATGGTATCCGTCTTTATGATGTTTTAAAATGCCTAAAATGCACATAACTGAAGAAATGTACACAATATATTGGGTTAATAGGGAAACAATTAAAATGATAAACTGTGCCAATAATGGCATGTCTAAGGGGAAATATATAGAAACTCCATGGATTTTGTATGCTGCCTAGATGCCCTAAGCACATCCGATCTCTCTTGATTTTGGAAGCTAAGCAGGTTCGGCCCTGGTTAGTACTTGGATGGGCGGCCACCAGGGAATACCAGGTGCTGTAGGCGCCTGGAGTAGGAACTGGCAAGCCACTCCCGTATTCCTGCCAAGAAAACTCCATGGACGTGGAGTCATGAAGAGTCGGTCACGACTGTAACGACACAACACACACACCATGGATTTTAGATTAGAGAGAAAACACAAAGTCTCATAATGTCATACCCGACAAGGTGAGAAGAAATAGCAGGCGCGATCAAAATAAACTAATTAATTTTAATTAATTAGGCTGGTTTAATGGCTTTTCAACAGAGAAAGGTCAAATACAATTAATACAGTGTCTTGATTGCATTAGCTGCTAATTAGTTAACATCTATCCACATCTTTAATACCATTCATAGTTTGAGCTGATCTATTTTGGCAGGGCTGTAACCAGGCATGGAAATAATCTGAGCTGTCTTTGCCTATAAGGCCATCAAGTTCAACCAGCTGCTCAATGTAGGAATCCAAATCAAAGTAGATTTGGCAGGTTGTCCAGTAGAGATGGGCACGAAACACTAAAATAGTGTTTTGTTAAAATTTTCATTTTGTTCTGTTTTGCTTTGTTTTCTTTTGTTTTTAAAAATTCATTTCGTTTTTCATTTCGTTTCAATTTTCTTTTTTTAACAAGTGTACTGTGGGTGGGTATGTATGGTGTTTGTTCAACTTTCCCACCCCATTTTGGGGGAAGCAATCAGGTGCAGGGAAACTGCTGGCTTTTTACACTATTTTTCCCTGGCAAAACCTTGCACGCTAGCTGATCAGTTCTCAGGCGGGAAAAAAGTTTTAAAAGCCCATGGTCCCCCCCATTGGGTGTGCCCCATTGGGGGAAACGAGGTCTTTTAAAACTTTCCCCCCGCCCCAGTGCCGATCAGCTGGCCTGCGGGGCTCGGGGGAAAAAGTTTTAAAAGCCCATAGTTTCCCACACCTGACCATTTTCAGACTGCTCCTGCCAAGCTGTCATGGGCTGGACCCTTTTAAAAATAGCCCAGTCACCCCTGGGGATCCCCCTTGTGCCAACTGAGCCATTTTTAAAGGGGTCCATCTGATGACAGCTCAGCAGGAGCCCTCTGAAAATGGTCGGGTGGGCGGTTTAGGGCAATTGTGCTGCCCACCTGACCATTCATTTCATTTTTCGTTTCGTTTCAATTTTTTTTTAACAAGTGTACTGTGTGTGTGTGTATGGTGTTTGTGCAACTTTCCCACCCCATTTGGGGGGAAGCAATTGGGTGCAGGGAAACTGCAGGCTTTTTACACTATTTTTACCTGGCCAAAACCTTGCGTGCCAGCTGATCAGCGCTCGGGTGGGAAAAAAGTTTTAAAAGGCCGTGGTTTCCCCCAGATTGGGTGTGCCCAACTGGGGGAAACGAGGTCTTTTAAAACTCCCCCCCCCGCCCCAGTGCCGATCAGCTGGCCTGCAGGGCTCGGGGGAAAAGTTTTAAAAGCCCATAGTTTCCCACACCTGGCCATTTTCAGACTGCTCCTGCCAAGCTGTCAAGGGCTGGACCCCTTTAAAAATAGCCCAGTCACCCCTGGGGATCCCCCTTGTGCCAACTGAGCCATTTTTAAAGGGGTCCATCTGATGACAGCTCAGCAGGAGCCCTCTGAAAATGGTCGGGTGGGCGGTTTAGGGTGATTGTGCTGCCCACCTGATCATTTCAAACTTTAAAAAAAGTTTAAACTTTAAAACAAGTTTTAAAAGCCAGGTGGGGGAAGGGGCAGGCTTTTTAAACCCCCGCACTCCAGCTGATTGACGCTCGCTTCAGCGGAAATAAAAGTTTTAAAAGCCCGCCCTTTCCCCACACCTGATTGATTGGGGGAAAGGGTGGGCTTTTAAAACTTTTTTCCCCACTGAAGACCCACGCTCCAGCTGATCAGCGCTGGCTTTGGGCAGAAAAAAAAGTTGGAAAAGCCTGCGGTTTTCTGCACTTGATTGGGCGTGTTGGGGGGGAAACTGCGGGCTTTTTCGCATAGGAATCCATTGGTATGGGAAAGCGAAAAATGAAACGGAACAAAATGAAAATTTCAGTTTTGTTTCATTTTTCTTTGATGGATCATTTTGTTTTTCATTTTGTTGTGTAACAAAATGAAAAAAATCGTTTCGTGCCCATCTCTATTGTCCAGTTTTCTCTTGAATGTCTCCAGCATTGGAGCACTCACCACTTCCTAAGGTAATGGGTTCCATTGTTGTACTGTTCTAACAGTCAAGATGTTTTTGTTAGAAGAAGAAGAAAGGGAACTGATTGGGTATTGAGCACCACCAGCAGCCAGGGCATGGAATCTCTCTCTCTTTTAAAATAATTCCTTGGTTGCAGGAAATCTGGCACAGTGAAAGGACAGTTATTAGAAAACAAGTGAAGCAAGCACAGAGGCACCCAAAATATTTCTAATTGAGATTTTTCCAACTTTCATTGACAGAAGTGTGGGGGAAAGGCAAGACCGATGCTAGTTTAATTGAACAAGCTTTTCTTCCAAATTTTAGGATAGCATTCTCCAAGCTGACACTTCCTAGATGTTTCGGAATACATATCCTACTGATATTAGCTAGTAATTGAATGTTAGGGTTTGTAGTGCAAGGTATCCACCACGTGCAGGTTGGGGAAGCCAACTATAAAAATAAGGCAGTTTCAAGTAGTAAATAACAAACAACCTCTAGGGTAATGGTGTCAACTACAGGCAATCAATTAATCAATCAGGCAGTAAAGCATGTGTTATTCCACTGTCTATATCACAGGGTCATTCGTTCATCTGTATATTTTCAAGGCAGGTCTGATAGGTTTTCCAGTTCCTTTTGCCTTACAGATGCCATTGATTAAACTACCAACCAAGAGGGAAAGTTATCATGCTCTATAAAGAAATATTTTACTTTTGCTTCTTGACTATCCTTTGCAGTGTTAAGTGTTTCTTCTGTTATCTATCTAGGTGTTGTTTTTCTGTCTTTTTACATTCTTCTCTAATGGTATGCCTAGTTTCAATCTACAGCTCTTTTGGTTCATGGTCAACTGAGTTTAATAATGCAAATCTGTTCTTTGTGTGGATTGTTGTTTAAATTCTGAGAATGTTGGACTGTCTATGAAGATTCTCAGTCATCCAGGTGAGTTTATCTGAAAGTTGAGTCATGGCAACTGGACTTCTTTTTCTTGAGAGATTGAAACGTTTTGCTGCTCATCCAAACAGATTCTTCAGTCTGAAGAAAGCTAGTTGTGAGTCCTCCATTTTTATAGTTCACTTTGACCTCTTGTCACCCTGGTCTGAAATAGGCTCATAAGATGAACAATGGCCTAAATAGGCTCGTTAGGTAGACAACAGTCTCAATAGCCTTAAGGTGAACAACGCCCTAAAGTGCTCACTCAAGAAAAAGAAGTCCAGTTGCCATGACTCAACTTCGAGATAATGTTGGACTGTCTCTTCATAGCGTTTTCAAGGTAAGAAAAGTCCATCAGTAGTTTACCACTGCCGCCGCTAGCACAGTACAGTACTAACAAATGTTTGCTTGAGTGTCACCACCGTTCTCTCCACCTTCAGCTACTTCTGCTTTCCATTAGTTACATTACCTCTCCTCACCATTGCAATTATCCATTATCTCCTGCTAATGAAGATTCTATTCTTGGGTTCATCTTAGTTTGGTGTGTCAGCTGTGACTATTCCATCTTTGGTAATCTAGGATTCCAGATTTGTCGTGAAGCTAAAATTTTGACAGTATGTTTTGAGCTTCACTGACACAGCCAAGCTCCTTCACCATGTTTAGGTGTGTCCAAGAGATACAAGGTGACAGAAATAAATTCAGAACCCTAAGTGTAGCTTTTAATTGACTGTCATGTAGATAGAACAGAACTATTACAGAGCAAGAAAGAGAGGTGAACAACAAAATGAAAAACAGAAGATCTAAGAAATCACAGTTAAATTTAAGCTAAAAAAACCCATAGGAAAGCATATTATGTAACTAGGATCAAATAAAATGGTGAAAAGAGTAGACTGAAGTCCTACACAGAAGAGACAAAAGGATGACAGAATGTTTTGAAGAGGATTCCTGTGCTGCAGAAACTGGAGTTCTAGAAAATGAAGTGAAAGCTGCATTGAAAGCACTAGGAAGAAATAAATCACCAGGATTCACTAAAATATTGATAGAACTGTTTCAAGCCACAGAGACCGAATCTATAAAAATCCTAACAAGAATATGTCAACAGTTATGGAAAACAAAACAATGACAACCCTCTCCCAGTGGAAACCTTCCGTATTCCAGTTCTCAAGAAAGGAGATGCCAAGGAGAGCAGTAACTATAGGATCATTGCTCTAATTTCCCATGCGAGCAAAGTGATGGTCATGGTACTGCAACAAAGGTTCTTACCTTATCATCAGATATGAACAAAGGTTCATATCTGATGTTCAAGCCGGATTCCAAAAAAAGAACTCAAGAACATATTGCATTTAATAACAACAGCAACAGCAACACGAAAATAGCTATTCAACAACAACAAGAAGGAGACACCTCGTTACTAATCTTGTTAATAACACTAGGCACTTGGCTTGTAGTGTGTTCATGAATTTGTCATTTTATGTCTTCATCCTGTCTGAACCAGCAAAAACTATTTGTTCCCCCCAATTTCTAGTGGGTGACCTGCAGTCATAATAAGGATTGAGCAACTGAGTGAGCGAACTACAATAATATACAGTACACTATTTCTCTTTAAAATGAATACGTCAATGTTTAACTAAATAAATAAAATACTTCACCCGTAATATATACGTATACTAAATTAGACCTTTGAGCCCTCTAACATCTTGACTAGTAATTAGGCTTTTTGCTGTAACATTGTAGCTTCAATATTTAGAGAAACTCAGGAACTAGAAATGAGATTTTCACATTCTTAGAAAAGACTTGCATACCATTTCTGGATGTTTGACACTCAGAGAATTCTTGCAAGGGTTGAGAAAAGTCAAAAGTGACTTGATGGCATAGATAATCAATGAAAATCAGTTATCAACATGTTTCTTTTTTGTTCCAGATGTGCTTATGTCTTCTTTGATTTTATTTTGTGATTGGTAAATGAATGTAGAATTGTGGGAAAGAAGAGAAAGTTAGCACTTCCCCCAATAGGAGTGGCCTTTTTCGCCAGATTTGCATATAGATGTAGGTGGGAAATGAATGTAATGATACATAAATAAAAAAGGATAAAAGTCATTTATGCAGCTGACCCTTGGATAAGAAAGACATTAACCCAAGTGCTACAATCTATCATTTTAGACCTGCTTTGCTATTATTATTTTATTATTATCCTTTTTCCTACTTGAAATAGCATCTGGATAGGAAGAGGATCCAGACCAGGACCATTGGAGGACTGCTTTTTAAACTCTTGCAGTTAACAAATAAAACCTTCGCCCAGCCTGTATTTGCATTAAATGTTGTCAAAGGCATAGTGCCAAAACCACCAGAAAAGAGGATAGTACTTTACGTACAATTTGCATATAGATGTAGGTTTATAAATAAGTGCCATCATTTACGAGGGGAGGACTTTCACCAGGCGATTAATGCACTTGGCTTAGTTTTCCATGCAAATGGAAGGCCGCTTTTTCCTTACTTATGGCTCTTCATCTTTAAAGTAGCCTTGGAGGAGACAGCCTTCAGATAGAGAATGCCTTTAAATAAAGGACTGCCCTGTGGCAGCCATTTAAAGAACTCCCTTCACTAAAGTAAGACAGATGGCATCTCTGCAACAGTAACAGCTAATAGGGATGGGGATTTTCAAATTAACCTTAATGGGAAAAAAATAACAAAGATAATCTTTCTTCCCCTCCTCAACTACTATTGACAAAATCAAAGACTAAACTGGAGTAGGAGCCCCATATAAACTGGGACTTGGTTCTGAAAACCATGGATAATAGTGAATGCTATATACCAGTGGTGGTGAGCCTTCAGCACTCCAGATGTTTTAGGCCACAACTCCTAGAATCCCAAACCTGTATTGCCAATGACATAGGACTGTGGGAGTTATGGCCCAAAACATCTGGAGTGCAGAAGGTTTGCCACCTCTCCTATATACTCTCTCTCTCTCTCTCTCTCTCTCTCTCTGTGTGTGTGTGTGTGTGTGTGTCTATCTATCTATCTATCTATCTATCTATCTATCTATCTATCTATCTAATCTCATGGTAAAAGAAAAAAACCCACATTTTTAACATGCATTACCACAATTGGCCACTAGAGGCTGACAAAGATTATAATACATGTATGTATCTTTCACTGGCAAGTATTCCTGGCATGGTCTCTGAGTCCTAGTGGCTGGTTCTGGTAATACATGTGAAAATAGTTTTTCAGGATTTTTTTCTTTTAATATTTTTAATATTTTCAGACCGTGGATAAGTGAAACCACAGATACTGATCCCATATCATCTCAGATATATACTTTGACATATAGGTTGGCCCTCTTTTGGTGTCTAGGATTTGTTTAACAGAATGTGGGGAGGAGAGGGACCAAAGCACACATCCTCTTGAGATCCCAGTGCCACAGTGCTCTCCCTCTGTCCAGTGGGCTCAATTTGGATTGACTACTGCAACTTTTTCTATATGGGACTCCCCTTGAGACTGACCCAGAGACAACAGCAGTTCTGAATGCAGTAACCATGGTGGAAGCTGGGGTGAGCAAATTTACATTAGTTCTGGCTCAACCCCCATTGCATCCTAGATCAGGTTCAAGGTCTTGGTGTTCCCTGTATAAAAGCCTTTCATGGTTTGGGACCATGTCACCTTCCATCGAGTCTCCCCCCAATGTCATCTCCACAACCCAGCAGAACCTCCAAGGCAATGGTCCTTCTCGTAGCCACTCTGAATGAGACCCTTAAGTCATCCACAAGGAGTCAGTCCTTTCTTCATGATGGCACCGAATTTATGGAACCAGCTCCCATTGGAGCTACACCTGGCCCTTTTCCAATTTACTTTTGAAAAACAACTTAAAACTTTGGATTTCAAGAAGGCCCTCCACACCGATCCTGCCTGACTCTGTGCCTCCTTCCCTCCTCTTTGTGAAGCTACCACTGGTGCTGTGTGTCTTATTTAGTACTTTTAAAAAACTTTCTAGTTGTGTATTTGAGAATATGTAGTTCAGTAATATGTGCTTTATTTATGACCATTGTAAACTGCCCAGAACAATGTATTGCATTAATAGGGTGGTATATAAATCTAAGAAATAACAAAATAAAATAAATAAATAATGCTAGACCAATAGGCAGAACTGTGTTGGATGTGCTGGTGGTATCAAAGATTGAAAAACATTACAGGCAAATGCCTTCTGTTTTTGCTTTGTTTTGTTTTCTGGTAGTGAAGTAATAACCATCATCCTTTCAAAAATACTATAATAACTGGTAACACTGTCATTTCTTTGTGTGTATACTTACCACCTTTCCCATTATTTCTTTGGATTCAGTGGCTATCTTGGGAGACTTTTAGGGGAGAAATGTATAGTAACAACGAACAACACAAGGAATCATTGCCTTTTTTATTTTTGGCAATGATAGCAGTCCCAATTTTTTTTCCAGTTGTTGAAAATGTTTAATGTTTAGTCTTGCAAAAACTCTGAGCCAATTGTTTGTTTAAAGCAATATTTCTGACTGGATTTGATTGCAAGGCAATCTCATACATTCTGAAACTGTAGTTTGTTTAAAACGGCGACAGCCTTTAATACAAAAGGCAGAGCAAATCTGATTTTTTCCAGAGTTTGCAATATAGAAACAATTCTGAAGCATACAGTTAAATTAATAAAACTTGCTCTGTGGTGCATAATCTCTCTCTCTCTCTCTCTCTCTCTCTCTCTCTGTTCACTCAAAAAATAAATAGCGTCATGAACACGTGAATGCTTGTGTTTAGATTCACCAGTGAACTAGAATGAACATGGCTTGCACACTCTTGCTTTTAGTGGCAGCTTGAGGTACAGGAACCAGCAGACTGAGGTCTGCATGACTTGAAAATAAGCATAATCATCTGCTAGTGTCTGCACACAGCTGTGCTACTTCTGTCATCTTCAGCCACATTCCCTGGAACGCTCTTACTTTTGTCTGATGTTGAGAGCTAAGCAGGGTCCAACCTTCTGGGAATACTACTTCGTGTGGGCTCCAGAGAGTCAACCTTAAGTCCAAACAGGTCTCCCAGTTCCCACCAGCATCTCTGTGGAGTACATGCACTATCAAATCATTAACCAACTTACAGGAGCCTCTAATAAAGATTCCAAGATATGGAAGATGTTTAATGAATGGCTTTACCGGTGTTATCCTTTCAATAAATTTCCATGATTGAGCAGCCATGTGAATCCAAGTCTCCCGAATCCTCCTCAGCTGACATTATATAGTGCACTACATTGGCTCCCTTACACTAACATTTATTTATTTAAAATATTTATGTGACACCTTTCTCCCAAAGGATCCAAGGCGACCTATAGTATTAACAGAAAACAAAACAATCATCCTAGATACGGAAATATGCATGTTTGTGAATTTGCGTGACTATGTCCTACATTCACAAGCTTTGTTTCAGAATGCAACATACAGTACATTTGTTTGGATTTTCAGCTTTTATTATGATTGTGCCTTTGTGAAATCAATGCCACTAGTCATTTGCATTCTGGAATCCATGATACAGTATCTGGAAATTGAGTCATGGCAACTGGACTTCTTCTTCTTCTTCTTCTTCTTCTTCTTCTTCTTCTTCTTCTTCT
>JAHTLZ010003526.1:12037606-12042272 GCA_023846285.1 Phrynocephalus versicolor | reverse complement strand
TTTCACTCCTCATCCAAACAGCTTTGTCAGTCTGAGAAAAGCTAGCTGCGGGTCCTCAATTTTATAGTTTACTTTGACCACATGTCACCCTGGTCTGAAATAGACTCATCAGATGAACCATGGTCTGAATAGGCTTGTTAGGTGGCTCAGTAGGCTCATTTGGTGGACAATGGCCTAAGATGTGTGAAAGTCCCACCTAACACCCATAAAGGATGAGTCCTTAGCCATGGCCTTATGTGTGGAGGTGTGAAGTAGTTTTGATTTGTTTCAGTACAGTAAACCCCCGCCGATTGCGGGGGTTAGGGACCCACCCCATCCATGAAAATCCGCGATATGCGGAAGCGGGTGGGGGGCCTGGGGTGGGTGGGCGGGCTCGCAAAAGCCTCAGAGGAGCGTGGGGGGTGGCACGGAGCGACCCGATCGCCCCCCCGCCCCCCCATGCGGCTCGGAGGCCCTCCGGAGGTGCCCAGGGCGGCTGCAGAGGGGGACGCAGTCCCTCTGTGCACCTGCCCCGCACAGCTCGGAGGCAGTCCGGAGGCGCCCAGGGCGGCTGCGGAGGGGTACGCCGTCCCTCCGCACAGGTACTGCTATCCCGCGATGTAGCGGTACCGCAGTACCTGAACTGCAAAATGGCGGGGGGTTACTGTATTGTTGAAATCACAGCCTGGTAAGTGGCAGACTGTGCCTGAGCCCCCCACCTCTGTTGTGAGAGGTGTTTTTATTGCTCACATGAATGGCTTCCCCGATCCCTCTCTCAAACCACCTCTCTTCTCTGTCTAATATGTGTACATCCTCATCTTTGAATGAGTGCCCTTTGTCCTTCAAGTGGAGGTGTACTGCCGATCTGGTCGTGAGCTGTTGCCCCTCCTATGTTGGGCCATCCTCCTGTTTAATGGCTGTTTAGTTCCTCCAATGTAGAGGTCTGGACACTCCTCGCTACATTGGACTGCATATATTATATTGCTCTTCTCGTGTTTTGGTGTCGGGTCTGACGAAGCTGCTTCAATGAGCAGCAGTCTCTCTCTCTCTCTCTCTCTCTCTCTCTCTCTCTCTCTCTCAAAAAAGTCTAGTTGCCATGACCCAGCTTCCAGATAAACTCACCTGGATGACTGAGAATCTTCGCAGACATAGTGATACAATATGTGCAAAATGTTGTGGTGAATCTATGCTGGGTTGCATTTTCACAGCACCTATGTAAATTTTTGTGCACCATTGGGCTCTTCCTTTGGCATCCAAGATGACAGGTGTCTGGGCTGACCTAAGACAGGGCTCTTGCACTTCATGCTGCTTAGTCATTCTGCTTAGGGTTTCTGCAGTGCTTCCGGTAGTGCTTTCAAAGCTCTTAGCTCAACATTATCTCAATCCTTCTTACAACCTGCAATATAATAGCCTTTCAGTAGAAGGAGGATTAAGCATAAATGGACCCTTAACGGTCACCAAATTGAACAAGTTCAGCAGTATAAGTACCTAGGTATAACATTCCAGTCAACTGGTGCTTGGTCCAAGCACATTAACTGTGTAGCAACGAGAGCACAAGTGAACGTTAAAGCTATAAGTAGGTTTTTCAGTACGACAGGGGGAAAACATGGTCCCTCAACTTTGCAAGTTTTTAGGGCTAAAATCATCACCCAAATGCTCTATGGTTCACAGCTGTTTGGATATGCTAACCTTATCCCCATTTCTCATGTTTAAATATTGGCTTAAACTTACTTTCCTCTTAGATGGCATAACCCCCTTGCTCTTGCTAGATACATCCTGATCCCAATCCCAATCCCAATGGAAAAAACAAATAATAAAAGTGATAAATAATATAGGATACTCCCCCTGTACCCTTCAAGCAATGGATTATTGCAAAGCCACAAATGAGGTGAGGCTCCGAATTAGAGACATAGCTTTACAGAATCATGCTGTCCTGGTTGGGAAACTAGATTTTCTAAAGCAATCAGCATTCACTGTGACCCCGTATCTGGAGAGGATTGTATCACCCTCTTCCAGGAGGGCTTTTACCTTGGTTAGATTTAATGTTCTTCCCTCCAAGCTTTTGGAGGGAAGGTATCAAGGTTTACCACTATTAGATCGTATCTGCCCATGTACCAACGACCAGTTGGAAACTGTAGAACATGTCCTCTTATTCTGTACTTATTACCAAGACTCATCTCTCCAATCAAAGGCAAATTCCCTGGGAGGTCAATAGACTTTTATTTGCATCTGCTCCTCTCTGACAAATTTTACCGAATAACCAGGCAAGTTGCTAAATTCTGTGCAGTAGCAATAAGGGTTCAAAAACAGATCATAAATGGAGGTCAAGAAACATAGTAACCATGTAGCTGATGACTGCTTTACGTTGAACCAGATCTAATTTTAATTTTAATTTTATGAAATGCGTATTTGATAGTATGTATATTTGCTATTTGTATTTATTTTAGTTTGGTCTTTGACCATAAATAAAGATAACTAACTAACTGACTAACTAACTAACTTGCAATATACAGTAATTGAACTTTTTAATTCTTGTTTTACAGATTAGGAGTTAAAGCACAGTGCGGTTCTTGAGCTCACCTTGTAAGGAAGCCCTGTGCTCTAGCACTTAGCGTTCTGAACTAGGGTTGGGCAAGCCAGATTCAAATCCAATGTTCCAGTGGAAAAGCTAGGCCAAGACCTTTTCATGTCTGCCTGAGACAGAGAAGCAAATGCAAGTCAAGGAGCAAAGAAAATCTAGCTTAATTATTTTGGCTGATGAGGTAAGAGGCCACTCCTGCCATTAAAAGTACAACAGCAACAAATGATATGCAGTACAGTATTTCATGCTGTCTTATGACAGCTGAAGTCATCTGCCTCACTCTGTGTCACGATGAAGCCAGTGGACAGGTGGAAGAAAGAACAGTCTTAATAGCAGTACAGAACACGGAATTTCAGTAAGGGTACCTTGTCTTGCAAGCAGGCTTGCAACTAAAGCTGTCAAACAGGGTTTTGCCCCAGGGCACGCAGTTTTAAAAGTCAGCAGATCCTGAAAGGCAGATCTATTGCTGAATGTTTGTAATATAAACAACTCCCACCGGCATGGATTTCATTTAAATAATAATAATTCCCCCCCCCCCCCCCGAAGCATAAACTTCCTCTACTGAGTGGATAGCTCAGTGGTTTAGGAGCCTGGCTTTGGAGCTGGAAGCTAGGAGTTTGATTACCCACTGTGCATCCCAGAAGAATCTGCCTGTGTAGCCTTGGGCAAGCTGCACAGTCTCTGGGCACTTCCAGAAGAAGGTAATGGCAAACCACTTCTGAATATTCTCTAACTCAAAAAGGGCCACCATAAATTAGAATTGGTTTGATAGCATATGGAGGAGGAGGAGGAGGAGGAGGAGGAGGAGGAGGAGGAGGAGAAAATAGGTTCCTTTTTCTTTTGGGTAGTACCACATTTACCTCCTCTTTTTCTTGGTGGTGGCTCACACCCGTACCGTAGGCAGAGTGGGTGGCCAATGGTGCCACTTGCTGGTGATGCCAAAATCAATACTTATGAATCTGCATGCAGGACAATATGGTTCTGTGTAGCTAATCTCAAAAGCTGTGCCGGCTGAAATCTTCCCTTCCACGTAATGAGTGAAGGCATAGGAGCTCTCTGTGCTTTTGTCTTTGGCCACACTCTCATTCGGCAGGTGTCGTGGAGATAAGGGGCTTTAGAAGGCAGCACCAGCATCTTGTGCCTAGAAACAGATTGGGAGCTCCCCATGCACAGTCAGTTAGTATCCTAGCAGCTGTGTTTTTGGCCTAACTAGGCTTTCTGGACATTTTTCAAAGTTAGCCTCACCTCCAACATATTGTATCAGCCAAATCTGGACTTTTAACTGGATAGCAATAACTGTCTGTCTTTTTTTCTGGGAGAAATGTTATGTTTGGCGCACCAGCCTCTGTGGGTAAAAATACAGTATGCTGTTGTTGTTTTTTACCTTGGACAGAGGCCACTTAGACCTCCATTGACAGGCCTTTCTCTAGGATCTCCTCCAAGCTGTGAACCTCAGTCTGTAGTGTGGATGAACTGGGCTTCATCCCAAGTCTACTTGGACATCCTCATTATTCATTAGGACACAGTATCTCTGCACAGCTGTTTTATTGGGATTGCTCCCAAGAACCTGATTTAGTCTTGATGCGACTGAATGGGAAATAGCTGCTGCTCAACCAAAAAGGTGTTTGCATTAGTTGTATTTGTTCCAGGTGGCTTAATGGCAGTTGAAAGCAGGTGTGAAAAGAGGATTCCAGGCGTTGATCTCTTCATATGCAACATGCCAAGAGAAGACACTCACGATAAACAGATTTTCCTGAGTAATTCTGGAGAATTTTACTCTTGATTAAGAAGGGTGTTTCTGCCAATTTTTCACTTAAAGTAGAATTGGAGATTAACCAAGAGAGCTCTGCAGGCAGGTAAAACAAAGAACTTGGGAACAGACTTTAAAAAATTCAAATCTTCTAGAATTCTAACCTAGTTTGGCGTATCCAGAGCATTTGGACTTTTAAAGTTATTAAAAAAGCTTTTAAAAAAAGCTTTTGTAAAACATCTGGAGGGATTCCAGAAAATAATTTTTAAAAAGTCTTTCAAGTTATATTTTACTTCCGGAACTATAATTGATATTTGTCTGAAATAGCTCCAAAACAGACCACAACCCCAATAATC
>JAHTLZ010003526.1:12030106-12035106 GCA_023846285.1 Phrynocephalus versicolor | reverse complement strand
TTAGAAAAGGTAGATGGGTTGGTCTGTGCTAGCATATCAAACAATAAAAAAATAAAAAATAAAGAAGACGAAACTGTCGTGGCATCTTAAAGAAGTGAAGAAATGGACTTCTTCACAAAAATTCACAGTAAAACATTACGCTTTGTCTTCAAGGGGCCACATCATTTTTGTCTTTTTTATTTTGCTTTTTTATTTTTGTTTTGTTTTTGCCAAACTTGATGGGAATTTGTGATTTAAAGATGAGCCAGCCAAGCAGAACTTGCAAAATGGGTTAGAGTTGGCTATTTTGACATTGGCACCCAATAGGAGAGATCAAAGTTTAACTGTATCTTTGCACGTAAAACATCATCTTCTGCAGTGCAGACTGCTGGGCTGGTTGAAGGCATCTCTTACTGCACTCAGCAGTTCGACTGATGGATGCCACTGAAAATTCTCATTGTAGGCAGAGAACTGTGGTGCCAAAGATGGGTCTAACAATTTTGGGAAAACCCACCTAAGTGGATTGCTCCCTTGTTTCCATGAATTTTGGAATTTTTTTCTGTTTTGTCTTGTCTCTCTGTCTTGTCTGTCTTGTCTGTCTGTCTGTCTGTCTGTCTGTCTGTCTGTCTGTTTGATTGATTTTTGCCTGTATCTCTCGGCTAGTTACAAAGCTATATAAAACAAATTTAAAACTGATTTTAAACTGTTTTAAATTTGTTTTATATAGCTTTGTAACTAGCCGAGAGATACAGTTTAGATAGAACACAGAGTAAAAACAACCAGATACTGAAGCCATTACACTAGAACTTGTGTAAGCTGCACTCTTCAAACTACCCCACCCCCTCAAGACTTAAATACATATGTCTTGTTTTGGCACTGAAATGAAGCTGATTTTTGTGTCAGTCCTATCCATTGTGTTCATTGTAGAAAGCCGTCATTAATCCAGGCAGTCCCATCCAACCTGTATGCTTTCGGAGTTAGTCTGTGTCAGGTTTGTGTCCTGTGTAATTTGGTTTGATCAGAGTGCTCAACGGCATACCTAGTTTCCTCCTATCCCAACTGATCTAGCCCAGATATTTTAGAGGGGGTTGGAATTGTATAATTTGATAGCTATTCCTTGCCCCATTCCACATTAATGCTTGTAAAGTAAGAACATAAACGAGCCTCCCGGCTTACTGTTTGCCTTGGTTCACCTGAAAGATCATGACATGGAGAATTTCAGCATGGGTCTCCCATGCCTATCAGAGGTGGTATCATCTTGTGTTGTAGAGCCCTTTTGCTCTGTGCACTGTTTTCCAGTGTTTAGACTGCTGGTGACCACTTGGTATGGTGTTGAGATTCCATATTTGTAATCCACAGTTTCCCCTTATCTTTTAAAGGACCAGCCACACAAGTGGGAATCAGAGGCCAGGAATGGACGTGGACCGGAGGAAGTTACCCTTGACTTGCCAGTGAATGAGCTGAACTCTCACCTGCCACTCTTTGTCTTCTGTTACAGGAATGAGACTGTTTTACACCAGTTTTGCTGCCCAGCAGCTGACGCGGAGCAGAAGCCTTCCTCTGCAGACTCTTCTTCAAGGTGGGGAAATGTGTCAGTTCATGACTTGCTTCTTCCTGCCCCTTCTGCCTTCTCACGCATAACATGTAACGGTCATATCACTCACAACCTACCCTCTGGGACTGGCTTTAGCAAGACATGAGCCTAGTAGGTCACTGTCCAGAATTCCTCTTCTTCTTTTCGCTCAGTACGAGATTGGAAGGGCACAATGTTGGCTCTGGGGTGTGGTTTCTTTTGAGAAAGAAAGGAATGGAAGAATTAATGTTAGAGAGAAATACAGTCACACCAAATAGGACAGAACAAGGAAGGGGAAATATAAATTTATGGGCTGAAGTACAGGAACTTCACTATCTGTTCCAGCAACGGAGAGAGACAGAAAAAAGAGAGTCAAGTGTATGTGTCCTTCAGTATTAATGTCAGATTCTTCACCATAGTCTTTGACAGCCACACAACTGCTGGCCAGTGGCCACAACTCTATGGGATGTTCTCCTCTGTTGATCTTGCCGTGACCTACCCATTCACCCAGTTCTTGTTGACATGCCTTGCTGTTGCTGCTTGATGTAATTTCTTCTTCAACCTTTCCTATGCAAATTTTGGGCAAAAGTGGGAGGAGGAATTCTCACTTCCTGCTGTGCCCTTCACTCTGATTTAGCTTCATGGCAATGCCAGAGAGGAGCCTACGCACCCCTGCTGCCAGAACCAGTGGCACCGGCTGCGAATAAGGAGGAGGGTGGCTTCATGGCATCTTCACTCTTGACCCCACCCAAATGCTGGCCTTGAGCCAAGGAAGTACTCAAAATAGCGCTCAGCTGGTTCTGCCGGCCCATCCAGGGGGTTAGTGCAAAATACATGTTGACAAACAGCAGGGGTTTGCTGAGATTTGATAGCAGACAAATAAATTGCATGGAAGGGGAGGAGGTGCAAATATCAAGGCATAATTGGCAAAGCACAGCCAGAACTGAAAACAGTAGCTAGCTGACCTCTTTGGCTTTCACAGCAACCCTGATCCAGAAATGTGTTATATAGTACAGTGATAGACTTTGCCATCTAATTTTTCCTTGGGATGTTTTTACAGCTCATAGAACTGGAGAGTGTGTCCGTGGAGCCGATGGTTGAGAATTCTCCATTGTGCCTCCAGGGATTTTAAAACAAAAAGGTGTTGCAGCCTTGGACAAGCTCCATAATAATCATTAGCTGATAGCTCAGTGAATTAAGCAGCCTCTTCTTGGTCTATATCGAGAAAATTCTGGAAAGGGTTGGCATAAGCTAGAATCAGCTTGATGACTCATAATTATTTTTTTATTATTGTCAGCCAAGAGGCATCTGTGTGGATGTAGCTAGTTATGTAGCCTCCTGGCATAGTGATTAAACTGCAGCACTGCAGTTAAGACTGCTCACAACCAGAGTTCAGTTCTAGGCTCAGGTAACTGGCTTAGTTTTCTATCCTCCCAAGGTCAGAAAATGATTACCCAGCTCATGGGCAGGGGGGCATTGTTTAGCCTGCATAATTAAAATGTAAACCACCAAGAGAATGTTTTGAGCGCTATGGGTTGGTATATAAGCTGTGTTTTGTTTTTATGGAGCAGTTCCTTGTTTGGGTTAGACTATTTTTTATTGCTGTGGCACAAGCTGATTTACCTGGCAACCCTCCAGTACACAACTTCCCCCACACGAGTTACTTAGAAAATCTACCTTCACTTTAGTACCCATTAGGGGGAAAGGTAAACCGAGAATGCCAGCAGGATGTACAGTAGGACCCCCGTATCTACTGATTCATTATCCACTGATTCAGTTATCCACAGTGGCAGGGGGGGAAATTAAATAAACAATTCAGCAGGCACAGAGAAACCTACTGTTACAAACAGCAGCCGTCGTCAAGCAACCTACTATCATAAAACAGCATCCACTGTCACAAACAGCAGCTGTAAAGCAAGCTACTGTCACAAAACATCAGCCATAAAGTAAGCTACTGTCACAAAACAGAAGTTTTGGAGCTTTTTGGTGTTTTCTCTTATCCACAGTTTTCATTATCCACGGGAAGGCCTGGAACCAATCCCCAGCAGATACCAGGGTCCTACTGTACTTAAATACCAATGGTAGAACATTTACAGAGGTATGAAGAAGCAGGCTACCTTCAGAGACTGGAAATGTTACTTTTCAGAGACAACTCTCAGAATCTTTCTTCCCCTCATGCCCAAGGAGCTTTTCTAAGCCCCGTCCATGATATGTGGCAGAGAAGACATGTCCAGAAAGTACAGGATCCAGTTATGGAGTCAGCCACACAATACAGGCATGACCATTGTAAAAATTGCTTGGGGATAGAACTGAGGCAAAATGCCTCTCTTCGTTTTCCCATTCCGGAGTCCATGGGAGCAGGAGTGTTGACTAATCTAAATGCTGTTTTGCTTGCTTAGTAAAACCCACCCTAAGAACAGCAGCTGAGCTAAAGCCAAGTCGGAAAGAAGGCAGGAATAGAAAACTTTCCTTTCAACCATCGCATTGGGGTCGTTTGGACAGGGAAGAACGGCCTTACTTGACAGTGGCAGAGGAAGGCTGGGAGGCAAGACAATGCTGGACGAGTCAGGGCAGAGGAAGAAATGATAGGACCTGGGAAAGGGGGCAATGATAGATCCCTAACAGCAATGGGAAGAGCAGGTATATTTGCCCTGAGGATTCCATGAGTCGAAGGTGGCAATTTAAAAAATAATTATAATATCTGGGAGTGTAGCATTATTAATTATGCATACACAGAGTTTTGGGGTTCAATCATCTCTGGTCCCAGGCTGCATCTCTCTGTGTCTCTGCGTGTCTTCATAAGCTGAGTGAGTGTGTGTGTGTCTCTGTGTGTGTGTGCGTGTGTCTGTCTGTGAGTACTGTATGAGCTGCCTGGGACCCAGAGGTCTGGTCTTTATTGATAACAGTAACACAATAAGGAAGAGACAGAGGAAGGATGGCCACGTATGCACTCTATCGGTGAGGGGAAGGATGCACCTTATCTGGAGGAACATATTTGGCTAGTTATTGATAAGGACAGAGGAAGGGGAGCTTTTGGGCCTGAGCAGATGTGTCCTGATATCCTGTCATTGTTTTCTGGCCTCCTGACCTATGTCAGGTCAGTGTCAGCTTAACCACGCACACTGGGTTCCTGCTTGGTCCTGGAAATACAGGCCTTCAGCTTCCTCAGGAATCCCCACATGGAAGCCAAAATGATAGGCTATTTTTTCTGGTATTAACTTGGTTTGCTGAGCTCTGCTCAAGTCCACCGCAAGATTAAGGCCAGTTCTCTTTCCTTTCTCTTTCCCACAATTCTTGGCTGAACTTCTTGCTTCTCACCTGCTGGATATACAGCTTTGGTCACTATCTTTAGGCGTGCACACCCAAAACCAGTCTACTGTATATGCAAACGTTCATTATTCTTATTTATTTATTTATTTATTTATTTATTTATTTATTTATTTATTTA